>JAYESD010000009.1:149216928-149816928 GCA_036927565.1 Tuctoria greenei
CTTAAATTACCTGTTAATTTTGTGATTAATCAAGCTAGTCTCATCTTTCGTATATTGTCTTCATATACTTGGTGAAAATTTTCCTATATCGCCCCTAGTAGAGTTATGCAACCCTGCTGCAGGCGGACGTGTTTGAGGTACCTGCAAGGTGTCTTGGAACCTCACGGCTGCCCTCTTACTTGGGGTCCTGTGGTGCATAATGGTCCCCCGCGAAAGGCCAACGCTGAGATGGAGGTCCAGAGCGCACAAACTGCTTAGCCTTGTCCTGTACCCTAAGTGTGCGCACTTTGCCTCCCAGTGTCGCAGCTAAGTACCGAGGGCAAGGACGCTCACACACCGAATAAGAAGGAAGCCGGATCCCAAGCACCAATGCACTAAATTACCCAAACCTCGCGTACCAACCCAGGACTGTAAGACATGACAATACTGAAGAATAGGAAAATATCACCAGCGAGCAAAACAATATGCACCCCTGTTATGTGTGCATGACATACAAAGCAAGTTGCAACGGAATGGTTAGCTCCAGCACTCCCCAAGGGGCCTAATAGGATTCTCTTACGATAGCCTGTGCACGAGGGGGCCGCCGTCGACATACCTACCAAGATGGTGGGCGACGCCAGAGCATACAACTCCGACACCTCCCAAGGGGCCTGCTGTTGACGACTCTACAACAATGGTGGGCGATGTCGGAGTATCCAGCTCCGGTACATCCCAGGGGGCTTGCCGTCAACGTTTTTACGAAGATCATGGGTGACGCCGGAGCATCCAGCTCTGGCACCTCCCAGGGGCCTGTCGTCGACGTTTCTACGAAGATGGTGGGCGACGCCGAAGCATCCAGCTCTGGCACCTCCCAAGGGGCCTGCCGTCGACGACTCAATGACAATGGTGGACGACGCTGGAACATTCAGCTTTGGCACCTCGCAGGGGCCTGCCATCGACGTCCCAACACGTTAATGCCAGTAAGAAGCATGGAAAATGAGTAAACTCTCCTACCTCTCTCCTGTTGCTAACAGGACTCTTGCGATAGCCTGTGCACTAGGGGCCCGCTGTCGACGACTCTACAATGATGGTGGACGACACCAGAGCATCCAGCTCCGGCACCCCCAGGCGCCTGCCGTCGACGTACCTACGAATATGGTGGGCGACGCCGGAGCATACAGCTCCGACACCTCCCAGGGGGCCTGCAGACGACAACTCTACAACAATGGAGGGCGACGCCGCAACATCTAGCTCCGGCACCTTCCACGGGGCCTACCGTCGACGACTTCACGACGATGGTGGACGACGCCGGAGCAGCCAGCTCTGGCACCTCGCAGGTGGCCTGCCGTCGATGACTCTATGATGATGGTGGGTGACATCAGAGTATCCAGCTCTGGCACCACCTAGGGGGCCTACCATTGACCTCCCAACACGTCAACGACATAAACAAGCCCGGACAAGTGGGTACACTCTCCCGCCTTGCTCTTGCTGGCAACAAGGTTCGCTTGTGGTATCCTGTGCACCAAGGGCCCACCATCGACTGCTTCACGACGATGGTAGACGATGTCGAAGCACCCAGCTCCAGCACCTCCCAGGGGGCCTGCAGTCGACAATTTCACGACGATGGTGAATGACACTGGAGCAACCAGCTCTGGCACCTCCCAGGGGGCCTGCTGTCGACGACTTCACAACGACGGAGGGCGGCGCCGCAGCAGCCAGCTTCGGCACCTCCCAGGGGGCCTGCCGTCGACGATAACACTCAGGAAATTCTCGGTGCTCCCGAAAGGGGTACGCCAAGATCAATCACTCATGCTCCCCCCACTCCATTGGGGGCCAGTCGAAGACATCCTGTGGTCAAGTGGCAAGCGTACCCAAGGGGCCTCTAAGGTGGGTTCCATAGGAAGGACGTCATCTAGCGACAAACCGACCGTATCAACTGTGCAAACGTTGGTCCCTAAAAGGCTAACAGCATCAACAGAGGTTCTTCAAGACCTTACACAGAGAAGCAATTTGGGCAACAATTTTAAAGCACATGACAAGCCAACAAGCAAAACAGCATGAATCCAAATTCATAAACAGTTATTTACACAAGGGGGCATCCCTGGATACAAAAAACATGCTGCTTGGGTGCCGCCAGTCTCAACCCCGCTGGAATGAAGAAGCCACCTGCTTGGCAAGGTCTTGGACTTCAGCTCTCGCCTCTTCCTCTTGCTCATCAAGGGGCCCTTTATCCACTGTCTCCATTGGGATCATCGGGTACTAGCTTCGGAAGCACACCAAGACATGGGAGGCCACTAGCTCAGCCAGCTCCCTTCCTTCAACCTCCAGCCACCTTACAAGGACAGTGTTCACCGACCCCAACAATGAGCACAAGGATTCCAAGGCAGGAAGCAGCTGGGCCAGCCCCTGAGATGGCTCCCCGCACGGCACAAGACCAAGGTCGAGGGGTTCCAGCACCGCCCCAGCACAGGCCAGGAAGTCTCGAACCCCTTGGGCCTCAGCCGTGCAGGAGGCCTGGAGGCTCTCCGCCTCTCTCCGCGCAGTCTCCTCCTAGTCGGCGAGCTCCCGAGCGTGGCGCCCCAGATCATCCTCTCGGCGCTTGATGGTGAGCTCCAAGTCCTGCAAAGCCTGACATTTCTCCTCCAGTCTCCGGGAGACATCCCCCTACTTTGCCGCCAACTTCGCGATGGACCAACTCCAGCTGCTGATCCTCGCACAGCTTCAGGCGGGCATCAGCGACAGCATGGGCCTTCAAAGTCTTCACCTCAAGCTCCTTGTTCTTGGCATCCACCAGCTTCACCAAGTGTCGCTCCTCCAGAAGATGATCCCACTCTCAGCCGAAAGTGGCTTGCGTCTGGCACAAGATGGACTGGGTCGCGGCAACAGCGTCGGTGAGAGGGATTGGCTCGACCGTAGCCAACGATGACCGCCCCTCCTCCCATCCTGCCAATGCCGAGGCAGACACCAGGTCCCGGGGACCAGATGGTTCCCCCGCTGGAGCCCTAAGAACCGCCGCGCCACTGCCCGGCGTCAAGGTCCCTCCCTCCACTACAAGGGCATCGTCGGCCGCCGGTGGCGAGTCGCCACGTTGCGCACCAATGACGTCAGGTGTCGGTGCCGCTTCAACGACCGGCGGGTCGGCCCCACCAAGGGAGGAAGCTACGACCAAGGTAGCCCCCTCCTCGCCAGGCACCTCCTCGCCTGGCACCTCCTCGCCCGGCACCTCCTCGCCAGGCACCTCCTTGCCTCGCACCTCCTCGCCCGTCACCTCCTGGCCAAACATCTCCTCGCATGGCACTTTCCATGCTTGGCGCCACTTCTGCCACACTTGCATCGACGGACGGGGGTGCAGAGTTATCAACAACACATAAGGCCGATGCACCTTCAGGCGTAGGATGCGTCGCAACAAACCCCGTTCCAGCTCCGACAAGGGCAAGGGTTATCAAGCCCACCCCTGGAAGCACCAGGAGCACCAAGTCGACTGACGATGCCCTAAAAATCCGAGATAAAACTCCATGAGAGTGAAAAAGAAAAGAAAAGTAATAGCAGAGGGGAGAAGCTGTGACTTACCGGTAAGTCAGGGAGAAGTTGCGACTTACCGACAAGGCCGACACCGCCGTCTCTGGTCCCGACTCCTGTTCAACCCGCGTCGGCGTGGTTATCTGCGCAGGCCCCTCGGCACCTCCTTCGGAACCAGGGCCGATGCTGGAATCAGAGACTAAGTCAATGACAGGAGCCTCAACCCCACCGGCTCCCTGACGATGGGAGATGGGAGTATCGTCCCCCCGAAATAGCTTCCGCTTCTTCGGCATAGAAGTAGCAGAACCCACAGCCAGCGTGCGAGAATGCTTTCTCGACTCTGGAGCTAGTGTCGGCTAGCTGACCTCTGCCCTGTCAGAGGTATTTGAGGGCTTTGCCTCCACCTTTGCTGAAGGACGCGAGGAAGACCCCGACCCTGGATGCACATCTTCACGACACCACTTCACGACTACCGAGGCTCCAACCGTATCTACGGGATGCAGGCGAACGAGGCCGAACACGTTGACCTTCAACATCGAGCTTCGCAGCTCAGACCTCACGACGGTGGTCATGTGGAGCGGTTGGCAGTCATCCGGAATGGATATGTTCTCATCGTCAACAACATCGTAGGTCACTGTTTTAAGCATCTCCTCCAGCATCTTGGGACTTGGGGTGTCCGAACCCAACCGACATTCATCATATTCGTCGTTGTAGACCTAGACCCTGTACAGACACTGCTGGAGAGGGGCGGTACGGCGGAGCAAGAAGTCTGCCAACACCATCATGGAGGTCAAGTCCTTGCCAGCCAAGAACCGGATCCTCCTAAGGGCGGGCTTGTACTCCTCTGGCAACCACCGGGATGCTTCCCAGGTGGTAGGATTCGAGCCTGGACTGCTGGACGGAATCTTCAGCGAGGGATGTGGGTCTATCCTCACAATTGCCCAATCTTCCCTCCAATCGCTCCATTTGCCCCCTTTGAATGAGGCAATGTAACCCCGAGAGGGCTTGTTCTGATGGCGGAAGTAGTAGGCCCCCACTTGGGTCGTCGCGCTCCTTCCATTTGTCTTCATAATGAAGAAATACCAGAACAGCTCCACCGTGGGCGGGCAACCCATGAATGCCTTGCATAGGTGGACGAAAACGACGACCAACGCGATGAAGTTCGGCGACAGGTGGTGAAGTTGCAGCCCGTACTCCCTAACACTGCAAGGAAGAACCTTGACAATGGGAGTGTGAGCCCAGCAGTGGCGTAGACAACAAAGAGAACGGTCTCATCCTCACACAGATCCCGAAGATCGGGAGACCCACAACGGATCATCCATCCGCACTCTGAAGTCGCCCAACCAAGGAGTCGCCTCATCGGCACCAGCTCTCTGGCCGAGCGGAAGTGGGAAGGAGGCAGTAGGGAAGCCATTGGAGCAAACTAAGGTGAGATCTTTGGCTAAGGGATGAAGAAGGTTTGGGCGCTCGAGGAAGAAGGCAGAAACTTGGGCATCGTGGTTTGAGTAAGCAAGGATCCGTTCCCTCTAATAGAGGTTTCCTTTTTGATCAACCATGTGATGCCTGAGTACTCCGAGTGAAGGTTCAGACCACACCACTCAACACACGACAATCATAACAACGGGTCCTACGTCCCCCCCTCTGACGCACTGGCCCAGTCAGTCAACCACCTGGGCAGGTCGCTGAGGCGACTCCCATAATGGCGGAACGAACAAAAGTGCTATAACTGTATCGGAACCATCGCGGTTAAAGGCGTCGTAGAAGACAGATATATTATAGCAAGCAAAGATCCAGTCGTCGTAGTCTCTCAACCAGAAGAGGACGCGTGGCGACGATTGGAAGAAGCGCCCACCGCTTTGACTGTCCAATACAGAATTCAAAGCATAGTGCGGTAAGACATGGAAAGGGCTCCACCTTTGGGCTCTTCACCACGCCCCAAGGTGGAGCCATGGGCCACTGTCGGTACCCTGCCGATGGGGTACCCTCGCACACAGGATGAAGACACCGAGGCACGTCCGGAGCCGCCATGTCTCATGTAGGCGCCAAGGCCTTTGCCTCCCTCAAGATCGAGCTTCAGTTCTGCCACGTAAGCCTTGAAGATGGGACTTGGCCTCTCTGGTGTGACGGGCTCCCGAGACGCCACGTGTAAGACGAGACCTCACCCAACCTTGGGGGAGCACCCCCGGATTAGCCACGTTGCACGGAGCGCAAGGACCAGCACTCCCCAAAGGAAAGGGCCTGGAGCTGCCACGTCCTCTGCGAGCCCTAGAGCTGCCACGCGTCACGGAGGACCAGGTCTGACCTCCCCAGTAGAGATTAGCCCTAACGCTGCCACGTGACCCGCGGCTCGCCTCGGACGGTAAGATACAGAGACAAGGGATGGAGTGCCCTACTCAAGTCAAGCATTGAAGACGCGCACCCACCTCCGGTGCCCAACGCGGAGCATGCCAGTGGTCAGAGACCGCTATGACCAATCGCGTCACAATGAAGGCGTCATAAGTCTACCCCACTTGGCCAAGTGGGTAGCTTGCGACAACAAGACAGGCCGACGGGACACCTTCTGCCACCGTCAGTAACGGCGTGTGGGCTACTGATAGGAGAGGAGGCAAGACGTCGAGTCTTCACTGCCTTGGTCAGGCGACCTTGTGCGAGAAGCCATAGATCCATAGGATAAGATCGCCCCAGGACCACCTGTCAGCCCTTGGGACCCCACTTGTAAGACGTCCGACCTTGACTATAAAAAGCCCGGACCACCACCGTTACAAAGGACCACCCCGAAACAACACACAGGCATACACACATACTAGCAATACCATCCACCTGGAGTAGGGTGTTATGCTCCTTGCGGCCCGAACCACGTAAAAACCACTGTCTCATACTCTCATCCGCTAGAACAATTGATTGAGGCCTAAGCCCCATCGAACAAAGAACCTCCATGAGCTGCTCCTTAGCAGATCCGGGGGAAGTGTCGCATTAACACTTCGACAGAAGCGCTCACCGAAATGGTCAATGGTAAGAAAGTCAGGTATGGAGCAAAGTGTAACTTTTGTAAGGCTGAATTGAGTGCTAGAAGTACCGGTGGTACTGGTCATTTGTTTCGTCATGTTGCTAAATGTAAAAGGAAGGCTATGGCAGCCACTACAACTTCTCAAACTCATTTACATTGTAATTCTGATGGTGTAGTTTGACATTTTCAACATGATCATGAAGTCGCTAGAATTGAATTGGTTAAAATGATATCAAGACTTGATCTTTGTTTGCATAATGGTGCGACTGCTGCTTTTGAAGATTACATTACAACTGCTCATAATACCAGTTACAGACATGTGTCTAAGCAGACCACTACTAGGGATCTTGTGAATTATTTTAAATCTAAACAGGATGATATCATTGACATGTTGAATGAAATTTCTTGTGTTTGTTTGACTTTTGATATCCGGTCTGGGAAGGCTAAAGAAGACTACCTTAGCGTAGTTTTTCATTACGTCAATAATGATTGGGAGTTTGAAAAAAGAATTGTTGGTATGAGATTGATTGATTGCTCTCATTCTGGAAGTAATATTGCTGAACGTATTGCCAATGTGGTTTTTGAATATGGCATATGTCTTCAGTGAGTTATGCATCTTCTGTTAGTGGTTTTAGTAGTACACCAATGTCTGCCTCTGTTTCTGATTTGAATTCATATCTAGACAGTGATTCAATTACTCAGTTGGATGATACATTTAGCATATTGAATTGGTGGCCAGATCATAAAAGAACTTATCCTGTTTTATCTTCTCTAGCTAAAAATATCATGGTTGTTCCTGTTTCAACTATATCATCAGAGTCTGCATTTAGTTTGTGTGACAGATTAATAGAGGAACGTCGACGAAGGCTCAATCCAGAACATGTGGAGATGCTGTCTTTGGTGAAGGACTGGGAACAAGATGAAGCAAGACAACAACATAACATAGTGAACACTGATCTGGAAGAATAGATGAAGAATTTATATCTTGATGAATGATGATGCCTATTATGTCTGTTGTATTAAGAACTGAACCGGGTTCGGGTATGACTGACTTTAGTCTTTAGGTCACAAAACAAAGAGTTGAGTTGTACTCTTTTTTCCCTTTAAGGTTTTCTCCTCATGTAGTTAAAATGAGGTTTTATCTAAAGGTTTTTAATGAGACAACCAACTTTGTAACATAAAACAGCTCTTTAAGTCTTGTGATCGTTAAACTTCACGAGTTTCCATTTTTATGTTCTGATTGTGTGAGTTAGTTTTTATACTATTATTTGTGTGAGTTAAATTGGAATCGTGTACATAAAATAATACAATTTGAGTGGTGTTTCAAGAATTGTGCTCGGGCCGGCTCGACACGGGAAGCACGATATGGGCCTGACACGGTCCGACACGTAGGCTGCGGGCCGTGCTTGGGCTTGGTTGTCGGCACGGCGTGCCGGCCCAGCCTGGCCCGAGCGTACTTCTGGACTGTGTCGGGCTCATCAAATTTCACCTCAAACACGACCGGGCAGGACTTATTGGTCATCTATAAAGATAAGGACGAGAGGAGTAAATGGATGGATCAAGGAACGGGGAGGAGGCAAAAGATGGAGACCAACGGAGGAAAGCTGGGTCCTGACATTTCCTGCAGAGACCTCATCAACTCCACGTTTCGTGTTGGGATCAATCAACAGTCATACCTCCTGCAGAGATCACGTTGCTGTTCACAGGGAAAACAAACATTTCTTTTCTCCTCCTGTTTTTCCTTATTTCATCTCGTGTCAAGCTTGCCTTAATTATCCCGTTCGTAGAGAGAACGTTGCCTGACACTCGCTCACATAGAGTTCTTTTTTAACAAAAAAAACTGACATAAGAACTGAGAAACACCGGCCGCCGCTTCGTTGGAACATGGGACTGGGACCAGCGGCATCGGCATGCGATAAAACAGAACAGGGCGCCTGCATGCGAACCCCGCATCATACAGTTATTTACGCGCGTGTCACGGTGTCAGACTGTCAGTCAGGCCGCCGCTCAGCTGCGCTGGCCGTCGGTTACCGTGCCGCTGCGGGCGACGAGCTCGCCGCGCGGTGCGACGCGGCTTCGTTTCGCTGCAGGCGGTTAGTTACTCGACCGGTCATTTGGAAATCACGGTTGTAAGACGATCCACACTGGTATATCCTAAATCATATTTTGTATACTCTACATTTTCTTCTAAATTATATTTTGTATACTCTACATTTTCAATATGTGCAGTAATGTAAATTTACTTTTATTTTTCTAGTAAACTTTTCATGTTAGCACTGCGGATAAATTTAAGCAAGATAACGAGGAGAGGAATAAATGTACAGATGATGGATGGATCAATGAAAGGGGTGGAGGCAAAAGAAGGAGATCAATGGAGGAAAGCAGCGCCCTGACATTTCCTGCAGAGGCCTCATCAACTCCACGTTTCGTGTTGGGATCAATCAACAGTCATGGGGGCCACTCAACCCACGCGCCGGTTCCATGCTTGCACTGTCTGGCGCTCGTTGTGCCGGTCCATGAGACTGTCCGTTCTGCGTACGCTTATGTAAAGTCTGTTGCAACGCATAAACGTGAAAATAAAAGTAATATAAAGTAAGTTATAAAGTATTATGTGATTTCGATTAGATTTTGAAGCATGTTATAGATTATGTTGGAGCGGATAGTCTGAGACCTCTTTGGAATTGGACCGGAGGATTGCTGGAAGAAAAAAATGGAAGGTTCGGATTCCAAATGGCACTGTACATGCCTTTGGATGGCAGGTTTTGAGCACGGGGAAAGTGGAGGAACCTTTCCGATTTCGCAGGAAAATTACAGACCGAACATCCAGTCCGACCTATCTATTAGCTGCTGCTGCTGCTAACACCACGTTCAAGCAACAGTTCCACCAGAATCGAAGAAACACATCCCTCTTGCAGCTGCTGCTAATCAAATCGCGCAGGAACAAGCAGAGGAGGCACGAAGTTAAAAAATAAGAGGCAATTTACTGAACAATTCTGGAAAAACACGCGAAAACAACAGAGATCAATACCGACAGACAAATTGGTACGCGATATTTCTCGTCCCGTCTGTCTGTCGGTATTGATCGCTGTTGTTTTCGCATGTTTTCCGGAATTGATTTTGACTGATGCACTGAGGCCGGAGAAATTCTCTGGCGTGCACTTCAAGAGGTGGCAAGTTAAGGCCACGCTCTGGCTCCAATCCTTTAAGATCTTCTGGGTAACTGAGGGCAGGCCTCAAGGTCTTTTGTCTGTTGAAGAACAGACTAAGTTCGAGGAAGCTAATTCTGCCCTGAGAGGATGCATCTTAAGTGTTCTTAACAATAAACTATGTGATGTCTATCTGATAGTCACAGATGGTAAGGAGTTCTAGGATGCACTTAACGCCAAGTATAGTGTAGCCGATGCAGGTGGTGAACTGTATATCATGGAGAATTTTCATGACTACAAGATGGTTAACAACTGTCCGTAGTTGAACAAGCTCATGAAATACAGTGCCTTACGAGAGAGCTCAATCTCCTTAAGTGTCTTTTACCCGACAAGTTTGTGACTGGGTGCACTATTGCAAAGTTATCTCCATCGTGGAGGAACTTTGTCACAGCTCTCAAACATAAGAGATAGGAAATATCAGTTAAAAATCTGATAGCATCTCTTGATGTTGAGGAGAAGACTCGGGCTAAGGACGCTACTGAGAAAGGAGGCAAGGGTCAATCTAGCGCCAATGCTAATATGGCGCAGAAACCCAATGTCAAGAACAAAAGGAACAAGTCTCAATTCAAGCCAAACAAAACTACTGCTTTTAAGAAGAAGAAGTCAAACAAAGCCAATGATGGTTGCTGCTACACCTGTGGGGAGCAAAGACATTTTTTCAAGGACTGTCCTGAGAGGGCAGACCGCAGAGGGAAAAAGAATGTCAACATAGTGACGTCTAGCAATGCAGATGGGTACGATAATTCTTTTACTGTTCTTTATGTTTCTCAAACATCATCTTGGTGGTTTGATACGGGTGCTAATGTTCATATATGTTCTGACATGTCTATGTTTACTCTTACCAGTTCATCCGGGATCCCTCTGTCCCAATGGGGAATGAGTCACATGCTTCTGTTCGTGGTGTTGGCACGGTCGATCTGAAGTTTACTTCGGGAAAGATTGTCCAGCTGAAGAACATGCAGCATGTCCCTACTATGAATAAGAATCTTATTAGCGGTACCTTTCTATGCAGAGATGAGTTTAAAGTAGTTTTAGAGTCCAATAAAATAGTTGTGTCCAAGTATGGACAATTTATTGGTAAAAGCTATGAATGCAGAGGCTTGTTCCGTTTTTTTCTTTTGGAGTTTAATAATAAGTCAGTAAACTATATTTGTGGCGGTATTAATGATGATGCAAGTGTTTGGCATTCTCGTTTATGTCACGTTAATTTTGGTTCAATGAATCGGCTATCTAGTCTCAAATTAATTCCGGAATTCACCATTGTCAAAGCTTCCAAGTGCCATAGTTGTGTGCAGTCAAAGCAACCTCGAAAGTCTCACAAGGCAGCTGAGAAGATAAATTTGACACCATTAGAACTCATGCATTCTGATCTATGAGATATGAATGGTGTATTGACAAAAGGTGGAAAGAAATATTTTATGACATTCATAGACGATTTTACTATATTCTGCTATGTTTACTTGTTGTAAACTAAAGATGAAGCTTTAGACTACTTTAAAATCTATAAATCTGAAGTAGAAGCTTAATTAGAGAGAATGATCAAACGTCTTAGGTCAGATCATGGTGGTGAGTATTTTCCCAAAATATTTGATGATTTTTGTGCGGAACACGGTATTATACATGAGAGGACGCCTCCCTATTCAACGCAATCAAACGGGATAGCCGAGAGGAAAAATCACACATTGTATGACTTGGTGAATGTCATATTAGACACGTCTGGTTTATCTAAGGCATGGTGGGGGAAGTCTCTATTGACTTCATGTCATGTTCTAAACCGCGTTCCAAACAAGAATAAAGAGAATACCCCTTATGAGGAGTGGGTTGTGAGAAAACCATCACTTTCATACTTGCGTACTTGGAGAAGTTTCGCAAAGGTTAATGTTTCAATTACCAAGAAACGCAAGCTGGGACCAAAGACAGTGGATTGTGTCTTTCTAGGCTATGCTCGTCGGAGCATCGCATATAGATTTTTAGTAGTTAAATCTGAGGTACCTGATATGCATGTTGATACTATTGTGGAACCTCGTGATGCAACATTTTTTAAGAATATTTTTCCTATGAAAGATATACATAGCACTGTTAGGATATCTTCTGAAATTTGTCCTGAATCCACCACAACTAGCGAGTTTCTTGATATACCATTTGAGAGTGTCCCAGAGGAGGAACACAATAAAATAACTCAGTCGAGTAAGAGATCGCGGATTACAAAATCTTTGGGTGATGATTTCATTGTATACTTTGTGGACGATACTTCTAGATCCATAGCAGAGGCATATGCATCGCCTGATGCAGATGACTGGAAAGAAGCAGTTCATAGTGACATAGACTCAATTCTTTCCAATGGAACCTGGGAGTTAACTGAACGACCGTATGGGTGCAAACTAGTAGGCTGCAAGTGGTTGTTCAAGAAGAAGCTCAGGCCTGACAGTACTATTGAAAAGTACAAGACAAGACTAGTTGCAAAGAGCTATACTCAAAAGGAAGGTGAAGACTATTTTGACACCTATTCACCTGTCGCCAGAATGACGAAAATTTGTGCACTACTTTCTTTGGCTGCCTCTTATGGTCTAATCATCCATCAAATGGATGTAAAGACAGCTTTCCTGAACGGAGAGTTGGAAGAGGAGATTTATATGGAACATCCTGATCGGTTCGTAGTAAAAGGTGAAGAGACAAAGGTGTGCAAATTGTTGAAATCCTTGTATGGCCTGAAACAAGCACCTAAGCAATAACATGAGAAGTTCGACAGTACTTTGACGTCAGCGGGTTTTATCATTAATGAGGCTGATCGGTGTGTGTACTATCGCCATGGTGGGGGCGATAGCATTATATTATGCTTGTATGTGGATGATATACTCATTTTTAGTACAAGTATTGATATAATTTCTGAGGTCAAATCTTTTCTATCAAAGTGTTTTGATATGAAAAATCTGGGAGAAGCAAATGTTATTCTAAACATTAAGCTGAATAAGGATGAGAGTGGGATTACTTTAAGTCAAACACACTATGTTGAGAAAATCTTGAGCCGGTTCGGCTTTATGGATAGCAAGATTTCTCCAACGTCTTATAATCCCAGCGTGATACTCAGAAAGAACAAGAAAGAGTCGAGAGATCAACTTAAATATTCTCAGATGATCGGTTCACTTATGTACTTAGCGAGTGCAACCCGTCCTGATACCTCGTTTGCTATGAGCAAACTGAGCAAGTTCATGTCAAACCTGGGTATAGATCATTGACATGCACTTAAAAGGGTTATGCGCTACTTGAGAGATACAATGAGTTATGGAATTCACTATATTGGGTATCTGGCCGTGCCTGAGGATTATAGTGATTCAAACTGGATCTCTGAAGACCATTTTGACGAGGTCAACTATGGAAGCAGAACTCACTGCTTTAGAGATAGCAACTGCAGAGGCAGAATGGCTGAGAGAACTCTTGATGGATTTGCCTGTAGTTGAGAAACTATTGTCAGCAATACTTATGAACTGTGACAACCAGACGGTGATTGCCAAAGTAACCAGTTCTAAGGATAATACAAAATCATCAAGATACGTCAAGAGACGTTTAAAATCTGTCAGGAAAATGAGAAACTCCGGAGTTATTACTGTTTTATTCATACAAACAGACAAAAACCTGGCAGATCCCTTTACGAAGGGTCTATCACGTAATGTGATAGAAAGTGCATCGAGAGAGATGGGTTTGAGACCCATTGATGTGACACCATAGCAGTAATCCAACCTATGTGATCGGAGATACCGTGAATTAGGACATGGTAAAACATGCTAGTGGATCACCGAGGAGAGTACTTCCTTTATACACTCTCTATGTGAAGATGCACGCTTGTACACTCAAACTATAAGTCAGATTGGCGATTTGCCTTAATGTGTTTCTGATGGCTATATGTAGCAAAGATGTCATTCTACAGGGCAATCTTGAAGGAAATACACCTATACGAGTTCCGACTATCTAACATTGCAATCTATGAGATTTGAGTGATCTCTGGAAAGCTCATGAAGAGACCAGAGAGTACGATGCATATGCTCCACCCGCGGGGTAGAGTACTGGTAGTCAAGTACTGGTAATGGTCTTTGGGTGAAGTCAGTTCACACAAAACTTGCAATTCAAATCGTAGTCTATTGTTCAAGTTGTGACCTGATAAAACTTGAGGATCTAAGCAGAAGTTCAACTTAACTGTCTCTACCAAAACACTAGTATATCAAACAAGGAACGAGAATGAGAATGCCCTCTATTCTAATGGTTTTAAAATCTAGTGGGGGGTTGTTGGAATAAATAGGTTAGGCCTATCTAATATTCAGAATTAATTCCCAAAAAATCTCAAAGGCCCATTAGGGCAAGAGAGAGTGGTGATAATTGATTAGTCCCACATGGGAAGTGGAAGTGGAGCAACCCCTACATAAAAGGGAGGTTGCTCTTCCGCTCCTTGAGTGAGAGAGAAGAGAGGAAGAGAGGGGCAGCCCACACGCGCTCCTCCTCCTCCTCCTCGCTTGCTCGCCTCACCACGCCACGCCTCGTCTCGCCTTGCCTCGCCCCGCACAAGCGCACGCGCGCGCGCGTGTTCGTGTGAATTCGAGCCTCGAGCTGAGTCCAGATTTTATATTTTTGCAGAAAATTAAATTGGGTTTGGGCTTTTAGGCCTCCGAATTTTTGGGGCTATCGAGACAGAGTCCAAGTCGTTGGAGACGGACGCGTCTACGACTGTAGAGTCAGTTCGGATCCGGATCCTCCGGATCGCACACGAACCGCCTCTGTGGGGCTCTATAAATACGGGCATGCACGATACGTCAGAGGACATCTCACGATCAGATCGTTTCCCATGTTCGAGTTTCTTGCGCCGCCTTCTACTCTACTCCATCCCGAGCGTCAGCGTGCACCGACGATCGGGAGAGCAGGTCTCCGGAACTGCTCGCCCTTGCAATCCTGCACCCGGAGAGGGCGAATAAGGTTTTTGGGAAGCGCTCCGCGCGACTGCTCGCGTTCTTCACTATGGGTCGTCTACCGAGGAGATCGGGCGCTGTGGCCCAACGTCGTCACTAACGTTTGCAGCGAAAGTTCGCCGTCAGATCTACAGCGGTTCAACCGGCTTCAAATCGGTACGTGATATTTATCGTCCCGTATGTCTGTCGATATTGATTGCTGCTGTTTTCGCGTGCTTTTCCAGAATTGTTCAATAAATTGTCTCCTATTTTCTAACAAATTATGTTGGAGCAGATAGTCTGAGACCTCTTTAGAATTGGACCGGAGGATTGCTGGAGGAAAAAAATGGAAGGTTCGGATTCCAAATGGCACTGTACATGCCTTTGGATGGCAGGTTTTGAGCACGGGGAAGTGGAGGAACCTTTCCGATTTCGTAGGAAAATTACAGACCGAACATCCAGTCCGATCTCTCTGTTAGCTGTTGCTGCTGCTAACGTGACGTTCAAGCAACAGAATCGAAGAAACACATCCCTCTTGCAGCTGCTGCTAATCAAATCGCGCAGGAACAAGCAGAGGAGGCAGGAAGTATCGGGAGACGACGAACAAGCTGAGTGGCGCGGAAGCGGACGGTCATCCTTCGACTGAATTGCTGCAGATTGAAGTTTCTGTTCGGCGAATATTGATGGTTAGAGTGAATGAATCAATAGTTATCTGTTAAATGCGGGCATCCATACATAGAGGCCGCAGAGGCCGAGACTTAAATGTTACTCCCTTCGGTGT
Source organism: Tuctoria greenei (assembly GCA_036927565.1). Lineage (NCBI taxonomy): Eukaryota > Viridiplantae > Streptophyta > Magnoliopsida > Poales > Poaceae > Tuctoria > Tuctoria greenei. The sequence goes on from JAYESD010000009.1 coordinate 149,232,355, forward strand.
AAATTTTTTTTTGTTTTGAACATGTTCTCGCATACCAATGAAGCATTAAATACATTTCTTTCTTTTACAATACGACTCCCCTTAGTGGTCTGAGTGGTCTTCTTCACGTTTTTCCAGCCAATCTGCTGCAGGTTCGATTCCTAGGTACACGCTACCCTATTTTTTTACACCATTTTCCATGACATGCAGTATAAAACGACAATTTTTTGTGCACTCTTGGCTCTAGTATAAAACGACAATATTTTGTACACCGGAGGGAGTACTGAGTAGTTCAGTCAAGTTCAGCGACGTAGTAATTTTCTGCAGGCAACATTTATGCTTCCCGGCACGTAATCCAATAGGCTACTGCACATTCATTCTTGAGGATTTCATGACCAACTACCCTGCTAAATAGAATGTCACATGCCATTTTGCTGATTGAGGATTTCACGTAGTCGTATTGACGGTTAAAAGAAAACAGAAGGAAAACAACGACCGCCGTTCCTCCGCAGTTCAAAGTTCTTTTTGATGGATATTGGTGGTCGAGTGAAAATACACAAGCATTTACTCACTCCATTCTTAAATAAATGATGTTTTTTCAACTAGATTTAGTTTTAAAAAGTAGTGTATTTGTCGAAGTTTTAGAATGACATTTCTTCCGAAATTTGCTTAGTCGCAACCTGCGGAGGTTCCTTTTTAGAAGGGGCTAGTCTCCGGTGTAGTTGTGCATATGAGCGACGGTTGTACGGTGGTGTACATGGTTCAGGCTACCGGAGCGTAACATCCTATGTCCACGGTGAGAGTTGTATTGCTTTAGTCTTGTAAGTTACGGAAGCTTGTGAGAATTTGAGTGTGTCTGAATGGCGTATCTAGAGTCGATGGCTACCCGATCCTTTTATGATAAAGTTGAACATCTTACAAGTGGGGTTCGGGGCTCACACGTAGCTCCGGAGTGATCTTATGTCTGTACAAGATCTATTGGTCCACTGCACCCGCTGCCTCTAACCGCGATTTGAAGACCCGCCGTCTTACTCTGTCGACCGCCGGTGGCTAGGCGTAGTCGTTGATGATGACAGCAAATGTCCCATCTCTCATTCGCCACAAACTACCCAATCAGCAGCGTGAGGTAGCTCTGCGACACCTTCACTGCGATGCGATTGGACGCAGCGTTACTTGACAGGGACGTGCGCCACGTCGTGCGTCTAGGGAAGGTGCGTGCCTTCAAAGCTCAGATTTAGACAAGACATACGTCCATTACTCTGGCAACCTAACGATCAGGACCAGTTGCAGGACGTGTGACAGCACCGGAGCGTGCCTCTGCTGGAGAGACCGAGTCCTGCATTGCAGGCCTCGTGGCAGCTCTGTAGTCCAACTCTGATAAAAGTCGGAGTTCCGAGACTGCTTGACTTGTGGTGGTTCTGGGGCTCGCCTCTGCGGAGTAGGTCGAGTCCTGCACTGCGGGCCACGTATCAGCTCCAAGACCCAACTCTAAGGAGAGTCACATGTCCGAAACTTCTGAACACATGGTAGTTCGTGAGCCCGCCTCTACGAGGAGGCCAGCGCAAAGCTTAGAGCCACATGGCGACTGTCGGTACCCTGGGTACTGTATACTCCTTGAGATTGGAAAGATCTCAAGGGAATGTCATCTACTTGATTTAAAGACTTTTGGAGGCCCACATGTCAGACATAAACGGACCCGCTTCCCCAACATGGTTAGTCCAGGGCTGCCACGTGTACCATCAAACCGGAGCTCCCGCCCACAAGGGGGAAGCTCCGGGCTATGTACCATAACGGCACCCCCAGACCTAACCCCAGACCGAGGGAAGCTCCGGAACTGACACGTGTCTGGTGGCACCGGACCTATCTGTTCCCCACAGTACGCTCCGGAGCTGCCAAGTGTCCAACCATCGGATCTTCAGCCTCAAACCTCTGGAAGACTTCACAACGGCTCCGGATCTTCAAAGGGGAATCAAGAACTTCAAGACCCAATTAAGTGTCATTAATACTATGTTAATGACACACGATCGGACGCCCTTAATTACCAGTAACGGTGTTTTTAATGCCCGTAATTCGGTCATTAAGGGTAATTAAGCATATCAAATGTGTATCAATATTAGTAACCGTCGGGACCACATGTCGGGCCAGGCAAACTTGTAACGGCCTGCCCTTGTACTATAAAAGGACAGGCCGACGATACATAGGGGACACTCACTCGATGCGCTGACTCTGCACTCTCAACTCACGTTGAGCTCATACATCCAATACAACACCAACACACCCCGTGGAGTAGGGTATTACGCTAGGCGACCTGAACCACGTAAATCTTCGTGCCTCCTATGCCATTTTACACTTCACCTTCTTGAATCTCTGCGCGCCCACACTGAACTTCAAACTCTGCAAACACCTTAGTAGTGTCGGGAGATCTGCCGGATCAAAACCACCGACAGTTGGTGCACCAGGTAGGGGCACCTGAGATTTCAAGAATGGTGAACTCAGCTGCTGGATCATCCAACGGTCATCCTGCTGTTCAAGCTGTTGGGGGCAATCCCTCCAATATGCAGCCACCAGCAGGAACCTTAGTTCCAGCAGGAGTCACACTACCACCACCGCCGTCTCCACCAGCAAGTCAAGCTGGGCAGCGCGATGATGCACCGACGTCCATCACTGTGTCGGCAAATCATGACAACTCGGAACACGCGCCCCATGCAGCGCGTGGTCTTCTTCAGCGTCCACCACCTCCAGACACATCCCGGGATGCAATGGAGCAGTGGAGGGCCAATGTGGAACACTTGGTTGCAGCATCAGCCGACCGCATCAGCAACCAGGGTACTCCTCCTTCAAGACGGGCCCCGTCGCAGTGACGGACCTTGTCTGGCAGACTTGGTCCACACGTTTAAAACAACATGAGACGTGTTGCGTTGCAGCAAGTGACGTCTTTGCCCTCCGGGGCACGGCGCACTCACACGGTGTCAAGGCTTTCAACTCATGACCTCCGGGCGGAGCTTGATCGCCGATACCATCAACAAGACGGCCGAGTCCATATTGAGCGTGCTCCTGAAAGACGAGAAGCTCAGGACATTCCTGCTCCTGAAGGAGTAGGAGGAGGCTGTTCGGCCCTGGCCATGCATCTGCGTATGGTCAGGTGGCCACAGAAATTCCGGCCTCACTTGCCGGAGAAGTTTGACGGGACCGTTAATCCTGTTGAATTTCTTCAGATTTACTCCACTGCTATCCCAACAGCTGGAGGAAATGAGGCCGCAATGGCCAATTATTTTCCAGTGGCTTTAACTGGGACCGTTCGGTCCTAGTTTATGAGCCTTCCACCCAACTCCATCAACAGTTGGGAGGAGTTGTGCCGGCAGTTCACCGCCAACTTTGGGAGTTCATACACTCGACCAGGCACTGAACTGGACCTTTTTGCAGTCGTGCAAAAAGTCGATCATTCATCCAGAGATTCTCTCAGGTACGAAACACTATCCCTTCTATCTCTGGCACTTCTGTCATTGTGGCATTTAGACAGGGTGTACGGGATAAGAAGATGTTAGAGAAACTGGCGATCAAGGAGATCACCAGTGTCACGGAACTCTTCAGCTTGGCTGACAAATATGCCAGAGCTGTGGAGGGCCGTGAAATACACTCCAAACCACCTCTGGAGGATCAGAAAAAATCCTCCAAAGGCGAAGCCACTACCTCCGGCAGTGGCAAGAAGAAGACAAATACCAACGACAAGAAGAAGCCGTCGGCCGGCGCATCTAATGCTGCAGCTGCTGCAGCTCCGGGTGGCCGGAGGCCATGCCCCGAGAAGCGACCTCGACCGTCCTCTGAAGACGGTGGTAAACCCAAGGTGTGGTGTCCAATTCATAAGACGGACAACCACAGTTTGGAAGACTACCGGGAGGTCCAAAACCTTGCCGAGCACTACAACAAGCACCGGGAAGAAGCTCCTTTCCGACAGAGGGAAGGAAAGCAAAAAGTTGACGAAGCTCCGGCTGAAGAGGAGTTAGGTTTTCAGGATCCCAAAAAGGTCCTGAAGGCCGTCTACACCTCCGTCGACGACGACTCTGATGTCTCTGACAACGAGCGTCGGAAGATCATGAACACCATTTTTGGTGGATCATGGGATATCACCTCCCATCGCGTCCTCAAGACAATGCGTCGGGACATGGCCGCTGTAGCTCCTACAGCCAGGGCGGAGCTTCATCGGAAGTGGATGGACACGACCATCACTTTTGATGCTTCGGACTGCCCTCGAAGCATGGTTGGAGCAGGACAATTACCTTTGATGGTATCTCCCACCATCAATAACATCCAGCTCCACCATGTTATGGTAGACGGAGGTTCGAGGTTGAACCTCATAAGCTTCAAAGCTTTTACCAAGCTTCAGCTCCGACCTTCGGATCTCCATCCCTCCCGACCTTTCTTTGGAGTAGGTCTGGGAGCCATTACCCCACTCGGTGCTATCACTCTTCCCGTTACCTTTGGGACCCAAGAGAAGTATCGCACTGAGAAGTTGGTCTTTGACGTTGCTCAGATCAACTTACCTTTCAACGCCATCTTGGGCAGGCCTGCCTTGTACAAATTCATGGCAGCTGCTCATTATGGCTACTTGGTGTTAAAGATGCCGACACCAGTAGGCGTTCTTCGGATCCCTGGAGATCGTACTGCCGGAGTAACTGCTCTGGAAGAACTTCATGTGCTTACTATGGCACAAGAGGAGGACTCCAGGCAGGAACAAGCTCCAAAACCCCCGAGCATTCGTTAGCGAGGCTCGACTTCTGCACCTCGTGTGCAGCCAAGCGGCGACACCGACATTCCCGTCAAAGTCGTCCAAATCGGTTCCGATGCCGCTCAGACCACCCGTATATCGGGAGGACTGAATGACAAATAGGAACTCACGCTCATCGCTTTCCTCTGGGCTAATGTCGACGTGTTTGCCTGGCAACCGTCACAAATGCCTGGGATCCCCAGGGAAGTGATTGAGCACAATCTGAAGATCTACCCTGACGCCCGACTCGTACACCAGAAGCCTCGAAGCAATCCGTGGAGCGAGAGAACTTCAACCGACAAGAAGTGAATAAGTTGCTCGAAGCTGGATTCATCCGAGAAGTCTTCCATCCAAAATGGCTGGCAAACCCAGTCGCTGTGCCCAAGGCCGGCGGGAAGCTTTGGATGTGTATCGACTACACAACACTAAATAAGGCATGTCCAAAGATCCATTCCCACTACCTAGAATAGATCAGATAGTGGATTCCACCTCCGAGTGTGAATTACTGTGTTTCCTAGACGCATATTCTGGGTATCACCAAATCAGAATGTCTAGGGAAGACGAAGAGCATACCTCTTTTATCACAGTAGATGGATTGTACTGTTATACAACCATGCCATTTGGTCTCAAGAATGCAGCTTCAACCTTTGTACGAGCTATGTATAAAACTTTTGAAGAACTCATTAGAGACATAGTGGAAGTGTACGTCGATGACATTGTGGTCAAGGTCAAGAACAAGGAGTCACTCCTTGACACCTTACAGGTTGTCTTCAATAAGTTGCGGGTCACGCGCACAAAGCTAAACCCAGACAAGTGTGTCTTCGGGGTTAGCTCCGGAAAACTTATTGGTTTCCTGGTAAGTCACCGGGGCATAGAAGCTAATCCGGCGAAGATCAAAGCCATTGAAGACATGCGGCCACCAGCCCGCATCAAGGATGTCCAAAAGCTGACTGGATGTCTAGCAGCCCTAAGCCGGTTCATTTCAAGACTGGCGGAACAAGCACTTCCCTTCTTCAAGTTATTGAGGAAGTCCGGACCATTCCAATGGCCTGAAGAAGCAGAAAAGGCGTTCCAGGAGCTAAAACAGTTCCTCACCACTCTACCAACTCTGGTAGCTCCGAACCCTGGTGAGCCTTTGCTGCTTTACATTTCAGCAACTGACGAAGTCGTCAGTATGGTCCTGCTTGCGGAGAGACTAGAACTATCCCATGCTTAGGAATCCAGACCCCTCCGAGAGGGTCCGGAGGTTCCTAAAAGCGAGTCTGGGTCCCAGCTCCCAGACTTGAGTTCACAAAAAGTTACTTCAGAAGACTCAGACCCCTCCGGGAGGGTCCAGGTCGCTTCTGAAGAAGCTCCGGGTCCCTCCAGCCAGGACCCGGAGGTCCCCAAGGAAGGTCCGGATCCCTCAGGGAGGATCCGGGTCAGTGAAGAGGAAGCTCCGGGCCCCTCTGGGAGGGTACGGACCATCCAACGCCTAGTGTACTTCATCAGTGAAGTACTTCATGACGCCAAGACTCGATACCTAGAGATGCATAAGCTGCTCTATGCAGTTCTCATTGCCTCCAGGAAGCTTCGCCATTACTTCCAAGCTCACAAGATTTCAGTGGTCACCTCTTACCCACTTCGAGCAATCTTGCATAATCCCAATTCAACAGGGAATATTGCAAAGTGGGCTGCGGAATTGGCCGAATTCGATCTCGAATTCATTTCAAGGCAAGCAATCAAGAGTCAAGCATTGAAGGATTTCGTGGCGGAATGGACTCCCTCTCCATCAAACCTTAGGGGCCCCAGTGAGCAGAAGCCGGAACACAAGGCTCCGGTCTTCACCGAGCCTCACTGGACCCTCTACTTCGACGGATCCATGCAAAAGTAGGGGGCCGGAGCTGGAATCCTTCTCCTCGCACCAACTGGAGAGAAGGTAAAATACATGGTACACCTTGACTTCAAGGCGACCAACAACATGGCGGAATACGAAGCACTCATCTACGGACTAAGGGTGGCACTGTCATACGGTGTCAAGCAACTGCTGGTCAAGGGAGATTCACAGCTCATCATTAAGCAAGTGAAGGGTGAATGCTCCTGCAACAATCTCCAGCTAGCTGCTTACCTCCTTGAAGTCCAGACGCTTCAGAAGGACTTCGAAGTCTTAGACCTCCACCATGTCCAGCGTGCCCACAACGCTAAAGCCGACGAACTCTCGACAAAAGCGTCAACCGGAGCTCCAGCTCCTGATGGAACTTTTGTCCGGAGGTTGTCAAAACCCACAGCTCAGCCCGCCGAACTGAGCGAAGGGGGCGAGATCAGCATCTCGAAGCTGACGGTCCCAATGGCCCTGTTACCATGGCAGCCATCAAGGGTCGTAGGTGCTGCCGGAAGCTCCGAGCAACCCAGCACGCAAGACTCAAATGCTCAAGTTAGCTCCGATGCATGGATATCGGAGATTCGGAGCTACTTGAAAGACAACATCCTTCCTGACGATGATGTATCCGCTGACCGGATAGTCAGATTGGCTAAAAGATACACGTTGGTAGAAGGGGATCTCTACCGGCGCGATGCCAACGGCGTCCTAATGCGGTGCATCACAAGGGAAGAAGGCTGCGAGCTCCTTGCAGAAATCCATGGAGGCGAGTGTGGGAACCACGCGTCTTCCCGCACGCTGGTCAGTAAGGCCTTCCGGCATGGCTTCTACTAGCCTACATCACTCCAGGATGCAACTGAGCTGGTGAAGAAATGCGAAGCATGCTAATTTCATGCAAAGCAAATTCACACACTGGCTCAACCTCTACAAATGATACCTCCTACATGGCCCTTCGCCGTGTGGGGGATGAACATTTTGGGACCTTTCCCAAGAGCCGTCGGAGGTTACAAGTTCCTGTATGTCGCCATTGACAAGTTCACCAAGTGGCCGGAAGCAACTCCAGTTGTGACAATAAACAAGCAATATGCTATCAACTTTTTGCAGCCCATCGTATGCAGAGTCCCAAAAAAAATCATTACTGATAATGGGACCCAATTCACAAGCTCTGCATTTCAAGGGTACTGCGAAGACCTCGACATTCAAGTTTGCTACGCCTTTGTAGCTCACCCGGCAAGCAATGGCCAGGCCGAGAGATCAAATGCTGAAATCCTGAAAGGACTCAAAATGCGCACCTATGAGCGCTTGAAAAAACATGGAGCCAACTGGATTGAAGAGCTTCCGCCCACTCTATGGGCCAACAGGACAACTCCAAACCAGTCAACTGGAGAGACACCCTTCTTCCTGGTGTACGGAGCTGAAGCAATCCTTCCTTCGGAAATCACCTTGGGGTCACTCCGGGTCCAGACCTTCGACGAAGCCACGTAGGACCAGCTCCGGAGTGAAGACCTAGACTTCCTTGAGGAGGGAAGGTGCCAAGCAGCTGTTCAGAATGCCCGATACCGCCAAGCCCTTCGGCGCTATCATCAGCGACATGTACACAACCGACATCTCGAGGAAGGCGATCTGGTGCTACGGAGAATACAATCTAGAGAAGGGTTAAACAAACTCTCCCCCAACTGGGAAGGACCCTTCCGAGTGATTAAAGTATCCCGTCCCGAAAGCATTTGCTTGGTTACTGAGGATGGGACACCTCTCCCAAATCCTTGGAACATTGAGCGCCTCCGTAAGTTCTACACTTAATATCACGGAGGTGAGTCTGTAGTAACTTGAGGTGTATGTTATAGAGTCATTGTACAGAGTCGGGTAGTTCCTCCGAGAGAACAGCCAGACCTTTCCCGGAAGGTCCGCAAAGTTCATGCAACGCTTGTCACTGTCTCAGAACTAAAAGTGTGGCTAGCTACCCTGGGTCAAACGAGAAATGAAACTTGCTTAGCCTGGTTCCGTACCCTAAGAGTGTACTTGTTTCCCCTGTACCCCGAACCTATAATGAAAGACATCTTCATGTGAAATAGACTCCACGTGCATTTACTTTGTACAGGCTTAACATTTTTTATTTTTCTCTTTCTTGTCTATAACAAGGATGTGCAATTCTTAAGAAATTTTAGTTCGACCGGTTCATATACAATTCAAGCTGTATTGTCGATTCTTTTGCATTCAAATATTGTTCTTGGCCTACTCGCGTGAATGCCGCCAAGCCAATCTAGGGACGGAGTGTGCTATCGACTTAGCCTGGTAAGCACCCTAAGTACGCCACTCTACCTACACCCCGGCAGGCCGAAGTAAGGCGGGTCCAAGTACAATTGGATCCGGAAGAAAGAAGGCAATGCATTCGATTGTATTCAGAATCGTGTTTGACATAAAATTTTCTTGGGAATCGTAAGCCGCGACGAAGTTATAGGCAAGGAGCGAATTTTACAATTTTTCTTGGCTTCAGTGTGCAAGAAAAATAAAGAATCCACGTTGATGGAGAAAAAGCCGGAGCTGACGAAGCTCCGACTCCCCCTAGGTGGCTTGTAATCGATGTGAAACATTGAAAACGAGCATCACCGGAGCAACCGAGCTCCGGTAAAGCTAGGGGGGCCAGCCATCGACGCAGAATAAAAGATGGTGAGAAGATTCCACAAACGGAGTTTGCCGCCAACAAACTACGCGTTGGCAAAGGTCACTGCCGGAGCTACTAAGCTCCGACACCCCGGAGGTCTAACTATCGATGTTCTACGCGTTGATAGGAACTATTGCCAGAGCTACTGAGCCCCGACGGTAGTCAATACCGAAGCTTCAGAGCTCCGACAACCTCAGGGGGCCTTCACTATCGAAGACTTCGGACCTACAATCTACAAGTTCGAAGCAAACGAGTCTTCAACAAAACACAATATCCTCTTGGTACATGTTCACAATAAAATTGTGTACATCTACCAGGGGGCCAAGTGAAGACAAAAGTGTTGAAGATAAAAAATGAAATTCACAAAAATTTGGATTTCATTCATCTGGAGACAGGGGATTACAAAATTGGGGAAGAAAAAGAGAGAATACAAGTGGGAGCTACAGAGATGGTCCTAAACCCTATGGAAGAACTGGGCGACCTTCTGAGCAACCTTCGACACGTTGGCTCGGGTGGCTTCACCTTCTCCTTCGACTGGACCTTCAAGCACCAGGTCTAGAGGGAATTGGGGATCCCGGCTGGTGTAGCACGTCAGCACATATTCTGCGACGTTCTTCGCCAGGGTCTGCCCCTCAACCTCCAACTGGTCCGCGATGACGTCACCCACCTTGGAGAGTTTTCTACCCGCCGAGCTCAACGCCTGCAACGCCAGGTCCGGCTCCGGCTCCGGATCATCCGGACGCACGGGACTGAAACCCATCGGTGTCAGCGCATCGTTGGCTTTGCTCAGGAACTCCCAAACCTGTAGGGAGTCCACAGCCCTCAAACCCTTCAGTTCCTCCAAGGACCTTTTGGCCGCCGCCAGTTTAGAATTCTCGCGAGCAAGGCGCTCAACCTCTTTGGCATTTTGCTGAATCTTTTCAGCAACCTGCTTCTCGAGTTTTCTGAGCTCCTCCTCCCGGAGGTAGATCTTGTTCCCGCGGTCAAACAGGTCTTTCTCCCTACCCCTCACTTTCTTCTCCCTAGCAGCGATGGCACACTCTTGCTGGTAGAGTTCCTGCCCTCGCACCCAGGCCTTCTCCTCCTCCTCAGCGCAACGCTCTTCCAATTTCTTGGCGCGTTCCTCGAGGCCCTTGTCAGCCAGATCCACCTTTTTGGCGAGCTCCTCCTCCCTCTTCAGGACGTCATCCCGCAGCTCTAGGAGTTTTTGCTCTTCATCCTCGAGCCTTTTCTCCCTCTCCTCAAGTGCCTCCCGGCGCTTGATGAGAGTAGTGTTAATAGCTTCAAGCCTTTCTTGGCGATCATCAACCGCACTATTAGCCGCCTTGGTCTGCTCATAAATGGCCCGAGATTGAGCGTCGAGGGCATGAGTCAAGCTCTCCCTGTCATCCAATAATTTGCCCCAGTATTCCAGGCGGACCTTCTCCTGCTTGATCCATTCTTTGTCATCTGCCAGCCTCGACTGCGCCAGCTTGGTCTCGAAGTAGAGCCGGTTACGCCACCGCCTAAGGGTTTGGCGCTCCTCTTCAAGAGTCTTGCTGTCGTGGTAGAATGCCAGTTGGACTTGACGCAGACTGGAGCAAGCGTTGTCAATAGACAACGACAGGGGAATAGGTTTCAGACCTGTTGGGGTCTCCTCCGCTGGTTCCAGCGGGTTCTCGCTTACAAAAATTGGGTCCCACTCCACAAGAGTGGTCCCCTGAGCCTCCACGGCACTAGGGCCGCCCTCCGGGATAACCTCAGTTGCCACCGAGGAGGGTCCCGCTGAAGAAGTTCCGACCTCCAGAAGTGGTTCCGAAGGCCTCGCCGCCAGGTCTTCATTTGCCCCCTTAGGCAGGGGGCCAGTGACTTCATCTGGGTACTCCGGCTCAGCAGCACGCACCTCCATCGACAGCACTTCCGGAGCAGGGGCTACTTCCGGCTCCGGCCTGGGCCCCTCCTCTGCTGATGCCTCCGCAACAACCGGCCCTGAGGCCGGAGCTTCAACCTCAACCGGCTCAGGCGCCGGAAGGTCTTCAACTACAACCGGCTCTGAGGCCGGAGCTTCGGAGGTAGCCGGCTCAACCGCCGGAACGTCCTCCACATCCAGCTCACTTGTCGGGACTTCAATAACCTCCGGCTCAACACCCGGGGCTTCGACAATTTCCGACTCTGGGGCCGGAATTACTGCTTCCTTCGGCTCAACGGCCGAAGCTTCCATCATCTCAGCATCAAGACCCAGAGCTTCAACCTCCGGGGCAGGTACCGCTGGCGCATCTTCTCTCCCGTGGTCCGGCGCTACCACGGGAATCTCGGGGGATGAGTCGAGGTCCATGACCACGACAGCTGGCGCCAGAGCTATTGCAGCTTCAACCACCACTTGGGGCGGCACCAGGACAGGAGCAGGAGCTTCCGCCCTCACAGCTTCAGCTGCTGTAGCTGAGAGTGGAGCCTCACTCCTCTTCTTGGGAACGTTGCAGATGATGGATGAAGAAACTTAAAAAACAATTACTACAATAAAACAACTGTCTGAGGTAAAGATTAAAAATTACCTCGGGAGGCTTCCGCACCAGCTTGCGCGGAACCTCTTTCCCGGGCGTTCTGGGCTAACCATAGCCGCCGCCAGCGTGGAAGCTCGGGAAGGCCCCCCGGAACTCGTTGCAGCCACGGGCATTTCCTTAGTCGAGGCCCCACTCGACCAGGAAGGACCTCCGGACCCAGAGGCCTCAACTCGCCCTAGTGCTGGAGTCGCAGGCCCGGAGCTAACACCCCGGGAAGACGTCGCTGCAGGTACAGTCGCCGCAGTTGTAGAAGACCTCCCCCTCCGGGAAAAAGGAGTTGATGCAGAGGATGCGGGCCTGACGGACCTTCCGTCGGCATGCTTTATCTTCCTCTTCCGGCTCAAGGGTTCATTCGCCGGCTCCTTGCCCTTACCGACGACTTCGATCCTTGGCTTCGGGGCAGAGTCGGAGCCACCTTCGGAAGCCCCAGGGATCACCACCCTGGAGGTCGATCTTCTCTCGACGACACCAAGGTCGTCAAGTACCGGCATCGTCTGTCGGAGCTCCCTGCTGAACTCTACTTTCACGTTCAGGGGGAGGAAGGCTGGTGGCGGGGTTAAGTCATCACCCGCGACGTCGATGCCGTGCTGGAACTTCTTGAGATGAAACTCCAAGGTTGCCCCCGCCATGTTGGACTTCAGCCCGGTCTCGACCCGGTCATCGTCCATCACACTATTGAGGGCCCAAGCGAGTTTTTCTCTCCTCTTCAGCGGTGTCCACCTGTTGACTAGGAAATTGCAAAATACTGCCTGAGGAGTTAATCCTCCCTCCACACACTAGCGGATCCTGGTCAGAGCAGGGTTGAAGGCATCCGACAACACCGGAGCTTCACTCCAGACTGCAGTGTCGATGTTGGGGAGGCCTTCGAGCAACTCCAGGTTCTCGTGCTCCTCCACCCGGATGAATATCCAATCCTTTTTCCAATCATCCCACTTTCCAGAGGGAAACGACCGGAGGTACTTGAATGGGCACTTCTTGCGCTTCACGAAGTAGTAGAAGCCAAGGTACTCATTACTCCTACCGGTGGTATGGACGGTGAAGAAGGTCCGGAAAAGCTCAATGCAGGGGGGATGCCCACCCACATTTCACAGAAGTGGACGAAGACAGACACTAAAAGAATGGAGTGGGGGCCAAGGTGGTACAGCTGCAGACCATAGAAGTCTAGTAACATCAATAAAAAGGGGGAAAAAGGTGGGATCAACCCCACCATGGTGTACGAAGAGAAGTACACCATCTCGCCGACATGCTCCTTCTCGAACGGGAGCTCTCCCCCGGTGCGGACCAGGCAGTTGAAGAAGTCCGGGGACCACCCCATGAGGGCCCGGACCTTCTTCAGATCACCTTCGGTCTTCAAACGGCTCTTGCGGAGACCCAACTCCATCGCATCACAGCTAGGCAAGAGAGGAAAAGCAAGCACAAGTTGGGAGTTTGAGCGCAAGATCAGATGAGAGGCGTAAAGAACCCCAGATGGTGTGCGCTTTCCTTCTTAAGTAAGCCCTCGCAACGCTTGGATGGAAACCACAGGGAAGTCGAAGATACTACTAAAAAATTTCACCCTGCCGATGACAAGAGGGCCCGGGACCACCCCGACGATCGAGTCGAGGTTCTTACTCAGGTGAACGGTTGTCATCATGGAAGTCGGGAAGCTCGAAGGCGGCGGCCTGACAAGGCGCGCGGAACCGATACGATTTTTGTATCGAGAACCGGCGACCTTCAATTGCGTGAGATCCGCACGCCAAAGATCTCATTTGCCGCACCCGGGACATGCCATGCAGCGAGGATTTAACTCCAAAACTATCGCCAATGGCACATCTGAAGACCTTTGAAGACTCAGTTCAAAAGTCGAAGGATGGACCCACCTCCGGCGAATGACTTCGCCCAAAGGGTCTTCCCCAGAGGTGGGCCCAAGGGGCCACTGTCGGTACTCTGGGTACCGTATACTCATTGATATTGTAGAGATCTCAAGGGAATGTCATCTACTTGATTTGAAGACCTTTGGAGGCCCACATGTCATACATAAACGGACCCGCTTCCCCAACATGGTTAGTCCCAGGGTTGCCACGTGTACCATCAAACCGGAGCTCCCGCCCACAAGGGGGAAGCTCCGGGCTATGTACCATAACGGCACCCCCAGACCTAACCCAGACCGAGGGAAGATCTGGAACTGACACGTGTCTGGTGGCACTGGACCTATCTGTTCCCCACAGTACGCTCCGGAGCTGCCACGTATCCAACCGTCGGATCTTCAGCCTCAAACCTCCGGAAGACTTCACAACGGCTCCGGATCTTCAAAGGGGAATCAAGGACTTCAAGACCCGATTAAGTGTCATTAATACTATGTTAATGACACACGATCGGACGACCTTAATTACCAGTAACGGTGCTATTAAAGCCCGTAATTCGGTCATTAAGGGTAATTAAGCATATCAAATGTGTATCAATATTAGTAACCGTCGGGGCCACAAGTCGGGCCAGGCGAACTTGTAACGGCCTGCCCTTGTACTATAAAAGGACAGGCGACGATACATAGGGGACACTCACTCGATGCGCTGACTCTACACTCTCAACTCACGTTGAGCTCATATATCCAATACAACATCAACACACCCCATGGAGTAGGGTATTATGCTCAGGCGATCTGAACCACATAAATCTTCGTGCCTCCTGTGCCATTTTACACTTCACCTTCTTGAATCTCCGCGCGCCCACACCGAACTTCAAACTCTGCAAACACCTTAGTAGTGTCGAGAGATCTGCCAGATCAAAACCACCGACAGCTACATCGGAGCCCACTCTTGTGGAGGAGCGGGGTCCCGTCCCGCTGGACACGTGGTAGCCCGAGAGCGCATCCCTTCGGAAGAGCCGGGTCCCGAGCAGGGGTCCATGTGGCAGTTTCAGAGCCCGCCCTGAGGAAGAATGCGTTTCGGAACTACTGGAAGAGCCCGTCCATGTGGGAGAGCCCGTCCATGTGGTGATTTCAGAGCTCACCTCGGCGGGGAGGTCGAGCCTTGCGCTGCGAGCCACGTAGCAGCTCCACCCGCAGGGAGGTCGAGTTTTGGTTGAGAGAAGTATCGTTTTTGGTTCATATCATCTCAGGAGGAGGAGTATCGGTTGACTCCGGAAAAGTGAGAGACGTGTTGAAGTGGGAACCACCGCAAAACGTAAAGGAAATAAGGAGTTTTCTTGGAATGGCTGGATATTACCGTCGATTCATCAAGGACTTCTCCAAGATATTCAAGCCAATGACGGAATTGCTAATGAAGGGAAAGGTTTTCCAATGGACTCAAGCTTGTCAAAACGGTTTTGAGGAGTTGAAGAAGGGGTTGACAACAGCCCCAGTTTTGGTACTGCCGGATGTGAGCAAGAGTTTTTATATTTATTGTGATGCATCAAGACAAGGACTTGGATGTGTGCTTATGCAAGAAGGTCAAGTGGTTGCATATGCATCGAGGCAATTGAAGATACATGAACAGAATTATCCAACACATGATTTAGAACTTGCTGCCGTGGTACACGCGTTGAAGATTTGGAGACAGTATATCCTTGGACATAGGTGTGAAATTTATATGTATCATAAGAGTTTGAAGTATATTTTCACACAAATGGATCTGAAATTGAGGCAACGAAGATGGTTGGAGCTCATCAAGGATTATGATTTGGGAATCAATTATCATCCAGGAAAAGCCAATGTAGTGGCCGATGCTTTGAGTAGAAAGGAGTAAGTCATCAACTCACAGTTCGAGAGTTACCATCCGAGTTATGTAAGGAGTTTGAACGGTTGAACCTTGTATTTGTAAATGAGATGTAGATGATGGAGTTAAATCCGACCTTGGAGCAAGAAATTCGAGATGCACAAACCAATGATGAGGAAATTCGGGAAATCAAGGAGAGGACCCAAGAAGGGAGAGAATTCAGATTTGATGAGGATGAATGTGGCACCCTATGGCTTGGTAAGAGGATTGTTGTGCCTAATGTGAAGCACATTCGGGAGATAATAATAAAAGAGGCACATGACTCACCATACTCAATTCATCCTGGTTGTACGAAGATGTACAAATACTTGAAGACTTGTTATTGGTGGGATAGCATGAAAAAGGACATAGCTGAATATGTAGCATTGTGTGATGTGTGTCAACGGGTCAAGGCAGAACATCAAAGGCCAGCTGGATTATTGCAACTATTGAAGATTCCGGAGTGGAAGTGGGAAGAGATTGGTATGGACTTCATAGTTGGTTTACCACGTACTCAGTCTGGTTACGACTCAATTTGGGTAATTGTGGATCAGTTAACTAAGTCAGCCCACTTTATTCCCGTCAAGACCACCTATAATGGAGAGAAATTGGCGGAACTGTTTATGAGAAGAATAGTATGTTTGCATGGAGTTCCGAAGAGGATAGTGTCATATAGAGGTTCTCAATTTACTTCCAGGTTTTGGCAAAAGTTGCATGAAACTTTGGGAACGAGGTTGAATTTTAGTTCAGCGTATCACCCTCAAACAGATGGACAAAGCGAGAGGACCAATCAGATTCTGGAGGACATGTTAAGAGCTTGTGCTCTAAAGCATGGGAAAATTTGGGACAAAAGCTTGCCATATGCAGAATTTTCATACAACAATAGTTACCAAGCAAGTTTGAAGATGTCACCATATGATGCACTATATGGAAGGAAGTGTAGGACACCTTTATTTTGGAATGAGGCAGGAGAAACTCAAGTATTTGGTCCAGATGTGTTGCAAGAAGCCGAAAAGCAAGTCCAAATAATTCATGAAAACTTGAGGGCTGCCCAATCAAGACAAAATGGCTATGCGGACAATAGGAGAACGAAATTAACCTTTGAGGTGGAGATTTTGTTTACCTCAAGGTGTCACTGATGAGAGGTCATAAGAGGTTTAACATAAGAGTCAAGCTAGCACCTCGCTACATTGGACCCTTCAAGATTTTGGACAAAAGAGGAGAAGTAGCATATAAGATGGAGATGCCAACTCATCTTTCGGATGTCCATGATGTCTTTCATGTTTCCTAGCTCAAGAAGTGCTTGAGAGTACAGGAAGAACAAGTGCCAATGGAGGGATTGGAACTAGAGGAAGATTTGACTTATGCCGAGCAACCGGTCAAAATCTTGGAAACCAAGGAGAGGTTCACAAGGAACAAGGTTATTAGATGGTGTAAAGTTCAATGGAAGCACCACACAGAAAAGGAAGCAACGTGGGAATTAGAGGATGATCTCAAGAAGGAATTTCCCTATATCTTCTCTTTCGCATCGAATCTCGAGGGCGAGATTCATTTTAAGGGGGGGTAGGTTTGTAACACCCTCATTTTCATGCATCATGCCCTACATACATTCATATACATGTTTAACATTAATACACATCAAGAGGAATGAGTTTAAAATTGATTTGGAACAAAACCGCACTTAAAATGCTGAAAAGTGCGGACTAGTCCAATTTTAGTGAGGACTAGTCTGATTTCTCTCTCACTAAAACCACACTTGTCCATTTTTGCTGCGTTATAGTCCAATTTTTCCTCTGGACACTTTCGGACTTGTCCGATTTTATGCGGACTAGTCCGATATTCCAAGAATCCTTGAAAACTTGCTAAGTCCCTGGACTTGTCCGGACTAGTCCCGTGTTCCAACAGACTTGTCCATTTTCCTCTCTGACTAAAGTCAGACTTGTCCGATTTTTGGCGAGACTTGTCCGATTTTCTCTCTGGACATTTTTGGACTAGTCCGGTCCTGTTCGGACTTGTCCGATATTTCACGAATCTGAGTTGATCTTTTGTTTTACGACTTGTTTCTTGGGTTTCACGTTAAGTGGGCCTAGGGACGTCGTGCCTAACTCTTTTAGAGCCCATGTGGGACTCTAAACCGTCCTCTACTCATCTCAAACTCGAAATCCATCTAACCCTAGCCTCCACCTCTATATAAACAACCCCACCCCTTGGCTTGACATCTATTTGCCACTTTTCCACCCCACCCAAACCCTAGTTCGTGGAGAGCCACCATCAAGGAGGGAGGAGGAGATCCCAAGCAAGAAGAAGAAGAGGAGTAAACGAGAGAGGATCAAGATCTCCATCAACCTTGAGTTCTTCATCACCAATTCATCTCCAAGTTCATCAACCCTAGATCATCAAGATCCAAGTGTTGCCTCCAAGTTTCTTGATTCATTGGAGTTCTAAACACCCGATATACCTTCTATTCTCTTTTCCTTACGTGGATCCAACCCCGTTTTCCCCAAATTCACGTCGATCTAGAAAAACCCTAATCTGCTGATCTCGCAAAGTGCGGACTTGTCCGGACCCTAGCGAACTAGTCCGATTTTCCAGGTTAATTTGTGTTGAATTAATTCTAAATTTTGATCTAATCACATCCAAACCTGTATACACTTGTTAAAAGCTATTAGAACTAGTTAGTTATTATTTCAAAGCAATCTATTAACGAGTTCCACCTTGCATTTGCATTAATCATGCATGTCATGTCATATTGAGTAATATATGTGCACTCCTTGATTGTGTTTCTTGTCTTGTATGTTTATTGTGCGGATTAGATGGATTTGCACTAGAGAGTGTCGCGGAGGATATTCAGCACCAAGAGTTTGAAGAAGTTGACCCGAACCAACCGCAGGGGCAAGGCAAGTGTCCTTGAAGCATATTGATCCTGTTTTTAAAGTAAATGTTTTGTTTGCAGAACTACATGCTTGTGTCAATTTGATGGGAGTCCTATGATAGGAAGTTTACTAGCTTTGTTTAACCACCCTTGTCACCTGGAATATATGGTAGAGGGTCGGGATGGGATTTTTACTTTTTTGCTTCGCTTAATTAATTGGGATGGAAGAACAACTATACTACTGAATTTAATTATGCATTAATGAGATTATGGTTGACATGAACTGGTTAAATCTGATATGGTATTGGGTGATCTAAGCAAGTCTGGTATGTGGATGGGTTGGATGTATGGTGGTTTTGGTTGCTTTAGATCTAAGGACCGGTTCGTGGAGCGACCATCCAGGATTTACAATGCCACCACGAGGCCAAGTATGGGTGTGGCGTAGCTAATTAATTAAGGCTTTGCCAGTGCTATTCGGACCATTAAGGATTCTCGGGGAAGGGGTAGTCGGATTGGGTTTGTTGATGATTGGTGGGACTACCCTGGGATCCGAATGGCTCAAGAGGGGGCCCTTGGTTGAAGATGTGCTCAGTTGGAGGCATCGCCACCAGTGAAACCTCAGTGGGGTCTAAATAGGCTAGTAATACCTTTGTAAAGGCTACTTTGTGATCTCTTGGTCACACACCGACAGAAGTGTGAGACGGCATAATAGAGGTTCTAGTCATCAAAAGGTGATGAAATCAGAAACACGTGGGTAAAGGGGTACAAACTCTGCAGAGTGTGTCTAAAACTATCATGATAGTCGTGCTCCCGGTTATGAGCAACCTGGACCCTCACATGATTAGAGGAAACTCGATATTGGGATGGTATTTGGGATAGTTATGGTTGGTGTTATGGTTATGGATGGTTATGAATTGAATTCCGGTATTGAATATGGATATTGGCATATGATGGTGGATATGGAATATGGACTGATATTATGATAACTATATGGCTTATGATGGGTTTATTTAATATACATGTAATATATTGCTTTTCAAATGTTTTAATATACTTTTCAGCACTCAACCATTATTATATTCGTCATTTGAATCAGCCACATGTCATACCTTCCACACTTGCTGAGTACAACATGTACTCACCCTTGCAGCCCCCCCCCCCCCCAAAAAAAAAGTTGTAGGTCAGGATTGGGAGTTTAATGGCGATAATGTGGAGTTCTAGGCCGTGTCTACCGTCAGCTTTGCCTGTGGTGTTGATTGGAGCTGCGCTATACCCTATCGCTTATGTTGCCTAGCTGTTTAGTTTACTTATTTAGTTTATTTCCGCTGCATTAGTTGAACTTGTCATTAATATTCATTAGTGCTTGTATTCGAGTATAATATGGGTTGTGCAATTAAATTTTGTTAATTAATCTTGTTTTGTGGTAATTTTCTGTATATCCTTTTG
This sequence comes from Tuctoria greenei, assembly GCA_036927565.1. NCBI lineage: Eukaryota > Viridiplantae > Streptophyta > Magnoliopsida > Poales > Poaceae > Tuctoria > Tuctoria greenei. The sequence goes on from JAYESD010000009.1 coordinate 149,252,208, forward strand.
TGAATGCACTCGTGTATGTGTGTTGAACATCCTGGGCACGCATATGCGTTTACTTGGTTCATTTTCGGAACCGGGTGTCACACTAACCAAGACAGCCAGGTCCTGGTTTATGAGTCTTCTGCCTAACTTCATCAACAGTTGGCCGGAGCTTTGCTGCCAGTTCACCGCCAACTTCGGGAGCTCCTACACCCGACCTGGCACAGAGCTGGATCCGTTTGCCGTATCACAGAAGATGGGAGAATCGTTGCGATCATTCATCCAGCAGTTTTCTCAGGTACAAAATACTATTCCTTCAATCTCCAATGCTTCTATCATTGTCGCATTTCGACAGGGAGTTAGAGATAAGAAGATGCTGGAGAAGCTGACAACAAAACAAGTCAGCAACATCACAGAGCTGTTCAACCTAGCCGACAAATGTGCTAGGGTGCAGAGGGTCGAGAAATGCACTCCAAGCCAGCTCCGAACGCTTGTAAATCCTCCTCCAAGGCTGAAGCTACTGCCCCCAATTGTGGAAAAAAGAAGAAAAGATCAATGGCAAGAAGAATTCGTCGGCCGGCATGCCTGCTGCTACTGAATTGCAGCTCCGGGTGGCTGGGGGCCACGCCCCCAAAAAACGTCCACGACCATCGTCTGAGGACGGCGACAGTGAAAATATGTGGTCCCCGATCCACAAAACAGACACTCACAATCTCGAGGACTGCCGCAAGGTCAAGCGTCTTGTTGAGCGCAACAACAGGCGTTAGAAAGAAGCTCCTTTCTGTCAGCAGGAAGGAAAGCAGAAGGTCGACGAAGCTCCGGCTGATCAAGTGTTAGGCTTCTAGGACCCCAAGAAGGTCTTGAAGGCCGTCTACAACACTGTCGACGATGATTCTGACATCTCCGACAACGAGCATCAGAAGACTCTCCACACGATATATGGAGGGTCTTGGGATATTACTTCTCGATGCATCCTCGAGATCATGCGTCGGGAGATGGCTGCTGCAGCTCCTACCGCCAAGGCAGAACCCCATCGGAAGTGGATGGACACTGCCATCACTTTCAATGCTTCGGATCGCCCGAGAAACATAATCTTATCTGGTTAGCTGCCATTGATGGTTTCTCCTACCATCAACAATGTCCAACTCTATCATGTCTTGGTGGATGGAGGTAATGCGCTCAACCTCCTAAGCGGCGCCACGTTCGTGAAGATCTAGCTCAGCCTCTCGGACCTTCGTCCCTCACGTACATTCTCCGGAGTAGGTCCGGGAGCTATCACTCCTCTCGGAACAATTACACTCCCGGTGACCTTCGAGACTCGAGAAAAATATAGGTCCGAGAAGTTGGTCTTTGACTTAGCGCACATCAGCCTTCCCTTCAACGCCATCCTAGGCAGGCCAACCCTGTATAAGTTTATGGCCATAGCTCATTAAGGTTACTTGGTGTTGAAGATGCCAACTCCTTCAGGCATTCTTCGGATTCGCGGGGATCGAACTGTGGGAGTCACCGTGCTGGAATAACTCCACGTGCTTGCAACAGCGCTGGAGGAAGGATTCAGCAAGGAGCAAGCTGCTCAACCTCCGAGCTCTCGTCAACGAGGCTCAACCTCTGCACCACGCGTTCAACCAAGCGACAACACTGACATTCGCTTCAAAGTATTCCAAATCGGTTCTGATGCTGCCAAGACCACCCGTATATCAGGAGGTCTGGACAACAAATAGGAACTCGCACTCATCACTTTCCTTCAGACAAATGTCGACGTGTTTGCATGGCAAACGTCACAGATGCCTGGGATCCCTAGGGAGGTGATTGAGCACAGCCTGAAGATATATCCCGATGCACGACCAACACATCAGAAGCTCCGAAAGCAATCAGTCGAGCGACAGAACTTTATCAGACAAGAAATCAAGAAGCTCCTCGAAGCTAGTTTCATCTGGGAGGTTCATCATCCTCGGTGGCTGGCAAAATCAGTCGTTGTACCAAAGGCCAACGGGAAGCTTCGGATGTGCATCGACTACACCACCTTGAATAAGGCATGTCCAAAAGACATATTTCCACTACCTAGGATAGATTAGATAGTGGATTCCACCTCTGGGTGTGAGCTATTGTGTTTCCTAGATGCGTATTCTAGATATCATCAAATTCAAATACTAGAGAAGATGAAGAGCATATTGCCTTCATAACAGTAGGTGGGTTGTATTGTTATACTGTTATGCCCTTCGGTCTAAAAAATGTTGCTTCAACTTTTGGGCGAGCCATGCACAAAAATTTGGAGAGCTCATTAGGGACTTGGTGAAAGTCTACATTGATGACATCGTCGTGAAGGTGAATAACAAGGGATCACTCCTTGACAACGTGCAAGCCGTCTTCGACAAGTTGCGCATAACGCGCACCAAGCTAAACCCGGACAAATGTGTCATTGGGGTTAGCTCCAGGAAGCTCCTTGGATTCTTGGTGACTCACCGAGGAATTGAGGCAAATCCAGTGAAGATCAAGGCTATTGAAGAGACGCGCCCCCAGCCTGTGTCAAGGATGTCCAGAAGCTAACTGAATGTCTAGTTGCGCTCAGCCAGTTCATCTCAAGAATGGCAGAGCAGACACTTCCCTTCTTCAAGCTGTTGAGGAAGTCTGGGCTATTCCATTGGTGTGAAGAAACAGAAAAGGCGTTCTAAGAGCTCAAGCAACTCCTCACCACACAACCAATATTGGTAGCTCTGAATCCTAGTGAGCCTATTTTGCTTTACATTTTGGCAACTACGGAGGTTGTCAGCATGGTCCTGGTCGCAGAGAGACCGGAGCCATCTACATTTCAGGAGTTCAGACCCCTCCGGAAGGGTCTAGGACTACCTGAAGGCGAGTTTGGGTCCCAGCCTCCACACGTGGATCCTAAAGGCAAGCTTGTAGGAACAAAGAGCATGTGAAAAGCTACCAGAGGGGGGGTGAATGGTAGATCGAAAATATTACGTAGCGGAAACAATTAACTCCCAACCCCTTTGGCAGAAAAACGATTTGTTAAAGATATCGTGTGTGAGACTAATCTAAACGTGTTTCACCGTGACAAAAGTGATATATATAAGAGAGAAACAAGTCACGAATAAAACACAAGAAAAAACACTCAAATCTGTCGAGAGAAACTCAAGTTATGATCGATAGTTTGAACAACGATCAATTTGTTCTATTGAGTTGAAAAACAATTCTGTAGCTCTGCAAAGAAACTCATGTAGATACAAAAACACAAATCCAATGACTATGAAAGTTTCACAGGTGATAGAAAAACAAGTTGTGAAGACAACACAGAAGAAATCACGTCGATTGGATAAGTAGGACTTGAGTTATGGCAAAACCATCGATGAAAGGTAGTACTAAACAAAACAACTCGACAAGTAAAACTTGTCTGGAACAAATTGGACGAACAAGGCACAAAAGTTCCTTTCAACCACAAACTTTACTTACTAGAGAATAATAGGAACAACCCAAAAGTCGTCGTGCAACCCTCTCTCTTGCATACACGAGTCTTGGCCTCCCCTTGCTTTTATAACCAGCCCGCAGGCCAAATCAACTTTGATCAGTATTCTGATCCTACCCTGATCACGAATCCCATCTAACCATAACTGCTCAAGATTTTCCTATATGCAGATAGAAACAATCTCGAGACTTCCTAACAAACTCGGAACACATCCAGTATTCCAAAACACAACTCAACTTTCGTGCAGCACATGAAATCTACCGTAACCAACTCGATATTCCATACCGAGCCATAACCGACTCAGCCAGCAGCCGAAGTCATCATCCAGTAAGATCCGATCCTTCCAATCAGATCTCCCTTCCTTAATCCATCTCCAGAAGCATGTTGCGACATCATGCACCACATGCATACGTGCGAACACCTTCCGTCGACCTTCATATGCACTACCCTTGATTCAATCATCTCGCTCGACCTCCTGACCCACTCAACCACAATTCCTCCTGAACTTGGTTGTTAGAACCTCATCTCCTTCCTGAGACTAGTCCAAGGGATCCTTTCACCAGTCATGACTTGAACTCAAGCAACACCTGCACATGAACAAACGAACAATCCATACGAGCCCAAGTTCGCGACTTGACTCATGTCAGTTTCGAGCACAACACCTTATGTGAGCACCCCACATAAGCATGTTGCAAAACCACAGAAAAACAATTCATCCATATAAACCGGAAGGCTCCAAAAACTTAGCAAATGAATTCTAAGCAATCTTTCCAGAGATGTAAAGCAAGTACGAAACGTTGCATATGAAAAGCAGAAACACTGCGGTCAAGTTCCGGACCTTGCGAGAGCAAATCGGAGCTTGAGCCGGAGCTTACCAGAACTAGTATAACCAAGCTTCCGCCGGAGCTTACAAAAACTAGTAGAACCTAGCGCCGGACCTTACCAAAACTAGTCAGAACTAGTCAACCCAAAAGCCGAAGCTAGACAAAGTAATTCGGATCTTAGCAAAAACATGCCGGAGCTATCAAAAACATGCCGGAGCTAAAGACAAAGCTCACTGGAGCTAACCAAAGCTAGTCGGATCTTGCCAAGAAGTCGGACCTAGCATCAAACATACCAGAGCTACCCAAAACAAGCCGGACCTACCGTCGGACCTTGCTGTAGCTCGGAGCTAGAGTCGGACCTTGATAAAAAGGTGTTTTGGTGATATTCAAAACGTTTATCATCAAAGCCAATGTATTCACTGCAAACCAATGTATTCAACACACATAGGTCTCACAATCTCCCCCTTGATGAATGCATTGGCAACACCATTTAAAATCCGAACATTGCTTATGCACATGAAAAAGTTTTGAAAACAATTTTTCTTTTTTGTCAATGTAACCAATGTCTCCCCCTTTGTTTATCTCTCCCCCTTTCATTTAAACTTCTCTTTCTGAGATCATGCCAATGTGTGATTAATTTCTCCCCCTTTGGCAATGTATTCAGCAAGGTACAAAAGAGAAATTTTAATTTTTATGAGCATATAAACAAATTATCTCTCCCTCTTTAGTTGTTATGAGCATATTATAACATATACATATAAACAAAGCTCATCCAAGTCATACTATCAAGTACCTTACACTATCACATTAATCAGATACATAAAGCAGTGTAAGCCATGCTAGAGATCAAATGTAATTTTTAATTTAAGCAAGTCATGATCTCACAAACTTAACTATTTCAAAATCTGAAAGCATGACACTAGTTTCTGCATTTATTATTTTTCAAAGCATAAATTTAGATCATATGATATTTGCAAGAGATTATATGCGCATATGCCTTATTCTAACCAACCAAGCCAAGCCTATGTCGTTTGACAATCAGAAGCTTAAGGACATGGTTTTAGTCATACACAACTTCTTCCAAGTTCATATCTAAGTGCAATGATAAGCTACCTCAAAAGAAGAAATGCGATGCATGCATATTCTCTTGATCTTTTCTAAATTTATATTTGATCATAAAAGCTCAACATGTGAGTTGATTACTTGATTAATTCTGAATGATCAAAAGCACTTGTGAACATGCAACAAGTTCAAAATAGCAAGAAAGTTCGACCATGACCAGATTTAGTGTAAGTAATTATTCAAATTACTAGACATAGCAAAAACTACAAAATATATAATACGAGTAATGTAGTAAGAACTTTCAGCATGTAAAAGGAATCACAAAGTCATATATGTATGAAATACTATGCTCATATTGTTTTAATTTTAGATTCACATATAGACTTTCCAAGTTTTGAGAACTCCCCCTCAATTTAAGCCATGGGGGTGCATAACCCCTATTTTCACTACGAATGTAACAAAAACGAGTGAAATCCGAAGGTTTTGTAAAAATGTCAGCCAATTGTTGTTCGGTATCTACATGGTGAAGCGCAATGTTTCCTTTTCAACATTATCACAAAGAAAATGATACCTAATGTCAATGTGCTTAGTTCTAGAATGTTGCACGGAGTTTTTAGCAATACAAATGGCACTAGTGTTATCACAGAAAAGTGGAACACTATCTAGATCAACCCCATAGTCCTTAAGTGTTTGAACAATCCAAAGAATTTGTGAACGAGCGCTAGCAGCAGGTACATATTCAGATTCGGCTGTGGATTGTGCGACTGAACTTTTTTTTCTAGAGGACCAAGCAACAAGTGAATTACCAAGAAAATGACAAGCACTGGAAGTACTTTTCCTATCAATCCTACAACCCCCAAAATCAGCATCGGAAAAGGCTTTCAAAGTAACGGTTGAGGAAGAAGGAAGAAATATGTCAAATTCTTGAGTTCCATGTAAGTACCTGAGAATCCTTTTGATGGCTTGACGATGTGAAACACGTTGGGAGTCTTGAAAACGTGCACAAAGACATACGATGAATTGTATGTCCGGTCTTGATGCTGTAATGTACAAAAGTGATCCGGTCATGCTTCTGTATTCTTTCTGATCAACCGGTTCACCATCTTCATCAAGTTCAAGTGTTGTTGTTGTGCTCATTGGTGTCCGAAGAGGCTTGCTTTTATACATGTTGAAGCGCCTTAGGAGGTCTTTTGTATACTTCGTTTGATGCACAAAAGTATCCTCCTTGGTTTGCTTGATTTGCAGCCCCAAAAAGTACGTGAGTTCTCCCATCATACTCATCTCAAATTCTAAACTCATCATAGCTGAAAAATTGGACACAAGATCATGAGAAGCACAACCAAAGATAATATCATCTACATACACTTGAACGAATAATGAGTCATTGCCATGCTTAAGCACAAAAAAAGTTTTATCAACCTTGCCCATGATAAACCCCTTCTTAAGTAAGAATGTTTTAACCTATCATACCATGCTCTAGGGGATTGTTTGAGACCGTACAAGGCTTTGGACAGTTTGTAAACATGATTAGGAAAGTCTGGTTTTTCAAAACCTGGTGGTTGCTTGACATAAACCTCCTCATCTATGTAGCCATATAGAAAAGCACTTTTAACATCTATTTGATATAACTTGAAACTTTTAGATGCAGCAAAGGCTAACAAAATTCTTATGGCTTCTAATCTAGCAACGGGAGCAAAAGTTTCATCAAAATCTAGTCCTTCGACTTGAGTGAAACCCTGAGCAACCAATCTAGCCTTATTCCTAATCACAACCCTATCCTCACTTTGTTTATTTTTGAATACCCATTTAGTTCCAATTAAAGTGTGACCTTGAGGTGGAGGTACAAGTTTCCAAACATTATTTCTTTCAAAATTTTCTAACTCTTCTTGCATGGCAATAATCCAAGATTCATTAGTGAGTGCGTGTGATATATATTTGGGTTCAAAAGAGGCAACAAAAGCAGAATGAGCATGAGAGTTTGGATCAAAAAACCTGGACCGTGTGACTCATTCATGCAAGCTTCCAATAATCTGTTGTGAGGGATGATCTTTGTTAATCCATGGGGGAACAGATGTATCACAAACTTCTTCTTCATTAGATTCATCGCAGATTGATGATCTTGTGGCTTGTGGTCGATCAAGACCAGCATCGGTGATAACCGGAGCTTGTTCAATGTTTGGAGCTGGACACGTGTCAGCTTCGGAACTATCATGAAGTATCACCAGCTCTTCTTCTTCTTCGAAAATATCCTCCCCCTGAGGATATGAATTTGGTCCTGCAATACCGGAGCTAGTACCTGGGCTAGTTTCATCAAAAGAAACTTCACAAGTCTCCACAATTTTGTTAGTTCCAAGCAAAAGCACACGGTATCCTCTAGTGTGAGATGGGTAACCAAAAAACATGCCATCTTCTGATCTAGATTGAAATTTATCAAGATTACCATGTTTCTTAACAAAGCATTTGCAACCAAAGACCCTAAGATGTGATACACTAGGCCTATGTCCAAACCGAAGCTCATATGGTGTTTTACCTAGTTTCGCACGCAAGTAAATACGGTTTGAAATATAACAAGCTGTTGCAATTGCATCTGACCAGAATTTTCTAGGAGTTTGATATTCATCAAGCATGGTCCTAGCCATCTCCACTAAGGTTTTGTTTTTCCTTTCTACAACACCGTTTTGTTGAGGAACATATGGTGAAGAAAGTTGATGTTCTATTCCATGTTCAGTACAAAAGTGATCAAAGAATTGGTTTTTAAATTCAGTTCTATTATCACTTCTAATTGCTCTTAGGGATCCTGGGTGATCAACTAATAGTCTAAGAATTAAAGTCCTAAGATAAGTAAAAGCTTCATTCTTAGATGCCATGAAGTAAACCCAAGAATATCTGGAATAGTCATCAACAATGACAAGCACGTACCCTTTTCCTCCAAAGGATTGAACTTGTGTCGGACCAACAGTGTCAATGTGCAAAAGTTGACTAGGTCCATTTGTTGTATTAGTCGTGAGAGGAGCATGTGAACCTGCAACCATCTTAGCATGTCTACACGAGGAGCATACAATATCTTTGTCTCCTTTGAGTTTGGGCAAACCACGTACGCGATCAAGAGCACTAACACGAGTGAGGTGATCAAAGCCTACGTGACCAAGTCTACGATGCCAGAAAAATAAATCTTTCGAATCATTGGCAACTAGACACCTATGCTCAGAAGTTAACATATCAAAATCAGCTTTAAAAACTCTTCCAAAGCGAGACATATTAAACAAAAGCTCACTATTTGAATTTACGACCTTGAAGCAATGTTTAGTGAAAGTTATTTCCAAATTCTCATCAAGCAGTTGAGAAACAGAAAGCAAGCTGTACTTCAAATTTTTAACAAGTACCACATCTTTTAAAGTGTAGTGATCATTTACTCTAACTGAACCTTTAGCAATAATAGGAGTTGAAGAATTATCGACAAAAGTAACATTTTCTACACGTGACACATAAGAGAGGGAGGAGAACCATTCTCTGTTACCGGTCATGTGGTGTGAGCATCTAGAATCCACAATCCATACGTTCTCCTTCCTCAAGCGTGATACCTACACAGAAGCACAATACGTCGATGACTCAATACTGGGGTTAGTCAATAAGCATTTTGGAATCCAGTACTGAGCCATGCGACGTCCAATAGGAACAACACGCGAAGCTGTGACAAGACAGCAGGTTTATGAGTCAAGATTTGAGGTTTTCTGTTCTTAACAATTGATTTAGAAGTTGTTACTCATTTAGAACAAAAACCAGTAGCTTCGGAGGTAAAAGCAGAAAGTCCGGAGGCAAAATCTGAAGCTCTGGAGAGAACAACAGAAGGTCCGGGAGCTCTCGGAGCTATCGGAACTACCGGAGCTGATTTTGAAGATTTCTTACTAGAAGGTCCGGAAACTACCTTTTCAAATTTATGACTCATTAAAGCAAGTTGCAAGTTCCTAGTTTTAGGTTTAGCATGAAAGTTATGGGATCTAGCAGACATTTTATACTTTTTAATTTGTTTAGATAGTCTATAACAAAAATCTATGACATGACCATCTCTACCATAGTAGGTACAATGAAATTTCACTTTGTGTTCATGTCTAGATGAGCACCCAACAATAGAAACAGAATTAGAAAGCACTCCTGCAGATTCAAAAATCACACCCTTTTGTTTGGGGATAGTTTTGATTAAACCTCTTCCAAATGATTTTACAATTTGAGGTGGATGTGTTTTAGAATAAAGATGAGAATCAAAACCTAAACCAGTTTTATCATTACAATATTTGGATGAACTCAGTAGCAAGTTTAGATTTTTGTTCCCAACACAAAACCGCTCTAGTGTCCTATTCATGTCATCAAGTTTCTTAGACAGATCTAGGCAGTTTTCACACGAAGTTTTTCCTTTTAATTTGCAATTTGAACAATATTTAACTTCATGAGAACGTAAAGCATTGTTCAGAGTGGAATTTTCATTCATTGCATCTTTTAGTTTCTTATCAAGATTTTCACATGCAGAACAATGCAAATCATTTGTAGAACAAGAAGCATCTTTTAAGTTTTTATCATTAAGTGCAGCAAGCTTTTTGTTCTTTTCATTTTCTTCATCAAGTCTATCTAGAATGGAGGAGTGTGCACTTCTTAATGTGGACAATTGCTCATAGATTAAGTCACAAGAGGTACATGCATCATCACTAGGAATCACAGATTTTAAGCGATTGATTTCAGATTCTAGTGATTCAATTTTAGCAGCATTATCCCTAAGTTTTTTGTCCTTCTTCTTGACAATAACAGTTGCACGAGAAATAGCATCACACATTTTGTTACAGGTAGAACATACCTCATCATCATCACTGTTGTGTTCAGCATCCTCCTGACTTAATCTTGATCTTGCTTTGCCTGCCATGAAGCATATGTTGGCCAGGTCATCATCATCTTCTTCACTTTCAAAGTCTATGTCACTTGAACTGAGCTCTTGAAGCGCGGTGATGAAGCCGTTGATCATCTTGCGTCCTATGGTACCCTTCTTCTTCTTGTTGGTATTTCCAGAGGATGTCCGGACCTTGCTTTGTTTTTATTCATGGGTAGTCGGATCTGAAAGGTTAGGGCATTCTGTACGAAAGTGGCGTGTCTTACCACATTCAAAACACATTGAGGTCCGGAGCTTCCTCTCCTTTTAGTTCTCACATTTTGCAATGCTTTTGAGAATCTAGTAGAGATGAGTGCCAACTCCTCTTCTAGAAATTCTTCGATCTGCTCCAGGGTTAGTGAGGACAACAAAGCAAGAGTATTGCAAGATGATGATTGGCCGGAGCTAGACATATCCTGTTGTGAGACAAATGCAATAGACTTGTTCGAATTCTTACGTGCTAGGATGTCAATTTCATGAGTTTTTAGTTTAGAATAAAGTACATCTAATGTAAGAGAACTCATGATAGTTGATTCACGAATAGATGTTACTTTCATCTCCCAAATTGACATGTCTAATACACTAAGAAGTTGCCTAGCATTCTCAGCATCAGAAAAGTTAACATTGACACTACGTAAGTTGCTGAGAATTTTATTGAAACGAGCAAAGAGGTCGTCGATAGACTCACCGGTTGCATCTCGAAACGCATATATTCCTTTTTGAACATATCTTGTTTTACCTCCTTGATTGTGTTGGAGCCTTCATGATAATCACAGAGAGCTCTCCAAACATCATATGCTGATCGGAGGTGCGCGACACGATCAAAGTCGCTTTGCGTGAGTCCTTGGATGATCAAGTTCCGGGCTTTGTTGTTGTTGTCGAAGTCCCGTAGGTTCTTAGCCGTAACTTGATCATTAGGTGGCACTTCGTAAGGTTTGTACAACTTTTTCCATATTGCGAAGCCTTGCGCCTGGATAAAGGCCTCCATGTGTGCCTTCCAAACCTAAAAATCAATACCAGCAAACACACATGGTTTGGCGGAGTATTTCTCCATGATGGTTAGTCAAAAACATGTGCAAATCACAAGGATTAGAGCACCGTGGCTCTGATACCAATTGTAGGAACGAAGATCACGTGAAAAGCTACCAGAGGGGGGTGAATGGTAGATCGAAAATCTTACGCAGCGGAAACAATTAACTCCCAACCCCTTCGGCAGAAAAACGATTTGTTAAAGAAATCGTGTGTGAGACTAATTTGAATGTGTTTCACTGTGAAAAAAGTGATATATATCAAAGAGAAACAAGTCACGAAGAAAACACAAGAAGAATCACTCAAATCCGTCGAGAGAAACTCAAGTTATGATCGATAGTTGAACAGCGATCAATTTGTTCTACCGAGTTGAAAAACAATTCTGTAGCTCTACAAAGAAACTCATGTAGATACAAAAACACAAATCCAATGACTGTGAAAGTTTCACAGGTGATAGAAAAACAAGTTGTGAAGACAACACAAAAGAAATCACGTCGATGGGATAAGTAGGACTCGAGTTATGGCAAAACCACCGATGAAAGGTAGTACTAAACAAAACAACTCGACGAGTAAAACTTGTCTGGAACAAGTTGGACGAACAAGGCACAAAATTTCCTTTCAACCGCGAAATTTATTCAATAGAGAACAATAGGAACAGCCCAAAAGTCGTCGTGCAACCCTCTCTCTTGCATACACGAGTCTTGGCCTTCCCTTGCTTTTATAACCAGCCCGCAGGCCAAATCAACTCAGATTCGGATTCTGATCCTACCCTGATCACGAATCCCATCTAACCATAACTGCTCAAGATTTTCCTATATGCAGATAGAAACAATCTCGAGACTTCCTAACAAACTCGGAACACATCCGGTATTCCAAAACGCAACTCAACTTTCGTGCAGCACACGAAATCTATCGTAACCAACTCGATATTCCATACCGAGCCATAACTGACTCAGCCAGCAGCCGAAGTCATCATCCAGTACGATCCGATCCTTCGAATCAGATCTCCCTTTCTTAATCCATCTCCAGAAGCATGTTGCCACGTCATGCACCGCATGCATACGTGCGAACACCTTCCTTCGACCTTCATATGCACTGCCCTTGATTCAATCATCCTGCGCGACCTCCTGACCCACTCAACCACAATTCCTCCTAAACTTGGTTGTTGGAACCTCATCTCCTCCCTGAGACTAGTCCAAGGGATCCTATAACCAGCCATGACTTGAACTCAAGCAACACCTGCGCATGAACAAATGAACAATCCATACGAGCCCAAGTTCGTGACTTGACTCACGTCAGTTTCGAGCACAACACCTTATGTGAGCACCCCACATAAGCATGTTGCAAAACCACAGAAAAACAATTCATCCATATAAATCAGAAGGCACCAAAAACTTAGCAAATGAATTGAATGTAGGCCTAGAGGATGGGTGAATAGGCCTTTTGAATTTTTGTCGGATCCTGCAACACTCAACAACAAGTTCAATACCAGAGAAATCGGACTAGTCCGGTAAAGTGTGGACTAGTCCGGTGTTCACAGACTAAGTTGATCAAGATTAATCGATTAGGTTGATTCTTCAATGTGTGCAGCGGAAATATAGAATCAAACAACAGTTTAACAGTTGTATATTGGATTGTACCACAATTAAGGCTTGTGTTCTACAATTTATTGTAAATTGAACAATGTGTATCAAACCCTAGAGTAAGTTGATCAATTTGAGTGATGAACACAAAAAGGAAAAGACACACGATTTATCCCGTGGTTCGGCTACCACGAAGGCAACCTACGTCCACGTTGAGGAGTCCACAAAAGGACCTGGTCTTCTCCAACCCTACCCTCGTCGGATCGCCATGAAGGCCAACCCTCTTCCACTAATCACAAAGGGGTGAATAACCAAATTCAAGGGGCGTTCTCACACGTTGAGAGCTCCCTTAGATTACAAATCACAATGCCACCAAAAACACACTCAGAAATTACAATTGAAACGCAGGAGTGTGTTAGAGATTCAAACCAAGAGCTCAATGATGTGTGCCAAGTATCTCTCTAATGATCTAGAAGTGATCCTCAAAGAATTGATCGATTTTGCACTTAATTCCGTGGAGAGAAGTGGTTTTTGAGTCGCTTGGGAGGTGTGACGGCGCTAGGGTTCGAGAGCTTGTAAAAGTGGGCCGTGCACCTCTATTTATAAGGGGTTTCTAAAAGTAACCGTTAGGGCTCAGAAAGATCGTACTAGTCCGTGGTGGTCACCGGACTAGTACGGTGTGCTGTGTGTAGCAAACCCTAAGTGTTCCGAAATATCGGACTAGTCCGGTCGAAAACGGACTTGTTCGATTTCACTACTGGAAATCTTCGGACTAGTCCGATAGCCATCGGACTTGTCCGGACATATGAAACCCTAAGTGTGTTGGATGACAAGTCCGCACTTGGAGGACTTGTCCGATTTAGATCAGTGAGTATTTCGAACTAGTCCGTGTAAACATCAGACTTGTCCGAAGTGGATCAGAAGGAATATCGGACTAGTCCGGTTAACAACGGACTTGTCCGATTTTGTGTGACTTGTGAAGTGTGTTGAGGACTAGTTCGCCCTGGGGAGGACTAGTCCGACTCAAGTCAGAAAGATATCGGACTAGTCCGACAGATATCGGACTTGTCCGATCTGGTGTAGAAAGGATATTGGACTAGTCCGGTTGATATCGGACTAGTCCGGTCCTGTGTAACTTTGTGCAATATGTGTGTGTGCTTAAATATGATTTATCTCTTGGGTGTGTTTCCTTAACACACTCCATACACAATAATCTACTATTTCTTTTCCTTGAGCTCAAGTTCACTTTGCTCCTCATTATCCCTTCTTTTTGGTATTTTGCTCATTTTTCATTATTGGCCTGCATTCATCTCAACAAAAAGGTTAGGATCCCAATTGCTTGTCATAAATCATCCAAAACCCACAAGGGAGTCCTAGATGCACTTTCAATCTCCCCCTTTTTGGTGATTGATGACAACCAATTGAGATTTCACAAAATATGACAAAAGGAGATGAGATTTTCATAAAGTATGCACATATGTCTCAAAAATACATCAAGCAGTAAGAGAAATATCCATATGTGCATTCTTTATGGTGGGATGCATAACTAAGTGCATTGAAACATTGAGAATGACATAATTTACATTGATGAATCAATACAAAGTACATATGTCATTTCATGAGCAAAGTTGCAGATTTCAACACATACTTGCAAATTAATTAAGCATTTCAACACAGAACCATAGTTAACATGAAAACAGCGTTAAAGCATTACAATCACAAAGAAAGATAAAGAGAACTCTCTCCTCGCACCCTACCACAGCTAAAGCTAAGACTCCCCCTCAATCTCTCCTTCTTTGGCATCAAGACACCAAAAAGAAGGAGAGGAGGTTCCTAGGGTCTTCACTCTTCACTGTCGGTCCTCTCGTCATCGTCTTCGTCTTCATCATCATCAGCTTGACGAGGAGGGGAAGGAGGAGGGACGGAGTCGCTCGAGCCCCCAATGCCAAAGTAGGCAAGCTCGGAGGGGTTCAGAGGCCCGAGCTCGGTGAAGTCCGGGTTGGACTCCTCAGAAATCACTGGAGATCCAATGGGGTCGATCTCCAGCTTCTGGCATATTTGCTTCATATTGGCCTTTATATACTTCATGTCCTCCTTTCTTCTCTTGTTGAGCTTGTGGACCTTCACTTCGGTCTTTTTGCAGGAGGAGAATATGGCGGTCAGGTACTTGAGGATCCCACTAGCTGATCCTCTCTGAGGGGCTTCCCTAGTGGTAGGGACAACCCTAGCATCACTTCTTGATCTTTCCGGTGCCTCGGGACTGGAGGCCGGCGAGGGAGCAGCCTGGACACTCACTGGTTGAGGCTTCTGAGGCCTCAAAGTAGTGTGCTCCACATCCTTCACGAACTCAATACCTGTGACTTTCTCAATCATATACATGAGGTAGGGAGCATAGCCACATGACCTGTTAGGCGTGCAGGATATGTTTACCATATCATTCCAAATGTATTCCGCCACATCAAATGGGCGGTCCTTGCTTATGACTCTCATCAGAGTCCGGAGGTATCCTTGCACGCTCCCAGCGTCTCCATCTTTAGGAGCAATAGTCTTCCTCAGCACTCTGTTGAGGGCCACAAAGAATGGTTTCATGTTCTTTGTATAGGGAGGGACATACTTTGAGTTCGGCTCATATAGGAATTTCATCCTATCCTTCTCCATGACACCTATGTTGTGGATGATCAGCCTGTCATGTCCGGAAGTGTCCAGATGGAGCAGATTAGTGAAGTCCTCTTGAGTGATACTATACTTAGATCCGTGTGTCATCCAAGTAACACTCTCTTCATCCTCACTCGAGAAGTGGCAAGTTGCAAAGAACTGTGCAATCACTTCATCATTCCAGTTATGCCTGAAGGCAAAGAGATCCTTCAGGCCATGCCTCTCAACTGCTGTAATGACTTCATCAAAAGCTAAGCACTTCTTCTTCTCAAGGTGTGCCCAGTCAATCCATTGACTGCGCACCACCGGTGTCTTCATTGGGAGATACACCGATTTGTAGAAGTCTGCATGGAAGTTGCACCAAAACCTTCCATCGACAGCCTGCTTTGGCCTGCCATACTAGTCAATGCTTCTGAACTTGGCTGCAGAGTCACTGCCTTGCCGTTGAACTTCTCCTCAGTAGGGTCCCGAACCCCTTCCCTGGGAGCATGGAGCTTCAAGGGCCCGACTGGCCCCGTTGCTATCCCCTTGCCCTTGCCCTTGGCTTGGCGAGAGGCACTTGAGGATGCTGCTGCCTTTGACACTGGCTTCTTTGCCAGCACCTTCCTCCGAACCTGAGGAGGTGAAGGAGCTGGCTCCGAGGGTCTTTCTTGGCGTTTCTTGCCAAGACCCATCGAGGACCGAGGTGCCACTTCGTGGTCCAACTCGGCCTCAAAGTCGGAGATTTCGTTGTTTGAGCTCGACATGATCTGAGAATGATTTTGCAAGAATGATGGTAAGTGATACAAGGCATAAGTATGAAAAGATAGCAATGAATTGCATTGAGGAATTGAAAAATTAGGTTTTCAGTTCGAAACATCAGACTTGTCCGGTGCAGAGGCACGGACTAGTCCGGAGGACCGGACTTAATCGTGCATGGACCGGACTAGTCCGGTGTTCATCCTCAAAAACCTAACATATTGGTCAAGGAATGATTCCTAATGCAAATCTAGTCTAGCATACACGTAGTACATCAAATAAGCATGTATCTAGTGAAGGATGCTAGGCTATACGATCAACAATGGAGAAAAACAAGATTTCTAGGGTTTTGAAGAAAGTTACCAAAGAAATCGACTGAAGCTTGAAGGTTTGGGGGTTGGAGGCCGGACAAGTCCGCTAGCTTCAATCCCCAAGTGGTCAAGCTTGATCTCCACCCAAATGTGGAATTTTTCGACGGAGGGAGCAGAGAATCGCCTTGGTAGCTCGAGCGCAAGAGAGAGGAAGGCGTGAGAAAATGTGGGGATAAGAAGATTAGGGTTTGGTGGCGGCTAGGGTTATGGACACGAAAAATCAGACAAGTCCGGACATGACCGGACTAGTCCGAAGTCATCCAGAGAGCTATATCGGACTAGTCCGTGGTCTGTCGGACTAGTCCGGTCTAACCGGCACTCTGCGGACTAGTCTGCAAGAGCGGACTAGTCCGGGTAACCACGGACTAGTCCGTGGTCACTAGGAGAAATTGCATAGCCCATTCATATATATATTTGAAGGTTCATTAATAGAGAATAGGGGGGACAAAAAAAATCAATTAATCTTGATGAATTTGACCAGTAAGCATACAACAATCACACAATGATCATAATTCATAAAGATCTAATAATTGACATAGTTTTTCGAGAAAAAATGAAGGGGGATGATTTTCACAATTCAGTCAAAAATTTGAAGAGGTCATATAGGTATGCAACTTTTCAAGCCACACTCCGAGAATCAAGGATATTTAGTTCATTTCGGAGTTCGCAAAAACACTTTTCATCAAGTGGCTTGGTGAATATGTCGGTCAATTGTTTTTGGGTGTTGACATGTGAGATGGTAATGTCTCCTTTCATGGAATGGTCTCTCAAGAAATGATGTCTTATGTCTATGTGTTTAGTTCTAGAGTGCTCAACTGGATTGTGGGCTATTTTAATGGCACTCTCATTGTAACAAAAGAGAGGAATACGGTTCATATTGTAACCGTAATCTCTTAGAGTTTGTCGCATCCAAATGAGTTGTGCACAACAACTCCCGGCTGCAACATACTCCGCTTCGGCTGTGGATAAAGCAATGGAATTTTGTTTCTTGGATGACCAAGAAACTAAGGATCTCCCTAGGAATTGGCATGTGCCGGAGGTGCTTTTTCTATCTACTTTGCACCCGGCATAATCTGCATCGGAGTAACCAATGAGATTGAATTTTGAGCCTTTTGGGTACCAAAGACCAAGGTTGGGTGTATGAACTAAATATCTCAAGATTCTTTTTACGGCTGTCAAGTGACATTCCTTAGGGTTGGCTTGAAATTGTGCACACAAACATACACTCAACATAATATCTGGCCTAGATGCACATAAGTAAAGTAGAGATCCAATCATGGAGCGATATACCTTTTGATCGACGCTAGGTCCATCTTCATTGAGATCCAAGTGGCCATTCGTTGCCATGGGGGTCTTTATGGGCTTTGCCTTGTCCATGCCAAACTTCTTGAGTATGTCCTGCGTGTACTTGGTTTGGCTTATGAATGTTCCTTCCCTTTGTTGCCGCACTTGGAATCCCAAGAAGTACTTCAATTCTCCCATCATTGACATTTCAAACCTATCTGTCATGATTCTACTAAATTCTTCATAGAAGGATTGGTTAGTTGACCCAAATATTATGTCATCAACATAGATTTGACAGATAAAAAGATCATTATCTAATTTTTTGTGAATAATGTATAGTCTACTTTGCCAATTTGAAAACCATTTTCAATTAAGAAATCTCTAAGACACTCATACCAAGCTCTAGCAGCTTGTTTGAGGCCGTAGAGAGCCTTACACAATTTATATACTTCGTTGGGGAATTCTTCGTCTTAAAACCCGGGTGGTTGCTCCACATACACTTCTTCCTTGATCGGTCCGTTGAGGAAGGCGCTTTTCACGTCCATTTGATACAGCTTGAAATCATGGTGAGTAGCATATGCAAGTAATATTCTAATAGATTCAAGCCTAGCTACTGGAGCAAAAGTCTCATCGAAATCCAAACCTTCGACTTGTGAGTACCCTTTGGCCACAAGTCGCGCCTTGTTTCTTGTTACCACTCTGTGTTCGTCTTGTTTGTTGCGGAAGACCCACTTGGTGCCCACTATGTTCGCATTGAGTCTTGCCACAAGTTCCCACACCCCGTTCCTCTTGAAGTTGTTCAATTCTTCTTGCATTGCCACCACCCAGTCCGGATCCTTCAATGCATCCTCAATCCTACGTGGTTCCAAAAAGGAGACAAACGAGTAATGCTCACAAAAGTTAGCTATGCGAGATCTAGTGGTTACTCCCTTTTGGATGTCACCGATGATGTTGTCGATTGGGTGATCCCTTTGAATGCATTGGTGTACTCTTGGGTGGGGCACTTGGGGAGTTGTGTCTTCATGATCGTTTTCTTCTCCCCTTGAGTGGTTGCCCTCGTTGACTTGTTGATCATCTTCATACTCTCGTGCTTGTGTTGAAGCTCCCCCTTGATTGTTGGTCTCCTCTTGTGGTTCATTTTCCTTATTTATGTGTGAAGGTGACTCTTGTGGTCGAACTTCACCTAGAGCCATTCTTTTCAATGCTAGACAAGGAGCTTCTTCTTTACCTAATTCACATGAATCAACTTGCTCCTTTTGGGAGCCGTTAGTCTCATCGAACACTACGTCACGTGCTACTTCAACAAGTTCGGAGGCCTTGTTGAAAACACGATAGGCGTAGGTGTTCGAATCGTAACCGAGCAAGAAACCTTCATCGGACTTCGAAGCGAACTTTGAAGTCCTGGGCTTCTTGTTCAGGATATAACATGGAGAACCAAAAACTCAAAAGTATGAAATGTTTGGTTTGTTACTGGTGAGTAGCTCATAGGGAGTTTACTTGAGTAGTCGATGAAGATAAAGCCGATTTGCGGCGTGGCAAGCTGTGTTAATCGCTTCCGCCCAAAATCGATCTGAAGTCTTGTATTCATGGAGCATTGTTCTTGCCATCTCTATGAGTGTTCGGTTCTTCCATTCGGCAACTCCATTTTGTTGTGGTGAGTATGGCGCTGAAAATTCGTGCTTGATGCCCTCTTCATCTAGGTACTCCTCCACTTGTATGTTCTTGAACTCCGTGCCATTGTCGCTTCGAATACTCTTGATTGACAATGAAAACTCGTTTTGAGCTCGCTTGAAGAATTTCTTGAGTGTTCCTTGTGTTTCTGACTTATCATGCAAAAAGAAAACCCAGGTGAAGCGAGAAAAATCATCAATGATAACCAAACCGTATTTGTTACCGCTGATGCTTATGTAAGCAACTGGACCAAACAAGTCCATGTGAAGTAGTTCGAGCGGTCTTGTTGTAGTCATGATGTTCTTTGCGGGATGATGTGCTCCAACTTGCTTCCCGGCTTGGCACGCGCTACAAGGCATGTCTTTCTCAAAAACGACATCTTTCAAACCTCGGATGTGATCGCCCTTGAGGAGTTTTTGAAGATTCCTCATACCAACATGCGCTAGCCGTCTATGCCACAGCCAACCCATGTTGGTTTTTGCAATCAAGCATGTGTCGAGTTTGGCTTTATCCTTGTTGAAGTCAACAAGGTAAAGCTTTCCCTTCAACATACCCTTGAATGCAACGGAACCATCACTCCTCCTTGAGATGGTCACACCCTCGTTAGTGAACAAGCAATTATAACCTTTGTCACATAGTTGAGATATGGACAGCAGGTTATAATCTAAAGATCCAACATGTAAAACATGAGAAAGCGTGTGTTCAGAGGATATTGCAATTTTACCGGTACCGAGCACCTTTCCTTGACTATTATCTCCGAAGTAGATGCCTTCGTTTGGGTCCTCGTTTTCTTCATATTCCACGAACATCCTCCTTTCTCCGGTCATGTGGTTGGTGCATCCACTGTCTATCACCCATTTGGATCCACCGGAGGAATAGGCCTGCAAAAACAAATTATGCTTTGGTTTTAGGTACCCAAGCTTGCCTGGGTCCTTGGAGGTTAGTTACAATACATTTGGGCACCCATACATGGGATTTTGTGTTCCCATGGCGTGGTCCAACATAATAAGCATAAACCTTACCAAGATTGTTTGTCATTAATACATAAGGGACATCAAAAGTTTTAAATAGAAGCTGTTGTTGTTTATGAATCGGACTAGTCTGGGTGGTCGGACTTGTCCGGATGACCGGACTTGTCCGTACACCGACCGTACTAGTCCGGTATTCATGCAACTTCAGTTTCTTATTCTTCAATTTATCAGTTTGAGAGGATCTTCCCTTCACAAAGGAGATCATTCCCCTGTTATTCTTATGACTTCCAGCATGTTGCTTTTCATCATAAGAGTAACCAATGCCATATTTGACATTTGGAGGTCTTTGGACCAAGTATGCACTACGTGCATAATTGATCTTCTCCTTATCAAATATTCCATACTGGGTAGCGTTTTTATCCTTTGTGCAGGTTGACTTCTCCTTCAAACTGGTGTTGATTTTACTACATGTGCACATATGAACAAGATCAGTTTTAGTGGGTTGAGAAGGTGAACTTGAAGAGGAGGAAGGTTCACTTAGCTTGAGTGACTCAACTTGCACTTCAAGGATTTTGTTAACCTTGATCAGGTCAGCAAGTTGGTCCTTGATTGCAACATTTGAGTCGGTTAACTCCTAGCAAGTTTTCTTGCTTGAAGCTAGCTCAAGCTCTAGTGAACTGTTTTCTCCTTTTCAAGCTCTAGGAGTTTGTCAAGTTTGACATACTTCTCCTTTTGGGAGATAATCATGTCCTCTTGACGATCAATTAACCTCTCCTTCTCAACAAGTTGGTCAAGTAAAAATCTCATTTTAGCAGCAGTTTTCCTATCTAGTCCATTTAGCATGTCCTCATCATCACTATCTAGTTCATCATCACTAGAGTAGGAATGCATGGAAGGGGTTTTGATGTTTACCTTGCGTTTACCTTCCTTTGCCATGAGACAAGTGCCATTTCCCTTCTTTGCACCGAGTGTGGGGAAGAGTGTGGATTTCTTGGATGTGCTTTCTATGGCTATGCTAGCCATCTCTTCTTCATCAAATGATGAGGACTCATCGTTTGAGTCCCACTCCTTCCCAATGTGTGCTTGTTCGGCTTGTTTCTTCTTCTTGAGGAATTTCTTAGGTTGAGGCTTGGTTTCTTTAGTTTTCTTCTTGTTGTCCTCATACGGGCAATCGACTATAAAGTGGTTATACTCACCACAATTATAGCACGCTCGCCTCATTTTTGGCTTCGTCCTTTCCTTGTACTTTCCTTCACTTGATTTTGTTCCTTGTCTCTTCTTCATTATTCTCTTGAACTTTTTCATGAACAAAATCATATCCTCTTCATCTAGCTCACTACTTTCGTCATCACTGTCCTCCTCTAGTTGTGCTTCTCTTGCTTCTTTGGATAGAGGCTTGAGAGTAGATTTTAGGGCAACTCCTTTCTTCTTGGCCGAGGTGAGGTCGGCAATTTCTTTGACGTGCTTGGCTTGTTTCTCCATCATTTCAAAGTTGATAATTTTACCAAGCAATTCATCCGGAGTCATCCTTTTGTAACCGGGGCTTTCTCTGATCATTGAGCATAGCGTGACATTGCGAGGCATAAAAGCTCTAAGGATGAGCTTTACCACCTCATGGTCATTCCACTTCTTGCTCCCATATGATCGAACCTTGTTGACAAGTGTCTTCAATCGATTGTACATATCCTGGGGTGACTCGTCTTCCTCAATTGCGAATCTTCCTAGTTCGCCTTCGATCATTTCAATTTTTGCCTCACGCACATGACGGTCACCTTCATGTGCTGTTTGTAGTGTATCCCATATCTTCTTAGCAATTTCGAGTCCATCCACTTTGCTGAACTCGTCTCGACTGAGAGAGGAGGTGATTACGGCTGCAGCTTGAGCGTTTCTATGGATGGTCTGCTCTTGACTTGGGGTGAGCTCTTCGTCGTCATCCGGAATATCTATCCCTGTACATACAACATGCCATAAACTTGGGTTGAGAGAAATCAAATGCATCTTCATATTCTGCCTCCACATGGAGTAATCACTCCCATCGAAGTGTGGGGCTTTTCCAAGTGGGATAGATAAGTAGTGATTGTTATTGGAATTTAGACGATAATAATTAAAAGGATATCGGAGTAGTCGGTGTGACTACTCCCCTTCTTCTTCTCTTCAACTTTCGCTTTCCCTTTGGAAAGTGCCTTCTTTCTGAGGAGCGCCTTTAGCTCCAGCGTCTCCTCATCGTCGTCCTCGAAGTCTTGAATGGCTTCGAGGTACTTCTCCAGTTTTTGGGTCTTATCGTTGCTGACTTCCTCTTGGTTGTTGATTTTGTGGACGTCCTTCATGTCCGACATGATCTCTTCGAGTGGTTAAACTCTTTCTTAAAGAACCAAGCTCTGATACCAATTGAATGTAGACCTAGAGGGGGGTGAATAGGCCTTTTGAATTTTTGTCGGATCCTGCAACACTCAACAACAAGTTCAATACCAGAGAAATCGGACTAGTCCGGTAAAGTGCGGACTATTCCGGTGTTCACGGACTAAGTTGATCAAGATTAATCGATTAGGTTGATTCTTCAATGTGTGCAGCGGAAATATAGAATCAAACAACAGTTTAACAGTTGTATATTGCATTGTACCACAATTAAGGCTTGTGTTCTACAATTTATTGTAAATTGAACAATGTGTATCAAACCCTAGAGTAAGTTGATCAATTTGAGTGATGAACACAAAAAGGACAAGACACACGATTTATCCCGTGGTTCGGCTACCACGAAGGCAACCTACGTCCATGTTGAGGAGTCCACAAAAGGACCAGGTCTTCTCCAACCCTACCCTCGTCGGATCGCCATGAAGGCCAACCCTCTTCCACTAATCACAAAGGGGTGAATAACCAAATTCAAGGGGCGTTCTCACACGTTGAGAGCTCCCTTAGATTACAAATCACAATGCCACCAAAAACATACTCAGAAATTACAATTGAAATGCAGGAGTGTGTTAGAGATTCAAACCAAGAGCTCAATGATGTGTGCCAAGTGTCTCTCCAATGATCTAGAAGTGATCCTCAAATGATTGATCGATTTTGCACTTAATTCCGCGGAGAGAACTGGTTTTTGAGTCTCTTGGGAGGTGTGACGGCGCTAGGGTTCGAGAGCTTGTAAAAGTGGGTCGTGCACCTCTATTTATAAGGGGTTTCTAAAAGTGACCGTTAGGGTTCAGAAAGATCGGACTAGTCCGTGGTGGTCACCGGACTAGTCCGGTGCGCTGTGTGTAGCAAACCCTAAGTGTTCCGAAATATCGGACTAGTCCGGTCGAAAACGGACTTGTCCGATTTCACTACTGGAAATCTTCGGACTAGTCCGATAGCCATCGGACTTGTCCGGACATATGAAACCCTAAGTGTGTTGGATGACAAGTCCGCACTTGGAGGACTTGTCCGATTTAGATCAGTGAGTATTTCAGACTAGTCCGTGTAAACATCGGACTTGTCCGAAGTGGATCAGAAGGAATATCAGACTAGTCCGGTTAACAACGGACTTGTCCGATTTTGTGTGACTTGTGAAGTGTGTTGAGGACTAGTCCGCCCTGGGGAGGACTAGTCCGACTCAAGTCAGAAAGATATCGGACTAGGCCGACAGATATCGGACTTGTCCGATCTGGTGCATAAAGGATATCGGACTAGTCTGGTTGATATCGGACTAGTCCGGTCCTGTGTAACTTTGTGCAATATGTGTGTGTGCTTAAATATGATTGAGCTCTTGGGTGTGTTTCTTTAACACACTCCATACACAATAATCTACTATTTCTTTTCCTTGAGCTCAAGTTCACTTTGCTCCTCATTATCCCTTCTTTTTGGTATTTTGCTCATTTTTCATTATTGGCCTGCATTCATCTCAACAAAAAGGTTAGGATCCCAATTGCTTGTCATAAATCATCCAAAACCCACAAGGGAGTCCTAGATGCACTTTCATAAATTCTAAGCAATCTTTCCAGAGATGTAAAGCAAGTACGAAACGTTGCATATGAAAAGCAGAAATACTGCGGTCAAGTTCCGGACCTTACGAGAGCAAACCGGAGCTTGAGTCGGAGCTTACCAGAACTAGTATAACCAAGCTCTCGCTGTAGCTTACAAAAACTAGTAGAATCTAGCACCGGACCTTACCAAAACTAGTCAGAACTAGTCAACCCAAAAGTCGGAGCTAGACAAAGTAATTCGGAGCTTAGCAAAAACATACCGGAGCTATCAAAAACATGCCGGAGCTAAAGACAAAGCTCACTGGAGCTAACCAAAGCTAGTAGGATCTTGCCAAGAAGTCGGACCTGACATCGAACGTACCAGAGCTACCCAAAACAAGTCGGAC
This sequence comes from Tuctoria greenei, assembly GCA_036927565.1. NCBI lineage: Eukaryota > Viridiplantae > Streptophyta > Magnoliopsida > Poales > Poaceae > Tuctoria > Tuctoria greenei. Next base: position 149,277,095 of record JAYESD010000009.1, read on the forward strand.
CTACCGTCGGACCTTGTTGTAGCTCGGAGCTAGAGTCGGACCTTGATAAAAAGGTGTTTTGGTGATATTCGAAACTTTTATCATCAAAGCCAATGTATTCACTGCAAACCAATGTATTCATCACACATAGGTCTCACAAAGTTGCCTGAGGATCAACCTCTCTCATCTAAGGAAGCTCTCACGGCTGATCAAGAAGAAGATTCCGACCTCTCCAGGAGGGTTCGGGTAGCTCAATAAGAAGGTCTGTTCCCCTCTGGGAGGGTCCAGGTTGATGAAGGAGAAGCTTCAAGCCTTTCTGAGAAGGTTCGGACTGTCCATCGGCCAGTGTACTTCATTAGCGAAGTACTACATAACGCCAAGACTCGATACATTGAGGTGCATAAACTGCTCTATGCAGTTCTTATTGCCTCAAGAAAGCTTCATCACTACTTCCAAGCCCACAAAATATCAGTGGTAACTTCTTATCCACTACGTTCTATATTGCATAACCCCAACTCTACAGGAAATATTGCAAAGTAGGCAGCGGAGGAGGCAAAATTCGATCTCGAATTCGTGCCTCGACATGTTGTCTAGAGTCAGGCATTGGCTGACTTTGTGGCAGAGTGGACCCCTTCTTCATCAAATCCTGAGGGCCACAACTAGCAGAAGCCGAAAACCAAGGTCCCAGTCTTCATCGAGCCTTATTGGACTCTCTACTTCTCTCTACTTCGACAGCTCTGTGCAGAAGCAGGGGGCCAGAGCCGAAATCCTTCTCCTCGCTCCAACCGGGGAGAAGGTCAAGTGCATGGTACACCTTAAATTCAAGGCAACCAACAACATGGTGAAGTATGAAGCTCTCATCTACGGACTCAAGGTGGCGCTATCATATGGCGTCAAGTAGTTGCTGGTGAAGGGTGACTCAAAACTCATTATCAAGCAAGTCAAAGGTGAATAATGTTGCAACAACCCTCAGCTTGTTGCTTACCATAACCAAACCATCCCAAATCTCAAGTTTCCTTCTAATCATGTGAGGGTCCAAGTTGCTCATGACCGGGAGCACGGTTATCATGATAGTTTTTAAGACACTCTGCAGAGGTTGTACCACTTTATCCACGTGTTTGTGATTTCATCACCTTTTGATGACTATCGTCTCACACTTCCGTCAGTGTGTGGCCAAGAGATCACAAAATAACCTTTACAAAGGGACTACTAGCATGTACGGACCCACTGAGGTTTCGCCGGTGGTGATGCCTCCAACTGAGCACATCTTCACCCAAGGGCCCATTCTTGTTCCATTCGGATCCCAGGGAGTCCCGCCACAAATCCAAACCCAATCTGACTCCCCTTCCCCGGTGCGCCAAATGATCTGCTCAATACTAGCAATACCCTAATTAATCAGCTATGTTGCACCCATACTTGGCCTCGTGGTGGTAAATCTTGGATGATCGCTCCACGAACCGGTCCTTAGATCTAAAGCAAGCAAAACCACCATAGCATCCAACCCAGTCCACATATCATGCTTGCTTAGATCACCCATTACTATATCATATTAACCAGTTCATGTTAACTATAATCTCATTAATACATAATTAAATGGTATAGTTGTTTTCCCATCCCAATTAATTAAGCAAAACAAAAAGGTGAAAACCCTTCCCGACTCTCTACCATGTATTACAGGTGACAGAGTGGTTAAACAAAGCTAGTAAACTTCCTATCATAGGAATTCCTATCAAACTGACATAAGCATGTAGTATTGAAAGCAAAACATTAATTATAAAAACAGGATCAATATGTTCAAGGACACTTGCCTTGCTCTTGGGCTTGATTTGGGTCAAAGTCTTCAAATTCCTGGTGCTGGAGGTCCTTCGCAGCACTATATAGCGCAAATCCGTCGAAACCGTGCAATAAACATACAAGAGAAGAATTATAATCAATAAGTGCACATATATTACTCAATATGACATGACATGCGTGATTAATGTAATTGCGAAGCAAACTAGTTAATGAGTTGTTAATGATGTTTATAACTAGTTCTAATAGCTTTTAACAAGTTTTGATAGGTTTGGAATTGATTCGAATCAATTTAGAATTAATTCAGTAGAAAACAGACAACAAAACCGGACTAGTCCGTTGTGGGGTCGGACTAGTCTGCTTTTCGCAGAAACAACGAGCTAGCATTTTTTGGATCGACGTGAATTTTGGTAAACAGGGTTGATTCACGTGAGAGAGAGGAAGTAGATGGTATACCAGGTGTTTAGAACTCCAATGAATTAAGGGTTTTGGAGGCAACACTTGGATCTTGACGATCTAGGGTTGATGAAGAAACTTGAAGGTGAATTGTTGATGGAGAACGAAAACTTGATAGAGATCATGATCACTTGATCCTCTTTTGTTTCCTCCTCTTCTTCTTCTTGCTCGAGATCTCCTTCTCCCTCCTTGGTGGCGGCTATCCACGAGCTAGGGTTTGGGTGTGATTCAAAGGTGGCAAAAAGATGTGAAAAAAGAGTGTTGGGTTGTTTATATAGGGGTGGAGGGCTAGAGTTTGATGGATTTCAAGTTTGGGGTGGGTCGAGGCCGATGTGGCATCCCACATGGGCTCCAGAAGGGGTTAGACACAACATCCTTAGGCCCACTTATGGTAAAACCCGAAAACACGTCGTGGAACAAAAGATCAACTCGGGATTGCGATCATGGGACAAGTCAGCAAGAGGCCGGACTACTCCAAAGTTTGTCCGAGAGAAATCGGTTAAGTCAGGACTAAAACGGACAAGTCCGATCTTAGTCAGAAAGGAAAATGAACAAGTTCAGACAAGTCCAAGGACTTAGCAAAATTTTCAAGGTTGGGGTGACCGGACTAGTCCGCGATGAACTGGACAAGTCCAAAAACGGTACAGAGAGGAAAATGGACTAGTCTGCAGCACAAACGGACATGTCCGAGGGAGGTCAGAGAGACATCAGACTAGCCCGCATCAGAAACGGACTAGTCCGCACTTCTCAGAACTTTTGAGTGCGGTTTTGCTTTAAATTCATTTTAAACTCATTTCTTTTTATGTGGATTAATGTTAAACATATATATGAACTTATGCAATGCATGATGCATGAAAATGAGGGTGTTACATTGACCGAGAAGAAGGTCGCGAGCTCCCCGCAGAGATCCATGGAGGCGAGTGTGGGAACAACGCATCTTCCCGCACATTGCTTGATAAAGCCTTTCGGCATGGCTTTTATTGGCCTAGAGCACTCCATGATGCAGTTGAGCCGGTAAAAAATTGTGAAGTGTGCCAGTTCCACGCAAAACAAATTCACACCCCGGCTTAGTCGCTGCAAATGATACCTCCTACATGGCCATTCGTTGTGTGGGGGATGGACATTTTGGAACCTTTCCCAAAAGCCGTTGGAGGTTACAGGTTCCTGTATATCGCCATCGACAAGTTCACTAAGTGGCCAGAAGCTACTCCAGTTGTGACAATTAACAAGCAATCTGCTATCAAGTTCTTGAAGTCCATAGTCTGTAGATTTAGAGTTCCGAACACAATCATAACTAACAACGAAACCCAATTCACAAGTGCAACATTCCAGGAGTATTGCGAAGATCTCGGCATACAAGTCAGCTACGCATCAGTAGCTCACCCGACAAGTAATGGCCATGCTGAGAAAGCAAATGCAGAGATACTAAAAGGACTCAAGACGCGCACATATGAGCGTCTGAAGAAACACGGTGCCAACTGGATAGAGGACGACACCTAATCGGTCAACTGGAGAGACACCCTTATTCTTGGTGTACAGAGCTGAAGTGATCCTTCCTCCGGACATCCCCATGGGGTCACTATGGGTTTGTACCATCGACGAAGCCACACAGGACAAGCTCTAGCATGAATACCTTGCCTCGTCGATGAGGGGAGGTGCCAAGTAGCTATTCGGAATGCACGATATCGCCAGGCGCTCCGACGCTATCATCAAAGGTATGTGCACAACCGACAGATAGAAGAAGGCAATCTGGTCCTGCGGAGAATACTAACTCGATAAGGGATGAACAAACTCTCGCCCGGCTGGGAAGGTCCCTTCCGAGTGATTAAAGTTTTCCCATCCCGGATGCGTCCGCTTGGCAACAGAGGATGGGACCACGCTTCCCAATCCATGGAATATCGAGCACCTTCGTAAGTTTTATGCTTAGTTTCATGGAGGTGAGTTTGTACTTACACATAATATAAATTATAGAGTCTATGGATAGAGTCGGGTAGGTCCTAGATAAAAAGCACACTTAACTTGGTCATTGTACTTTAAGTGTAACATATGTACCCTCGGTTAGAACAAGATGAATAGCACACTTAGTTTGGTTCCGTACTCTAAGTGTGTCCTTGTCTCCCCTGTAATTCGGACCTATAATGAAAAACATTTTTGTGTGAAACCGGACTCCACGCGCATTAATTTTGTACAGACTCATTTCTTTTATTATCTTTTCCTTCTTGTCGATAACGAAGTTGTACATTCATTTTTTGAAATTTAAACCAGGTTATTCATGCGATATATAAGTTATATTGTTGATCTTCTTTTAGATCTTAACATTTCTAGATGGTCTACTCGCCTCAAAACCAAAGCCAATGACGGGTCTAGAGTGTGCTATCGACTTAGACTAGTCAGGCACCCTAAGTACGCCACTCAACCTATATCCTGGCAGGTCCCAGTAGGGCGGGTCCAGAAAGCATTCGGATCTAAAGAGATTTTATCAATATACTTATTATCATGTTGAATTTCTGAGGACCTAAAATTCAAATAAGGATAATAAGGCGCAAACAAATTATAGACAAGAGGGCGAATTTTACAGCTTTTTTGTCTTTAATGTGCGGGAAAATGAAAAATTCATGGCGATTTGCTCGATGAAAGTGGATGTTGTCGGAGCACTTAGCCCCGGCAACCCCCAGGTGGCCCGCCATCAATGTTCTATACGTTGACAGTGGGCACCATCGAAGCCAGGAAGCTCCGACAACTCCCAGGGGGGCCTGCCGTCGACGTTCTATACGTTGACAGTAGGCACCGTCGAATCCAGTAAGCTCTAATAACTCCCATGGGGCCCCTCGTCCATGTTCCATACGTTGACAGTGGGCGCCGTCGAAGCTAGTAAGCTACGACAACCCCCAAGGGGCCCACCGTCGACATTCTTTATGTTGACAGTGGGCATCGTCGAAGCTAGGGAGCTTCGAAACTCTCAAGGGGCCCGCCGTCAACGTTCTATACATTGACAGTGGGCGCCGTCGAAGTCAGGAAGCTCCGACAGCCGCTAGGGGGCCCACTGTCGACTTTCTTTAAGTTGACAGCGGGTGCTGTCGAAGATAGGAAGCTCCGACAACCCCCAAGGGCCCACCGTTGACGTTCTTTACATTGATAGTGAGCACCGTCGAAGCCAGGAAGCTCCGACAACCCCTAGGGGGCCCGCTGTCGACGTTCTATATGCTGACAGTGGGCGTCATCGAAGCTAGGAACCTCCGACAAATCCCAGGGGGCCCGCTGTCGATGTCACAAAGGGCCTTCGGAGGTGTCGGAAGTAAACTTCGGACCTCAGAGCTATCGTTTTGGCTACGAGCAAGAAGTGAAGTCATCAAGACATTGTCAAATCCTTTTGAAACATGTTCACAATCAAATTGTGTACAACTACAAGGGGGCCAACAATATAAAGGGCAATGCATTGAAGACATATACAAAATGGAATTCATTCATTCAAAAGATTGGATTTCATTGATTTGAGGATTACAAGTGAAGGTAAAAGAAAAAAATCCCTAGCTATTGGAGATCCTATGGAAGAACGAGGCAACTTTTTGGGCAACTTCTTGAACGCTGGCCGTGGCAGCATCTTCCTCTTCAACAACGGGTCCTTCGACTACCGGATCTAGAGACAGTTGAGGGTCCCAACTTTTGAAACACGTCAGCACATATTTGGCGACGTTCTTGGCCAGGGACTTCTCCCTCGTCTCTAATTGGTCGACGATGACGTCACCCATTGCATCCAACTTATTTCCGGCAGAGCTCAACGCAACCAACGCCTTGTCCATCTCCGGCGTCGGGTCAGCCGAACGTACCGGACTGAAGCCAAGTGGCACAGGAGCTTCGTTAGATTGCCCCAGGAAGTCCCAAACTCGCTAGTACTCAGTTGCTCTCAAGGTCCTTAATTCCTCTAGCGACCTTCTGGCAGCCGCAAACTTTGAACCTTCCCGAGCGAAGCGCTCAACCTCCTTAGCATGCTGCTGGATACTTTTGGCTAGTTGCTTTTCACGGTCAGCAAGCTCCGACTCCCGGAGGTGGATGCAGTTTCGACGGTCCGCCAGGTCTTTCTCCCTACCCTTCACTCTCTCCTCTCTCATGGAAATATTAGTCTCTCTCTTGGAGACTTCTTTTCCCTCCTGTCAAATCCTCTCCTTCTCCTGAACGCACCACTGCTCAAACTGTTTGGTGCGATCAGCCAAACTCTGCTCTCCCAGTGACAGCCTCTGGGCGAGCTCCTGCTCTCTCTTTCCTTATCTTGCCTTTGATCAAGGGCTTCCCGACGCTTGAGGAGTACCTCGTTTTACTCGTCGAGGCTATCCGAGCGATTATCAGCTGCCTCATTGGTCTCCATAGCATGCTCGAAAATCTCCCAGGTATTCTTGTTGAGGTCCTTGATACCAGCCTCTCGCTCATTCAAGAAGCGGTCCCACCGCGTTAGCCGGGCCTTCTACTTGTCAATCAATTCCCGCTGGTTCACAAGCCTTGATTGCGTTAGATTGGTCTCGAAGTAAAGCCTGTTGCGCCAATGCTTCAGGGTGTGGCGCTCTTCTTTAGGGACCTTGCTGTCATGGTCGAAGGCAAGCTGGACTTGACAGAGACTGGAACAGGTGTTGTCTATAGACAACGCTAAAGGAATTGGCTCCGGACCAGCCTGTATCTCTTCCGCCAGCTCCAACGGGTCTTCCAAGACGACTGAGGGGCACCAAGGCGCGAGCTCCCTCTCCAGCAACTCCACGTCGGCAGGACCGATCATCGGAAGCTCCTCCACCTCCATAGCACTTGGAGCTGATGAGGAAGGTTCCCGTGTCGGATCTTAAATTGTTGGCTCGGTGGGTGGATGACCCATAGCCGCCTCCTCTTGGTACTCCAGCTCGGACATGCACACCTACAGAGTAATCACCTCTGAGTTGGCATTGTAGCTTCGTCCGGGGCTCCCACCACCTCCGACTCAGACGCCGGAACTTCAACTGCCTCTGGCTCAGATGCCGGAGCTTCAACTACTTCTGGTTCAGACGCTGGAGCTTTAGCTACCTCCAGCTCAGGTGCCGGAACTTCAGTTACTTCCGACTCAGATGTTGAAGCTTCTGCCATCTCCGGCTCCGATGTCGGAACCTTAGTCGCCAGCTCTTAAACTGCTGACACCTCTTCACGAGTATCTTCCTCGTGGTCCGGCGCTACCACAGGAACTTATGGCGTTGTCGTTGGACTTGTTTTCACGACAGTTGACGCCGGAGCTGTCATGTCCTCAACCACCACAGGGGGAGGCGCAGGGGGCGAAGCAGGAGCCTCTACCTGCACAACCTCCATTGCTACAGCAGAGACCGAAGCTTCAGTCTTCTTTTTCGACACCCTGGAAACAAAGGATCAACAAATTCAAAACAAGATAAAGATAAAAATAGAAACTCAAGGTGAGTGGGACCCTTGGGAGGCTTCCACTCCAGTCACTGTGGAACTTCTTCTTTTGTGGCCCGGAGTTAGAGCCCACTGGACCTGGTGAGGCAGAGACTCCGGACCTAGGCCGGGAGATTGCAGCAGGAGTTGGAGTCGCCTTAGTCGGGATTTCCCTAGGCTGGGAAGGACCCCCGAACTTGGAGCCCATAGCTAGCACTGGGGTTGGGGTCGACTTGCCAGAGCTAGCGACCCTCGTAGACGCCGGCTCCAAAGAAGGTTTAGCCATCAAAGATCGGCTTGGTCGGGGGGGGGGGGAGATGCACCTGGAGATGGAGCCGACCTAATGGAGCTCCCATCAACGTGTCTCAGCTTCCTCTTCCGGGTGGAAGATTCAGCTGGCTCCTTGCCCTTGCCCTTGCCCTTGCTAGTGTCGCCGACCTTCTAGCTTGGAGCAGTAGGAGCCCTCCTTTTCGAAGCTCCTGGAATAGAAATTTTTAGGGTTCCGCATTTCTCCACCAAGCCAAGGTCGTCCAACTCCAGCATCCCCTTTTGAAGCTCTCTCCTGAACTCAGGAACCGTGTTTAGAGGGAGGAAGTTCGCCGGCGAAGTTAGGGCGTCTCGGGTGATGGCTCCGTGATAAAGCTTCTTGAGATGGAGCTTCAAAGCTTCATCACCCAAATTAATCCAAAGACCAATTTTGATTCAGTTGTGATTCGTTTCGCTCTTGAAAGCCTAGACGGGCCACTCTCTCTTCTTCAGCGGAGCCCACCTGTTGACCAGGAAGTTACCGAAGACCATCTGAGGGGTCACTCCACCCTTCACGCATTGATGGATCCTAGTCAGGACAGGATTGTATGCTTCAGACAATTCCAGAGCTGCATTCCAGGCGTCGGTGTCGATATTGGGGGAGGCTCTTAGGCAACTCTAGCGTGTCATGATGATCCACCATGATGATCACTCAATCCTTCTTCCAGTTGTCTCACTTCCCGGAGGGGAAAGTCTTCAAGTACTTGAAGGGAGAGTTCATGCGCTTCACGAAGTAGTAGAAGCTGATCAACTCATCCCCCTTTCCAGTAGTGTGGACCGTGAAGAAGGTTTGGAAGAGCTTGATGTTTGGCACCACACTTACCCACATTTTGCAGAAGTGGACGAAAGTCGCCACTAGCAAGAATGAGTGAGGGTCGAGGTGATGAAGTTGGAGCCCGTAGAAGTCCAGCAACATCAGGAGGAAGCTTGAAAAAGAAGGGATCAGCCCCACCATGGCATATGCTGAGAAGAAGACGATCTCTCCTGCGCTTTCCTTCTTGAAGGGAAGCTTGCCGAAGCGGATCGAGTTGTTGAAGGAGGCGCTGGACCACCCCATGTAGGTCTGGACCCTAGACAAATCTTCATCGCTCTTGATCTTGCTGCGGGGAAGACCCAACTGCATCGCGGCAAAGCAGAGCGAAAGTTGGAAAAGCTATACAAGGGTGGAGAGATTTTGAGTGCAAGTTCGAATGAAGGCGTAAAGAGTCCTCCAACTATGCAGGCTTTCCTTCTTAAGTAAGCCTCCACAACGCTTGGATGGAAACCACAACGGGATCAAAATCTCATCCCAAAAATTTACCGTGTCAATGACAAGCGGGCTCGGGTCCACTCTGGGGAAAAAGTCACACCAGGTGAACCGTTGTCATGATGGGAAGTTGGAAACCCGAGAATGGCGACCTGATAGGGCTGCAGAGATTCCACTCGGAATTGATACGTTTTTCATATTGGAAACTAGCGACCTTCAATTGTGTGAGACCTGCATGCCAGGATCTCACCCGCCATATCAAGAGAGGTTACACGGCAATGGTTTAATTGCAGACCGTCGCCCCAACAACTCAGGATAAGACTTTTGAAGCTGCATCGCGAGAATCAATGATGGCCCCACCTCGGGTATCGAAATCTCTTCTAGAGGTGTGCCCGGGGGCCACTGTCGGTACCCTGGATACCACGTACTAATTGTTACCGTGATTAAAACTATGAAGTTCCACCTATCCGAGTTGAAGACTTCTGAAGGATCCATATGTCCCACAGCACTAGACCTACCTTCCTCGTTTAGGTAGGTCCGGCACTGCCACGTGTATCGCAGGGCCGAACCTGACTCCCTTCATAGGGAAGCTCCGGTCATGCAACGTGTCCAGTGGCGTCGGACCTAACCCCAGTAGAGGGAAACTCCAGTGCTGCCACATGTTTGGCAGCTCCGGACCTACCTTCCCACAGAGGGAAGCTCCAGAGTTGTCACGTGTCGAGCCTCCGGACTTAAGCCTGCAACGGAAAGACTGCTGGATCTCCAACGGTACGAACATTCAAGAGGCTATTAAAACAGCTGTTACAAGACCAAGTTAACACGTCATTAATGGTATATTAATGATACGCGATTAAAGGACCGTCAATACCATTAACACTATCATTAAGACGTACTATTACACATTTAATCATCCATAATACTAGTAGATCGTGTATAGGGTGTTTAATACAGTCGGGGCCACCTGTCGGGCCAGACGAACCATGTAACGATCAGTTCTTAGCATATAAAAGGGTTGCATCACACAGTAGAGGACACGTCCACTCAAGCTCACACGCATACTACGCACACAAGTTCATCAACAACTACCATGTAAAAATCTTCTGTATCACCATCTCGCTCTTAATCTTACGCGCGCCCCAACCAAATACGAACCTCCGCGGACTATGATTTAATAGTACTGAGGGCAGTGTTGTAGCAACACTTCGACAGAAGGGGTCTGGACCGGCTAGACACGTAGCGCCACCCGACCGTGCCTCAGCCGAGAGGCAAGACACTTAGACATTTTCATCTTGTGCGCAGGTACTGATCTGTTGGGTACCGACAATATTATTTATTTTAAGATTGAAGGAGTATGAACAAACTATTAAAAATCATTTATGGAGAAACTTTAGTGGATGATTTTACATCTATGTAGGCAACGCATATGCATTCAAACGTTAGTGTCCTAACTCATCGTAATTTAAATTAGTAGTCAAATGGATATTTTTCGTCATTTAGAATATCCTCTATTGGGTTCTTATTTCATATTGTAAATCCCGCACTCATCATATTTTATATGATACTCTGTACTACCAAAACAGAATACACGTAATAACACTATAAATATAAAAGGAGCGACTAGACTGAAATATGAGTTATGGTGTAATTGTGCAATCAACAATTTCTATTCATTGAATTTGAATTCTATGGTTATTGCAATTTTTTACTCAACTTCTCCACATGATGCACTTAGATGACGGAGTTAAGTAAAAAAGATGGACAACCGTAGAATGCAGATTCAATGAATGAATATGTATGATTGCACGATTACACATAACACATATTGCATTCCAGTTGTTGTCAAGTATAAAAGATAAAACATCATTGTTCATACTTTAATTTTAAAATACCTAGTTATGGAGAGACGAACCCGCAGTTTATTCTAAATAAATATTAGAGTAAGTTTCTACAATCATAGCAGTTTTGCCCGTGCTCTGATCTCCAGTTGCAAGATGTTTGTGGTAACAAAAAATCAATGCGATCGATCGGAAACACGGAAGTGTGGTGGCCTACCTGCAGGTGCCGGTGTAGTTTCACGCCAAAGAATTAACCCAATCCAAATTCATCGGGCCCACAAGTCATCTGGACCATGCGCCTCGATTTGCGAGTCGAGTTCTACTGGTCTGGGCCAACCAGATCGAGACCGGAAAAAAGAAACTCGGCGTTGATGTGAGCTCGATCAGTGCCCGTCTCTCTCTCCTACCTATCATCTTCACAAGAAACCACTCTCTCTCTAGCCTCTCTCTTCCAAAACTCCCAAACTTATAGGCTAGTACTAGTTGCTGCTCCTCGTAGCCCCTGCCACTCGATCGCCCAGCCATACAGCTACTCGCTGTCGCTGAGGCAGCGGCGCGAGTGCCCAAAGCCGAGCGCGAGAACCCACAAAACCAACCAAGGACTCCGCCCCATTGAAGGCTGAGAGCCGCTGCAGCACGCTTCACTTCACTCCACACCCCCTCGTCCTCCGTGGAATGCCACACCCACCACGACGCTCCACAGCTCATCATCGACCACGATGAAAATGACGCCGGCGGCGTCGGTCTCCCGCGCGCTCGTCGCCTTCCTCCTCGTCGCCGTCGCGGTCGCCGACGACGGTAGGGTTGTTTTCTTCTTCGTTGCCGCTTCTCTGGGTGCCTGCTTGTGTATTGGGGAGCAGAGATTCTTCAGGGGGTGGTGGTTCGTTAGGATTAGTATTTTTTATTAGCGCGGCAAGTACAAGCTTTTAGAGGCGTGGTGATTCGCTAGTGTTCTAGTCCCATTTTTTATTGCTGTAAGCTTAGTTGTGCCCTTTCGCCATCGCGTCTCTTCTTCTTCCTTGCCGAGGAGTCTAGTTCTTGCCATCTCGTAACAGCCTCTAAACTATTCGACCACAATGTTTCAAAATGTGATTTTTTCCCTGTTCATGTTTTGTTCTTAGTTGAGCCGTGTTTCTTCCTTGTTCTGCTCTTTGTTGGAGCAAGTTCTTGGAAGATCGTTTCAACATTAAATCCTATTTTTTGCCTGGTTTTCGTGTGTGTTTTTTGCTGTCAGTTTGTTTTTTCTTCAGTATCATCCCGCTTCCACTCTGGGTGAATTTTGTAGTTTTATCTTCCACCACTGTACTATTTCTGGGCATTCCAAATCTGAGGTTCCTCAACTGCTTTCTTCCGGGTACTCAAAAGAAACTTCGTGTTAACACAACAACCGACTCCCTTTCTGCTGATATTCCTTCTGCCAAATCGTCCGTTCAGATTCCTCATCCATTGTTGTGTTGCCGTTCTTTATGCTAATCCGGCTGGGTTGCATTCAGGCTCGACGCTGCTGGAGATCAAAAAGTCCTTTCGCAATGTCGGCAACGTACTGTACGATTGGGCCGGCGACGACTACTGCTCCTGGCGCGGCGTCCTGTGCGACAACGTCACCTTCGCTGTGGCCGCACTGTAAGTAGGGGCGGGCATCCATCATTGAAGTTGATTCTTTTCTTTCCTACCGATTGCAGTGTGCCGATATATGGCCACTGATGTGGATTCTCGCAAATGCAATGCAGCAACCTCTCTGGACTCAACCTCCAGGGCGAGATCTCTCCCGCCGTCGGCAGCCTGAAGAGCCTCGTCTCGATGTACGGCTGATATATCGGTTTCGCCTCATGAGCTGTGTTGTCGGTTCGCTTGTAGCTTCCTGACATTTTGTGTTTTGGTATTTACATGCAGTGATTTGAAGTCGAATGGTCTGTCTGGGCAGATCCCTGATGAGATTGGCGACTGTTCGTCGCTCAGAATTCTGTGAGTAGAGTGTAAGATCTTGGAGGTTTTTCGTTACTGCATTAACCCTACATGTTCAAAGTTTCGTTTTGGTTTAGGGACTTGTCCTTCAACAACTTGGATGGGGACATACCGTTTTCAATATCGACGCTGAAACACCTTGAGAACTTGTGAGTCTTATTTTTTCTGAATGTATGTAGCACAAAACTATTTCCCTGAACGCTTTTAATGATTTTATGCTGTTTTTTGTGATTTCAAGGATATTGAAGAACAACAAGTTGATTGGCGCAATCCCTTCAACTCTTTCCCAGCTCCCAAATTTGAAGATTCTGTAAGCGCACTGGATGTTTCCTGCAATGTGGATTTAATCAGGCTGGATTTCAGTTTCTGATGCGATTCTTGCTCTAGGGACTTGGCTCAAAACGCATTGACGGGGGAGATACCAAGACTAATATATTGGAATGAGGTTCTTCTGTACCTGTAAGTAATCCTTCATTTCCACAAGTTCGAAGAGTGTGCAGTCCTGCTAGTACAATGCGTACTTCATTAGTGTATTTAAGAGCCTGACCCGCTCCACAAAAGCTGAGCAACTACATTAAGTTTTGTCATCTGGATTTTTCCTGAATCGCAATTAAATTTCTGCATATGGAGTACTGTGATGCATTTAATTCTTTCCTGAATGTTTATCGGTTAAGTTGATCTTAACTTCGTAATCGTAACGCAGGGGACTGCGTGGTAATAGATTAGAAGGTAGCCTTTCTCCTGATATGTGCCAGTTGACCGGCCTTTGGTACTTGTAAGTGCATGATTTCCCTAATCTGTTACTCAACTTGTTATGTTTTCTCTATCTGATTTAAAGTCAAATATTTTTATCAGTGATGTGAGAAACAATAGCATGACTGGGGTGATACCTGATACAATTGGAAACTGTACAAACTTTCAGGTCTTGTACGTATCTCCGTTCTTACCTCGTCAAACTGAACTTTTTTAATTTCTGTTTATGATGTTTGCTTATCTTCTATATATTTTTCTGATGAAATTTGTAAAAAATATTGGCAGGGATCTGTCCTATAATCATTTTACTGGACCAATACCGTTCAACATTGGTTTTCTACAAGTAGCTACATTGTATGTTGTTTTTTCTTGTTACCAGCCTTATGGAGATATGCTTATCTACTAAATAATGCATTAATGCATGTATTCTGTATTAGGTCCTTGCAAGCGAACAACTTTACAGGTCCAATTCCTTCTGTTATTGGCCTCATGCAGGCACTTGCAGTGCTGTAAGTCGTATGATGAGTTATGCACTTGTTTGAATGGTGTTGATTTGAGGAATATATCCATAACTTGACTTGTTATTGTTTCAGAGACCTGAGTTACAACCAGTTGTCTGGTCCTATACCACCGATACTAGGCAACTTGACATACACTGAGAAGCTGTAAGAGTTATCATCTCCCTTATTCTGGTTCACATTGCCTGCATATTTTCCTTGTACAGTTTGCTCTAGAAGTTTGTTATGTGCATTGTTATGTGTAGATAACATTGTGCATCTCACGCTAATAGATACATGCAAGGTAATCGGCTATCTGGACAAATACCGCCAGAGCTAGGAAACATGTCAACACTTCATTACCTGTAAGTTTGGATACCCTGTTGAATCATGGATATTTCAATTCATTTTAACCATAAATCTATTTAAGTTGATAACTTATCTAAATCAGAGAACTCAATGATAACCGTCTTACTGGGCCAATTCCACCGGAGCTCGGGAAGCTTACAGGATTATTTGACTTGTAAGTACTTTGCAATCACCCTTTTTTTTCTGTTATGAGAGTAGTACTTCAATGCTCTCCTGAATCCACACTGCATGTGCTATCTGCTGATTATGGTCGCTTCACAGAAACCTTGCCAATAACAATCTTGAAGGACCAATTCCTGACAACCTAAGTTCATGTGTGAATCTTAATAGCTTGTAAGTATTCCTTATTTCTGTAATTTTGTGTCATGTGATGTCTCGTAGACACACATAAACCATTTTAGCTTTCTTATACAGCAATGCTTACGGGAACAAGTTAAATGGGACCATTCCTCGATCTCTGCGTAAACTTGAAAGCATGACATATTTGTAAGTTCACATGAACTACGTTTTTTTTCCAAGTCGATGTAAAGAAAGCTGTTTTTTGATGTTTCATATTGGACTGCTCCTTTGTTTATATTGATTTGTGACGTGCTAACCTTTTTTTTAGAAATCTGTCATTGAATTATCTGAGTGGTCCAATTCCAATTGAGCTATCAAGGATCAACAATCTGGACACTTTGTAAGGCCCATGATCTTGATGCTCTTGAGTGCATCTATTTCGAGCTATTCTTTGTATAACAAAGAAACTTGTATCAGGGACTTATCCTGTAACATAATTACTGGTCCAATTCCATCAGCCATTGGCAGCTTAGAGCATCTCTTGAGACTGTAAGTAATTGTGTTTTAGTTTTTCCGGTACATCTCTGGTTTCATGTCCTAATTACACTGAATGTGTTTCTCTAGTAACCTGAGCAAGAACGGCCTAGTGGGATTTATTCCCGCGGAATTTGGGAACTTGAGGAGTGTCATGGAGATGTAAACACCTGGTGATCTGATTTGAATCCTTTTCCGACATTATTCTTGGATTATATTTTTGAATAATATGGCTATTATTTTAGTGATTTGTCAAGTAACCACCTTAGTGGTTTGATTCCTCAAGAACTTGGAATGTTGCAAAATCTAATGTTGCTGTGAGTATATCCTTTCACGTTGCAGCTTGTAATTTGCTGCATTTGGTACTTTTTGGTACTTCCAAATCTTTTGTCTGATTGTATATATATATATATATATATATATATATATATATATATATATATATTATTTCCTCTTGTAGAAAACTTGAAAATAACAATATAACTGGTGATGTTTCTTCACTGATGAACTGCTTCAGCCTTAATACCTTGTGAGTAACCTGAAAAGTTTTAAGGATGGTATTTAAAAAAAAAAACTTATTAACACTTCCATGACACACATACAGGAATGTGTCATACAATAATTTGGCTGGTGTTGTCCCTACTGATAACAATTTCTCCAGGTTTTCACGTGACAGGTAGCATACTCATTTATTATCATTTCTATACTATCCTTGTGCGCAGGATGGAAATAGTAGTCTGACAGTCTGTTCATTTTTTTAGCTTTTTAGGTAATCCGGGACTCTGTGGATATTGGCTTGGTTCTACGTGCCATTCTTCCAGCCACAAGGAAAAACGTAAGTTATTGCATTCCTCAATTGCTCTGAAGTAAATTTATTTGCACATAATAAACTGTCAATCTCTGGGTTTTCCTTGCAGCTCTGATTTCAAAGGCTGCAATACTTGGCATTGCTGTTGGTGGACTTGTTATACTACTGATGATCTTAGTAGCTGTTTGCAGGCCACAAAGTCCACCTGTTTCCAAAGATGATGTTGTAAGCAAACCAGGTAACTCCTCTACTGAGCTTTGAACCTTTTGTTTCAATAAATAAACTGTTACCTTTGATGTTGTCACACTCATCATTTCAATGTGACTAATAGTTTTTCCAAATAGTTTGTATTATGTAATTTGCATCTCCAATCAAAGTTAATTCTAGGACAGTATTAATCTCTTGTAATAGATGTGCATGCCGTTACAGTGAGCAGTGTGCCCCCCAAGCTGGTAATCCTTCATATGAACATGGCCCTTCATGTGTACGAGGATATAATGAGGATGACAGAAAACTTGAGTGAGAAATACATCATTGGGTATGGGGCATCAAGTACAGTGTACAAATGTGTCCTGAAGAACTGCAAACCAGTGGCAATAAAAAAGCTGTATTCTCACTACCCTCAGAGCCTGAATGAATTTGAGACCGAGCTCCAAACTGTTGGTAGCATCAAACACAGGAATCTAGTTAGCCTTCAAGGATATTCTCTATCACCCATTGGGAACCTTCTCTTCTATGATTACATGGAAAATGGCAGCCTCTGGGATGTTTTACATGGTAAGTACACACTGTTAACTCGATCGAACAGTTTTTGTTAGTAAAATGACCAATATCTAGCATGGCATTGCTTTTCTTTTAAATAGTCTTTGTTTGTTCATCTGTGACAAAGCTCCACTGGGCACTCAGTATGACTGTTCATGTTTTGACAAAGATTTGCTTCATGTAGAATGTGAGTAATTGGGGTTACTATTGCCATATCATAATTTAATGCATCTTTTGTTGTAGAAGGTCCATCCAAGAAGAAAAAACTTGATTGGGAGACTCGTCTTCGGATTGCTCTTGGTGCAGCTCAAGGCCTCGCTTACCTTCACCATGACTGCAGTCCGCGAATAATTCATAGAGATGTGAAATCAAAGAATATCCTCCTTGACAAAGATTATGAGGCTCATCTTACAGACTTTGGCATTGCTAAGAACTTGTGTGTTTCGAAAACTCACACGTCAACCTATGTCATGGGCACTATCGGCTATATAGATCCGGAGTACGCACGCACTTCCCGGCTCAATGAGAAGTCTGATGTCTACAGCTACGGCATTGTTCTGTTGGAGCTGCTGACTGGAAAAAAGCCAGTAGATGACGAGTGCAATCTCCATCACATGGTAACTATTTTCTCAGTCTCTCGCAGTTCTTTTGTTAAACGTCACTCTCTTAAGCTTTTATTGCTTTGGATTCCAATAATGCCCAATAATTGCTGAACTGTGCCCGTTGGGCTTGTGTTCTTAAAAGGGGACCAGCAACATGAAACCTATCATGTGAGTAGATCTATCTGCATTGAAGGCTCCATTATAAGTTGCAGTGTGCGTCCCTAAAGCCTGCCGTTTCTGTCCCCTTGTCATCAGTACGTGGATTGAAAGCTAGAACATCGACTAGTAAAATATGAGTAGTCTTGCTTGTGGCCATCAACTTGCCATGCCTTGATGTAATATTCATGTCACCTCATTTTTGAACGTTATCCTGGAAACAAAATATCGCCCATAAAGACGATCCATTTCATCGTATTGGAGTTATGTTAGGTGCATGTTTTCTTAGGGAAAAAACATGGAAACTTTTGTAACCCTGGGATGTTGATATTTCGCACGTGTTGTATTTTCCTACTGGCTCATGGCTCATGCTCTGAGCATATTACCATCTTATGTTGTGACGCAGATCCTATCCAAGACCGCGAACAACGCTGTGATGGAGACCGTCGACCCGGACATCGGAGACACATGCAAGGACCTCGGCGAGGTGAAGATGGTATTCCAACTTGCCCTGCTTTGCACCAAGCGGCAACCGTCCGACCGGCCGACCATGCATGAGGTGGTGCGCGTCCTGGACTGCCTCGTGAACCCCGACCCGCCTGCGAAGCCAGCGCACCCGACGGCAGCCTCGTCACAGCCGTCGGCCGTCCCGAGCTACGTCGACGAGTACGTCGGCTTGAGAGGCACGAGCGCGCTCTCCTGCGCTGACTCGTCGAGCGTGTCGGACGCCGAGCTGTTCCTGAAGTTCGGCGTGGCCATTTCCCAGAACACGGAGTAGGGGAGGAAGCGATCGGCTGATATGTTAGCTCAGATGGTAGCAGCAGTAGTTGACTGGGTATCTGAATGGCTGTTGTGAACTGTAAAAAGGTCATGTGTTTCTCTTCTCTCTCGTTTTTACTAGTAGTTTCTTTCGGCTAACTTAGGAAGCTGTATTAGATCTCGCCATTCTTAGTCCTGCTTGATCTTCTCTGTGATCGTTGCCAGGTAGATAAGAGTGGTGTAAACTGTGTACTGATCAAGTCATCTTCATTTTGCATAAGATTACTACTACTACTAGCGTAGTGGCACTACTGCATCAACCGAACTTCTGTAAATCATCTTCTTGGATCCAATTCCGTGACCCGGTTTTACCGTGGATCTTCTTCCCCGCACGTACCATGCTCCGTACTGCGATGCCATTTCCGTGGCCCTCAGTTTCTGGCGGTTGGCATGTGCCGGTGCTGTGCGGGTGTCGGCGAGCCGGCCCTTGGACGGACGCATCAGTCCGTGGCGTTGTCAGGGAGGATTGAATGAACGACGGAGGTCGGACGCGAGTTAGAGGCTGCTGGGGCCTCTGTGAGGGGCCATGGGTGTGCGGAGCGGAGATGAGCGTGATCAGGTGGTGGTGCTGCGGCGCGCAAGGAGGTGATGATTGACCGGCGAGTGGGCCAGAGACGATGATGGGCAGGGCAGGGCAGAGCGCGGCGGTGCCATGGGATCCTCGTGAGCCTTTCTGGCAGGTGAGGTGGCAGGGGCAGGGTGGAGCTGTATCTTTGCGAGGACGAACTGGGGTGGATACTGACTGTTGCCGCCTAATCTTGTCTGATTTCACACTGGGAGCTCGCTTCAGACATGAAATGGCGACAAGGAGCTCTACCTCCTGCCAAGCTTTTCCAGCAAACACAGCAGGGATCATTCGTTTCAAGTCATTTTAGCCCAGGGAAATAACTGGATCAGGCCATTTATAGCCCCTAACCCGAAGCATTTGCTTCTCAGCTTATCTTGTCCACACTGAGGATGGGCCATATGGTTATGCTGTCAAAGATGGAGGTGGCCGCCTGACCGAGCTTTGGGACGAGACGAGCGACAAATTCAGCTCGTCATCCAGATTTTGGGAACAGTTGTATCTTTGAAACTACCCCTCCGTTCTAAAATACTTGTCCACCGTACAAAGACGGAGGGAGTACTTATCATGCTGACCCCCTGTACACAATTTCGTCCAGCAGATTTGGCGTACGTGACGGGAACACCCTGTGCTGAGATGCTGGCAGCAGATACGTAATCCCTCCGTCTTCAAAATTTAAGGCTATGGTTAGGAAAATTAAAATTAGTTCAGCCTGATGTACTTACGTGGGTAGGCCTGCGGAGAACCTCGGCCCACGGTCACTTTCAGCATGTAACTCTGAGGAAAAGACGAGGCCGAGTCGCCGGTGGGCTTGCTGCCTTCGTGCCGAGAGGAGCCCGTTTCATGGGCTCATTTCCTCTCCCTTGCGCTTGCTCCCTTCGTGCGCTTGCTCCCAAATAAGTTCCTCAATTCACTTCATGGGCTCATTTCCTCTCCAGTCCGTTCTTCCCTCTCATACACGGACGGCCGGGCCCATGAGAGAAACATGGACCGCCTTGTTGGCCACAAATGGCTTCATGATTTGATAACTAAACTTCACATGATTTTTTCAATGAAACTGTATATTTATATGTCGTAAATCATTACTCTTTTTGCAAGGTAAGGAGAGATCAGGACGGCGCAAAGTACAGTGTTCACCTGCCATCATCATCAATGGGCGCATTAGCATTTCGCATTCGTCAATGGGCAATCACACGTCGCAACCTGATCAGTTATACTCCGTCCGTCCAAATTAATTATCGTTTTAGACGAAAAAATTAGTTCAAAATGAACTAAAATTCTTGTCTAAAATGACAATTAATTTGACATGGAAGGAATATCTCATAAGAACGAAGTTCCCTCCTCTTTGGGGATAAGCAGCAACTCTATGAGCAGGAACCGATGCTTTGATCTGTATCCACCTTCGAGTTCGGAAATCTGGAAGTACCTGGTTCCAAGCACAGTCAGCAGGTGTGAGTGCCACCATCGCAGCGCTAAGACTAATTCAGCTCTCTCCTGATGCATCCGTACAGTGGAAAAAGCACCGTCCACTCCCTTTTTTTTTCGAAAGGCCAGCACCGTCCACTCCCTGAACCTGAAGACAACCTCCCCTCCGGCCCTGCGCAACGGCAAGAAACCATACCGGCACCCGCATCTCCTGACTCGTGAATAGAAAACCATGACTGTTAACTGCGAACACGATGCCGTGATAGCAAAGAGTATTCATTCACCAAGCTCTGCAATTCCTGTGCACGGCAAGGTAGGAAGCACAATGCACCAGAGACGCATGACTCTTACCCAGCTAACTGAATGGATCGGCAGGCACGAGCAAAGCGGATCAATGCAGAAAGTCATCATGTAAATATGGTAATACGCTACTAACCCAAATCCGGTATCGCTGTCATCATCTATATAAGGAGAAGGAACTCAACTTAGCACTATATACAGTTGCACCTGAACCTTATGTATCACCCCAATAAGTATGGTATGGTAGCACTGGTCACTGGATTTCCAGTATCTAGTTTGGACACCATCACACCAATGGGTGGAGCTGGACTGACGAACCTGACACTACTACTCCAAGCTCTTCCTGCGCTTGTCTCTGGTAGAAACTGAGGCGGTGGACTCGCTCACATCCTCCACGCCAGCCACAGGAAGTGACTTCATCTGAACAGATATAAACTGAGACCGGTGCGCCGCACTGTGTCCTCCTATCTGCAGGCTACGGCGAGGCGGGTCTTGAGAGAATCCACGCTCCTTGTCACTCCTGCTGTTGCCTGAGGCGCGGCTTGTAGCAGCTGGAGACAATGCCTTCTTGGAACTCTTTGGGCTGTTGGCGACATTACGCCTGGAGCTTGACTCTCTACTACGGGTTTTGCCCCAGCTGAAACTGAATGGAAAAAGACCCTTGCGCTTCTTGGGCGATGGATTTGCAGGACGGGCAACTTCTTTTGCAGGCTGAGATGAGGATACAACATCCGCCACAGTACTTGACTTGCCATTGTAGAACTTGGACACCCTCCTACAGTTGTAGGTAAAATTAGAATATGCCAGAAGAAAAATATATGCAATGCAAGACATGTTATCTGAATGTGATTACAACACGTCAACAGGATCTAGTAACGGACAAAGACAAAACAGTTTCCAGACAGTTTACGAGCAAGAAACTTATATAAAGAAAGGTGTTAACTGGCACTCGGATAGCGACAAGTATCTAAATAATGCAAATAAATGAATACTCCGACAGCTTGCTAACAAATGCATGTGAAAGAACTTTGCTGCGCCTGTTTGATCTCGTGCACACATTAATTACATGCTAAACAAAAAAAAGAGGTATTTTTAAGTTCAGTGGACAAAAGTAGTTCTCTCTTATAACCAAATAAGCCTCTATACAATTTTTTTGTCGCATACGTTAGTAGATTATCCAATGAGGTCAGAGCACTATAGATACTGGTTGCAAGACATGTTATCTGAATCTAATTATGACACTTCAACAGGATCTAGTACTGGACAGAGACAAAACAGTTTCCAGACAGTTTACGGGTAAGAAACGTATATAAAGAAAGGCGTTAGCAGGTACTCGGATAGCGACAAGTATCGAAATAATGCAAATAAACGGTATCCAACAGCTTGCTAACAAATGCATGTGAAAGAACTTTGTTGCGCCTGTTTGATCTTGTCCCACATTAATTACATGGTAAACAAAAAAGAGGTATGTTTAAGCTCAGTCGACAAAAGTAGGTTATCTCTTATAGCCAAATAAGCCTTTATACAATTTTTTTAGTCGCAAATGTTAGTAGGTTATCCAATGAGGTGAGAGCGCTATAGATACTGGTTGAAGATGACTAGCTTGTCGTCTAAAAACTATACAAACTTGTCATGACCTAAACCTTCCTAAGAATAAGTATTCAATTTGCTTTGCCTATATACTTCACACAAGAGACTGTACGTATGAACAAGAAAACAATACTCATACTGAAGATAAAACTGTAAAAGATTCAGGCTGCAGAGAGAGAATACTGAAAAGAAAGGTAGAGCTGCACCACGTCGAAGCATAGCATTTATAGGAAAATATAATCAAGACAAGATTCAGGGTTCACATAGCTGACAGAAATAAAAGCACATATTTAACTTTCTAAAACTAAGGAGAACCTAAATCGATGCACCATGTAAGGAACATTTTCTAATTTAGAAATTCAGAACATCATGCTGAATAAGAACCTACCATTTTTGGAGAACATCACCTACTAACTCTTAAAAGATTAAAAAAGTGCTCTATGAGTTCGCTGGTTACTGTTTAACTCAGCCAGGAGCAGCTAGTGGTGAAGTACTGATATAAAAACTGCACATATTCATCTTCAGTATCCATCAGCAATCCAGACCAATTACATCACCATTCTATTCAGAACCTATGTGTTTTTTAATGTG
This sequence comes from Tuctoria greenei, assembly GCA_036927565.1. Taxonomy (NCBI): domain Eukaryota; kingdom Viridiplantae; phylum Streptophyta; class Magnoliopsida; order Poales; family Poaceae; genus Tuctoria; species Tuctoria greenei. The sequence goes on from JAYESD010000009.1 coordinate 149,300,126, forward strand.
TAGTATCCTATTCTACAACTAGATCAGGAACCATACAAAGGTCGTTGTATGCCTACAGCAAATTTTCTGTCAGCATATGTCCTGTCTGATGTTAGGTGAACCATGGATCAACTGAAACTATGATGCAGACAGAAAACTGCCACTTCCACCTAATTCCTGGGTAATAGTAAACCGATAAAAATCCCGAAATTTCTCCGAAGAAGCACACAGGATCGAAAAAAAAAAAGATCGATCTTTACACCTGCATTTCTACTCCGCACGAACTGAACCTGTAAACTACGAAGGGAGCGAAACGCAGCTCGTTCCCCTTCCGTATGCAATACACCAAGCCTAATCAATCCACGCGAAAAACTCGCAAGGCCGATAATCCAGCTCGATTACGCGGCGAAGATGGATCAAGACCCGAGCTTTGCAGCGGATTGGAGTATTGGGCAGGCTTACCTGTTCCCGAGCAGCGCGTCCTGGAGCGTGTCCATGGTGTCCAAGGCGCCCCTGTACGAGCTCTCCACTTCCCCGTCGTCGCCGTCGTCCCCATCGCCGCACTGCATCGCCGCGGCCTGGCTGCCGCTGTCCCATCCCGACGACGTCGATCCCGCCGCCTGCGCGTGGCTCCGGCGGCGGCCGCCGGCCTGGGCGCCAGCGCCTCCGCCGCCCCGCTGCCCGGTCTCGAACGCGATCGGCATTGAGCTCCCCTCTTTCGTCGCACTGCCTCCCTCCCTCCGTCACACCGCCGCTTCTTCACATGCAACGGAAGGGAGCAGCGGCTCACGCGCGCGCGCACGGAGCGGGGGGGAGTGGAGTGGCGTGCTTGGACTGCAGGAGCGCAGTGTGTTTTTTTGGTTCGGTTCGGGGTCGCTGCTGCCTGCAGCCTGCCTCGCGTGGTGCTCGCGTCTGTGGCTGACTGCCGGGTCGTTGGGGTTTGGCAGGCAGCTTAGGTTTTTTGGCTGGAATGACGTGTGGGGCCGACGTGTTTACGTTGGCAACCAGGTTTGCTTCCTGAAGGGGGTGATGGATGTCGCGCCGTCCGATCCTGGAGCGGGCGGCTCGGATCCCGGATTACGCTCGCTGGAAGTGGAACGGTCGAACGAAAGCCAGCTGTTACGCCAAAAGAGGCTTCTCCGAGAAGGGACTCCCAGTGATATTGCCGTTAATAAGCCGCAATTTCGTTAGCAAAGGATTGAGAAGGTGATTAAAATGGGTTATGGCTTCATTAAACATGTCATGACTTCTGTAAGTTCAACTGTATTTGACTTGCTATGTGAAAGTCCAGTAGGCAAAACCTTCGGGGACACTTTTTTGTTTTTACGAGTAAACACGTAACAAAAATTACTTCTTTTTAACCGGAAACGTAAGAAAAAGTACTTATTTGTCGTTTTCGAACATTTAGAGTTACCTTTAAAACACGTGACACGAGTAAACGAGTAAGAAAAAGTACATGTTTGTTGTTTTCGAACATTTATAGAGTTATCTTTAAAACAATTGATATGGTCGTCAAAATTAACCCCACCAACTCATGCGGAGTCAGATGAGACGAGAGTGCATGCAAAATTTTCTCCCCCATAACGCACGTAAACGTTCAAAATATGGCCGTTGAGGTTGTACCGTAACTTGAGCTATATCCACGACTTTTATTAAATTACTTGTAATCATGTTTGATGTGGAAGAACACCTCCAGTTACTACTTTTTTCGTCTTTAAAAATTTGCAGCTTTGTAATTCAAAAATAAACTACGAAGCGATAAAATTTCAAGAACTGAGTACTTGAAAAGAAAGCATTGAGCCATCGGAATACTTTTTTTCGAAAAAAGAGATGGTTGCAAGACGCATACATATCTTTTATCCTGCCTTGTCCTCACTCATTACTAGCGTTTTATTATCTCCACCTATAAATTTTTTTATTGCGATCTCATTATCTGTGGGATGACGTCTTGCTATCTTATAAGATATTGTCCCGTTTCTAAATATTATTGTTAGGACAAGAAACCTAGTTTATTTTCCAATTAAAATATTATCCTAACAATGATAATTTTAATGTGTTAGATATGGTGTCATCATTAAAGCTGTAGGCATGTGTGGTGGTCTTCGATCAGGTGACACGTTGCACGAGCACGACTTGAATTATGTTTTTCCTTACAGTGCAAAACACACATGCTTCAGACAATGTGTACCGGATTCGTCCTTCGTATGTGCCGTTGACGATTGATCTCGAGTTGGTTAAGGTTGATAATAAGGCACCCAAGATCGTTGGTCACATGCCCGCCCCCAAATTCTGATTCGCGGACAGGACACGATCCAGGATCTGTGGGAACGCGCGCGGCGGGAGCTTGGGCGGTGCTGCCATTGCACTGCCACTCATTGCGTCATGTCGATGCCCGAGCTCTCATTCCCGTGACGTGACAGTGGTGACCCAAAAAACACACCTGCTGACCCGTGCTGCCGGCTGGTGGCTAGCTTGCTCTGACGTGACGCGATGGCCGCAGTTAGGCTAGCTCTAGATGGAAGGAATTGAAAAACATATGAATTGAAAAAATATAGGAATTAAAATTATATGTTTTTACAATTCTATAAGAATTGAAAATATAAAAATTGAGATGAGAAACTCTTTGACAGCATCATAAGAAAAACAAAGAAACCTACAATATAGGTCAGGAAAGAAAAAGAAGTCCAAACTTATGCCCATTCCTATAAAAACTACCATTTATTTTTCCTGTAAGCCAAATAATCATGTAAAAAAATCTTTTACAAATCTTATCTTTCAAAATCCCTTTGACATTCCTTCAATCAAAGCAAGCCTTATGACATTCCTTCAATCAAAGCAAGCCTTATGACATTCCTTCAATCAAAGCAAGCCTTAATTGGTTGCTTCGGCCGTTCTGCACTTGCGGCCGCGGGCCAGACATGGCTTCCTGCAGCCCACAGCGTGAAGGCCCGAGTCGAGTGTTTTGCAAATAGATTACGTTTTGCATCACATAATTTTTATTTCTGCTTTAGCCTAGCGAAAAAAAATTAGCACAATATTTCCTCAAAAAATGGGTACTCCAATCAGTCAAGCCAGAATCAGCTGTCAACAGCTTGCCCAGATACAAGACAGATCCAGTATATTGGTAATATACAGTATCACTGCCAGTGACAGCCTTCGGAAGTGCTGTTTACAACACATCTTATGTAAAGCATTTCTCCACGGACACACCTCATAAAAACTACGTAGATGTGATGTAAAACACACGATGAAAAATGCATGGGGTGTTAGAACTTCGATGTGGCCTCTTTGATCTCCTCGAAGGCGATAGCCTGCAACAGGTACACACATATATTAAACCATCGTTATTGAGGGATTCGTATCAAGTATATCATTGATACAGTAATTCGAGGGAAAATAAGAAATATTATGGGGCAGTAGACGAAACGGTGAAAAGAGACATGCCTGGTCCTTTCCAGCAAAATCATTGTCCGGAGTAAGAAAAAGCATACAATGGCATTCCTTCCTGCAATAGTTGACCGCTCGTGAAAATATGCATCCAGCCAGCTCATTTTTTCTAATGATCTCCCTTTAACGGAAGAGAAGTAAAACTACGTTACAACTTTACAAGTTGTCTATGAAACACACCTCTCTCGCATGGGGACACATGGGCAGTTCCAAAATCCTTGTGCTACCTCAGCAGCTTTGTCATCATAATGCCTATTAAGACGCACATGACAAACTTTAGGAAAAAATAAGAGCAAGTTGCATATATAATTCAAAAACAATCAAGTTCCAAAATCCTTGTGCTACCTCAGCAGCTTTGTCATCATAATGCCTATTCAGATGCACATGACGAAGTTTAGGAAAAAAAATAAGAGCAAGTTGCATATATAATTAAAAAACAATTAAGTTCCAAAATCCTTGTGCTACCTCAGCAGCTTTTTCATCATAATGCCTATTCAGATGCACATGACAAAGTTTAGGAAAAATAAGAGCAAGTTGCATGAACAACTAAGGGAAAAACATACAACGACAAAAACAAAGCCATTATTCCCAAGCAAATTGGGGTAGGATAGATATGAAACCAAAACAACAACAAAGCATTTGTCCCAAGTATGTTGGGGTAGGCTAGATATGGAACCCACAAGGGAGAAAGACATACGTTAGAGAAATTACCTACAAGGGCACAGGGGAGCTCCAAGTTGATCCTTGTGATCGGCAAGTCCCTGCAGACACGTTTTAGCTTACACTCATAATCAAAAGTAAATCTAATCAAGAAGGGCTCACACTAAATAAGTACTCAGTTCATGAAGTTCCACTAAGTGGTGTCATAGAATAGGTTGAGTTGCCAGTAGCTAGCTGCTGGCAGGATTGTTTCTTTTAGTATAGTCCTCACCCCACTTTGGGTCTCCCATGTACCTACGTGGATTATGCATAGGCTTGTGGCTTTAAAATGGTAATGCGTCAGTTGCTCTCTTGATTCCTACAATGGCAAAATGATCTCCAACCTGTTTAAAAGACCCTCCAGTCCTATAACAACCCACTGCCCACAGGGGCACCATCTTGGTTAGGATCAAGACAGTAAAATTTTAGCACTGTCACGGGATCCAGAACATGGTTCTCTACTCCTAAATGGCTAGATCTTGCCATGCTTGTGGGAACAAGCCGTGCCTAGAGAGAAGAAAGTGCATCGGTTTGGACTATCTGATTGAACGAGCATTGCTGCCTAGTTATCTGATTTCCCCAATCCCTTGCTTCTTTTCATTCGAGATTGCTATTCCCCGTGTTTGCTCCCATTATCCCATAACATAATCCTTAATACTCGTATTGTCTTATAACCTAAGAGGATCAATGTCGCTGAGTTGCCAATATTACGCTAAAGCTTCATGATGTTAATGGATGGGTGTGCTTGATGTTGGTTTGTCAGCCTCGACTAGTATTAGGACGAGAGTCGAGGGGCCGGACGGTGGGTACTGACCTTGATAACAACGGCGGTGACGGTCTTATCGGCGCAGAAGAAGGTGTTAGAGCGGCGAGCGTACTGCTCGGAGAACTTGCGCATGATCTCCAACGACTTGTCGCCGGGTTCGTCCGCTGCTCCAGCTGCCCGGCACGAGACTTCATTCAGCCCATTACGATTTTTTTTTTCTTTTTCGGTAAGCGGAGGGATTTGGGGGCGGACGTACCTTGAGCTCGGACGGCGCATCTGCGGGAGCGCCCGCTGGGCGCCGCCGCCGCCGACGGCCGGACGGGGAACGCCCCGCTCCCGACGGTGGGTAGCATCGCCGGCCGGTGTTGCGCCCGCCCGCCGATCTGCAGGATGAGGCGGTGGTGGTTGGTTGGACGGATGGTAACGGGTTGAAGAGAAGTGGATGGCCCGGAGCCCAGCAGAGCCGAGTGAGAGATGGGGAGCAGAGAAGAGTCTGGAGCTGCTGAGGAGGGGCTTGGCCGCTTGGGGTGGGAGCTGCGGCGCCGGTGCTTGGCTTGTGGATAGACCACGAGGGGCTGGGGGAGGGTCTCGCCTCGCTGGTGGATCCCGATCGAACGGCGTAGACGGCTTGTGCAAGCAAAGATCTCGACGGAAAAAATCTTGCACCGACGTGGGCGACGGCACCTTCTTCACGCCACAAAATCAGAACGCAAAAAACCAGCAATAAAAATCAGAACTTTTTAAGACACAGTATTTACTTTTCATGGAAAAGAAGCATCTTCGATTCCTCATGTTTTTACAGCTTCTGTCTCGATACAGAAGCTACGATGTGGCGAAAGGCCCATCAAAACTGAAAGATGCTAATCTTCCACACGCATTACAACTTTGGCATGCTTCTGTTACAAGATACACACATCACTACGTATATACATACGATGGTCCTCGCCTACTCTCCCGTTGATTTGTGCTCCTCCTCTCTGCTGTACAAAAGAATGAAGTAATCGTCTCACCAACTGCCCTTCAGCTTTGGTTTTCGTCAGCATCTTCCAATGAGCCCAGCAATGTTCTGGGCGACATTCTTTTTGGCCTCCAACGAAACAGGTGAATCACCGATGTACATGTCGAACAAAGCCCCTGTTCATTGAACAAAAGACTAAGTATACAGAACTACAAACGACCAAACCCCTGTTCATTGAACAAAAGACTAAGTATACAGAACTACAAACGATTATAGTATCGTAAAGCTTCTCTAATCTCTAGTCCAAAAAGGAAGTGCAAAGTCCGATAATGAAAATCTGAGCAGGTATATGCTTACTACAAAGGTCTTTGCTCCGCACAACACCAATTTTTTTGCCATCAACTGCATAGAAACATTTTCGTCAAGATCCATCCACAGTGGAGAACAGCTCAAAAACAAACAAAAGATTCTGGCTGGCCTAAGGTACTTACTTTCTGTTACTAACTGGCCATCCGATGTTTGACAGAAGTCAATCTTTGTACCCTGCAGTTATATTGAAATCTCATCACTAAAACAAAGCTGAAAAATGGCAATAGAGGGGAGCACATTTTATCCCACTACAAATATCCAACCATACTAAACACGTGGTTATATCCATGCTTACTAAAAATAATAGTTATTCCACACTAAGCTATAAGAGTATAATAACATTTCTGAGACGAACTGCAAGTCGAATCATACCACAAGGAAAAGAGAGTGCAGTTAATTAATCAAGCAATAACGTCCAAAATTACAGGGAACAAAATAGTGGACTGAAGCTTACCGCAGGTATAGGGATATCTTTGGTGAAATAAGAACCAAAGGTCTTCAAGCAATGATAGTCAGTGTTAGGATTCATCTGGTCAGATGAAAAATGCAGAAGTTAGTCTACAGTTCTACAACCAACATATCTAGTAAAAGAAGCACAAAGGCAGCTGAATCCCGACGTACCTTCTTCAAACGCAGGCCAAGAGACTGCTCAAATACACTGCAAGCAGAATAAAAGGATAATAAACTTCCATCTTGAAAGGGTAATATAAATTCTTCTGTCCAAAAAAATAAAAAACATTTTTTTGAAGGGCAAAAAACATTTTTTTTGTTTCTTACTCTCTCACTGCACCAATGCTAAGTCCATTGTAGTTCACTACCAACCTAACCCTCATATGAAGGTTTTCCCTGGAAAATTAATGTAATTTCCATTAGCTAATAAGAGGAGAATATGATGTACAAAGAGATACTCCCTCCATCCAAAATACTTGTCACTCTTTAGTTCAAATAATGAACTAGAGGGTGACAAGTAAAATACTTGTCACCCTTTAGTTCAAAAATGAACTAGAGGGTGACAAGTATTTTGGGATGGAGGGAGTATATACAATAGACAATTTGTAAACTAAAAATGTTGAAATGTCTACTCTGAGGATTTAGTGATGTTATTGATGAAATATGCATTCACATACAAGCAGGCATTCTTCGGATAACATATCAACTGAAGGCAAGTACACAGTGCCCTCATAAACCACACCCACAAAGAAATGTCCACGCCCATGAATGTTCATTATACACCTTGGATCTACTCAATAAGGCAACTGGATCTTGTGGAGCCATGTTAGTGTATTCTAGGCTAACACACTTTTATAAAATGTATAAATGAATGCAATGCAAGTAACTTGGGGTATGTCACAAAATTTGAAGAATCATGGGAAAAAAAAAATCAAAAACTGGAGTACTGATGATGGAAAGGATACCTGAGAAGATCATTATAGAAATCTGGACTGTCCACCAGTTTGGTGGTTGGAACTGAAGCGTACTTAGAACCCAGCTTCTCACAAATAGTATTTGGTTGCATGTCTATGGCAAAGAATAACAAACAATCACCAGTACTACATTGTGGACTGTTAAGTGAATGCCAATCATCTGATAACAGACAGGAAAGCAACAGAATCATTCAAAATATAGCGTACTCACATAAGCCGAAAGCATAGAGGTTCAAATTTTTTACTCTCATTATTCTCATGTCTTTGAAACCTATCCCGACAAGGACCTGTAAATTTAGTTGTCAAAGAATATTGTCACAAGGTAGCATCACCACCAAGAATCAAGATGAAATGAAACAGGAACAGGAAAGTAAAAGATCGAGTCTTTTTGAGAAAAATAAATCTTAACACTGTAAAATGTTGTTGATCACAATACAAAAACAACTGGAATGTGCAGTATACTACTAGACTGCTTGCGTAATAAGTCAATAAACATAATCCACAATCACATTTAAGGTTGTATCGTTTTACAAAAGTGTGGACTGCCATTTAAAAAAAAAAAAACTAGCATTGTTCAATAGAAGGGGAAATACCGTTGCAGATGAAGTGGAGTCGTCTTTGAGAAATGCTGGGAACTTGATCCCAGTTTTTGGTTCAATTGCATCGTCTTTAAAGATTGTGCTCGGCACAGAAACAGAAGAACAACTTAGGTATTTTCCTTGTACACTAGGCTGATCTGTCCGTCTGCTGATATAGCTATCAAAATTTCCAATTGCAATTGATTCAGCGAGCATCTTTGGGGATCTTGTAATTCATACAAGGAAATGATAAGTCAGCTAGAAATAGGATCAAAACCAATGAATACAAAGAGAAAAAAAAAAGAGAAGAACAGAAAACAAAGGGAAGAGTACATGACAAGTACAAATAAATTGTATTGAGTTATGAACCTTACATATTCTCGAATGGTGGTATGATAGAAGCACCAGCCAGAGTAAGAAGATCGCTGGCATTTTGCAGTTCAAAATCATTCCACAGCCGCCCAATGGTTACATTTGCAAGACCAGCTAAAAGCAGTTGTACCGCATGATCTTCTCTTACTAGAGAACCGAACTGCAATTTAGTCAAATTCTTCATGCGCAAGCTCATTTGCTTCAGATGCGACTGACAAAATCTAGAAGTAGGTCCGACAACAGCTGACAGCCGTTGGAAAATCTTGGGATCAGACGGCCCAGAAAGCCAGAAAAATAAAGCTCTGGAAATTTTGTTGAGGCGATTGAAAGCTCCCTGAACCATTAGATTTCCTGAAGAATGAATCTGCCTGTGATGTCTTAATGAAGTCCTGACCATTGTTCCGACATGTGAAAACAAGCTCAACCTGAGGTCATGGGACACTGGAAACTCTGGTGGTAACTTGTATATGTATCCCCTGTCATGGTCAAGATTGGATAAAATTATCTGACCCGTCTTCACCATACTCAAAGTGTCCTTCCAAAACACAGGCTCCTGAATGTGGGAAGTCTTTCGATCAAAGGTTGGGGCTCGTGTGACGAGGAGAACCCGGTGATCTGTCAACTGCAGCAAAGGCAGGATGAATCAGATAATATTTTTCACAGCCTGGAAGGCAGACAGACATCTTGTGATATCAAAAACAAAGAAAAAAATTCACATTGACCACAGGAAAAACAACTTTGATATTGAACTACAATTCAACCTCGCGTATGCTACTGCTACCTATTAGGGCCATACCAACTGAAAACCAAATAAAGCGAAGGAAGCAAATGTCGAGACAGATCACCGAACCTGCCGGCTATGAACCGCCGGGAGAGGAGACCACGGGAGAACAGGCGGGCAGAGCGAGGAGGACGGCCGCAGCGGACGAACGCCACGGAGGGATCGGCTTTCTTCCTTGCTGGATCCCGCGGCGGATTCAGGGACGGGGAGGGATCCACCCCCAAACCCGAATCGGGAGGAAATGGGGAGGCGAGGAGCAGCTATCTCAGGATTCCGTGCTCGATCAGCCTCCCCAGATCCGATCGATCGATCGCCTCCCCGTGGGGTGAGAGGCGAAGAACGCGTGCACGCTTTTTGGTTCCTCCTCCCTCGTCTCGCCTGATCGCCTTCCCTTTCCCTCCCTCCCACTTTCCGGGGCGGTTACACAGGAGATATCTTTTTACATTCAAATCCTCTTTCATCGTCAATTACTGCATAGTACCTTTTGAACACCTCCCTCGGTGGTTCGGTGGATGTTTAATTGACGAATAAGAAAAAATAAAGGAGGGCTAACTGTAAAACATCCGCCCACTCTTTCGGAGGAAGGTGCTGGTGACCGCGGAGAGAAGCACGGGTGGGGGCGGCTGGAACACACGTTTTAAATGCATACCTCACTCCCGGCCGTCCATGCGCCAGCACCGAGCGGCTCCTCTGGACAAAGCAAAAACGGCCAAGAAGAGAAATCGAGCAGCTGCAGCTCCTATCCTATGTCACCGGCCATGGTCTGATGGTCCGAGTCCGCGACGAACAGGACATGTCGTCGGAGTCTCGTGTATCTTTGCCCGACTCGGCATCCTCGTTGTAGTCGTTGATTCTTCATCCAACCAAAACCGGGCTGCCAAGCATTCCGACGCCCCTAGCTAGCTAGCTCTCCATCGTCGTAGGCTCAGTTGTAAACGACACGGACGGCTTCTACAGTTACTGCAACTGACTGATGGGGTCAGGGGTGTGGGGCCCACCTGTCAGCTGCAGTAACTGCAGTGCAGTTACTGCAGAAGATTTGAGTCCGGCTTCTACATCGACAGATCGTACGTGTGCTGCTAAATTAATTTGGAATGGACCGGACCAGACGAGCGCGATGATTCAACTTGACTGGGATGGAGTGTGTACGTTCGCCAAAAACAAAAAGCCCATTGACTGAGACGATGGAGTGTGTTGACAAGCAAGTTATTAGTTGCATGTAAACAACGTGCCACAAATGACTGGATAGTCAACGCCCCTTCTCTAGTTTAGTGGTTCGGCGGCCACGACGGCAACAGAGACCGGAGCAGAGCCCCCGCGGGGCGAGCGGAGCAGAGCAGGACCAAGCTCGGAAGCTGCCACGACCACGGACGACGGGCACCAGGACGAATACCACCTTGACGGACCCCGCGTGACCGTTACGTGGTACGGGATCTCGCCGGCGGCGGCGGTGGCTGGTCCAAGCCAGGCTATAGCTAACCCAGGCAGGCAGACACGGGATCGGACCCGCGTCTCGGTGGACCCCGTCATCGTGCTCGCCTCCTACGTGGCACCGTGTGTTCGTGGTGTATCAGCCTATCAGTCTAGTAACCCTACTCCCTCCGTCTCGAAAAACTTATCGCTTTGTAGTTCAAAAATGAACTACAAAGCGACAAGTTTTTCGAGACGGAGGGAGTACCGCTTAAGCACCTTCTTGGCTGCATTATGGACACTGTCACATCGGAAATACTCCCTCTGTTTCAATTTATTTGTCGTTAATACAATTTTCATTAGTTTATTTTTAGTTTTTTTATTGTCTGAAATAACAATTATTCGAAATAGAGGTAGTAATATATGAGTGTCAGTAACGTCATCGCCATGGAAATACAATAGTAGGATATATTACTCGTGGTGGTGGAGGCCGGCGAAAGACTTTTAAGTGTACCGTGAGCAACGCCGAAGCTGATAAACTTGTGCCGGTTGCGTGTTGCCGAATCTTCGCAGGTGCTGATGCCGAATCTGTATACTACAGTAGTATAGGCGCCGGCGATGACTCATCTGCAACTGCAACCATCTGCCTCTCCTAAACTAGACACGTGAAACCAACTCCAACTCCGTTCGTGTCAGACGACGTGTATTCGTTCGTAGTACCAGTAGATTAGGTGGTGTGCTATATCCTATTTCCGCGTATACGTCGTGTAATCGATCGATTGATTTTGACAGGTCGTGTACGAGTTCACACACATTTAGATTTTGTTTTGATGAAACCACATTTTCTTGCATCGGGACATACGGGCAGGTATAGACTGTGAGGTCCGTCACACCCGGTCCCAGAGAAAATCGTTAAGTTCAACGGTCAATGATGCACTTCCGTCTTCGTATCAACTTTACCGTCCTAGGAAATGGCATTTCGAGTGTGACATGGTCGTTTTCCATATCTACGCTGTTTGATTTTCTTCATCGACTGTGTTTATGCCAGTTTTCGTGGGCGTAGCAGCACAAACAAAAGCATTTCAATCTTTTCAAATAAATGACGTTGATTAAATAAAAATTAAACTAATTAGCGTTATTCAACGGTAGGCACCAGAATGCTCTGATTGCAGAACTGCCTCTGCCTGCCTGAACAATTATAAAGATGCTAATCATTTCCCGAACGATTCATGACAAATATTTTGTTAGCACGTGAAACTGTACTTCAACAACACATCCCGAACCAAGATGAGACAGATCAATTACGCAACTAAAAGCAGCCCGGCAAAGATGAGACCGAGAGATCAATCATGCAACTAACTAACCAACCATGGCAGCAGCCGAGCTAGTATATGATATAAAATGGCAGACACGACGCACATCGAACTGAAAGAACCTGCACAACATCAACATGCATGGCGAAAAGAAGATCAACGAAAGAAACCGGTGGTGTCAGGTCGTTGGCAGTTGGATCGAACTCTCGACCGGTTCGTTTGAAGATCATCGGCTATTAGCATAGCACGATCCTACTCCTACCCATCCATCATATGCCATAATCCACATATAAAAATGCGAGCTAAAGGAACCACGAAACAGACACAAACAAAAGTCGTCGCCACATACTCCGAGACGATGATAAGGCTGATGAGCTGCTGCTCCTCGGCTGGTGGCGCGTCGCCGTCGATCGGCCACGCACCAGAGAACACCGGAACCACATAGTACCACGTCACAATCGCCGGCCGGATTAACTAAGTAAGTACGCAACAAATGAAACCCGGCATCACCGATGATTTTTTAAGCACTCGAAATTCAGTCAGTCACCTGCCTAATTACTCTACTAGTACTAGTAGCAGCGATTAATAATATAACATCGTGGATCAAAGTAAAAAGGCGACGCTTCTCTTACCCCACCCATCTCACCTGCAAGTCGGACACGCACACACAACAGAAGGGAATCCGCTGTCTTCATATACTTGCCTACTTGGCTGCTGGGCACTTCGTCGTGTGTCCATCAACTTTACTCGCCGTTTGGGCTCGCCAGCGACTCGCTCAGCTCTCTCCTTCCTTCCTTCCTTCCTTCCGAGGCTTTCAAGCTCTTTACCGGCCACTAGCTAGTCGCCGGGCGAGCGTGCAGTGCGAGGACGACAGCGCGCGCAGCGGGGGAGGTGTAAGCTCAATTGATTGATTGATGGGGCTGAGGAAGAGCCTGCTGGGGTGCTTCGGAGCCGGCAGCGGCGAGCGGCCGCAGCAGGAGGCGGCGGCGGCGGCACCGCGGCCGGGGAGGCGTCCTGGCGGGCCGAAGCCGGTGCTCCGGCGGCTGAGCACGGCGAACCTGCGGTCGCTGTCGCTGCAGGAGGTGTCGAGGAAGCTGGAGGAAACGCGGCTGCACGCCTTCACGCTGGACGAGCTGAAGGCGGCCACCAAGAGCTTCTCCACCTCCAACTTCCTCGGCGAGGGCGGGTTCGGCCCCGTCTACAAGGGCTTCGTCGACGGCAGCCTCCGCCCCGGGCTCGAGCCGCAGCACGTCGCCGTCAAGTACCTCGAGGGCGACGGCGTGCAGGGGCACCGCGAGTGGCTGGTACGTTGCCGCTGCTGCTGTCCACGTTGGTTGCTTATTGTTATTGATCACAGATCCCTGATCCCAACACCGCCACCGCCATCGCCATCTGATGTCAAAGCTTAATTTTTCTCGCTCAATCACTTCATAATTTAAAGAAATGTTTTTCTCTGTTCAGGCAGAGGTGGTATACCTCGGGATGCTGACCCACCCGCACCTGGTGAAGCTCGTCGGCTTCTGCAACCAAGACGACCAACGGATGCTGGTCTACGAGTACATGCCCCAGGGCAGCCTAGAGAACCACCTCTTCAAGAGTAAGCAAGCACCACTTGCCGCCGACCGATTGATACACCATCAAATCGACTCGGGATCCGCCTTGGATCAATTTAGTTTTGACTAACAAGATGATGCCGTGTTCATGTGGGTGCATCAGATCTCCTCGGGTGCTTGCCATGGTCGACGCGGCTCAAGATCGCCGTCGGAGCGGCCAAGGGGCTGGCGTTCCTGCACGAGGCGGAGGCGCCGGTCATCTACCGTGACTTCAAGACGTCCAACATCCTTCTCGACTATGTAAGTTTCACCAGGTCCAATCTCACTCTCTCTTCCCCACAGCATGAAACCAACTACTAGTATCATAAAGCACATTCACCACCAGAGTAAAAAAAGTCATTTGGTTTTACTTTTACCATGGAGCCTGGATTTCGTTACACGTTTCTTGCATACACGCCAACCATGCCAATGGCTAAGCACGTTGTCAACTGTCCCGCACCCGCGTCAAAGCCTGCTTGCTTTTTTAATACTCTTTCCTTCTCATATTATTTGTCGTTTAGGACAAGGATTTTAATTTATTTTGAACTAGAATTCTTGTCCTAAACGACAAATAATATGGAAAGAAGGGAGTAATTCAGAAGATGACGGAAGGACCCGTGCTTTGTTCTGATCTGTTCTGTTCTGTTCTCAGCTCCCGACAAAATTGCAGCAAGCCTCTGTTTTTAATAATTCGAGATGCCGGTGTTAGGAATAGTTTGATAATCATGATATAGAATTGTGGTTAGTTTGGAATCCAAAGCTGTGTATACGTATAGCAGTTAGAAGTGCACGCAATATTTTGAACAACTGTTGCAATGCGACGCACAACATTGACAAAGTCAAATAATGCACAAACACATGGTAATTTTGCTAAAAATAACGAAACCTGTTGATTTTGAACGAACATTGATTGATGCTGACCTTGATGGGTTGGTAATTTTCAGGACTACACCGCCAAGCTGTCGGACTTCGGTCTGGCCAAGGAAGGGCCGTCGGGCGACGCGACCCACGTGACGACGCGCGTGATGGGCACGCACGGCTACGCGGCGCCGGAGTACATCCTGACGGGCCACCTGACGGCGAGGAGCGACGTGTACAGCTTCGGCGTGGTGCTCCTGGAGCTGCTGTCCGGCCGGCGCAGCGTCGACAAGCGCCGCCGCGGCCGGGAGCAGAGCCTCGTGGACTGGGCGCGCCCCTACCTGCGCCGCGCCGACCGGCTGCACCGCGTCATGGACCCGGGCCTAGAGCACAGTTACTCGGCGCGCGCCGCGCAGGAGGCCGCCCGGGTCGCGCACCGCTGCCTGCAGAGCGTCCCCAAGGCGCGGCCGACCATGCGCGAGGTCGTCGCCGCGCTCGAGCCGCTGCTCGCGCTCGACGACGACGTGCCCGCCGGCCCGTTCGTGTTCACGGTCGGCGCCGCCGAGCCGGCGCCCGCCGCGCCGGTCGAGGCCACCAATGCCAACAACGACGAGGAGGAGACGGAGGCGGGAGGCCTGCACGGGAAGAGGCACCTCACGTCGGCCGTGCACGCCGAGTGCCCGCTGCGGTACGCGAACGCGGTGAAGAGGCCCGAGAGCCCGCCGACTCTGAGCAGGGGTGCGTAGAGCAGAGGGGGATTACAGTTTACAAGTGTACATACCGATAATCCGTTCCTTGTTCTTCTTCAGTTTCTTCGTGATACTATTCCTCTTCCTCCCAAGAATCTGAAAGGGGGAGATTTTGTTTCGTTATTACTGCCTGTTGCAACATTGCAGGAGATTGCCCAAAATTTGAGGCTACAAGTATTTGCAAAATATCTTTATGATCATTTCATTTGAATCTCGTCTAAGAAAGCGTTGTGCTCATGATCCGGGGCAGGTAAGGATAAAACCTACGCTTTGACATAGAAAGCGACTGAGTGAGAATCCATGAAACAAGTGATCAAGCACGACCGAATGCCATTTGAATTAACTAACAATGGCAGACAAGACGCAGGCCGAGGTCAGATACACCACCACTACCACAGGGAGGCAATTATTTATACGGCTGCAAACGCACGACGATTCATCTGTATAGGAACCAAATGCCAAAGTAGTACAAAATGATACAACTAGTCAACTACTATCCTGTACCTCATCCGTATGGGCAACTCGATAAGTTCGAAATTTATAGAACATAAATAAACAGTAGAGAATATATATAAATAATTGCTACTACATGACTTCAGCATGCTCAAACTGCGCGAGAGGTTGACTTATTGCATAAATGGGGCTTTGCATAGCAATGCATGGCATTGAAAATACAAGTTGCCATAATCTCATCAGAAAGCTTTGGTAGGATTTTTAATAAAATTTCCTTAAAATTTGACGGGCATTGTAAGATGCACCAGGACGAAAAAAAGAATAAGGTTATGCTTTTATATAATGCATATCTTTTGAATTTAATAAATTGCTCACTATTGAAAATATAAAAAAAAACATAATGCATAGCTTTGTATTCCGTGAAAAATTCCCATCAAGGCGCCTTCTGGCAATGTTCTGAGCCAACCAATATGTTTCCCTCATATTCCGTATCCTTCATAAATATGTTTGCCCAAGATCAAATTTTGCGAACACATGACGTCATTAATGATAGAAAGATTACATTACATTGATAAATTGTTACAAGTATGACCCATAGGTAAAAACAAAATATTACTCCCTCCGTCCTAAAAAAGTTGTTATTTTGTAGTTTAATGAATTACAAAACGACAACTTCTTCGAAACGGAAAGAGTACATTACAACGAAAAAAAAACTACACTTCGGTGCCCTTAACACCACAGGCAATGGAACAGAAGACCGCATGCCTAGTCTCCACTCTATTGTGCCCATCCAAGCGGTACAACTTTGTTCTTAGCTTCTGAGTAGTGACACAACACGTAACCTTAACCTATGACACGAAAGGGTGCTTAGTCTAGTGGCTAAGTAATTTGAGTAGCACTACTGAGGTCCTGAGTTCGATTCCCGGTGCGAGCGAATTTCAGACGGAATTTCACAATATTAAATGCAGATACTCTACAGATGAAGTCATGACGCTGGATCTTGAGTGCACTTACCAAAAATGTAAAGGATGAATGTGTTGCAATATTAGCCTACAAAGTCCGGTTCACAGTCGTGTGCTTAGCCATCTAATTATCGTCGTCTTGTTCTAGACAATAGATTGTGAGTGTATGCATTTGTACTCGTCTGTAATAAATTGGTCATAACCACCTTGAAGGGGAAGGTCGGAGCTTTCCATCATCTAAAAAATGACTCTAACTCAACAACAAGTATCATATTTACGAAGTTTTTTTTTTGAAATCATCGGATGTTGCCAGTATGTATTATAAGCAAATGAGTTCAGTTACATGTACCAATGGTACAAAGTTTAATATTCATGTGACTCAAGTATAGGAGAGGATATAGATACTAGGGTGCAGGGGACAACCGAAGGAAAATGAGCTTGGATGCTCTAGCCGTGGACCATTGGGAGACTGCTTCCTTGATCTCCCTCAATATTTCTTCAACGCTATGCTCCCTGCTCCAGAAGATCCTTTCATTCCTTTCTTTCCAAATACTCCACATGACCAGGAGTACCAGCGAGCGCGATCCTTGTGAAGTATTTCTGTTTGTCGTATCAGGAATTGAGAAGAACCAGTCCCAAAGTGTCCTGGCACCTTGCCAATTTGTTGGATGGATAGTCGGCTGGCCGACCCAAAGAGCAACAAGGTCCCAAAGTCTTCTAGAGATTGGACAATCAACCAGTAGGTGGAGAGAAGTTTCCAGGTTGCGGTAACACAGTGTGCATAAGTAAGAGTTAGGCCAACCTCGTCGTTGAAGGCGATCGGCCGTCCAAGCTCTGTCCTGTGTGATTATCCATGCAAACAACCTGCATTTTGGCGGAGCCCAGACTCTCCAAATAATCTTTGGGTACGCACAATTTAGCATACCTTCAAACTGCGCATGATATGCAGACTTGGTGGAGTACACGCCATTTGCATTAAGCTTCCAAGAGATGATGTCATTTGTGTTGGGAACTAAATTGGTCATTGCATTTCTCATCATTACCCACAACTTTATGCATTGGATTAGTGTCTGCATAGACTGGAGAGGGTGGAGACTTCTAATCCAGGTATGATGATCCAAAGTTGCAGCCACTGTGAGATTCTTCTGTTTGCACCGCTAGAATAGCTCAGAGAACATTGCAGCCGACGCAATGCCAGAAAGCCAACTAGACCACCAGAAGCTAGCGGTACATCCATCCCCCAGCGTTACAGTAGTAGCGGCAGCAAAGAGGACACAATCATTGTTATCCATCGACAGTTCCATTGATACCCATGGGAGGTGCGGTTTGGTCCATTGGAACCAGAGCCATCGGAGTCTCAGGGCACGACCAAAGCGCTCCAGGTCAAGAAGGCCTAGGCCGCCTTTGGAGTGTGGTGTGCAGAGAGTGGTCCATTTAACTTTGCATTTGCTACCATGGAGTTGATCAGTACCCACCCATAAGAATCGACGTCGTGTTTTGTCTAAAAGCTTGGTGAACTGCTTCGGTAAACGAAGCGATGTAAGGAGGTAGATAGGGATGGAGCTTAGCACTGATCGCACTAATTCTTTCCCGCCTGCAAGACTTAGCAGGTTTGCCTTCCAGGACGCTAGCCGATATTGGATTTTATCCTGAGTTTGCTGCAAGTTTGGCATCCGGAGCCTACCCAAGGAGATTGACAATCCCAAATAATTTATGGGAAATGAGACCTGTCGACCGCCGAAAGAATGCAAGATTGAATTGGTGTCTAGCCCGTCGCAACAGATAGGAGCAACTGAGCTCTTTGCCATATTAACTGATAAGCCTGTTGCTCTGCCAAATTGTTGTAGGATGTGCATAGTGGTTTGGACTTCATGTGCGACCGGGTTGAGGAACAACACAACATCATCAACATATATGGAAAGGCGCATATCAGCGTGTCCATCTGGTAGAGGAGTGTGAGGATCGAAACGCCCAAGAGGGGGGGGGTGAATTGGGCTTTCTTTCAATTTTAAGACAATTAAAAAACAAACTACTTAAGCCCAATTCCCAATGCGGTTCTAGCTATGCAATCAACGTAGATATAACTTGAAGTGAAGATTGCAAAAAGTAAAGAGAGGGAGAGGAATGCAAACGCTAGGGGACACGGAGATTTATCCCGTGGTTCGGCAAGATCGCAAGGATCTTCCTACATCCACGTTGTGGCACCCACCGAAGGGTTTTGCCACTTCCAATGTCACCGAGACAATGGAGTCTTCACTAATCTTCTCCGTTCGCCATATCCGGCAAGGTGGAGCTCAAGCCTTGTACAACCGTCGATGTTCCGGGCTTCCACACACACCTTGGCAAGCTCCGGAACGATCTTCTTCAACTTCTCACTAGCCTAGAGAGTTCAATCACAGAGAATGAACGCACACAAGCTTCTCTCTAGACTATTACAAATGATCTAAGAGTGTGGAAATGTATGCTCTAGGGTCTTGACTGCTCTTGGATGTGTAGTGGGCTTCAGACGATCAAGACTTGTCGAAATGACCGGGTTAGAGGGGTTTTATAGCCAGCTTAACCGAAATAGCCGTTGAAAAAGTAGGCTGATAGAACTTTTCTGTGCACACCGGATGATCCGATGTCTCCCCTCTAGTTATCATCGGTGTAATTACTTTGGCTGACGTCATTATGTCAGATATTACCGTTATTAGACCGATGTTGCCCCAGTCTTCTCATCGGATGATCCGGTGGCTCTTCCTCCAGAATTTGCTTGATCTTGATGCTTACTGGAGTGATCGACCGATGTGTGTAATTCTGCACATCGGATGATCCGGTGCTTCACTTGCTCCAATTGTTCTGCAAACTGGATGGTTGCACCGATGTTGTTGAACCCTTCACATCGGATAATCCGGTGAGTTCAATTGTCTGAGGTCTTTTTCTTCAGTTGAGTCAACTCGACCGATGTGTTCATTTTGTAAATCATCGGTTGATCCGGTGAATTGATTTTGCTTGCTTCGAGTTGTTCTGAGTGAATCTTCTGTGTCTTTCTCGAATGACCTCTTAGACATTTGTTCCACACGGCTCTCTTATGATCCTTAAGCATTGTATGATGTCAATTTTTGATTGAGTGACCTAGACATAGAGCCTTCACATATTGTCTTTTTCTCATGAGTTTGATCTCGAAAGTTGAGTATCTATGGATCTTCAATGGTATAATCATTTCATCTAATTTAGTGTTCATGGGGACCTTGCATTCACAAATTCATTAGTAAAGTTCAATGGTTGTCATTAATCACCAAAAACCATATTACATGAGGGGGCCTAGATGCTTTCAATCTCCCCCTTTTTGGTGATTGATGACAACACAATAATCAAAGCGTGATAGTAATGAATTTGAGAGAATGAACCATAAGTAAATATGCAATAAATATGGATAATATACTTGAAGCTTTAAACATCAATAAATGACACAAGTGAATTCAAAGAGATCATAATCATAGATAAACATCAAATGAGTTCAAATGATTAACAACTTAGGAAAGATAGAAAAAGGTTCATTACACACCAAATGAAGCAAATACGCAAATACAATTAAGATAAGACACTCGGCTCACTCCCCCTAACACTAGGACTCCCCCTGACTCTCTAACTCTTCTCCCCCTTTGGCATCAAGACACCAAAAAGGGATCCGAGCACCTACAGACCCTGAGAGCTGGGCGCGATGACGAACTGGTCACCGCCGCTGTCGTCGGAGTTGCTGGCCGGAGTAGCGGAGGAGGGTGCTGCCGGAGCCGAAGGTGCCACCGTCGGTGCCTGCTGAGAAGGAGGTGCTGGAGGTGCTGGAGCAGGGACACTGGTGACGGAGGCCGGCGTCTGAAGGAACAGTGAAGTGGCCGGCAGTGGGGAGTGAAGAGGAGCACCTGGAGCCAACAGCGGGGACATGCTGAACGAAGGGATCGGAGTGGAGGGAACTGGAGCCACTGGTGCAGCAGCTGGAGTCAAGACAGGAGGCGGAGGAGCTACTCCAGGCAGCTGCGATGGAAGGGCGATCCCGGTCTGGGTGTAGAGGTTGGTGATCAACCCCAGGATCCCCATCATCGCCTGCTGCGTCTGCTGCTGCTGGTCCAGAGTGCGCTGGTGCATCTGGTCGATGAGCCCCATCAGCCGATCAGTGTCTTCACGCCTCTCACGGGCGATCTGACGCTGCATCTCCTGCTGCTGCTGCTGGAGCTCAAGAAGACGCGCAGCCTGCTCCGCGCGGGCCTGCTCGGCGGCCAGCCTGTCCAGCCGCTGCTGCTCGACCATCTGCTGGAGGAGTGAGGTCAGCTCAGACGGCTGCGTCACCTGCGCCT
Source organism: Tuctoria greenei (assembly GCA_036927565.1). Lineage (NCBI taxonomy): Eukaryota > Viridiplantae > Streptophyta > Magnoliopsida > Poales > Poaceae > Tuctoria > Tuctoria greenei. The sequence continues at coordinate 149,321,170 of JAYESD010000009.1, forward strand.
CAGTGACGGGAGGTGGAGTGGGAGGTGGCACTGTAGAACCTCCAGCCTCCGCGTCGTGCTGCCGGGGAGAGGGGGGAGGAGGGAAGTACTCCTCGACACTGTCGTCGGTGTCACTCTCAGACCAGATATGCTGCAGGTCCTCCCCCTGAGCCTCAGCCTCAGCAAGCCTCTCGTCCTCCCGCTCCAGGTCGGACCAGTCTTCCTCTGACAGACGGGCCCGGACCTGGCGCTCAACTGGACGACCAAGGCGACGGTCTCCAGGAGCAGAGGCACGATAGTGACCAAAGCGAGTCACACTCTCGTCAGCAAGTCGGGCCTATGCTGCATGTCCCTCAGGCACCATCATAGAGCAAATGTAACTGATCCAGTGCCCGTAGACCATCTGCCTCATCATGCCAATCCCATTCGTGATTACGTCTTCCATCTCGCATAGGAGTATGTCCACGATATCGAAATCCATCCCGTTCATTATGTAGAACAGGAGGGTCTGCTGCAGACTCGTGAACCCCTCCAAGTAACCTGACCTCGGCAGGAGCGTGCGGCGCAAGGCGAGGTGCACAATGCGCGCAGCTGGGGTCAGGAGAGCTGGAACTCTCGGCTGGTCCGGAGAGAACGAGGGGCCAAACAGAGAGCGGATCTCGTCAAGCTGAGGTGCTACCCCTCCAGTAAGTGGCCTCCTCGGTGGATCTGCCTGCCCATAGACCTTCTCGTGCACGCAGGTGTCGTGCAGGTCCAAACCAAGAAGCTGCCCCAAAGTCTGCCTCGAGAGGTGGTAGCGCTGACCATTGAACATGAAGTCAATCGACCTCCTGCCCTCTGAGATGTACAGGGTTGCGTAGAAGACACGGACCCACTCTTCCACATAAGCACTTCTCTCATAAGCCAGCAGCTGCACCAAACCTCTGTATCTCTCAAAGAAAGGACGGACCTCAGTCTCCGCTGCCACTGCAAGCTGCCCCCAGTCCAGGTAGTTGTGCTGAAAAAGCTTGTGCCCCCGACGCCTGTAGGTCTCATAGAGAGACGCCTGGGTGACAGTCCAGAAGCGACTGTCCACAAGAGTCTCTCGGGGCTGTGGGAACCACTCCTCAAGCAGCACGTTCCAACGAAGCTTGCGTAGCTGCTTGGCCTTCATCTTCCTGTAGTCCGTCAACCGGACTCCCTCGGCCACATGGACAGTGGTGTCCATCTCGTGAATGGCCCTCTGAGCTTCCCTGTCCTCGCGACGGTCGGCGGCCGTCGGTCTTGGACGAGGAACGGCCGGGGACTGACCTCCCCGTGTCCGGGCTGAGCGCCGGCGGACAAGCGGCTCGACCGGCTCCTCCTCGATGTCGGAGTTGTCGATCACAAGAGGCTGTCGAGCCTCGCGGATCCTCAGGGATCCCCCACGGCCGCGCTCACGCTCCTCGGCGGCGCGAGCGGCCATTAGAGCCTGCTTCTCATCCTTCGAAAGTTTACGCTTCTTCGCGGTGGGCTCCGCGATCGCTTTTCCCTTTCCTTTGCGGTCACGACCCATCTAGATGCAAAGGAGAGCTAGGGTTAGCGAAGAACAAAGAAAGAATAGCGGAAACACCGATGGACGTCGCACGGCACGAGACAAACCTAGGCGACAGAAATCAAATGGAGACCGGGTGCGAAGTGGAGACGGCGGCGAGGTTGATGGTGGTGGAGACGACGCGTGGAGCGGCGAGCGGCGAGGAGAGGCGGCGGTGCGCGGGCACGGGCGGCGGCGGCGCCGAGGGAGGAGGCGCGGTGCGCGGGCCCGGGCAGCGGTGGCGCGGAGGTCGCCGGCGGCGGCGGCGCTGCGAGCAGAGGGACGGCGGCGGCGGCCGGTGGACGGCGGCGGTGCTACAGTGGGCGGCGGAGCGAATGAAGGCGGCGGCGGCGCGAGGTCGGGATCGGGAGAGGAGGGAACCGAAGGGGTACGGCCAGGTTTAAATAGTGGGTCCCAAACCCTAGCCTAAAATTTAACACCGGATGGTCCGATGATAAGGTGAGTGAACATCGGTCGAATTCCACAGTAAGGTTTTCCAGAAAAGTGCAATTGACACCGGATGGACCGACGTCTAGGGTTTTGAGCATCGGTCGAATGGCGCAGTAAGGATATTCAAAGAGTCACTGAGGACATCGGATGAACCGACGTTAGATGAAGAGGCATCGGTGGAATTTATCAAGGTTGCTGATTTGTGAACATCGGATGGACCGATGTTTTCCAGAATGAACTCGTCGGATCATTTTGAGATTCTGACTGAATTGGCACTGGAAGATTGAACATCTATTGATCCGATGGGTGAAGGACTTAGGCATAGGATAATCCGATGAAAACTAAACCCCAACATCCCATATATGTCCTTTGACCAAACAATCAAACAAAGGGAAACACATGTCTTAGGACTTTTTGGGCAACCCCTTACCCCTCAAAGAGCTAATATGCCAATAGCTTGGCTAGACCTTAAAGCAAATGGAACACCGAAAAATAGAGGGAAAAATATCCAAATGAAATGTAAGGCCCATGCTTTGTGAGGTAGAGTATGAAGACTACTATCTCAATGAAGCATGTTCCTCTAGGCATTAACGCACCCATCATATTGTTCTTTCCACCTTATATGAGTTGAGATATTGCATTTCAAACAAGTCTCCTTCTCATGAGGTGGGTTCCCCTTTGTGACAATCTACCGTATGCAATGCCAAACAAATTAGTGCAAGAAATAGAAAGAGTGCAAGTCTTATATGGCAGAGATAATGCAAGGCATAAAATAAATTTATCTTGCCAAGTTTAAACCTTCCAAAGGCTTCCTCAGGGAAAACTATTTCTAGCTCACCCCTATCCTTTGGGAGTTAGACAAGACCTACATGATATGTATCCTTTCATGAACATGGCAACTTACATGACGTTAGATGCATCTAGCACATTTAATTCATTTCTAAGTCTAGAAAAGGTTTTCTCATCAAGTGGTTTAGTGAAGATATCCGCCAATTGTTCTTCGGATCTAACACCTTGCAAAGAGATGTCTCCTTTAGCCTCATGATCACGCAAGAAGTGATGGCGAATATCAATGTGCTTAGTGCGGGAGTGTTGAACGGGGTTTCTAGCTATCTTAACCGCACTTTCATTGTCACAAAGGAGAGGCACACAACCAATTTTAATTCCAAAGTCCAAAAGGGTTTGCTTCATATATAGAATTTGGGCACAACATGCACCGGCCGCTATATACTCCGCTTCCGCGATGGACAAAGCCACGGAATTTTGCTTTTTGCTAGACCAAGACACTAGGGAACGCCCAAGCAAGTGGCACCCACCGGAGGTACTCTTGCGATCTACGCGGCATCCGGCAAAGTCCGAATCCAAGTATCCCAAGAGTTGGAAGGTTGTACCTTTAGGGTACCACAAGCCCATACTAGGGGTATGCTTAAGATACCTAAGTATCCTAAAGACCGCCTTCTTATGCGATTCTTTAGGAGCCGCTTGAAAGCGAGCACATAAGCATACACTAAACATTATATCGGGCCTAGATGCGGTAAGATAAAGCAATGAACCAATCATAGAGCGGTAGTGAGATTGGTCAATAGGTTTACCGTCCTTATCCGCGTCGAGATGGCAATTTGTTGCCATTGGAGTGCTTCTTGAGCTACAATCTCCCATCTCAAATTTCTTCAAGAGGTCCTTGGTGTATTTCTCTTGGTAGACAAAAGTTCCCTCTTGAAGTTGCTTGATTTGGAATCCAAGGAAGAAGTTGAGCTCTCCAATCATTGACATCTCGAATTCCCTAGACATCATTTTGCCAAACTCATGGCTAAAGGCTTCGTTAGTTGAACCAAAAATGATATCATCAACATAAATTTGACAAATGAACAAATCTCCGTTGATGTCTTTGGTGAAAAGTGTGGTGTCCACCCTCCCGATATTAAATCCTTGCATGATGAGGAAGTCCCTTAGTCGTTCATACCACGCCCTAGGTGCTTGCTTGAGCCCGTAGAGCGCCTTGTGCAACCTATACACATGGTTAGGATTCCTCGGATCTTCAAACCCGGGAGGTTGTTCAACATAAACAAGCTCATTAATGTAGCCATTAAGAAAGGCACTTTTCACATCCATTTGATAAAGGGTAATATTATGATGTGAAGCAAAAGCGAGGAGAATACGAATTGCCTCTAACCGGGCGACTGGAGCAAATGTTTCGCCAAAATCTAGTCCTTCAACTTGGGAGAACCCTTTGGCCACAAGTCTTGCCTTGTTGCGGACCACAACGCCATTCTCGTCTTGTTTGTTGCGGTACACCCACTTTGTTCCGATGACGTTCTTGTCCTTGGGTCGCTCCTCCAACACCCAAACTTCATTGCGGATGAAGTTGTTGAGTTCTTCTTGCATAGCCATTACCCAATTTGGGTCTTGGAGCGCTTCCTCGATGTGAGTGGGTTCTACACAAGAAACAAACGAGTGGTGCTCACAAAATGAAGCAACATGGCGGGAACGAGTACTTACGCCCCTTGAAGGACTTCCAATGATTTGGTCCATTGGATGCGCCTTGGAGATGCGTCCATGCCTCATAAGTGGTTGTGAAGCATTTGGCGGTGGTGAAGCGTGTTGTTCCTCTTGTGGTTGGACTTGATCATGGACTTCTTCTTCATCTTGATGTTGTGTTGCTTGTGAGTCTTGAGTTGGCAATGGATCATCTTTCTCCTCTTCGTCTACTTGAGGCGCCATGGAGGTGTTGTTGTTGGAACTTGAAGCTCCCCCTTGATCATGGCCCTATTCAACTTCTGGCTTGATGTCTCCAATGGTCATGTTTTTCATGGCTTCTCGTAGAGGCTCATCATCTATTTCATCATGACCAAAACTCTCCTCTTGGGAGCCATTAGTCTCATCAAACTCAACATCACAACTTTCTTCAACTAGACCGGAGGTTTGGTTGAATACTCGATATGCTTTTGAGTTTGATGCATAACCAAGAAAAATACCAACATCACATCTTCTTTCAAACTTACCGAGCCTTTTCTTGCGGTAGATGTAGCATTTGCACCCAAAGACTCTAAAGTAGGATATGTTGGGCTTTCTCCCAATGAGGAGCTCATATGGGGTCTTTTGGAGTAGTCGGTGAAGATAGACCCTATTTGCGGCATGGCACGCCGTGTTGATTGCTTCAGCCCAAAACTTCTCCGACGTGCCGTAGTCATCAAGCATTGCTCTTGCAAGAGTGATGAGGGTTTTGTTCTTCCTCTCAACAACACCGTTTTGTTGAGGAGTGTACGTGGCGGAGAATTCATGCTTCACACCTTCACGTTCACACTACTCCCCAATGTTGTAGTTCTTGAATTCGGTGCCGTTGTCACTCCGGACCTTGATAATGGGAAGTTGGAATTCCCTTTGAGCACGGTTGGCGAAGGTCTTGAACACTTCCGGAGTTTCACTCTTGTCACCTAAAAATAGAGTCCAAGCATAGCGAGAGTAGTCATCAACTATAACAAGACAATAGAGGTTACCGCCAAGACTTTGGTATGTGGACGGTCCGAAGAGGTCCATGTGGAGTAGTTCAAGTGGCTTGGAGGTTGACACCATTGTCTTCATTGGGTGGTGTGAAGCAACTTGCTTCCCGGCTTGACATGCGCTACAAAGCTTGTTCTTCTCAAACGTCACATCCTTTACGCCGGTCACCATCCCAAGCTTGAATGACTTCTTAAGTTTGCTCATTCCAATGTGTGCTATGCGTCGGTGCCATAGCCAACCCAAGCTTGTCTTAGTGAAAAGACAAGTGGTTAGGCTAGCATTCTTGTTGGAGAAATCTACTAAGTAGAGATGTCCATGCCGAAATCCTTTGAAGATAAGCTCTTTGCTTGCCTCACTACTCACAACAACATCATCCTTGCTAAATGTGCATGTTAGTCCAAGATCACAAAGTTGTGCAATGGAAAGTAGATTAAAGCTAAGCGACTTAACATACAACACATTAGAAATGGATAGATCATTCGAGATAGCAATTTTACCTAATCCTATTACCTTACCCTTAGAATTGTCACCAAAAGTAACTTGTTCATGATTACCGGGGTTTTCTATGGTGGTGAACATACCATCATTGCCGGTCATGTGTTGAGTGCACCCGCTATCGAGTACCCAATGCTTTCCTCCGGCTTTGTAGTTCACCTACACACATGAAGTTAATTTTTGACTTTAGGCACCCAAGCCAACTTAGGTCCTTGTATGTGAGATACAAGTGTCTTTGGGACCCAAAGTTGCTTGGGGAGCTTCCCCTTCATGCTCTTCATGTCTTTGCCAATGAACCTAGCTTTCACCTTGCCATTCACTTTGCTTAGAAGATAATAGCAATCATTGAAAATAGATTTGTAGTTAGTAGGCAATTTAGGTGAAGGTCGGTTAGGAAGAGGACACTCCCTTGTGTGGTGACCGGTGACCTCACAATGTTGGCAATAAGAACCAACTTCCTTGATGAAGCTTGTTCTAAGCTCCGGTGAGGGCACCTTTCCTTTGTTGGGTACCGGGAAGGATCCAAGTCCTCTTTTGTTGAAGACTTTCGCTTGTTGGAAGAGGATTTCCTTGTGCTTGACTTCACCTTTTGAAAGTCTAGCCACACTAGTGCGGAGACTCTCAATTTCCTCCAACAAGTCCTTCTCCCTAGCATTAGCTTTTAAAGACAAAGACTTGTCCAAGACATTAGAGGCATGCGAAGTAGTGGATATCTTATCATTAAGAGTTTGTTTCTTTGCATCTTTTAACTCTTGATCAAGCATGTCATGAGCAATGTTAAGTGTTTGGTATTCATGAATTAGCTTGTTGTGCTCCTCCAAGAGAGTTTGGTGTGCTATGTTGAGCTCATCATTGTCTAGCTTGATTTTAGCATTTTCTTCCTCAATTTGCTTGACATGAGATTTGAGCGTGTCATGCTCTTTGAGTATGCTTTCATACTTGTCAAGCAAATCAAGGTTAGCACTCTCAAGTTTAGCACGAATCTCTTCAAGAGTTTTAACTTTACTCTTCTCTCTCTTAATGATAGCATGATATTCATTTATCAAAGAGGTTAAATCATCGGGGGAAAGCTCATCATCACTAGAGTCGTCACATACCTTGGTGTTACCTTTAGCCATGAGGCACATGGGTGGTGGAGGAAGAGGTGAGTCATCATGGTTGGCAATGGCAAGGCCGGCCAAGCTTTCTTCTTCTCCTCCACTCTCTTCATCACTTGTTTCTTCGTCGGTGACCCATTCATTTGCCTCACACATAAACACCTTTTGTGGACCACTTCTCCTTTTTGGGAAGAGTCTTGCCTTCTTGCCCTTGTCTTGCTTCTTCTTCCCAAAGGTTCTTGGTTTGGGCTTGGTTTCTTCTTCATTATCATCACTTTCGTCAAGCTTGCGTTGCTTGCCTTTGTGGTTCTCTCTCCTTTTGTCCGGTTTTGGACAATCATAGGAGATGTGGCCTTGATCACCGCAATTGTAGCATATCTTGCGATCGTCTCTTCTTGGTAAAAATGCCTTCTTCTTGGGATCAAAGGTGTATCCCTTTTTGGTGATCTTGGAGTTCAAGCGTGAGAACTTTCTCATCATCAAGGCAAGTTCATCATCGTCATCTTCGCTTGACGCTTGCTCTTCTTCACTTGAGCTAGGTTCAACCACCTTCTTCTTCTTGAAGCTTGTCTTCTTGGTGGAGGCCTTTAGAGCAATTGTTTTTTATGATTGCTCCATCATCCCAAGCGCACTCATCTCATGCGCGTGTATTTCTCCAATGAGCTCCGAAACTTCAATGTTGTCAAGTGATTCCTTTTGGAGCATGGAGTTGATGATGTTGTACTTCGGCTTGGGAAGGAGCATGAGGATCTTGCGGTTAATAAGTCCCTTGCCAAGTGACGCAATGTCAAGAGCATTAATTTCCTCAATAAGAACATTTAAGCGTGAAAACATTTCATTAACATTTTCATGAGGAAGCATCTTAAACTCATCATATTTAGCTTTGAGCATGTGATATTTAAGTTCCTTTACACGAGATGAGCCCTCATGGATTTCTATCAAGCAAGCCCAAATTTCACAAGCTTTTTCCTTACTAGCAATTCTAGAGAAGACATCTTGACTTATGCATTCATAAATAGCATTCCTAGCCTTAGCATCCCACTTAACTTGATCACCCACATAGTTAAGTTCTCCAAAACCCGCATGAGTCGCTTCCCAAACTTCGGGAGCAATAGCCCCTAGGTAGGCACGCATGCGTGCTTTCCAATAGGCAAAGTTCTTGCCCTCGAAGGTGGGAACCGAACCCCCATTCTTGGCCATTTAAGCTCTCTAGCGATGAAGCTAGAATGATCCTATGAGCAACCTTGCTCTGATACCAATTGTGAGGATCGAAACGCCCAAGAGGGGGGGTGAATTGGGCTTTCTTTCAATTTTAAGACAATTAAAAAACAAACTACTTAAGCCCAATTCCCAATGCGGTTCTAGCTATGCAATCAACGTAGATATAACTTGAAGTGAAGATTGCAAAAAGTAAAGAGAGGGAGAGGAATGCAAACGCTAGGGGACACGGAGATTTATCCCGTGGTTCGGCAAGATCGCAAGGATCTTCCTACGTCCACGTTGTGGCACCCACCGAAGGGTTTTGCCACTTCCAATGTCACCGAGACAATGGAGTCTTCACTAATCTTCTCCGTTCGCCATCTCCGGCAAGGTGGAGCTCAAGCCTTGTACAACCGTCGATGTTCCGGGCTTCCACACACACCTTGGCAAGCTCCGGAACGATCTTCTTCAACTTCTCACTAGCCTAGAGAGTTCAATCACAGAGAATGAACGCACACAAGCTTCTCTCTAGACTATTACAAATGATCTAAGAGTGTGGAAATGTATGCTCTAGGGTCTTGACTGCTCTTGGATGTGTAGTGGGCTTCAGACGATCAAGACTTGTCGAAATGACCGGGTTAGAGGGGTTTTATAGCCAGCTTAACCGAAATAGCCGTTGAAAAAGTAGGCTGACAGAACTTTTCTGTACACACCGGATGATCCGATGTCTCCCCTCTAGTTATCATCGGTGTAATTACTTTGGCTGACGTCATTATGTCAGATATTACCGTTATTAGACCGATGTTGCCCCAGTCTTCTCATCGGATGATCCGGTGGCTCTTCCTCCAGAATTTGCTTGATCTTGATGCTTACTGGAGTGATCGACCGATGTGTGTAATTCTGCACATCGGATGATCCGGTGCTTCACTTGCTCCAATTGTTCTGCAAACTGGATGGTTGCACCGATGTTGTTGAGCCCTTCACATCGGATAATCCGGTGAGTTCAATTGTCTGAGGTCTTTTTCTTCAGTTGAGTCAACTCGACCGATGTGTTCATTTTGTAAATCATCGGTTGATCCGGTGAATTGATTTTGCTTGCTTCGAGTTGTTCTGAGTGAATCTTCTGTGTCTTTCTCGAATGACCTCTTAGACATTTGTTCCACACGGCTCTCTTATGATCCTTAAGCATTGTATGATGTCAATTTTTGATTGAGTGACCTAGACATAGAGCCTTCACATATTATCTTTTTCTCATGAGTTTGATCTCGAAAGTTGAGTATCTATGGATCTTCAATGGTATAATCATTTCATCTAATTTAGTGTTCATGGGGACCTTGCATTCACAAATTCATTAGTAAAGTTCAATGGTTGTCATTAATCACCAAAACCATATTACATGAGGGGGCCTAGATGCTTTCAAGGAGAAAGCACTCCACGAGTTGTGACAGTCTTGAATATTGCTTGCAGGGTATCAATTGCCAAAATGAACAGATAGGGTGAGATTGGATCTCCCTGGCGAAGACCACGCTCGTGGGTGATTTTGGGCCCTGGAATCCCATTTAACAGGATCTGCGATGAGGTAGAAGCCCAGAGCAAGGAGAGCCAGTCGCGCCATTTGTTGGGGAATCCCTGATGGTGAAGAACTTCAATCATATACTCCCAGGAAACATAGTCAAATGCTTTGGAAATGTCTAGCTTAAACATCAGGACTGACTTCTTTGATTGATGATAGGAGCGAGCCAAGTTGCGAACATAGAGGAAGTTGTCGTGAATGCTCTGGTTAGTGATGAAGGCACTTTGAGCTACCGATATAAGTTTGTCAATCTCTGGGGCTGACCTCCTAGCTAGTATCTTTGATAACAGCTTTGCAAAGAAGTGTACCACTTATCGGCCTGAAACTCCCAGGTGAGTCCACATTCAGCTCCTTTGGGATGAGAGTGATATATGTCGTGTTGAGGGAGTATAGAGGACCACTATTTAGACTGAGAAAATAATCACATGCTGCAAAGATGTCATCCTTTATAACTGACCAACATTGCTTAAAAAAGTCTTGCGAGAAATCGTCTTGCCCAGGAGCCTTCTCCGGAGGCATAGAGTTAATTGCTGCAAGGACTTCCTCAGCTGTGCATTGCTGTGTTTGGAAGCTTAGATCTTGGATACGTGGTAGGCTGAGCTCGCTCCAGCAAATGGCCAAGAGGCGCTGACAACATGACCCAATTGACGATGAGAAAAACTGCAGCAGAACTTCTTCCTTTTGTTGGTGTGACCAAACAACCGTGCCATCCTGTCGACGCAAATGCGATATAAAATTCTTCTTCGCCCTGGAGTTGGCCTTTGCATGGAAGAATCGTGTGCAAGCATCCCCAGCTCGCAGCCAGGTGAGGCGCGATGCTTGTCGTCGCCGGGATTGATCAATTGCCGCTAATCCTAGCAGCCTTGACTTCAAGTCATTCCGCAGCTGGGTTTCTTCCAGAGAAAGGTGTCGATTATCTTGGGCTAGTTCAAGCCTTTGTATGATTTCCTGGGCAATAAGGAGCTGCATTGTAACTGGTGCAGACCAAGATTCCTGCACAACAGCTTGAAATCCGGGGCACTTGAGCCAGAATTGCTCAAATTCGAATATAGGTGGTCTCGCCGGCCTGTCTTGAGGTTGGAGTAGGATAGGATAGTGATCCGAGATCGAGGACGAGAGAGCCATCAAACCGTAATCAGGGAAAGTTTCATCCCATTCATTATTGTAGAAAGCCCGGTCCAAGCGCACCATTGTGGAGTTCGCCCGCTCGTTGCTCCAGGTAAAGTTTCGATTCTGCAGTCTGAATTCTTGCATCTCCAATATATTCAGGGCATTCCGGAAACATCCCATCCATCTTCTATTCAAGTTGCTATTGTTATTATCACGAGCTTCATATATGAGGTTGAAATCCCATATGCAGATCCATGGAAGTCTGACTGCTGGCTTGGATGATTGCAGTTCGGACAGGAAGATTTGTTTCTCAGCATCAACCGTCAGCCCATAGACCGTAGTTAACACAAAAATTGATCCCGTAGGCTTGTATGTTAGAGTCAGGGAGATGGAGTAGTTGCTGATGCATTGTGTCATCAGTTCAGTATAGTACATTTGCCAGCCTAGTAGAATTCCACCAGCAGTGCCCCACACAGGTAGGAAGAGGGACTGATAGTTGGGCCGTAGACATTCAACTGCAAGCGTGTTGTTGAAGGTTTGGATCTTCATTTCCTGGATGCAAGCAATAGTCGGTCGGACGTTGGCGAGCAATGAATGCACAATCTCACGCCTAGCCAGCATATTAAGTCCCCTAACATTCCAACTGATAACAGATAGCTTAGGATCCATTAAGCAAGGTTGATACAACCATAAGGCCCAACAACACAGACTGTCGGGCAGTAGGACACATCAGGAATAGTACTAGTAATTGGGGCCACACACCATTCATCTGGTACTCCATGCTATAACCCAAGATAGTACCAGAACAGACCATAGACCAGAACTGAACAACGGGAAGCAAAAGAGAACACGTAGCCTATACACTAACAAGATTGTAATCCATTGATCTTGGTAACTGCCAGAGAGGCGATGCAGGGGTCGCAGCTAGGTCGTAGTGACCTGGGCAGAGAGCTCCTCTCCGGCCAGCGCCGCAGTTGCTGCTTCCAAGTCCGGCGCCGTAAGGCTAGTGACCTCTCGCATGGCGAGCAGGGTACGGGCTGGAAGCGGTTGCTTTTAGATGGTCGCGTAGTGATGGAGCATAGAATCATCTATTGGATCCTTCTCATCCACCAAATCCAGTTGACGAATGAGGCGAAAGGTCGCCCGCATTGCCACAAGAATGGCAGTCTTTTTTTTTTAGCTTGCCTTGCACTGTGCCTGGGGGCCTTGACTTGTGGAGCTTTGCCTTTTGGATCGAAGCGGCGGCGAGGGGGAGCAGGCAGAATAGCAGGAGCTGGCGTGGTAAACAGACTATCAGTTACTCCTCCTGGACCATCCATCACTGTAGCTGCAGTACCATCAGCAGTAACAGGGGCAGGCAGGCTGGCATTCATCTGAGCAGTAGGCGCAGGAAGCAGTAGCATCACCTGCTTTCTTGAAGAGAGCTTCGTAGCACATTGGGTCAGTAGCAGGGGGGAAGTAACAGGGTCCCTCCGCACAAGGATGTCGGGCGAGGTCAGCGCCGACAGAATGTTGCAATGCAGAGGCACCAATGCAACATTGTTGGTCCTGTCTTCCTTGGGTGCAGTGGTGTTTGTTGGCGACACTTGATGGCGACGAACATGTGGCCCAGGACCTAGAAGCACGCCTTGCCTCGGGGAGTCCACGACGCCCTTTGTCCAGAGAAATCGCTTCAGTCGGGGGTAGGCTCCCGTTGAGCGCCTGAGGACGATGATGAGCTCCCGCCGTCAGGGTTATCCTCTGACGAGGAAGAGTGCTGATCCGGATCAACATGTGAGTAGTTAAGATAGTGGTCCAGGTGAAGTATCTGCTCCACCGGATGGCCAGCTGGGATTGCAACATTAGTCACATCCACCTTAGTGCGAGGGGGGCCATCATCCCTGCCCGAACGGCTAGATCCCACTGGAAAGAAGGTCGCCAACTTTGTCAAAGGAAGCTGGTTAGGACCCTTCATCCAGCTAATGACATCACAGATAATTGTGTCTTCACAGTTGAAAGTTGCCGAGTCGAAATAGTCGAAGATCACTACATCACACAGAAGCTGACGGATAGCTTCCGCCGACCAAGCATGGAGAGGGAGATGTTCAATGCACATTTTGACGTGGTAGAACCAGTCGTCAACTTGGCGGGCTGCATTGAACACCCACAGCCGAAAGTAGAGGTTGGGTCCTGGCATCGGGAGGACGACAGCCGCGAGAGCTTGGTCACGGAGTTGGGGTCGGTGAAATTCCACTAGGAACTCGCTGTGTAGTTGCTTGGAGATAGTTGAAGGTCCAATGCAGAATCGCCAGGAGGTTGTGGATCCCAGCCTTGATCTCCGCCGGTGAGGCCCCGTCGTGGCTTCCGCGGGGCCGAGCAGCAAGGCCTGGCGCCGCAGGCGCGCCAACTCACTCGTCATGAAGGTGCTCGCCACCACGGCCGCCTGTCCAGACTGTGGTCGGAGAGCAGGGTCACCGGTGGTTGGCCGACGGCGGAGCATGACTGCGGTGTTGGTTGGGGTGGTGACAGCAGAAGCGAAAGAGACTCCTGGTTTGAGATGAGATGATAGTGGGGAGTGCGGTGGGAAGGTGAGTCTGTGGTGGATGGGTTTCGGGTTAAGAAGGCTAGCATGGATGGGCCTCCTTCTGTCGGGTCCTTTTGGCAGGTGGTAGTGGCGAGAAAGGTGACCACAGCGGTAGCAGGTCCAGCAGCGTGCAGGTTCACGACAGGAAGCTACCGTGTGGCCAAATGCTAGACAGCGAAAGCAGCGGCGTTTCAGAATAGCCTTTAGGTTCAACAGAGGGGTTGGAGCAGGACCAAGACAGGCCGCAGCGGGAGCAGACGCGGCGGGGGCATGGCGTGCACGGCGACGTCTGATCTGCGTCCAATCAGCAGCAGGCTTGGACCGAGTGGCAAAGCTGATCTGATATGAAGGCAGAGCATGGCACAGGGGAGGTGGGGGACCCAGGATAGAGGGGAGATGGGAGCGCTCTGGCAAACTCCGTAAGCTAGGCGTAGGGTTGCAAGATACATGAATGGTATCAGGCGTGCTCGAGATCTTGCATGAGGTGACCAGAGCAGGTGGGGGAGGTACATGGGTTGTTGGCGTTGTAATGACAGACAAGGTGGGAGGAGGTGGGGGCCCAATGTCAGAGGGACAACGGGTGGCACACGGTGAAGGAAGGAGCTCTAACAAGGTCGTCGGGCCAGCGGCGGTGGCCGCCACCGGGCAACCGGAGAGAAGGTGGTCCAAAGGAGTCAGCATTTCCATAAAATCCGGCGACAAGAGGGAAGGCGAGGGGCCACGGTCCGATGCAGCGGAGGCAGCAACAGTGGCAGGGGAGAGGGAGCAGGCGGACGGAGGGGAGCCATCCTCCTCCGAATCTGAGATGGCTTCACTCAGGATGGGGAGCAGTGAGCAAGCGCCCACATCAACACTGAACACCGCAGACGGGCTCCAAGGCTCAGGGGAGCGCAGATCAGCAAAGGGGGTGCACGGGGGGAAGGACGGAGAACCCAAGTGGCGGCCAACAGAACGGGAGAAAATGAGACCCTGAGGGGAAGGAGAAGCAATGGTGAATGGGGGTGGGGAATAGGGAACAATGGCACAACAACAGATGGACTCGTCAGGGGCCGACGAGGTCAGGGGGACCTCCAAAGGGGATGCAGACGGGATCTCCTCAGTTGGCCCAACCGACAGGGAGGGAGGCGGAGATGCCAATGCCGGGAAAGCCTGGACTGGAGAGGTTGTGATCACCGAGGTGGCCTTGGTTGGAACAGAACACATGGTGGATGCCGGGACCCTAAACACAGGGGGGGTCACTTGCGGCGATGCCCTCCGCTCGTTCGGGACCGAGGTGGCCTTGGTTGGAACAGAACACAGGATGGACATCGGGACCAGAGTGGTCACCGACGGCGAAATGTTCCGCTCGCTCGGGACTCTCATTGCTCCTGTATATTTACTAAGTGAAACTAGTGCACAATTTGTTCGGAAAAAACTAGTGCAGAATAAACACAATTTTATGTACTCAATAGATTTTCTTTTTTCTGCAAAACTATTTTCGATGGATTTATGAGAGGAGAGATACTCATTTCTCTTCTAAGATATAGTCGTTGGACGTCCTTAATAAACTTCATAAATTTTGTTCGATCTTTCTAACATAGTACCACTCATAAGTTCATAAGACTGTCCTCAGTGACACACTGTAAATCATATTGGATACACTGTTTTGCAGTGTAATTTAGAGTACTACTGTAAAACTAGAAGTAGAATAGCGTATAGAGTATGTGTGCAGCCAACGATCTCAGCTGAATATGCTTCCACTCGACGAGTGCTTGTTTAGCATAAAATTCCACTCCCGGTACCACAATTGACAAGACTAGAGGAAAAACATGGCAAGAAGCGACAAGATGCAGGTATCGAGCAATACATTTGGTGCAGTCAAATAGTTAACCACTGAAGCTACACAATGACAATGAGCAACGAAAGGTTGCAGATACCACTACCGTACTTGGGAATTGGGACGACCGTGCCGGCGCGGGTGCATGCGCTGAATTAACGTGGACGCGGTCGCAGCAGACGCCGATCACCGGTCCACCCGCGCCGCGCGCGCAGGAACGGGGTCACGGGCGTCAGGCGGAACACGCGACGTACCGGCCGAGGGCCTGCGCCTGGGCGGCGAGAAGGCAGGCCGCGACGAGGAACGCGACGGGGAAGGCGACCATCCGCACCACCCTCGGGAACACCTCCTCCGCGCCGCCGGCATTGTGCGCCACGCGGCCGCGCACACGACGGAGGTGGCGTGCCAGGAGCATGGCGCCGAGGACGGCGGTGGTCGCCACGGCGATGGCGAAGGCGCAGACGGAGATGTCGACGGCGGGGCTGCGTCCGGCGAAGGCAAGCAGGAACCGGAGCGCGTCCGGCGCGCCCACCGCGGCGACGCCCATGGCGACGACGATGGTCGGGATCTGCAGGTCCGCCATTGGAGTAGTACAGTCCGCACGATCACCTGCAGCAAGCTCGATCGCTCGGAGTCGGAGAGGAGGAAGAAGATGAACGAATAGAGGAAGAGGAGCCTGGAAGTGGTGGTGGTGGATTCGAATCCCGAGTTCAGCCGGGAACTTGTAGCTCGATCGATTATGTTGGAACCGTCGGACGTGACAGCTCTCTTTGTTTTCTCAGCTTAATTGGACTCGCTCTCGCATCGACAACGACCGTTCCAGTTCCAAGGACCCAGCCGGTTCATCCGTGCCGAGGCCTCGTCTCGTCGTCTCCTAACCGCGTAGGAGGACGGTGGGTGGACACGGCCGTCGGCCGCGGTTGCGCATGCCGCGTACGGCTTTCCTCAAGGCACGATCTTCCGCTTCTTGCGCTGCTCTGGGCTAGTTTTATATCCCATGAAAGCTATCAGTGCGATACTGCAGAAAAGCCAAGAATTGGATCCTGAAGAAGTCAAAACGTGTCCTTTTTCAATAAAAAACGGGAATGATAATTTTCTATCGGCTGAAATTTGAGGTCATTTTCTCTTAACGCACAAGACGTCTAATCTATTTCAATAGACGTGCGCCTGTTATTAGTTACTTCCTCCTTTCTCAAAAAGAGTTTATTTTTGAACTAAAAGGTGATAACTTTTTACAGACGGAGAGAGTATTCTGTATATATTTGGCATTATGTATTGACTATAGAAAATATTGATTTACTAACTATAGAAAAATGTAATTTATAGCTATTACATCTAGATCTAAGAGTTGTGAATGCTGAGTGAAAGGACACTTTATTTATTGAAAATTATATTACCCTAACACAAAATGATAATGTCTTCACGGTTTTCAAATATTTTTTTGTAGAATAAAAAAATTTCATATAGTAGGTTTGGATTTGGGGTTATTAAAAATAAAAGAAACTGAGTGTTCATGGAACTGAAACAGTGCGATTGTTTCACACGAGGAGTTGGATATATATCAACCAAACATGACATGTTAAGGCCTAGCCTACCTACATTGTTGTGTATAAAACCTAAGTGCTCAACCGTATGGTCTTACTTTTGACAGGTAACAGGTTTCATTGCGAAAAAAAATCAGGGAATCATGCTTACTTTCAAGACAAAAATGTTTATGATTAAGATGTGATTTTTTTTTCAAAACGGAGGCCATTGGCTTTATATTATACTAAGCAGATAATGTGTGTTACAGCATTCACATTTACAAGATAGTGCCAAAGCACCGAAGGCACCCTGGAAACAGGAAAAGTTCAATTGTTACTGAAGCAGAGGAGTCTGGCGCTGCAGGAGTATTCCCAGGTGTTTGCAACCAAGTAATTTCCAGAGGTTAAGGTCTTCATGTATCGCCGAGACGATTGCCTGCACCCAGTGGCGGAGCTGCAGTTATACTATTGGGTTCAGATGAACCCAATAAATTTTGTAAAGCAAGCATGATTGACTAATTGCTACTAGTTTGAACCTATTAGATTCAGGTGATTCATACTTAATCCACGCATATATTTTTAAGTGAACCCATTGGCAAAATTTTCTAGCTCTGCCACTGTCTGCACCGTAAGTTCGTGAGAACAGAAAGTTCTTGCATTCTCCCTCCCTCCAAATCTCCCAGATGACAGCCATAATAACAGAGTGTAGACCTTTCCTACACGGCCTTGGACCATCAAGATGTGATTTGTAGAAATAATAGCGGTGTAAATTGGAGACATTAAGCGTACTTTAATTAACTCTCTTAATTTCATCAAATGGACCAGTTTTTTATTAAATAAATAAATAAGTAAAGCTAATATATGGCGTGGTATTCGTCCAGTTCCGCCGTGAGATCCATGTCTCAATCCGTTAATGGAAAGAAATGGCTCCAAGCTCCAAGCCAGCAGGCAAAATCCAATCCGTTTCACAATGCAACAGTACAAGCACCTTGGATTAGCAAAATACTGTATCAGCTATGATCATGCACAGGCACAAACAGAAGACTGCATCATACTAACCCCAACGCTGCAGGGATGAATTAGCAGAAAATTTTTGATCACGACAAGGCACACACGAGTTTCCAGAGTAACCAGCATAACCAAATTCAGTACAGGATTCATCTCACAATGTACTTATAAAATACATTCGGAAATGGTTATTCGTAAAAAAAAAATCATTCGGCAATGGGAGGGTAACCACACGATGAACATGGATATATTGCAGCCCGTTGACACCTGTTCCGGCTTCTTACTCATCATCTGCATGACAAGGTTTGCCCACATTTTAGCACTGTGTGTAACCAAATCAGCAGAAAAATTTCAAAATAAGACAAAGTGACTGCCAAGTACTTCGTGTCACCAAAGGCCTTGGATTGGCTCATTAATGACCAAGCTTATGTGTAATCAAGCGACGATGTGGCCCTAATAAACTGTGGGAGAAATGGAAACTCGAAGCAGCAGCAGCAGCAGCATGCGAATCATTTACCGCTGGCTCGAACAGTAATCGAGTCCTTCGGCACCGCACCAGCTAAACAAAAGATCAGCAGCCTGGGAAGGCCGGCCTCCAGGAACTCAAAGTGCAAGACGCCGTGGCGCTGCGCCTGTGCCAGCCAAAGGCAAGCACGGCGTGTCTGCCGGCTGCTGAGGACCGGCAGGGAAATTCCGGCCGTTCTCTGTTCACCGACTCGACCAGAGACGACGGTACATCTGTCAGCAACCCAGTACACCTCCTTCCTCTGAAGACGTACTTCCCCGGCGGAACACCAAGCTCAGTCGAGCGAACGTGCGAGTGTCCGGACCGGAACGGTGCTGTGTGTAATTCTGCTGGGTTGGAAAGGGTTATAAATATTGTAACAGAATACTTTGAGACTTGAACAGAAAATATCAAAAACTGTTCCACCATCTTCCTTCCCAAGTTACCATTCCTTCGTTCCCCTCCTCCTCTGCTGCTTACATCTGGTATCAGATTTGCCGGTCTCCGACCCTGGAGGCGCACCAGCACTACACGCGTCGCCAGCGCCGCCACGGCACCATGGAGCCCAACATGAAATTGCTCCTCGACAAAATGATGAAGCAGGTGCGCGAGGAAATCGCCAAGGGTTTCGCCGACAACTCAGAGTTGCTCTTTCCAAGCGGCTCGACGACCTCTCCACGACAGAGCAGCAGCAGGCTGAGCAGGTCGCCACCCTCGAAGCCTCGGCGGAGGACTTCGACAAGAGCTTCGGGGTGTGGAAGCTGGAAATCGAGGCATCGGTTTTGGCGGTGAAGCTGGAAATCGCCAAGCTCAACAAACTCTTCGACCGTCAAGCGCGAGACCCGGGGTCTCACTTCCAGGGGATCCTCGGCGATGTGTCGGCAACCGCTCCTCACCATCCCGGCATGGCCGACGGCCCGTATGGGCACCACATTGACTACAAACACCGGGATCATGGGTATGGGTCCGTCTTTACCCATACTCATATCCCGGTCACAGGTATGAACCATGTCGAGTCCCTTCACCATTATCCTCATCCTAGTACCCCACTTGATCATTTCAGTCGTTTTCCTTCTGGTTCCCGCAACAACCTACCCAAACTCTAGTTTCCCAAGTTCGATGGGGATAACTCTAAGCTGTGGAAATCTAGATCTGAGAGCTATTTTGACATGTACGCCATAGATCCGGGATTATGGGTGAAGATCTCGGCTCTGCATTTTGAGGATGCCGCAGCCCACTAGCTCCAATCCGTTGAAAAGCGAGTAGACCATTGCTCCTGGCCTCAATTTTGCTCTATGGTGTTAGAGAGATTTGGTAGGAATCATCACGAAATTTTGATTCGTAACCTATTTCACATTCAACAGACTGGTTCTGTAGCTGACTATGTTAAAGAATTCTCTGAGCTCATTGATCAGCTTCATGCTTACGAAACCACCACAGATCCCTTGTACTACACTACCAGATTCATCGATGGTCTTAGAGACGATATTAGGGCCGCAATTTTGATTCAGCGCCCTGCCGATCTCGATATCGCTGCAGTTTTGGCTTCCTTGCAAGAAGAAGTGGCGGAGCCTCCTCGCAAGCATGCCTTCAGGCGTACTGAGCTGGGTTTTCCGAGCAAGGAACCAGCACACTTTGCGCAGTCTTCACCCAGGGGCGCCTATCCACTTATCCCTCCACCACAAGTTGACAAGTACTCTACTTCTGTTGAGCTGAATGACAAGAAACTGGGTGACTCCACCAAGCCAAATTCCGCTGCTGACAAGCTTGAAGCTCTCAAAGCCTATAGAATGGCTAAAGGGTTGTGCAAGATTTGTGCCGAGAAATGGTTCAGAGGACACAAATGCTCCCCATCTGTACAGTTACATGCAGTGCAGGAACTCTGAGAAATCTTTAATATTGAAGACTCCAATCTGAATCTCCAAATCAGGGACCTGATGGCCAGATTCTGATGGCCCTATCCAAAGCAGGCCACTCGGGACAAGAAGCTCACAAGACAATGAAAGTGGTCGGATCTATTCAACATATCCCTATCCTCATCCTTATTGATAGTGGAAGCTCGCACACTTTCCTTAGTTCACGGGTGGCTGGACAGCTGCATGGTGTTACTTCCATTGTCAAGCCCATCAAAATTTCAGTAGCCAATGGGGAGTCTATACATTGCCAGTCTGAGCTACTGAAGTCTGTGTGGTCCATGCAGGAGTACACCTTTACCTCCGATCTTAAGATTATACCTTTACACTATTATGACTTGGTGGTGGGCATGGATTGGTTGGAAATGTTTAGTTCCATGGAAGTCCATTGGGATCAGAAGTGGATGAAAATTCCCTACAATCACTCCACCATTCTGCTGCAAGGTGTTCTTTCAGAGCTGCCTCTAGAGACTATCATCCAAGTTCTGTTGCCTCAGGAAGCTACTGAAACAGCAGAGCATCACAACGTTCCTCCAGATATACAACAACTTCTGTCTGAGTATTCACATCTATTCGACCCACCCGCAGGGCTTCCACCAAGCAGATCTTGCGACCATGCTGTACCGCTGATTCCGAGAGCAAGACCCATTAATATACGTCCCTACAGATATCCCCCCAAACTCAAATTTGAGATTGAGACTCAAGTTCATGACATGTTGAGCAAAGGCCTAATTCAGCACAACACCATCCCCTTCAACTCTCCAGTTCTCTTAGTTAAGAAGAAGGATCACACTTGGCATTTTGTGTCGACTTCTGATATTTAAACGCTCTAACTGAGAAGAGGCAATTCCCTATTCCATTGATGGAGGACATATTCTATGAACTCTCGGCCGCTAGATGGTTCTCCAAGTTAGATTTGTGGTCAGGGTTCCATCAAATCCTACTTTGACCAGGTGAAGAGCCGAAGACGGCCTTCTCCACTCATGAGGGACACTACGAATTTAGGGTCCTAGCTTTTGGGTTGACCGGTGCTCCCGCCACCTTCCAAGGGGCAATGAACTCAACTCTGCAGCCAATACTCCGGAAGTGCGCCCTGGTTTTCTTTGATGACATATTGGTCTACAACACCACTTATGAGCAGCACCTGGTTCACCTGCGCCAAGTTTTGGATCTCCTCTCAAGAGACCAGTGGAAGATCAAATTGTCTAAATGCTCTTTCGCCCAACAGCAGGTGGCTTATCTCGGTCACATCATCAGTGCCGCTGGCATCAGTACTGATCCATCTAAAGTTTCTGCTATCACTAGTTGGCAGGCACCTACTTGTGTTAAGGAATTGAGGCGTTTTTTGGGTATGGCTGGGTACTACCGCAAGTTTGTACACCACTACAGGATTATTAGCAAACCCCTTACTAATCTTCTGAGGAAGAATATTCCTTACATCTGGACCTATGAGCATGAGGATGCCTTTCAGTTGCTTAAGTCAGCTCTGTCCTCAACACCTGTTCTAGCTCTTCCGGACTTCACCAAACAGTTTTGTGTCGAGACAGATGCCAGTGGGCAGGGCATTGGTGCAGTACTTCTCCAAGATGACCATCCTATTGCTTATGTCAGCCGACCGTTGGGACCCAAAACTCTGGGGCTCTCTACCTATGAAAAGGAATACCTAGCTATCCTTATGGCAGTCTAGCAGTGGAGATCGTATCTACAGTTTGGGGAATTTAGCATTAAGAGTGATCAACACAGTTTAGCCCACATCACCGACCAACGCCTCCACACACTGTGGCAGCAGAAAGTATTCACCAAGCTCTTGGGATTACAATACAAAGTTCAGTATAAGCAAGGGGCTACCAATTGCGTTGCTGATGCTCTATCCAGACGATCACATGATACACCCTCGGCTTTTGCCATCTCTTCATCCACCCCAACTTGGCTGTCTGATATTGAAGCAAGTTACAAGTCTGACTCCAAGGCCCAGGAATTATTGTCCTCCCTCTCTATAAGCCCTCACTCACTACCTCAATATTCATTGCAACAAGGGATCATTCGGTATAAGGGACGGATCTGGATTGGGAATAATCCATCTCTACAAAACACAATTATTCAAGCTCTCCAAGACAGTCCAATGGGAGGCCATTCTGGCATCCCAGTCACGCAGCGTCGCGTTCAACAACTATTCTTTTGGACTGGCCTCAAAAAGTCAGTGGCGGCTTTCGTTCAATCCTGCCCTGTTTGTGAGCAAGCGAAACCAGATAGATAATGCTACCCTGGTCTTCTTGAACCCCTGGAGGTCCTAGCCTCAGCTTGGCACACTATATCGATGGACTTCGTCGAAGGATTACCCAAATCTGGCTTCGCTAACTGTATTCTCGTCGTGGTGGACAAATTTTCCCGGTATGGCCACTTTATCCCTCTTCACCACCCTTATACTGCTGCCACAGTAGCTAAGGTTTTCCTTGACAATGTCTACAAACTCCATGGACTTCCCAAAGCTATTGTCTCGGACCGCGATGCAATCTTTACCAGTCGTTTTTGGAGAGAGTTGTTTTCACTTGCAGGAGTTCAATTGAGAATGAGTTCATCTTACCATCCTCAATCCGACGGGCAGACAGAACGTGTCAATCAGTGCATGGAAACCTTCCTTCGCTGTTTTGCAAATGCTTGTCCCTCCAAATGGGTGCACTGGATCCCTCTTGCCGAATTTTGGTACAACACTAGCCATCATTCAGTCTTGGGGAAGTCTCCTTTTGAGGTGCTTTACGGTCATCGGCCTACACATTTCGGCATATCTGAAGCTGACAGCCACCCTAACCCTGATATAGATTCTTGGTTGCAAGAGCGACATCTCATGAACTCTCTAGTCCACCAGCATATTTTGAGAGCTCGGCAGAGGATGAAAAGCCAGGCCGATAAGAACAGATCAGAAAGAGAATTCTCAGTGGGCGATTCAGTGTATGTGAAGCTCCAACCATACATCCAAACATCTTTATCTCCGCGCTCCAACCAAAATCTTGCCTTCAAGTTCTTTGGCCCATTTACTATAGCCGACCGTATCAATCCAGTGGCGTATCGGCTGAATCTGCCGGCCTCATCATCCGTTCACCCAGTTTTTCATGTTTCTCAACTCAAAGGAGCCCGTTGCCACCCAGCTCTGGTGAGTCCCACCCTTCCTTCTACACTACAACACTTACAGGTTCCAGTTCAGCTCTTGCAGGAACGCTCTATCCTAAGGGCCGGATCGGAAGTTCACCATGCTCTGGTCCAATGGTCTAACTCTCCAGTCGAGTTGGCCACCTGGGAGGATGTTACCAGCTTGCGCCAGGCCTTCCCTCATGCACCTGCTTGGGGTCAATCAGGGTCTCAAGGAGGGGGGATGTCAGCAACGCCAGTACGCCTCCTTCCTCTGAAGACGTACTTCCCCGGCAGAACACCAGGCTCAGGCGAGCGAACGTGCGAGTGTCCGGACCGGAATGGTGCCGTGTGTAATTCTGCTGGGTTGGAAAGAGTTATAAGTATTGTAACTGAATACTTTGAGACTTGAACAGAAAATATCAAAAACTGTTCCACCATCTTCCTTCCCAAGTTACCCTTCCTTGGTTCCCCTCCTCCTCTGCTGCTTACATCGTCGTCTGGTAAATCGCCGAAGAACACACTGGAGGCACCAAGGAAAATCGTCTGGTAAGCGTGGTCAAACGTACGGCCGCTGATAAAAAACTAACGGTGTCAGATCGCCGCCGGTGCAAATCCTCTCTTTTGCTGTCCGCCGGTGCAGATCCTCTCCCTGTAAAGAGAACGACCGGCGCTGCCGGCAAACGGCGACGACTTCAACTACCGGCGCCCGGAGGCCGGAGAAATTAGACGGTTACGGGTCAACGGCGAGGTGAATCCATGGTTTTGAGAGGGGGCGTACGTCCGAGCACGCTTACCAAAACCGCTTTGGAGGCACCAGTCAGGCACTCATAGAATCACCCATCTACTACGGGACACGGCGAAGGAGCACGCGATCTCGCCGAAGATGGCAACGGATGGTGTGTGCAGCACGGCGAGGAGGAGGGAGGGAGACGATATAAGGACACTGGCGGCGGCGGGTGAGTTCATGGAACTTACTTGACGTAGAGAGCGGCTATGGCGATCTGCCCGAGAAGTGATGCTGCTGCTCCAAGTGCAATCCTTTTCAGCACGTCCACGGGCACGGGGACGCGTCGGTTATCACCGCCGCCGCCTTCGCCGCCGGCGCGGATATGTGCGATGACAAGCGTGGTGCCGAGAAAGAACACCACCGTCGCAGTAACCGGCAACGCACCGACGACGGCGGTCCCGACGAGCGCGACGTCGACGCCACCTGCAGGTAGAACGAACAAGACAAACAGGAGCACGCCGGCCGCTCCGCACAGGACGAAGGGGACGAGCTCCGAGAGGCGCTTGTTCCCGGCGTCGACCGCTTCCGCGGCGACGTGATGCAGGTAGATAAACGCGACGGCGGTGAAGAGAGCCACCGTCGCAGACAACGGCAGCAAGACCTGGACCGCGCTGTCGTCGAACGTTAAGGCCGCCCGAGTAGAGGACGAGTTACCCGAGCGCGACTGCAGTTCCAGGACGGGGAAGAGCTCGATGGCGGTGAACGCCGCGAACAGAGCGGCGAAGGCGGCGAAAGTTGCGCTCACCATGGTGCTCTCGGCCGAGGAGGATCTCTCTCTTGAGGTGCGGAGGGAGAGGTCGGCTTGCCGGATCGGAGAGGCTTCTACGGTTAATAAAGTGCGAGGGTTAGCTTTCGGGAAAGTTATTGAGGTTTTTCGGAGATACCAGATACATGGTGTTCGGACACGGTTTCCTCCTTCCGATCCTCCTCCTATGCTTCCTTCCAAACATACTCATTGATATTCAGTTTTATTCGTGAATCCACCATTATTCAAGCATTTCGAGAATAAATTCAATAAAAGAATGTCACGTACCCTCCGTCTCTAAATACTTGTCACATTGTAATTCAAAAATAAACTATAAACCAACAAATATTTAGAGATAGAAGGAGCATCTAAAAATAGCTATGGAGGAGTATTTAGGACGAGGAAAGTCTCGTCCGTCACTGTTGTGGTTGGTCGGTGAAACTCGTCAAATCAGCAGCGAGTTGAGCGGCTGATGAAATTCATCTGAATCTTCTCTTCATCGCTTAAAGCATCCAAAGTGATGTCAACATCTTACTATATGTGTAACATATGAATAGAAACTGGGCAAAAATTATGATGCTTATCATGATCATCTACTATTTCTTCCATCTCAAAATATTTATCACTCTATAGTTTATTTTTTAAATAATGATTGACAAGTATTTTAGAATAGGAGAGTATTGTACCACCTCTGTCCCACAATAGTTGTCGTTAGGAAAAAATAGTTATCTTTAAGACAAAAAATTTAAATTTTGTCTTAAAGATAATTATTTTTTCCTAACGACAACTATTGTGGGATTGAATTCTTTTTAGGAGTTCGAACTGTTCTGACTCAGAAATTTTGATCTGAAACTGTCTGACTAGACACTTTGAATATAATTTGTTTCAACATGAGCTGATTTGGATCTTTTGAATCAAAACATTCCTTTTTTCTGGCTGAATGGAGCAAGCAACCGTTTTTTGTAACCTCTTTTACGCGTACTTACGTTGTTTTCTAACGACAACGACCTTGTAGCGACGTTCTAGAATAGCCCGTGTCAAGAAAGTTTCGTCTGCAACTAAGCCCAAAGTCCAACGCTCATGCGCTCTGCCGTCAGTCGCCAGTGCCTCGACACTGAACTACTGAAGAGCTCGGGCACAACAAAAGCACACCAGCGATCGCGCACAGGGAGGCCATATGACCAAATGAAGGACGGTTAATCTGTGCAGTTACAGTATAACAGCTACAATGGCATCAATAAATTCTGCACATACTTCATCTGTGTATCGACAAGTACTGTGGCACATCTCTTACGAACCTAGCGAAAGAACTTGCACACTTACGGAAGACTCGAATACGGCTAGGTTATCGTACGAAACTCAGCTAGATTTGATCCCAAAATAAGGCGGCGAGCGAAAACTGTGTGCACGGGAAAACAAGCGCTAAAAAAGGTAGAGAGACCAGACGAACCTGGCAGTGCCATGACACTAAGGCGGCCTATTAGAGGAGCTCGGCTCAGCTCTCAGCAAAGGCCAGCAGGGAATCCGGCAGCCATGCCTGCCCAACATCGGCAGATGAGCAACCGGAGCATGGGGATGGGAGGGGAGGGAGGAGAAGGGAGCTAGATCTAGATGTGTGAACTCGTCAACCAGCAAGTGGACAATAATGCGTCGTCACCCAGCTACCACACAAGCGTCTCTCCGAGCCTGCGCGACGGCTCTACCTATGATCAGAGAGAAGATGAGACAAGAACAGCACATGCTCTGTGCAACTTGCAATAATATCCTACTATTTTTCGTGTGCCTGTGAGGAAACTACTGTTAGTGATAGGTGTAGTAGCTGGCGCTAAACAACGTTGTACTTGTACTCCCTTTGATTTTTCATACATGACATGAGAATAACAGATTTAATCCACTCTTTAGCTTAAAAGGTTCATAATAAAAAACATCACTACTACGCCGGTCAGAAAGTTTTCGGTTAATTCGACTCAGCTGCTACACGTTTGTTGCTCATCCGCGTACGTCTCTTTTGACACGGCGGGTCGTTTTCTTCCTTCGTTCATTGCCTCTTCCATATATGCTCCCCCGCATGCCCACGCCGCCTCTCGCTTTCGATCGAATTTGCTGGTGCAGCGACGGCGACAGCCTTCGGAATGGTTTGATCAGCCGCTGAAACTACGATCTTTTGAATCAAAAGCGTCAAATCCCCCTGCTCGCGACACAGCTTGGAAATTATCTCACTGTCGTCAGTTGTCACCGTGCCCAGTACACGAATGGCTACCGCGGGTCAAATCAGATCGTCCCAAGGACCACGAATTCATGGTAAACTCCATTGCATGATAGCACCATTAGAAATACGAGTACTGAACGATTTAAAAAAAAATGCACGAAAACAACAGCGATAAACACCGGCAGATAGACGGGACGAGAATAATTGCGTACCGATTTGAAACTGGAGGAACTGCTATAGATATGACAACGAGCAGTTGCTGCAGATGTTGGTGCCGGCGTTGGACAATAGCATCCGATCTCCTCGGTAGACGACCCATAATAAAGAACGTGAGCAGTCGCGCAGAACGCTTCCCAAAAACCTTATTCACCCTCTCCCGATGCAGGATCGCAAGGGCGAGCGGTTCCGGAGACAGACTCTCCCGTTCGTCGATGCATGCCGACGCTCGGATGGAGTAGACTAAACGAAGGCGCAAGAAACGCGAATGTGGGAAGAAACGATCTGATCTTGGGATAAATTGCCCTACCACACACGCCCGTTATTTTTAGAGTCCCGCAGAGGCGGTTCGGTTGCAATCCGGAAGACCCGCGTCTAATCCGACTCTGTAGTCGTAGACGCGTCCATCTCCAACTACTTGGACTCAATCCAATCCGGAAGCCTAAAATTCGAAAGCCCAAAAACTCAATTAAATGTAGGATTGCTCCTCTCCAACTTCTCATGTGGGACGAAACTCTTAGCAGGACTCTCTCTTGCATTAACGAGCCTTTGAGATTTTATAGAAATTATTTCAAAATATTACATAGGCCAAGCCCATTTATTCCAACAATCTTCCACCAGATCTCAAAACCATTAGAAGAGACGTCATTCTCGTTCTTTGTTTGATATACCAATGTTTCGACATAGACTGTTAAGTTGAACTTCTGCCTAAATCCTTAAGTTACATCAGCTCACAACTTGGATAATGGACTACGCCTTGAATTGTAAGTTTTGTGCGAACTGACTTCACCTAAAGATCATTACTAGTACTTGACTACCAGTAGTCTACTCCGCGGGTGGAGCATATATGTCGTACTTCCTGATCTCTTCATGAGTTTTTTAGAGATCATTCAAATCTCACAGACCGCGAAATTAGACAGTCGAAGCTCATATAAGTGTGTTTCTTTCAAGATTGCCTTGTAGAACGACATCTTTGCTACACATAACAACATAAACATATTACGGCAAATCGTCAATCTGCCTTACAGTTTGAGAGTACAAGTGTGCACCTCTACATAGAGAGGGTATAAATGAAGTATTCTCCTCAGTGAACCACTAGCTTATTTTCTCATATCCTAATTTACGGGATCTCCAATCACATAGGCTGGGTTACTACTATGGTGTCACATCCATGGGTCTCCAACCCATCTTCCTTGATGCACTTTCTATCACATTATGTGATAGACCCTTTGTAAAAGGATCTGTCAGGTTTTTATCTGTTTGTATGTACAAAACTGTAATAACTCCAGAGTTTCTCATTTTTCTGACAGATTTCAAACGTATCTTGACATGTCTTAATGATTTTGCATTATCCTTAGAACTGGTCACTTTAGCAATCACCGTTTGATTGTCACCGTTCATAAGGATTGCCGACAATAGTTTCTCAACCACAGGCAAATCCATCAAGATCTCTCATAGCCATTCTGTCTCTGCAATTGCTGGTCTTTAAAGCAGTGAGTTCTGCTTCCATGGTTGACCTCGTTAAAATAGTCTGTTTGCAAGACCTCCATGATATAGCGCCATCAGCTAGAGTGAATACGTATCCACTTGTGGCATCAAGCTCATCAACATCAGAGATTCAGTTCGAATCACTATAATACTCAGACATGAACATATGCCCAATATAGTGAATTGCATAACTCATTGTACCTCTCAAGTAACGCATAACCCTTTCAAGTGCGTGCCAAGGTTCTGTACCCGGGTTTGACATGAACCTTCTCAGTTTGCTCACAGCAAACTATCATGACGGGTTGCGCATGCTAAGTACATGAGTGAATCAATCATTTGAGAATATTTAAGTTGATGTCTTGACTCTTTTTTCGTTCTTTCTAAGTATCACGCTGGGATCATAAGGTGTTGAATAAATATTGCTATCCATAAAGCCGAATCTGCCCAAGATTTTCTCAACATAGTGGCATTGATTTAAAGTAATCCCACTTAATGTTCAAAATAACATTAACTTCTCTTAGATCTTCATATCAAAACACTTTGATAGAAAAGACTTGACCTCAAAAAATATATTAATGCTCGTACCAAAAATGAGTATATCATCCACATACAAGCATAATATAACGTTATCGCTCCCACCATAGTGATAATACACACACCGATTAGCCTCATTAATAACAAAGCTTGTGGACGTCAAAGTATTGTCGAACTTCTTATGCCATTGCTTAGGTGCTTGTTTTAGGCTGTCAGTACCCTGCGTACTGGGTACCCCATGATACCGCAAGAAGTGCAAGGGAGTTCCACCTGTCAAAGTTGAAGACCTCCATAGGCCCCACGTGCCACACGACACTGGACCCGCCTCCTTCATATGGGTAGCTCCGGCACTACCACGTGTAATATAGGACCGGAGCTAAACTCCCTACATAGGGGAGCTCCGTGCTTGACACGTGTACAGTGACCCCAGACCTAACCCCTAGTAGAGGGAAGCTCCTGTGCCACCATGTGTGTAGCGGCTCCAAACCTACCTCCCCGTGAGGGGAACCTCCGGATCTGCCACGTGTTGGACCTTTATACCTACTACACTAGTAGGAATACTAACGGATCTGCAATGGCATAAACATTCAAGGGACAGTGATTGCTACAGCTACTGGGCCTAATTATGAGCCATTAATACACTATTAATAGTGCACGATCAGAGGACCCTTAATACTGGTGACACCACCATTAAGGCACGTTATCACTCTATTAGGGTGCTTAAACACACTTAATTGTGTATTAGGCAATAATAACCGTCAGGACCACATGTCTGGCCAGGCAACTCATGTAACAACCATCCCTTGGTCTGTAAAAGGGATGTGCTGCATGATACAAAACGAGCAATCCCATACGCACTCAAGCACTAGTGAATCCTCAATACAACAACACACACCCCGTGGAGTAGGGTATTACACTCAGGCGGCCCGAACCATATAAATCATCTGTGTCATCATCTTGTTTAAGATCTCTGCACGCCCAAACCAATACAAGAACCTCCGCGAGCTACAATTCAGTAGTACTAGGGGAAGTATCGTTCGCACGCTTTGACAGGTTTTGACTTCTTCTTAGTGGACTCTCTACTTCGACGGCTCCGTGCAGAGGTAGGGGGCCGGAGCTAGAATCCTCCTCCTCGCTCCGACTGGGGAGAAGGTCAAATACATGGTTCACCTTGACTTTAAGGCAACCAACAACATGGCGTAGTATGAAGCTCTCATCTATAGGCTCAGAGTGGCACTATCTTATGGTGTCAAACAACTGTTGGTGAAGGGTGATTCGCAGTCAGAGGTGAATGCTGTTGCAACA
This sequence comes from Tuctoria greenei, assembly GCA_036927565.1. Classification (NCBI taxonomy): domain Eukaryota; kingdom Viridiplantae; phylum Streptophyta; class Magnoliopsida; order Poales; family Poaceae; genus Tuctoria; species Tuctoria greenei. Next base: position 149,351,868 of record JAYESD010000009.1, read on the forward strand.
ACCCCAACTAGCTGCATATCTCTTGGAAGTCCAGAGGCTCGAGAAGGACTTCGAAGTCCAAGATCTCCACCATGTTCAACATCTCCATAACGCTGAAGTTGACGAACTCTCGACGAAGGCTTCAACCGGAGCTCCGCCTCCCGACGAAATCTTCGTCCGGAGGTTGTCAAGACCAACAACTGAGATTGTCGAACTAAGCGGAGGGGGCGAGACCATCACCTTGAAGCTGGCAGTCCCGGTGGCCCTGTTATCATAACGTCCACCAAGGGTCATAGGTGCTGCAAGAAGCTCCGAGCAACCCAACACGCAAGACTCAGAAGATCAAGTTAGCTCCAATGCATGGATCTCGGAGATCCTAAGCTACTTGAAGGACAACATCCTTCCTAAAGACAGTGTATCCGCTAACCAGATCGTCAGATTGGCTAAAATATACACGCTGGTAGAAGGGTATCTCTATCGGCGCGGTGGAAACAGCGTCCTAATGCGGTGCATTGCAAGGGAAGAAGGCCACGAGCTCCTCACGGAGATCCATGGAGGCGAGTGTTGGAACCACACGTCTTCCCGCACTTTGATTGGCAAAGCCTTTTGGCACGGCTTCTATTGGCCTACAACACTTCAGGACGCAGTGGAGTTGGTGAAAAAATGTGAAGTGTGCCAGTTCCAGGCAAAACAAATTCACACACCAGCTCAATCACTGCAAATGATTCCTCCTACATGGCCATTCGCTGTGTGGGGCATGGACATTTTGGGACCTTTCCCAAAAGCCGTCGGAAGTTACAGGTTCCTGTATGTCGCCATCGACAGTTTCACCAAGTGGTCGGAAGCTACCCCAGTTATGACTATCAATAAGCAACCAGCAATCAAATTCTTGAAGTCCATAGTCTGCAAATTTGGAGTTCCGAACAGAGTCATTACTGACAACAAAACTCAATTTACAAGTGTTGCATTCCAAGAATATTGCGAGGACCTCAACATTCAAGTCAGCTACGCATCAGTAGCTCACCCGGCAAGTAATGGCCAAACTGAGAGAGCCAATGCAGAAATATTAAAAGGACTCAAGACATGCACATATGAGCACTTAAAAAAGCACGAAGCCAACTGAATCGAAGATCTTCCGTCCACCTTGTGGGCCAACAGTACAACACCTAACCGGTCAACTGGAGAGACACCCTTTTTCCTAGTGTACGGAGCTGGTGCAGTCCTTCTTTCGGAGATCACATTGGGGTCGCTCTGGGTCCGGACCTTCGACGAATCCACGCAGGACCAGCTTCGGCATGACGACCTTGACCTCGTCGACGAGGGAAGGTGCCAAGCAACTATTCAAAATGCACGTTACCGCTAAGCGCTTCAGCGCTATCACCAAAGGCACGTGCACAACCGACAGCTCAAGGAAGGTGATCTGGTACTGCGGAGAATAATGACTCGGGAAGGGTTGAATAAACTTTCCCCCAACTGGGAAGGACCCTTTGTGACACCCGGTTCCGAAAATGAACCAAGTGAACGCATATGTGTACCCAGGATGTTCAACACACATACACGAGTGCATTCACAAAAGAGTATACAGAAAATTACCACATGACAAGATTAATTAACAGATTTTATTTCACAATTAATAACATCCTCAAATACGAGCTCTAATGAATATTAATGACAAGTTCAACTAATGCAGCGAAAATAAACTAAATAAGCAAACTAAACAGCTAGGCGGCATAAGCGATAGGGTAGCGCAGCTCCAACACTCCACACACAAGCTAATGGCATACATGACCTAGAACTCCGCATTATCACCATTAAACTCCCAATCCTGACCTGCAACTGTTGGGGGGGATTGCAAGAGTGAGTACATGTTGTACTCAGCAAGTGTGAAAAGTATGACATGTGGCTGATTCAAATGACGAATATAATAATGGTTCAGTGCTAAAAAGTACATAAAAATATTTGAAAAGCAATATATATTATGTACGTGAAGTAAACCCATCATAAACCTATGACACCCAGTTCTGAAAAAAAAACGAACCAAGTGCAGTGTATGTGTGCCCAGGATATTCATCACACATACACATAAACATCACAAATGATATACAGAAATAACCATGTCACAATAATATAATTACCTTTATTCTATTGCAGCGGAAAATAATCTAGCTGACTCCAACTCCACAGGCAATCGACGGCGGTACGCAACCTAGTGCTCCATGTTGATCTCCAAAATATCTCTAGCAGCTGTTGGGGGGGATTGCAAGGGTGAGTACGTGTCATACTTAGCAAGTGTGGAAAAGTATGACATGTAGCTAAAAACAAGGACGATAATAAATAGTGGCTATTTGTAGAAAAGTACATTGTAAAACATATGAAAAAGCATCCTACAATGTCTATGTGAATTTAATCCCATCATAACCCAAGTAATTATCATAACTTGTATCCAACATTTTCATTTACCATCATACCTCATCCATCAATTCCATAATCATCCATATACCATTTTCTCATTTTCATAACCAACCATATCCATTTATTATAACCCAAACCATAACCCAACCAATATCAATCCATCCCAAATCCAAAGTTCCACTCTAATCATGTAGGTCATCCAGGTGCTCATGACCGGGAGCGCGACTATCATGATAGTTTTTAACACTCTGCAAAGGTTGTACCACTTTATCCACATGTTCGTGTTTTCATCACCTTTCAGTGACTAAGAAACCTCCATTATGCCGTCTCACACTTCCGTAAGTGTGTGGCCAAGAGATCACAAAATAGCCTTTCAAAAGGGACTACTAGTATGTACGTGCCCACTAAGGTTTCACCGCCAGGCTTGAATCTCCATTCTCCGACTCACGGGCCCCCTCATGTGCCATGCGGATCCCAGGGTAGCCCTCCTCAACTCCCATTCCCCGCGCCATACAATGGTCTAAACAATACTAGCAGCGCTCCTAATTATTCAGCTACACCGCACCGATACTTGGCCTTGTGGTGGCACTGTTGTCCTGACATATTCTCGCATGAACCGGTCCTTAGATCTAAGGCAAGCAAAACCACCGTACCATCCAACCCATCTACAAAACCATGCTTGCTTAGATCACCCAAGTTCTATATTACCAATTAACCATGTCCATCAATTCTCATCATCCATAACTTCATTAATTCACAATTAAGCCATTTGGTTATTTTTCCAATTCCAATTAATTAGAGCCAAGCAAAAAGGTAAAAAGCCCTTCCCGACTCTCTACAATGTACCCCAAGCGACAAGGGTGGTCATACAAGTCTAGTAAACACCTATCATGGGTTTCCCATCAATTTGACACAAGCATGCAGTTTTGCAAACAAAACATTTAAAAACAGGATCAATATGGTCAAGAACACTTGCCTTATACTCTGCAATTCGATGGTCTTGCACACGAAGATCCATGCATACTCGCTTCTCGATCGTAACCTCTTGAGTGTACCGGTCTATTCGCAATCAACACATACACGAGCAAACATATATAATAAATACATTGCAACCACTAATCAATATGCAAAATATGAATGCATACAGAAAATATGTTCGTATTAATGTTATATAAATTTCTATGGCATTTTAATATTTTTTGATAATGATTTCCTATTTATTAGGGCAAGTTTGGGATTAATTACAATTTACTTAGAGGAAAAATATTATTTAAGAATATTAAATGTGATGAAAATATTATTAATTACTTATTAGAATTTATTATAATTTTTCTGGAATTTCTCTGGATTTAATTTGATACTTTATGAATTAACTAGACTTTAATATCATTTATTAAATCTGAAAAACAGATTAAATAATACTGAAAATATAATATTTAGTAAATCTAGAATAACCTATTAGATTTTGCATGATTTAATCTAACTTGTGAGTTCAAAGTGATTTAATGATTTGACGATGATTAAAGGTCGCTCAAATAAAACATATCCTACACATGTTTTAATTCAAATACTAGAACCAAAATAATAGTGTAGATCTAGATAGTAATACCTACCGTGTGCGCATCAAGTCCGGACGGTCGTAGAGCGGCGGCGACGTGGCGTGTCTCCGGGATCTAAGGTTTCATTGATGAAGATGACGGCGGTCTAACGTAGACGAAGTAGATGAAGGCATGATTTAGACGAAGGAGATGGCGATGCGATCATCCGACGGCATGACGACGGCGAAGACATAGCAATCTCCCATGAAGAACGGTGACGATGTGATGATCCCCGTGGACAACGACTCCTTTCTTCCCCTTTTCTTCCCTCTTCTCTCCTCCTATTTTCCTCCCTGGCGGCCTCTGGCTTTTGTGTCTGGCGGCTAGGGTTTTCTAGGCTGGGAAACTCGCCTCTGTTGAAAAATGCCGGAACAACAGCTTATATAGGCGCAAGGGACGCGGTACCCGGCGTTGGGCGGACCGCTCGGTTACGCCGCTGAGCGGGCGCGCTGGCCGACTGACTCGGCACCGAGTCGGTGCTTGGCCAGGCCGCTGGGGGCGCGTGCGGCGCGCGAGGCGCGGGCCTGCGGGGCAGGCGCGGTCGGGCGGGGCACTAGGGGCGCGCGCGGGAGTGCGGTGTGGGGGCGCGCGGGGCCACAGTGCGGGGGGCGCGGGAGCGGGTCGTCCGCTCGGCCTGGCCGGCGGTGCTGGCCCTTGTTTTTTTTCTTTTTCTTTTTTTTTTCATGTAAGGTTGTTGTTTTTTATATTACTTTTTTATTTATTATTTATTTATTTATATTTTCTATTATTTTATTTTATATTTTTTCTTTTATTCTTATTCATTTTATTTACTTATTTTGTATTATATATTTATATTTATATATTTATTTGTATTATTATTAGTATTTATTTTTACTTATTATTTACTAATTCATTATTCTTTTTTCTTTAATCTACTTATTGTTATACTTTTCAGGAGTTATTATTTTTTTCCTTTTTTATTTTTATTTTTGTTTCTAGTTTTCTATATTTTTTTTCATATTCGTTATCGCAATTTAATTGCTTTCAATGTATTTATTCTGGTAAATAAATTACTTTTAGCTTATTTATGTCGGTATAAATTTTCAATATATGAGAATGGATGCAAAATGCAAGATAAGATGCATATATTTTATATTTTTCTTTATAAAAACAAATTCCTTCCCATTATTAACTCTAAGTTTTCATTTAAGTTTTCAATTCGCCAAACTTGAAAATCAGGGTGTTACAATTCTACCCCCCTTAACATGAATCTCGCCCTCGAGATTCGGATGGCTAAAGAAGAGATTTTGAAATAAAACTGCAGTTCTTATTTAAATTTGAATTAACCGAATTTTGAAAATTAAGGACGTTACAATCTACCCCCCTTAACAGGAATATCGCCCCCGAGATTCAGAGAGATTAGAGAAGAGATAAAGAAATTTTTTTGTCTTGATATCGTCTTCATACTTCCATGTAGCTTCGTTCGGAATGGTGATTCCTCTAGTTGTGTCCGTTTTTCATTGAAGTAGAGGTTGAACGAGAAAAGAGATATAGAAGGAATCTCAACCTATATGCATGCATTAAGGTGTATGATCCTAAATAATGCATTATTGGATGAGGATGTGGATATATATAAGTATTCCATAATGCACATCCAAACACACAAACATACAAGCAAGCAATCATACATTCATTCCACCAAATCTAAGCACGTGCACTAACGATCTAAGCGTTTATTACTCACTTATACAAAGGTGATTCTAAATCCTAATTACGAGATAAAACATTATCGTTGCTGCGAGGCGGTAGGGCGTCCTAATCGATACGGGCGGCTAGAAACAGGTCCGTAAGAAGCTCCTCCTCACGAAGTGTGTCCTTAACGTCTTCTCATTGAGGTGTGTTCCTTTCGGTACTTCTTCGAATGCTCCTACTTCTTCCGGATCCTTCAAAGTGCTAGGGTGGTCATCTAAGTTTTTCGCAAAAGAAGTGTTGGATATGGAAAGGAAGAAAGAAAGAAATCAAAATAAGGAGAATGTGGAATTTTGAAAAAAATGGTTTCACAAATAAATCTTATATCCTTAATAGAGAATCATTAGAGATGAGAGGTAAAATAGTTCAGAATTTGCAGCAGCAAAAAGAGGGGAAAAAGATTGTTCGATAGCAAAAAGAAACAGAAAATTTATTTTAGCGCAGCAGCAACGCATCAAAACACGGCTGAAATAGTATTTAAACAAAAAACAGCAGCAAACAGCACCTTACGGTGTCTATATTAGCAAAATAAAATGCACCGTAAGAAATTTTTGAAAATAGCCTATTTAGAAGATAGTTTATATGTGTTTACAGTGTCCATTCTATCTAGGCTTGCGTCCTACGGTCGACACGGCTCTGATACCAAATTGTGACATCCGGTTCTGAAAAAAAACGAACCAAATACAGTGTATGCGTGCCCAAGATGTTCATCACACATACACATAAATATCACAAATGATATACATAAATAACCATGTCACGAATAATATAATTACCTTTATTCTATTGTAGCGGAAAATAATCTAGCGTAGGCGACTCCAACTCCACAGGCAATCGACGACGGTACGCAACCTAGTGCTCTATATTGATCTCCAAAATATCTCTAGCAGCTGTTGGGGGGGATTGCAAGGGTGAGTACGTGTTGTACTCAGCAAGTGTGGAAAAGTATGACATGTAGCTAAAAACAAGGACGATAATAAATAGTGGATATTTGTAGAAAAGTACATTGTAAAACATATGAAAAAACATCATACAATGTTTATGTGAATTTAATCCTGTCATAACCCAAGTAATTATCATAACTTGTATCCAACATTTTCATTTACCATCATGCCTCATCCATCAATTCAATAATCATCCATATACCAATTTCTCACTTTCTGTAACACCCTCAATTTTCGCATCATGCATTGCATACATGTTCATGCATATAATATTAATAGAATAAAAGAAAGAAATAAAAGATGGAGCATATATACATATATGGTGTAGCAAAAGAAGAAAAAGAAAATAATAGCCTAAAACATGTATTAGGGAATAAATATAAAATAATATATAAATAAATTATATAATAATATATATATATAATAATAAATAAATAAAATGAATAAGATAAATAAAATAAATCAAATATAAATAATAATATATATATATAATAATAATAATAATATTAAAAAAAAAGAGAAAAAAACCTAACCGCTGGCCAGGCGGCCGAAGCCGGCCCAGCCAGCTGGCCCCGCCGCCACGCGCCTCAGCGAGCCCCGCCAGCGCCCGCTCGCGCCGACCTGACCGCACCTGCCCCGCCGCAGCGCGCGCCCCGCCTTGGCCCCCGCGAATCGCCGCTCCCGCGCGGGATTCCCGCCGAATCCCACCCGAGCCGGCCGATTCCCGCGCTGCCGAATCTCGCCCCGACTCTCCCGCGCGCACGCGCCGCCGGGCCCCACCTCGCCCGCTCGCCCGTACCGGCCGCTCCCGCGTGGCCCACCCCGCGCCGAACCGCGCTCCCGCATGACCGAGCGACGCACCGCCCGACGCCCCGGGTCCCACGCCAGCCGCCCGCGTGCGACCGCGCTTCCGCGCCGCCAGCGCCGGTCCCACCCCGCACGTTCGCCCGATCGCGAGTTTCCCGGCCGCAACCGACTCGGTCCCTGGATACCGCATGTCTGCGCCTATAAAAAAACGCCCCCCGTAGGGTTTTTCCCCGATACCGCAGAACAGCCGCCGCCGCCTTCCAGAGAAGAAAAGCCGCCGGTACAGAGAACCAGAAGGCTGCGCCCATGGTTATGGTTTGGTAATGGTTATGGTTGGATTATGGTTATGGGTCGGTAATGATTATGGATGGTTTCTGGATTATGGTTATGGATATGAATTTGAGTTATGGTAACTGGACATGGATAATGATGATGTTGGCAATGATTGGATATGGTTTATATTCTGTTAATATGATGGTTATGACGGGATTGTTTCACATAGACGTAGTATAATGCTTTTCAAATGTTTTACTGTACTTTTCAGCACTTAGCCTTTATTACATTTGTCATTTGAATAAGCCACATGTCATAGTTTCCACACTTGCTGAGTACGACATGTACTCACCCTTGCAATCCCCCCCAACAGCTACTGGAGACAATTGGGAGTACCCTGAGGATCACGTGGAGTACTAGGTTGCATACCGCCGTCAATTGCCTGTGGATTGGAGTCGTGCTGTTTATTTTATTTTCCGCTGCATTATTTAGAGTTTTATCATTCATGAACTATTGGATTATTGTAATAAAGTACTTATTTATTAGTTAAGACGTGGTTAAATTCTGTATATCGTTTGTGATGCAACCGTATATATGTGATGAACTTCTTGGGCACACATATGCGTTACGCTTGGTTCATATTCGGAACCGGGTGTCACGAATTGGTATCAGAGCCGCGTTGACCGTAGGACGCAAGCCTAGGTAGAATGGACACTCTAGAACACTTAGGAACACTCTTCTAATCTGCTATTTTCGAAAATTTTTGCTGCTGTTTTGTTCCCTTATTTTCAGCCGCAAAAAGTATTGATCGCTGCTGCGTTTTTGATAAAATTTTTCAGAAGTGAGCAATATTAAGTGCTGCTGTTTGCTGCTTAAATTTTCGCGAAAAAAGTGTGTTTTGCTGCTGCTATGTGTGGGTAAAATTATTGTGTTGGCTGCTGCATTTTTCTCTCTATTTTTTTCGTTCTTTTGGAACCGCTGCACCGCTCTTTTTCCGCCATTTTAGCTGCTGAAATTTTCAGATTTGTATTTCGTTATTTTTTCCTCTAATATATCCTTGTTTTCTGTAGATGGCCCGCACAAAGACAACCCCCCGTAAGTCGACTGGTGGACTTGTGCCCCCGTGTAGGTTGGCCAGTCGCTCTCCAGCCGTCGACCCCCGTCACCCCGTGGTGATCCGTTCTGACGGCAGGGTCGCAGGACAACTGCGACATCGTCTCTGTGCCCTACTCCGCGAGGCTGGCTACCGTCACCACAACCTCTCGCTCTCCTACCACACCACTGGAGTGCAGCGCCCCGACAGGAAGGAGTGGAGCTGCAAGATCTATATCTACTATGGTGATGAGTTGGTGAAGACCCACAACAGTCCTGCTTGGAGGAGCTCCCGCCGATCTGTGGAGCAGGATGCTAGCTGGGAAGCAGCCACCTTTTGGAGTCACGCCCGCCGTTTCCGTCTGGAGGACACGGTGCACGCCTTCGTTCTACAACGTCCCAGTGGCACTGCGAGCTTCATCTCCAGGCACGTGGAGGGACCCCTGGACCTCCCGCAGTCTCGTCAGACTGTTGACGACGTGGACCAGCTCAGTGCCCGACTTCAGAGGGCGCAACAGGAGATTCAGGATGGTCGTGACCTCGCCCAGCGCCACGAGGCAATAATCAGGAGGTATCGTCGGATCTCCGACGAGGACCCGGACGACTACGCGTCCGACACCTCGACGTGGACCCCAGACTCTCCAGACCGTCGCAACGGTCAGCGTGAGTCGTCTTCTGAGGAGTCCTCTGACGAGGAGCCTTCCAGTGTGGCGTCTGCCGCACCACCGCCGCCTGCTGCCTCACCACCACAGGACCCCGAGGACCCCGACGACGACGACGACGATGAGGACTCGGAGGAGTTCCCGCTTGACGACGAGTAGTCCTCGACCTATGCCACGACTCAAGGATAGGCACACCCCCATTAGTTAAATAAGAGCGACGTAGACATACTTGTGTGACCTTGAGTTGTGTTACTTCTTTTAGGATCTTTGTCAATTTTATTTGGTGCTTGTTTGAGTGCTTGTGTGCTTAGTAGAGAGTTGTGGAATGCTTCGGCACTTGTCCACATCCTCATATAGGTCTATATTAATAAAGGGTTATTTAGTGTCACATACCTTGATGCATATAGTTGGGACGTTTCCTTCCAAATTCTAAATCCTTCTATCCCCACCCTTCTTTCGCCAACAGATGGTGATAACTCGTAACCAGAGGGATGCCAACGATGAGGAGGAGCGCAATGAAGTACCTCAGAACAACCAGGGACATGCTCATGGAGCTATCAATATTGAACAACTATTAGCTATGCAGAACTAGCTCATGCAGACCATGAAACAAACTATGGGACAACTGCAGGCTGGCAATAACAACAATCAGCCCCACATGCCTCCACCGCCACCCCTGCCTCCTCACAACCGTTTGGGAGAGTTCATGAGGACCAGGCCGCCCACCTTTGCACAAGCCACATACCCAATAGAAGCTGATGATTGGCTGAAGTCCGTTGAGAAGAAACTTGCAATTGTCCAGTGCACTGATAGGGAGAAGGTTCTCTTTGCATCACATCAACTAGTTGGAGCAGCCGCTGACTGGTGGGAAGCTCTTTGCAACGCTCATGATGATCAGGAGGCAATCACTTGGGCTGAGTTTAAGCAGAGTTTCCGTTCCCACTATGTACTTGAAGGAGTTATGATACTGAGAAGATAAGACTTTGAAAATCTCAAGCAAGGAAGGATGAGCGTGAGTGAGTATCTCAACAAATTCACTCAATTATCAAGATATGCTCCAGAAGACATCAAAACTGATAGTAGGAAGCAGTATCTGTTTATGAGGGGTCTCAACAATGAAATTCAAGTCCAGTTGCTCAATACTGATTATCCAAACTTCCAAAAGCTGGTTGACAAGGCTATTGTGGTTGAGAACAAGATTCGTGAGATGGAGCAGGACAACAAGAGGAAGATGCCACATCATGGACCGCAGCAAGGAAGCAATGTTCGCCCCCGCTATGCACCATGTACTGCACCACACTACAACCCATCAGCTCCTGCATACCGTGCTGCTTATCCGCCCCACCCAAATCAGCCAGCGCAACAACGCCCCGCCATGCAAGCGCCTCGCTATCCTGTGCCACCTGCGCCGCGTCCTAACATGGCGGCAAATGCTCAAAACCAGTTGCGCCCAAACTTCCCTAATGCTACGGGCGGTAAGACATGCTATGTGTGTGGAGAACCCGGGCACTTTGCAAGTCAATGCCCCAGGAGAAACTATGGACCCATGAACAATGCACCAAGGCCAAATCACCTGCGACCAAATGGAGGAGCACCACAAGGCAACCGTGGACGGCAGAATTTTGCTCGTGGCAATGTGAATCATGTCTCTACTAAGGAAGCCCAACAAGCTGATGACGTCGTGATTGGTATGTTTCTTGCCAACTCCAACCCCGCGACTGTTTTATTTGATTCGGGAGCATCTCATTCATTCATCTCGTCAAAGTATGTTGCCAAGTACAATTTGCCTATATCTCATATGAAGCAAACTATGCTAGTAAGTTCTCCTGGCGGAGAGATGAGGACAAATATAGTATGTTCGAAAGTAAGCATTAAAATAATGGGGTAGACTTTCTCGCAAACCTCATAGTCTTGGACTCCCAAGGAATAGACATAATACTTGGAATGGACTGGATGAGCAAGTATAATGGAGTCATTCAATGTGCCGAGAGGATTGTGCAGTTGACAAGTGAACATGGTACATGCATCGAAGTTGAGGCAGCCCAACCTGCAAGAGAGAAAGCGATGCTGAATCACGTGGAAGAAGTGACATTGGAAAGCATTCCGATCGTTCGCGAGTACCCGAATGTGTTTCCAAATGAGTTGCCAGGTATGCCACCTGATCGTGACATAGAATTCACCATTGAGTTGATACCCGGAACTGCACCTATAGCTAAGAGGCCGTATAGGATGCCTCCTAAGGAATTAGCAGAGCTCAAGAAGCAAATTCAAGAGCAGCTAGAGAAGGGTTTTATACGCCCAAGCTCATCCTCGTGGGCAGCCCCAGTGCTTTTCGTAGATAAGAAGGATGAAACCCAGAGCATGTGTGTGGACTATAGGTCTCTCAACGAAGTGACAATTAAGAACAAGTACTCACTGCCTCGTATAGAGGATTTGTTCGACCAAATGAAGGGTGCCTGTATCTTCTCCAAGATCGACTTGCGGTCAGGATACTTACAAATGAAGATTAGACCATCGGATATACCCAAGACAGCATTTCGGACACGATATGGATCTTACGAGTACACCGTCATGTCATTTGGATTGACGAACGCGCCTGCGTACTTTATGTATCTCATGAATAAGGTCTTCATGGAATATCTGGATAAGTTCGTTGTAGTGTTCATCGATGACATTATGATATACTCGAGAAGCGAGGAAGAACATGAAGAACACTTGAAGCTTACATTGCAGAAGCTACGGGAACACCAATTGTATGCCAAGTTCAGTAAATGTCAATTCTGGTTACGGGAAGTTTCTTTCTTAGGCCATATTATTTCCGGAGGAGGAGTATTAGTTGACCCAGGGAAGGTGAGAGATGTGCTTAAGTGGGAACTGCCACAGAATGTTAAGGAAATTCGGAGTTTCCTTGGAATGGCTGGATATTACCGTCGGTTTATCAAGGACTTTTCCAAGATAGCCAAACCTATGACGGAGTTGCTAATGAAGGGAAAGGCATTCCAATGGACTCAAGCTTGTCAGGATAGTTTTGAGGAGTTAAAGAAAAGGGTGACAACCGCGGCGGTGTTAGTATTACCGGACTTGAGCAAGAGTTTTGATATATATTGTGATGCATCAAGACAAGGATTAGGATGTGTTCTCATGCAAGAAGGCCAAGTGGTAGCTTATGCATCGAGGCAACTAAAGAAGCATGAGTTGAATTATCCTACACACGACCTTGAACTCGCAGCCGTGGTACACGCCTTGGAGATATGGAGACACTATGTTTTTGGTCACCGATGTGAGATTTATACGGATCACAAGAGTCTCAAGTACATATTTACGCAAACGGATCTGAATCTGAGGCAACACCGATGGTTGGAGCTCATCAAGGATTATGACGTGGGAATCAACTATCACCCAGGGAAGGCCAATGTAGTGGCCGATGCTTTGAGCCGAAAAGGAGTAAGTCATCAACTCACAGTTCGAGAGCTACCATCCGAGTTATGCAAGGAGTTCGAACGGTTGAACCTTGGATTCATAAATGAGATGGGAACGATGGAAGTCAACCCAACATTAGAGCAGGAAATACGGGAAGGACAGACAAAGGACAAGGAAGTACAGGAAATCAAGGAAAGGACCCAAGAAGGAAAAGAATTCAGATTTGATGAGGACGAACAGGGTACCTTATGGCTTGGAAAGAGGATTGTGGTACCTAATGTAAGGCATATTCGGGAAACAATATTGAAGGAGGCAGATGACTCGCCTTACTCAATTCATCCTGGCTGTACGAAAATGTACAAGGACTTAAAGACATGTTACTGGTGGGCCAGCATGAAAAAGGACATAGCCGAATATGTTGCACTTTGTGATGTGTTCTGACGAGTGAAAGCTGAACATCAAAGGCCAGCCGGATTGTTACAACCATTGAAGATCCCGGAGTGGAAGTGGGAAGAGATTGGTATGGACTTTATAGTTGGATTACCGCGAACTCAGTCTGGCTATGATTCAATATGGGTTATTGTGGATCGATTGACAAAGTCAGCTCACTTCATCCCTGTCAAGACCACATATACCACCGCGAAGCTAGCAGAATTGTATATGGAACATATTGTGTGCCGACATGGAGTACCGAAGAAGATAGTCTCAGATAGAGGTTCTCAGTTCACCTCTAGGTTTTGGAAGAAACTGCATGAAGCAATGGGAACAAGGTTGAACTTCAGTTCAGCGTATCACCCTCAAACGGATGGAAAAACCGAGAGGACCAATCAAATTTTAGAGGACATGCTAAGAGCTTGTGCTTTAAAGCATGGGAAAAGTTGGGATAAAAGTTTGCCGTATGCTGAATTCTCGTACAACAATAGCTACCAAGCAAGTATGAAAATGTCACCCTACGAAGCACTATACGGAAGGAAGTGTAGGACACCTTTGTTTTGGAATGAAACTGGAGAGAATCAAGTGTTTGGTCCCGACGTGTTACAAGATGCTGAAAGGTAAGTCCAAATAATACGGGAAAACTTAAAGGCTGCCCAGTCTCGACAGAAAGGTTATGCTGATAATAGGCGAAGGAGTTTGACTTTTGAAGTTGGAGATTTTGTATACCTCAAAGTGTCACCTATCAGAGGTCAGCGACGGTTTAACGTCAAAGGAAAACTAGCACCACGTTACATCGGACCATTCAAGATTTTGGACAAACGAGGAGAAGTGGCATATCGACTTGAGCTGCCAACGTATCTCTCCGATGTACACGACGTATTTCACGTCTCTCAACTCAAGAAGTGTCTCAGGGTACCGGAAGAACAAGTGTCGATGGACGAGTTAGAACTTCAGGAGGATTTGTCCTATGTCGAGCAACCTATCAAAATTTTGGACATGAAGGAAAGGGTCATGAGGAATAAGAGGATCCGTTGGTGCAAAGTGCAATGGAAACACCATACGGAAGCCGAAGCTACGTGGGAACGTGAAGAAGACTTGAAGGCAGAATTTCCTCACCTTTTCTCCACGCTATCGAATCTCGAGGGCGAGATTCACTTTAAGGGGGGTAGGTTTGTAACACCCTCAATTTTCGCATCATGCATTGCATACATGTTCATGCATATAATATTAATAGAATAAAAGAAAGAAATAAAAGATGGAGCATATATACATATATGGTGTAGCAAAAGAAGAAAAAGAAAATAGTAGCCTAAAACATGTATTAGGGAATAAATATAAAATAATATATAAATAAATTATATAATAATATATATATGAAATAATAAATAAATAAAATGAATAAGATAAATAAAATAAATCAAATATAAATAATAAAATATATATAATAATAATAATATAAAAAAGAGGAAAAAAAACCTAACCGCTGGCCAGGCGGCCGAAGCTGGCCCAACCAGCTGGCCCCGCCGCCACGCGCCTCAGCGAGCCCCGCCAGCGCCCGCTCGCGCCGACCCGACCGCGCCTGCCCCGCCGCAGCGCGCGCCCCGCCTTGGCCCCCGCGAATCGCCGCTCCCGCGCGGTATTCCCGCCGAATCCCACCCGAGCCGGCCGATTCCCGCGCTGCCGAATCCCGCCCCGACTCTCCCGAGCGCACGCGCCGCCGGGCCCCACCTCGCCCGCTCGCCCGTACCGGCCGCTCCCGCGTGGCCCACCCCGCGCCGAACCTCGCTCCCGCGTGACCGAGCGACGCACCACCCGACGCCCCGGGTCCCACGCTAGCCGCCCACGCGTGACCGCGCTTCCGCGCCGCCAGCGCCGGTCCCACCCCACACGTTCGCCCGACCGCGAGTTTCCCGGCCGCAACCGACTCGGTCCCTGGATACCGCACGTCTGCGCCTATAAAAAAACGCCCCCTTAGGGTTTTTTCCCCGATACCGCAGAACAGCCGCCGCCGCCTTCCAGAGAAGAAAAGCCGCCGGTACAGAGAACCAGAAGGCTGCGCCCAGGGAAGAAATAAGAAGAAAAAGGAGGGGAAGAAGAGGAGGAAAAAGAGGAGGGCGCCACCGTCCGTCAGAGATCGTCGTCGCCATCGCGTCGCCGTCGTCGTGCCGCCGTAGGACCCTGCGCATCTACTTCGTCTACGCATTGTCCCCATCCCGCGATCATCGAAGCCATCGCATCTACGGTAGGCCATGTTCCCGATGCGAATTTTAGCGACCATATTGAATCTAATAGACGTAAATTGACCGTAGTTGCATCGTATTTTTATTTTCAGCAGCATTAATCCACTCTAAAACCCCCGTAAACTCGTATGAACACATATGAACTAGTTGCATCTAATTAATAAACAACCATAGTTAATTAATAATTGATCTTTGCATGCATGCATATCATCGCATGTTGATTAATGTGTGTGCATCATGTTGATTGTATATGTTTTCTTGTATGTATGATCACGCGTAGAGGAACGTGCTCAAGAGGCCGCATACGAGGATTTCCAAAATCAAGACTTTGAAGCGCTTGAGCAACCCCATCCGTCGGAGCAAGGCAAGTGTCCTTGAAGCATATTGATCCTGTTTTTAAAATAAATGTTTTGTTTGCAAACTGCATGCTTGTGTCAATTTGATGGGAATCCTATGGTAGGAAGTTTACTAGATTTGTTAAACCACCCTTGTCACCTGTAATTTATGGTAGAGAGTTGGGAAGGGTTTTACCTTATTGCTTCGCTTAATTAATTGGGATGACAAACAACACTACACATTTAATTATGCATCAATGATATTCTGGTTAATGTGAACTGGTCAATACGATGGGTGATCTAAGTAAGCCTGGTATGTGGATGGGTTGGATGTTATGCTGGGTTGCTTGCCTTAGATCTAAGGACCGGTTCATGCGAGAATATGCCAGGTCAACAGTGCCACCACAAGGCCAAGTATGGGTGCGGCGTAGCTGAATAATTAGGAGCGCTGCTAGTATTGTATGGACCATTGGATGGCGCGGGGAATGGGAGTCGAGGAGGACTGCCCTGGGATCCACATGGCACACGAGGGGGCCCGTGGGTAGGAGAATGGAGATTCAAGCCTGCCGGTGAAACCTTAGTGGGCCCGTACATACTAGTAGTCCCTTTTGAAATGCTATTTTGTGATCTCTTGGCCACACACCTACGGAAGTGTGAGATGGCATAATGGAGGTTTCTTAGTCACCGAAAGGTGATGAAATCACGAACATGTGGTTAAAGTGGTACAACCTCTGCAGAGTGTTAAAAACTATCATGATAGCCGTGCTCCCGGTTATGAGCGCCTGGATGACCTACATGATTAGAGTTGGAAATTGGGATTTGGGATGGTTATGGTTTGGTAATGGTTATGGTTGGATTATGGTTATGGGTTGGTAATGATTATGGATGATTTCTGGATTATGGTTATGGATATGAATTTGAGTTATGGTAACTGGACATGGATAATGATGATGTTGGCAATGATTGGATATGGTTTATATTCTGTTAATATGATGGTTATGACGGGATTG
The DNA here is from genome assembly GCA_036927565.1 of Tuctoria greenei. Taxonomy (NCBI): domain Eukaryota; kingdom Viridiplantae; phylum Streptophyta; class Magnoliopsida; order Poales; family Poaceae; genus Tuctoria; species Tuctoria greenei. Next base: position 149,368,785 of record JAYESD010000009.1, read on the forward strand.
TTTCACATAGACGTAGTATAATGCTTTTCAAATGTTTTACTGTACTTTTCAGCACTCAGCCTTTATTACATTCGTCATTTGAATAAGCCACATGTCATACTTTCCACACTTGTTGAGTACGACATGTACTCACCCTTGCAATCCCCCCCAACAGCTACTGGAGACAATTGGGAGTACCCTGAGGATCATGTGGAGTACTAGGTTGCGTACTGCCGTCAATTGCATGTGGATTGGAGTCGTACTGTTTATTTTATTTTCCGCTGCATTATTTAGAGTTTTATCATTCGTGAACTATTGGATTATTGTAATAAAGTACTTATTTATTAGTTAAGACGTGGTTAAATTCTGTATATCGTTTGTGATGCAACCGTATATGTGTGATGAACTTCCTGGGCACACATATGCGTTACGCTTGGTTCATATTCGGAACCAGGTGTCACACTTTCATAACCAACCATATCCGTTTATTATAATATTATAACCCAAACCATAACCCAACCAATATCAATCCATCCCAAATCCAAAGTTCCACTCTAATCATGTAAGGCATCCAGGTGCTCGTGACCGGGAGCACGGCTATCATGATAGTTTTTAACACTCTGTAGAGGTTGTACCACTTTACCCACATGTTCGTGATTTCATCACCTTTCAGTGACTAAGAAACCTCCATTATGCCGTCTCATACTTCCATAGGTGTGTGGCCAAGAGATCACAAACTAGCCTTTCAAAAGGGACTACTAGTATTTACAGGCCCACTAAGGTTTCACCGGCAGGCTTGAATCTCTATTATCCCACCCACGGGCCCCCTCGTGTGCCATGCGGATCCCAGGGTATCCCTTCTCGACTCCCATTCCCCGCACCATCTAATGGTCCATACAATACTAGCAGCGCTCTTAATTATTCAGCTACGCCGCACCCATACTTGGCCTTGTGGTGGCACTGTTGTCCTGGCATATTATCGCATGAACCAGTCCTTAGATCTAAGGCAAGCAAAACCACAGTACCATCCAACCCATCCACAAAAGCATGCTAGCTTATATCACCCAAGTTCTATATTACCAATTAACCATGTCCATCAATTCTCATCATCCATAACTTCATTAATTCACAATTAAGACATTTGGTTATTTTTCCAATTCCAATTAATTAGTGCGAAGCAAAAAGGTAAAAAGCCCTCCCTGACTCTCTACAATGTACCCCTAGCAACAAGGGTGGTCATACAAGTCTAGTAAATACCTATCATGAGTTTCCCATCAATTTAACACAAGCATGCAGTTTTGCAAACAAAACATTTAAAAACAGGATCAATATGGTCAAGGACACTTGCCTTATACTCCGCAATTCGATGGTCAAGCAACTCAACATCTTGCACACGAAGATCCACGCATACTCGCTTCTCGATTGTAACCTCTTGAGTGTACCGGTCTATTCGCAATCAACACATACACGAGCAAACATACATAATAAATACATTGAAACCACTAATCAATATGCAAAATATGAATGCATACAGAAAATATGTTTTTATTAATGTTATATAAATTTCTATGGCATTTTAATAATTTTCGATAATGGTTTCCTATTTATTAGGGCAAGTTTGGGATTAATTACAATTAACTCAGAGGCAAAATAATTATTTTAGAATATTAAATGTGATGAAAATATTATTAATTATGTCGGTACCCTGCGTACCGTATACCCCTTGGGACTACAAAAAGACCATAGAAACTTCACCTGTTTGAGTTGAAGACCTCTGAAGGCCCCACGTGTCATACGGGACCGGACCTGCCTCCCTTCTATGGTTAGTCCCTGTGCTGCCACGTGTATCCTACAACTGGAGCTACATCCCACACATGGGAAAACTCCGGGTCAAATACCTGTGCGGCACCTCCGGACCTAACCCCCGACAGAGGGAAGCTCCGGTCCTGACACGTGTACAACAGCTCCAGACCTACCCGTCCCATATGGTAAACTCCGAAGCTGCCACATGTCCAACCACCGGACCTTAAACTTCAACAAGCCGACTGGAGGACCCCAACGGCTCAAACCTTCAAGGGGTAATCAAAGACTTCAAGACCCGGTTACGTGTCATTAATACCGTCTTAATGACACACGATCGGAGGGCCCTTAATACCAGTAACGGCATCGTCTAGGCCCATTACCACTCTATTAAGGGTACTTAAGCTCATTAATTGTATATTAAGCATCAGTAGCCGCCAGGGCCACATGTCGGGCCGGGCTAATGATGTAACGACCAGTCCTTGTACTATAAAAGGACTGGTCGATGTTACACAGGGCTGGACAGACTCTCTGACGCCCTCAGACACACATACAGTCTCTGACTGAAAGCTCTTAGACGCTGAATACAACAACTACACATCCCGTGGAGTAGGGTCTTACGCTCAGGCGGCCCACAGTAGTATCGGGAGAATTGCCGGAAAAACACTCCGACAGTTGGCGCACCAGGTAGGGGGACGTGCCCGAGATTTTAAGAATGGTGAACTCAGCTGCTGGATCATCCAACGGCAACCCCGCTGCACAACCTGCTGAAGGAAATCCCTCCAACATGCAACAACCAGTAGGTGCCACAGCACCAGCAGGAGTCATGCCTCTGCCGCCACCTTCTGCACCAGCAAATCAAGCTGGACAGCAGGACAGAGCATCTGTGTCGGTCACGGCGTCGGCGAATAACAACAATCCTGAACACGAGCTCCATGCAGCACGTGCTCTCCTCCAACGCCCACCACCTCCGGGTGCATCCCAGGGTGCAATGGAGCAGTGGAGGGCTGATGTGGAACACTTTGTTGCAGGAGTAGCCGATCGCATCAGCAACCAAGGTCCTCCCCCCTCGGGGTGGGCCCCATCGCAGCATCGGACTCTGTCGAGCAGACTTGTTCTGCACGCTTCTGAAAATAGGAGGCGTGCTGCGTCTCAACAAGTGACGTCGTTGCCTCCCGGGGCGCGACGCACCCATACGGTAACTAGGCTTTCAACTCATGATCTCCGGGCGGAGCTTGATCGCCGTTACTGCCAACAGGACGACCATGTCCATATCGAGCGTGCTCGTGAAAGGTGAGAAGCTCGAGACAGTCCTGTTCCTGAGGGAATAGGAGGAGACTATTCTACCCTGGCCATGCACTTGCGCATGGTCAGATGGCCACAAAAGTTCCGGCCTCACCTGCCAGAGAAATTTGACAGGACTGTCAATCTCGCTGAGTTTCTCCAGATTTACTCCACTGCAATCCTTGCAGCCGGAGGTAACGAGGCCGTAATGGCCAACTACTTCCCCGTGGATTTAATTGGGACCGCCAGGTCCTGGTTCATGAGCCTCCCGCCCAACTCTATCAATAGTTGGGCGAAATTGTGCCAACAGTTCACCGCCAATTTTGGAAGTTCATACACCCGACCAGGCATCGAACTGGACCTTTTTGTTGTAACACAAAAGGGGGGAGAATCCTTGCGTTCCTTCATCCAGAGGTTCTCCAAGGTACGAAACAATATTCCTTCTATCTCTAGCGCCTCTGTTATTGTGGCATTTATATAGGGCGTACGAGACAAGAAGATGCTGGAGAAGCTGGCGATCAAGGAGATCACCAGTGTCACGGAGCTCTTCAGCTTGGCAGACAAGTGTGCTAAAGCTGCGGAGGGCCATGAAATGCACTCCAAACCACCTCCGGAGGATAACAAAAAAATCCTCCAAGGGCGAATCCACTACCTCCGGAAGTGGCAAAAAGAAGAAAAAGTCCAACGACAAGAATAAGCCGTTGGCTGGCACACCTACTGCTGCAGCTGCTGCAGCTCCGGGTGGCCAGGGGCCACGCCCCGAGAAACGACCTCGACCTCCATCTGAAGATGGCGGAAACTCCAAAATGTGGTGTCCTATTCATAAGTGGAACAACCATAACTTGTAAGACTGCCGAGAGTTCCAGAACCTTGACGAGCGTTACAACAAGCGTCGGGAAGAAGTTCCTTTCCGACAAAGGGAGGAAAACAGAAAGTCGACAAAGCTCCGACTGAAGAAGAATTAGGCTTTCAGGACCCTAAAAAGGTCTTGAAAGCTGTTTACACTTCCGTCGACGACGACTCCGACGTCTCTGACAATGAACGTCGGAAAACCATGAACACCATTTTTGGTGGTTTGTGGGACATCACCTCCCGTCGTGTCCTCAAAACCATGCGGTGGGACATGGCCATGGTGGCTCCCACCGCCAGGGCAAAATTGCACCGGAAGTGGATGGATACTGCCATCACTTTCGATGCGTCGGACTGCCCTCGGAATATGATCGGAGCTGGTCAACTCCCATTGATGGTATCTCCGACCATCAACAACATCCAACTCCACCATGTAATGGTAGACAGAGGTTCGGGGTTGAACCTCATAAGCTTCAAAGCTTTCGTCAAGCTTCAGCTCCGACCTTCAAACCTTCGCCCCTCTCGACCTTTCTCCGGAGTAGGTCCGAGAGCCATAACCCCACTTGGTGCCATTACTCTCCCCGTAACCTTTGGGACTCGAGAGAACTATCGCACTGAGAAGTTGGTCTTTGACGTTGCTCAGATCAACTTACCCTTCAACGCCATTCTGGGCAGACCAGCCTTGTACAAGTTCATGGCTGTTGCTCATTACGGCTACTTGGTGTTGAAGATGCCAACACCAGCTGGTGTTCTACGGATCCGTGGAGACCGCACTACCGGAGTGACTACACTGGAAGAACTTCACGCGCTTGCTACAGCGCAGGAGGAAGAGTCCAGGCAGGAACAAGCTCCAAAACCCCCGAGCATTCGTCATCGAGGCTCAACCTCTGCACCCCATGTGCAGCCAAGTGGCGACACCGACATTCCCGTAAAAGTCGTTCAAATCGGTTCCGATGCCGCTCAGACCACCCTTATATCGGGAGGTATGAATGACAAATAAGAACTCGCGCTCATCACTTTCCCCCGGGCTAACGTCGATGTGTGCCTGGCAACCGTCACAAATGCCTGGGATCCCTAGGAAAGTGATTGAGCATAATCTGAAGATCTATCCCGACGCCCGGCCTGGACACCAAAAGCCTCGGAAGCAATCAGTAGAGCGACAAAACTTCATACGACAAGAAGTGAAGAAGTTGCTCGAAGCTGGATTCATCCGAGAGGTCTTCCACCCAAAATGACTGGCAAACCCAATCATTGTACCCAAGGCTGGCGGGAAGCTTCGAATGTGTATCGACTACACAACACCGAATAAGGAATGTCCAAAAGATCCATTCCCACTACATAGAATAGATCAAATAGTGTATTCCACCTCCGGTGTGAATTACTGTGTTTCCTAGATGCATATTCTGGGTACCATCAAATCAGAATGTCTAGGGAAGATGAAGAGCATACTTCTTTCATCACAGTAGATGGATTGTATTGTTATACTGCCATGCTATTTGGTCTCAAGAATGCAGCTTCAACATTTGTACGTGCTATGTACAAAACCTTTGGAGAGCTCATTAGAGACGTAGTGGAAGTGTATGTCGATGACATCGTCGTCAAGATTAAGGACAAGGAGTCACTTCTTGACACCTTGTAAGCTGTTTTCGACAAGTTGCGAATCACTCGCACGAAGCTAAACCCGGACAAGTGTGTCTTTGGGGTTAGCTCCGGAAAGCTTCTAGGTTTCCTGGTAAACCACCGAGGCATAGAGGCAAATCCGGCGAAGATTAAAGCCATTAAAGATATGTGGTGTAACACCCTAAATTTTTGCATCCTGCATTGCATACATGATCATGTATTAAACATTAGTAGGATAAAAGAAAAATGATAAAATATACAAATGTATGTAGCAAAAGAAGAAAAAGAAAATAATAATTATTGCCTAAAACTTGTAATGAGGAATAAGTATAAAAATAAATATATATAAGTATATATAAAATTAATATATAACAATATATAAAAATAGATAAAATATTAATATTAATAATATATGTAAAAAAATAATAAATAATAAATAATAAATGTATAACATGAATGATATTTATATATAAAATATATATAATAAATAACATAGTAAAAAAAAGGGGTAAAAAAAATAGTAAAATAAAAAAATATAAATTATAAAATAAAAAAAAGAAAAAAAAAAGAAAAAAAACCCCGCCGGCCAGCGGCCGAGCCGCCAGCCGGCCACGCCGCGCGCGACCGCGCCTCGGCCCCCGCGTCACCTGCCGCCTGCAGCGCGCGGCGCGCCCGCCCCGGGGGCCCCACCCTCCGCCTGCCCCGGCTGACGCGACGCCCGGGCCCCGGTCCCCTCTCCCCCCCTGACGCGACCCGCCGCCCGCGCCCCGATGCCCCACGCCGCCTGCGCCCTCCCGCACCACCCCGCCGATCCCGCGCCGAACCGACCCCGCCCCACGCGCCGCCCGCTGGGTCCCACCGCGCGCACCTCGCCCGACTCCCGCGTCGCCCTCCCGCGCGTAGCGCGACTCCCGCCGTCCCCGGTCCCACGCCAGCCGCGCACCGCACCGCCTGCCGCGTCGGACCCCACCCTACCTCGCCCGTACCGACGCGACCCCGCCTCCGAAAATTTTTCCCGTAACCGCCCCGATTCTTCCGCCCGGATACGACTCCCTCCCGCGTCCGACTCCCCTGCCGCGAATCCCGCCCCGTACCGAGTCGGTACCAAGGCCGTACCCTAGCCTCGCCCCTATAAAAAGCCCCAGCCTCCGTAGGTTTTCTCGATTACAGAAACGCAGCCGCCGGAAGCCGCGAAAAAGGGTCCAGAGGCTGCGCCAGGGGAAGAAAAGGAAGAAAAAAAAAGGGAAAAAGAGGGAGAAAAAGAGGAGGGCCCCACCGTCCACCGGAGATCGTCGCCGTCGTCGTGCCGCCGAGGAACTGCTGCGCCATCCACTTCGTCTACGCATTGTCCCCATCCCGCGACCGTCAAGCCGTCAGATCTACGGTAGGATTTATTCCCGATGCGAATTTTAGCGACCGTATTAGATCTAATAGACGTAAATTTATTTTAGTTGCACCATAAATTTTATTTCCGCAGCATTAATCCACCCTAAAACCCCCGTAAACTCATATGAACGCGTATGAACTAGTTGCATCTAATTAATAAACGAACGTAGTAAATTAATTATTAAACTGTGCAGGCATGCATGTCATTGCATGTTGATTATTTTGTGTGCATTATGTTGAATTGTATATGTTTCTTGTATGTATGATCACACGTAGAGGAACGTGCTCAAGAGGCTGCATACGAGGATTTCCAAAACCAAGACTTCGAAGCGCTTGAACAACCCCATCCGGCGGAGCAAGGCAAGTGTCCTTGAAGCATATTGATCCTGTTTTAAAATAAATGTTTTGTTTGCAAAACTGCATGCTGTGTCAATTTGATGGGAATCCTATGGTAGGAAGTTTACTAGATTTGTTAAACCAACCTTGTCACCTGGAATTTATGGTAGAGAGTCGGGAAGGGTTTTTACCTTTTTGCTTCGCTTAATTAATTGGGATGGAAAAACCAACACTACGCATTTAAATATTGCATCAATGATATTCTGGTTAATGTGAATTGGTCAATACGATGGGTGATCTAAGCAAGCCTGGTATGTGGATGGGTTGGATGTTATGGTGGTTTGCTTGCTTTAGATCTAAGGACCGGTTCATGCGAGAATACGCCAGGACTACAGTGCCACCACGAGGCCAAGTATGGGTGCGGCGTAGCTGATTAATTAGGGCTTTGCTAGTGCTGTTTGGACCATTGTGGATGCTCGGGGAAGGGGTAGTCGGATTGGGTTTGTTGACGATTGGTGGGACTACCCTGGGATCCGAATGGCTCAAGAGGGGGCCCTTGGTTGAAGATGTGCTCAGTTGGAGGCATCGCCACCGATGAAACCTCAGTGGGGTCTGAATAGGCTAGTAATCCCTTTGTAAAGGCTATTTTGTGATCTCTTGACCATACACCAAAGGAAGTGTAATTGGCATAAGAGAGGTTCCTTAGTCGCCGACGGGTGATGAAATCACAAACACGTGGGTAAAGTGGTACAAACTCTGCAGAGTTAATTAAAACTATCATGATAGCCGTGCTCCCGGTTATGAGCGCCTGGATGACCTACATGATTAGAGTTGGAAATTGGGATTTGGGATGGTTATGGTCTTGTAATGGTTATGGTTTGGTAATGGTTATGGTTGATATTCTGATTATGGTTATGGTTATGGATGGAATTACGGTTTATGACATTGATTATGGTTATTGGTAATGGTGAATTATGGGCTGGTATTATGATGGTCACATGGTTTATGATGGGTTTACATACACATAATATATATATTGCTTTTCAAATGTTTTACTGTACTTTTAAGCACTTAGCCATTTTTATTGTCGTCATTTGAATCAGCCACATGTCATACTTTCCACACTTGCTGAGTACAACATGTACTCACTCTTGCAATCCCCCACCCAACAGTTGCAGGTCAGAATTGTGAGTTTAATGGTGATAATGTGGAGATCTAGGCCGTGTCTACCGTCAACTTTGCCTGTGGTGTTGCATGGAGCTGCGCTATTCCCTTTTGCTTAGTTGCTTAGTTGCTTAATTAGTTTATATCCGCTGCATTAGTTGAACTTATCATTAATATTCATTAGAGCTTGTATTCGAGGATTTAATGAAATATGTAATAAGAGTACTTATTTAATAATTTGAGCTGTGGTAATTATCTGTTTATCATTTGTGAATCACTCGTGTATGTGTGTTGAACATCCTGGGCACACATATGCGTTTGCTTGGTTCATTTTCGGAACCGGGCGTCACATGTGGCCACCAGCTCGCATCAAGGACGTCCAGAAGCTGACTGGATGTCTAGCTGCCCTCAGCTGATTCATCTCAAGACTAACGGAATGGGCACTACCCTTCTTCAAGCTATTGAGGAAGTCTGGACCATTCCAATGGTCTGAAGAAGCAGAAAAGGCGTTCCAGGAGCTGAAGCAGCTCCTCACCACTCTACCAACCTTGGTAGCTCCGAACCCTGGTGAGCCTTTACTGCTTTATATTTCGGCAACTGACGAAGTTGTCAGCATGGTCCTGGTTGCAGAGAGACCAGAACCGTTACAAGCTTAGGAATCCAGACCCCTCCGGGAGAGTCAGGAAGTTCCTGAAGGCGAGTCTGGGTCCCAGCCCCCAGACTTGGGTCAACAAGGAGTTACTCTTGATGAGCAAGAAGAACCAGACCCACATGGGAGGCTCCAGGTCACTCCTGAAGAAGCTCCGGGTTCCTCCAACAAGGACCCGGCGATCCCCGAAGAAGATCCGGACCCCTCTGGGAGGGTCTGGGTCGATGAGGAGGAAGCTTTGGGCTCCTCCGAGAGGGTCCGGACAGTCCAACGCCCAGTGTACTTCATCAGTGAAGTACTCCACGACGCCAAAACTCGATACCTGGAAGTATATAAACTGCTATACGCAGTTCTTATTGCTTCCAGGAAGCTCTGACACTATTTCCAAGCTCACAAGATTTCAGTGGTGACTTCATATCCACTGCGAGGGATTTTGCATAATCCAAACTCCACTGGGAACATTGCAAAATGGGCAGTGGAATTGGCTGAGTTTGACCTTGAATTCATCCCAAGACAAGCAATCAAAAGTCAAGCATTGGTAGACTTTGTGGCGGAATGGACCCCCTCTCCATCAAACCCTGGGGGCCCTAGTGAGCAGAAGCCGGAACTCAAGGCTCCGGTCTTCATCGAGCCTCACTGAACTCTCTACTTCGACGGCTCCATGTAGAAGCTGGGGGCCAGAGCTGGAGTCCTTCTCCTCGCTCCGACCGGGGAGAAGGTTAAATACATGGTGCACCTTGACTTCAAGGCGACCAACAACATGCGGAGTATGAAGCACTCATTTACGGACTAAAAGTGGCACTATCATATGGTGTCAAGCAATTGTTAGTCAAGAGAGATTCGCAGCTCATCATTAAACAGGTGAAGGGTGAATGCTCCTGTAACAATCCCCAACTAGCTGCTTATCTCCTTGAAGTCTAGAGGCTTCAGAAGGACTTCGAAGTCCTGGACCTCCACCATGTACAACGTCTCCATAACGCTGAAGCTGACGACTCTCGACGAAAGCGTCAAGCGGAGCTCTGGCTCCCGACAGAACATTCGTCCGGAGGTTGTCTAAACCGACAGCTCAACCTGTTGAACCGAACGAAGGGGGCAAGACCAGCAGCTCAAAGCTGGCAGTCCCGATGACCCTGTTACCATAGCAGCCATCAAGGGTCGTAGGTGATGCTAGAAGCTCCGAGCAACCCAACATGCAAGACTCAAATGCTCAAGCTAGCTCCGATGCATGGATCTCGGAGATCCGGAGCTACTTGAAAGACAACTTCCTTCCTGAGGATGATGTATCCGTTGACTGGATAGTCAGATTGGCTAAAAGATACACGTTGGTAGAAGGGGATCTCTACCCGCGCGGTGCCAACGGCGTCCTAATGCAGTGCATTACATGGGAAGAAGGCTGCGATCTCCTTGCAGAAATCCATGGAGGCGAGTGTGGGAACCACACGTCTTCCCGCACGCTGGTCGGTAAAGCCTTTCGGCATGGCTTTTACTGGCCTACAATGCTCCAGGATGCAACTGAGGTGGTGAAGAAATGTGAAGCATGCCAGTATCATGCGAAACAAATTCACACACCGGCCCAGCCTCTACAAATGATACCTACTACATGGCCTTTTGCTATGTGGGGGATGGATATCTTGGGACCTTTCCCAAGAGCCGCCGAAGGTTACAAGTTCCTGGACGTCACCATTGACAAATTCACCAAATGGCCGGAAGCAACTCCAGTTGTGACAATAAACAAGCAATTAGCCATCAACTTCTTACAGTCCATCGTATGCAGATTTAAAGTCCCAAACAAAATCATAACCTATAATGGGACCCAATTCACAAGCTTTGCATTCCAAGGATATTGCGAAGATCTCGGCATTCAAGTCAGCTACGCTTTCGTAGCTCACCCGGCAAGCAATGGCCAAGCTGAGAGAGCAAATGCAGAAATCCTAAAAGGACTCAAGACGTGCACATATGAGCGTCTGAAAAAACATGGAGCCAACTGGATTGAAGAGCTTCCGCCCACTCTATGGGCCAACAGAAAAACTCCAAACCGGTCAACTGGAGAGACACCCTTCTTCCTGGTGTATGGAGCTGAGGCTGTCCTTCCTCCAGAAATCACCTTGGGATCGCTCTGGGTCCGGACCTTCGATGATGCCGCGCAGGACCAGCTCCGGTGTGAAGACCTTGACCTCCTTGAAGAGGGAAGGTGCCGAGCAGCTATTCGGAATGCCCGATACCGCCAAGCTCTCCGGCGCTATCACCAAAGGCATGTTCAGAGCCGACAGCTCGAGGAAGGCGATCTGGTTCTATGGAGAATACAATCTAGAGAAGGGTTAAACAAACTCTCCCCCAGCTGGGAAGGACCCTTCCGAGTGATTAAAGTATCCCGTCCCAGATGCGTTCGCTTGGTAACCAAAGATGGGACACCTCTCCCTAATCCTTGGAACATTGAGCACCTCCGTAAGTTTTACAGTTAATATCATGGAGGTGAGTCTGTAGTTACACGTGATGTATGTTATAGAGTCATTGTACAAAGTCGGGTAGCTCCTCCGGGAGAACAGCCGGACCTTCCCCGAAAGGTTCGCAGAGTTCAGGCAACACTTGTCACAGTCTCAGAACTAAAAGTGTAGCTAGCTACCTTGGGTCAAACAAGAAACAAAACACACTTGGCCTGGTTACGTACCCTAAGGGTGTACTTGTTTCCCCTGTACCCCAGACCTATAATGAAAGACATCTTTGTGTGAAAACAGACTCCACGTGCATTTACTTTGTACAAGCTCAATATTTTTTATTTTTCTCTTTCTTGTCTATAACAAAGTTGTGCGATTCTCAAGAATTTTTTAGATCGACTAATTCATGTACAACTTGAGTCACATTGTTAATTCCTTTGGGTTTTCACGTTGTTGAATGGCTCACTTGCCTGAATGCCGCCAGCCAATCTAGGTCTAGAGTGTGCTATCGACTTAGCTTGGTCCTGCACCCTAAGTATGCCACTCTACCTACACTCCGGCAGGCCGAAGTAAGGCGGGTCCTAAAAACAACTGGACCTAGAGAAAATAACTCAGTGCACTTGATTGTATGAAGAATTGGGCCCGACCCAAAAATTTCTTACGAGAATAGTAAGTCGCAACAGAGTTATAGATAGGAAACGAATTTTACTATTTTTCTTGACTTCAGTGTGCAGGAAAAATAAAGATCTCAAGATGATGGTGAATTAAGCCGGAGCTATTAAAGCTCTGACATCCCCTAGATGGCTTGTAATCGATGTTTTAAACCTTGATAGCAAGTATTGCTGGAGCTACTTAGCTCCGGTAAAGCCAGGGGGCTAGCCGTCAAAGTGAACAAAAGATGGTGGGAATACTTTAGGAGACTAACTGTCCATGCTCTACGCGTTGATGGAGACCACTGCTGGAGCTACCAAGCTCCGATGATGGTCAAAGCCGGAGCCCTTAAGCTCCGACAAACTCAGGAAGCCTTCACTACTGAAGACTTCAGACCTACGCTCTACAAGTCTAAAGCACGCAAGTCTTCAATAGCAGTTACATCCTCTTGGTACATGTTCACAATCAAATTGTGTACATCTACCAGGGGGCCAAGTGGGACAAAAGTGTTGAAGACAAAAAATGAAATTCATAAAAAACTTGGATTTCATTCATCTGGAGACAAGATATTACAAAATTGGAGAAGAAGAAGAGAGAATACAAGCGGAAGCTACAAAGAGATGGTCCTAGACCCTATGGAAGAACGAGGTGACCTTCTGGGCAACCTGAGAAATGCTGGCTTGGGCAGCTTCTCCCTCTCCGTCAATGGGGACTTGGAGCACCAGGTCCAGGGGGAATTGGGGGTCCCGACTTGTGTAGCATGACAGAATAAATTCCGCGACGCTCTTGGCCAGGGATTGTCCCTCGGTTTCCAGCTGGTCCGCAATGACATCGCCCATCTTGGTGAGCTTGTTGCCTACCGAACTCAGCGCCTGCAATGCCTGGTCCAACTCTGGTTCCAGATCATCTGGACGCACGGGACTAAAACCCATTGGCGTCAGCGCGTTGTCGGCTTTGCCCAGGAAATCCCAAACTTGTTGGGACTCCGCAACCCTGTCGCTTCGCATCTCCTCCAAGGATCTTCTGGCCGCCGCAAGCTCCGAGTTCTCCCGAGCAAGACGCTCCACCTCTTTGGCATTCTACTGAATCTTTTCAGCAACCCGCCTTTCGAGTTTACTGAGCTCTTCCTCCTGGAGGTGGATCTCGTTCCTGTGGTTGACCAGGTCCTTCTGTCAGTCCCACACCTTCTTGTCCCTGGCAGCAATGTCAGTTTCCCTCCTGTGGAGTTCCTGTCCTTGCTGCTAGACCTTCTTCTCCTCTCTCTCGCAGTGCTCATCCAATTTCTTGGTGCGCTCCTCGAGACTCTTGTCACCCAGAGTTAGCCTCTTAGTAAGCTCTTCTCCCCTCTTCACGACGTCGTCTCGCAGCTCCAGGAGTTTTTGCTCTTCATCCTCGAGCTTTCTCTCCTGCTCCCCAAGAGCCTCCCGGCGCTCAACGAGGCTGGTGTGGATGGCATCAAGCCTCTCTTGGCGATCATCCGCTGCGCTATTAGCAGCCTTGGCCTGTTCATAGATGGCCCGAGACTGGTTGTCAAGGGATCGCGTCATGCTTTCCCTCTCATCCAGCAACTTACCCCAGTACACCAGGCGGATCTTATCCTTCCTCACCCACTCTTTGTCATCAGCTAGCCTCGACTGCGCCAGCATGGTCTCGAATTGGAGCCGGTTGCGCCACCTCCTAAGAGTTTGACGCTCCTCCTTGAGAGCCTTGCTGTCGTGGTAAAAAGCCAGCTGAACCTGGCGAAGACTGGAGCAGGCGTTGTCAATAGACAACGACGAAGGGATCGGGTCCGGACTTGTCAGGGCCATCTCCGCTGGTTCCAGCGGGTTCTCCGTGACAAAAATTGGGTCCCACTCTACAAGAGCGGTTCCCTGAGCTTCCGCAACACTAGGGCCGCCCTCCAGAATAGCCTCGACTGCTGTCGAGGAAGGTCCTGCTACAGGAGTTTCAACCTCCAGAGTTGGCTCTGAAGGTCCGGCCGCCAGGTCATCAAAAACTGGTCCCTCAAGCGGGGGGCGAACAACTTCATCTCGGCACACTGGTTCGGGCACGGGCACCTCCGGGACCACCACCTCCGGGGCAGGAGTTGAAGGTTCGACCGGAGGTGGAGCCACCTCCGGCTCCGACACTGGCGCTTCCTCCAACACCGGCCCAGATGCTGACGCTTTGACCACCATGGGCTCGGGCGCCAGCACCTTCGCGGCGATTGCTTCAGGCGCCAGAACCTCTTAGACGACCAGCTCTACCGCCGAAACTTCAGCAGCAGCCGGCTCTACCATTGGAACTTCTTCGATAACCGGCTCAGGCGCCGGAGTTTCATCAACCACCGGCTCTATCGCCAGGGCATCATCAACCACCGGCTCCGTCGCCGGGGTTTCAATGACATCTGGCTCAAGGGCCGGAGTCACAGATATCTCCGGTTACTGAAGCTGGAGCGTCCATCATTTCAGCGTTCAAACCCGGAGCTTCAACCTCCGGGGCAGGTGCCACTGGTACATCTTAATTCCCATGGTCCGACGCTACCACGGGAGCCTCTGGGGATGAATCAAGGTCCAAGACCACGACAGCCGGCGCCGGAGCTATCGCAACTTCAGCCACTCCTTGGGGCGGCGCTGGGATTGGAGCCGGAGCCTCCGCCTACACAGCTTCAGATGTTATGGCAGGAACAGGAGCTTTAGCCCCTCTCTTGGGTACCCTGTGGATGGCGAACAAAGACACTTAAAACACAGTTACAACACAAAACAACCAATTGAGGTAAAAACAAAAATTACCTCGGAAGGCTTCTGCACTAGTTAGCATGGAACCTCTTCTCCGGACGCTCAGGACTGGACCCTGGCACCACTGGCATGTCTATTCCGGAAGGTTCCCCGGAGCTTGCCGCAACTGTCGGTGCTGCTTTGGTCGAGGTCCCCCTCGATCGAGAAGAACTTCCGGATCCAGAGCCTTCAGCTGGTGCCGTAGCTACACGGCCGGAACTAGCACCCCGGGGAGGAGCCGATGCTGGAGTGGCTGCTGCCGTTGAAGACCTCCCCCTCTGGAGAGAAGGAGTTGTTGGGGAAGGAGCAGGCCTGACGGACCTCCCATCAGAATGATTCAACTTCCTTTTCCGGCTCAAGGGCTCGGCCAACTCTTTGCCCTTGCTTGAGACTTCAACTCTCTGTTCTGGGACAGAGGGGGGACCACCCTCGGAGGCCCAGAAGATCACCAACTCGGTGGTCGAACGCCTCTTGACGATACCAAGGTCATCAAGCACCGACATCTTACGCTGGAGCTCCCTGCTGAACTCTGCCTCCATGTTCATAGGGAGGAAAGCCGCCGGCGGAGAAAAATAGTCACCCTCAACGTCGATGCCGTGTTGGAACTTCTTGAGGTGAAGCTCTAAGGTTGCGCCTTCCAGGTTGGACTTCAAACCGATTTCAATCCGGTCATCGTCCATCACACTGTTGAGGTCCTAAGCAAGCTTCTCCCTCTTCTTCAGCGAAGCCCACCTGTTGGCCAGGAAGTTGCAAAATACCGCCTGAGGAGTCTCCCCTCCTTCCACACACTGGCGGATCCTGGTCAGAGCAGGGTTGAAGGCATCCGACAACACCAGAACTTTGCTCCAAGCTTCAGTCTCGACATTGGGGAGGCCTGCGGGCAACTCCAGCCTCTCATGCTCCTCTGCCCTGATGACAATCCAATCCTTCTTCCAGTCGTCCCACTTACCAGAAGGGAACGACCGCAAGTACTTGTGCGGGCACTTCTTGCGCTTCACAAAGTAATAGAAGCCAAGGTACTCATCACTCTTGCCGGTGGTGTGGATGGTGAAGAAGGTGCGGAAGAGCTCGACACAGGGAGGAATACCCACCCACATCTCGCAGAAGTGGACAAAGATCGACACCAAAAGAATGGAGTGGGGACTGAGGTGGTACAACTGCAGACCATAGAAGTCTAGCAACATCAAGAGAAAAGAAGAAAAGGGTGGGACCAGTCCCACCATGGCGTACACAGAGAAGTACACCATTTCGCAGGCATGCTCCTTCTCGAAAGGAAGCTTGTCGGCACGGACCTGGTGATTGAAGAAGTCACTGGACCACCCCATGAGGGCCCGAACCTTCTTCAAGTTGCCGTCGGTCTTAAGTCGGCTCTCGCGGAGACCGAACTCCATCGTAGCACAAGCGGGGCTAGAGATGAAAAGCAAGCGAAAGTTTGGAAGGTTTGAGCACAAGATCGAATGAAGGCGTAAAGAACCCCCAAACAGTGCCTGATTTCCTTCTTAAGTAAGCCTCCGCAACGCTTGGATGGAAACCATAGAGCAGCCGATGTTACAAGTCAAAAACTTCTCCCTGCCAATGACAAGGGGGCCCGGGGCCACCCCATCGATCAAGTCGAGGTCCTTACCCCAGGCGAACGGTTGTCATCATGAAAGGCAGGAAACCCGAAGGCGGCGACCTGACAAGGCGCGCGGAACCGAGACAATTTTCGTATCGAGAACCGACGACCTTCAATTGCGTGAGATCCGCACGCTAAGATCTCACCTGCCGCATCCAGGATATGCCACGCGGCGGTGGTTTAACTATGAACTACTGCCAACGACACATCCAAAGATCCTTGGGGACACGACACAAAAATCGAAGGATGCACCTACCTCTGGCAGAACGACTTCACCCAAAAGGTCTCTCCCAGAGGTGGGCCCAGGGGGCCACTGTCGGTACCCTACGTACTGTATACCCCTTGGGACTACAAAAAGACCAAAGAAACTTCACGTGTTTGAGTTGAAGGCCTCCGAAGGCCCCACGTGTCATACGGGACCGAACCTGCCTCCCTTCTATGGTTAGTCCCTATGCTGCCACATGTATTCTACAACCAGAGCTACATCCCACACATGGGAAAACTCCAGGTCAAATACCTGTGCGGCACCTCCGGACCTAACCCCCGACAGAGGGAAGCTCCGGTCCTGACACGTGTACAACAGCTCCGGACCTACCCGTTCCATACGGTAAACTCCGAAGCTGCCACGTGTCCAACCACCGGACCTTCAACTTCAACAAGCCGACTGGAGGACCCCCAACGACTCGGACCTTCAAGGGGTAATCAAAGACTTCAAGACCCGATTAAGTGTCATTAATACCGTCTTAATGACACACGATCGGAGGGCCCTTAATACCAGTAACGGCATCGTCTAGACCCGTTACCACTCTATTAAGGGTAATTAAGCTCATTAATTGTGTATTAAGCATCAGTAATCGCCAGGGCCACATGTCGGGCTAGGCTAATGATGTAACGACCAATCCTTGTACTATAAAAGGACTGGTCGATGATACACAGGGCTGGACAGACTCTTTGACACCCTCAGACACACATATAGTCTCTGACTGAAAGCTCTTAGATGCTCAATACAACAGCTACACATCTCGTGGAGTAGGGTATTATGCTCAGGCGGCCCGAACCACGTAAATCCTGGTGTCCATTTGCCATATTCTTTGGAATCTCTGCACACCCAATACCGAACTACAAACTCCTTGAGCTACCAACGGTAGTATCGGGAGAATTGCCAGAAAAACACTCCGAAAAATTACTTACTAGAATTTATTATAGATTTTATGGAATTTCTCTGGATTTAATTTGATACTTTATGAATTAACTAGGCTTTAATCTCATTTATTAAATCTGAAAAACAGATTAAATAATATAAAAATATAATACTTAGTAAATCTAGAATTACCTTTAGATGTTGCATGATTTAATCTAACTTTTGAGTTTGAAGTGATTTAATGATTTGACGATGATTAAAGGCTGCCCAAATAAAACATATCCTACACGTGTTTTAATTCAAATACTGGAACCAAAATAATAGTGTAGATCTAGATCGTAATACCTACCGTGTGCGCATCAAATTTGGACGGTCGTGGAGTGGCGGCGACGTGGCGTGTCTCCGGGATCTAAAGTTTCGTTGATGAAGATGACGGCGGTCTAATGTAGACGAAATAGATGATGGTATGATATAGACGAAGGAGATGGCGATGCGATCATCCGGCGGCATGACGACGGTGACGATGTAATGATCTACCACGAAGAACGGTGACGATGCGATGATCCCCGCGGACAGTGGCTCCTTTCTTCCCCTTTTCTTCCCTCTTCTCTCCTCCTATTTTCCTCCCAGGCGGCCTCTGGCTTTTGTGTCTGGCGGCTAGGGTTTTCTGGGCTGGGAAACTCGCCTCTGTTGAAAAACGCCGGAACAACAACTTATATAGGCGCGAGGGACGCGGTACCCGGCGTTGGGCGAACTGACTCGGTTACGCCGCTGCGCGGGGCGCTCTGGCCGGCCGACTCGGTACCGAGTCGGTGCTTGGCAATGCTGCTGGGGGCGCGTGCGGCGCGCGAGGCGTGGGAAAGCGGGGCAGGCGCAGTCGGGCGGGGCGCTGGGGGTGCGCGCGGGAGTGTGGTGCTGGGGCGCGCGGGGCCACGGTGTGGGGCGCGCGGGAGCGGGCCGGCCGCACGGCCTGGCCTGCGGTGCTGACCCTTGTTTATTTCTTTTTTTTTTCATATAAGTTTGTTGTTTTTTATATTACTTTTTCATTTATTCTTTATTTATTAATACTTTCTATTATTTTTATTTTATATTTTTTCTTTTATTTTTATTCATTTTATTTACTTATTTTGTATTATATATTTATATTTACATATTTATTTGTATTATTATTAGTATTTATTTTTACTTATTATTTACTAATTCCTTATTCTTTTTTCTTTAATTTACTTATTGTTATACTTTTCAGGAGTTATTATTTCTTTCCTTTTTATTTTTATTTTCGTTTCTAGTTTTCTATATTTTTTTCCATATTCGTTATGGCAATTTAATTGCTTTCAATGTATTTATTCTGGTAAATAAATTACTTTTAGCTTATTTATTTCGGTAATAAATTTTCAATATATGAGAATGAATGCAAAATGCAAGATAAGATGCATATATTTTATATTTTTCTTTATAAAAAAAATTTCCTTCCCATTATTAACTCTAAGTTTTCATTTAAGTTTTCAATTCGCCAAAACTTGAAAATCAGGGTGTTACAAAACCATATAGTCATCGTAATACCAATCCATAATTCATTTCCATCATCCATATACCAGATTTCACCATTGCCAATAGCAATGCCAGAAACCAATTCATAACCAGCCATAACCATTATCAAACCATAACAACGTTTCTTCTAATCATGTGAGGGTCCAGGTTGCTCATAACCGGGAGCACGACTATCATGATAGTTTTAAAAACACTCTGCAGAGGTTGTACTGCTTTACCCACGTGTTTGTGATTTCATAACCTTTCGATTACTAGAGAGTCTCAATTATGCCGTCTCACACTTCCTTAGGTGTGTGGCCAAGGGATCACAAAATAGTATTTACAAAAGGATTACTAGCCTATTTAGACCCCACTGAGGTTTCACCGGTGGCAATGTCTCCAACTGAGCACATCTTCAACCAAGGGCCCCCTCTTGAGTCATTCGGATCCCAGTGTAGTCCCACCAATCGTCAACAAACCCAATCCGACTATCCCTTCCCTGAGCATCCTTAATGGTCCAAATAGCACTGGCAAAACCCTAGTTAATCAGCTATGACGCACCCATACTTGGCCTCGTGGTGGCACTGTAAATCCTGGATGGTCGCTCCACGAACCGGTCCTTAGATCTAAAGCAAGCAAAACCACCATAATATCTAACCCATCCACATACCAGGCTTGCTTAGATCACCCATTACCATATCATATTAACCAGTTCATGTTAACCATAATCTCATCCATGCATAATTAAATTGAGTGGTATAGTTGTTTTCCCATCCCAGTTGATGAAGCGAAGCAAAAAGGTAAAAAACCTTCCTGACTCTCTATCATATATTCCAGGTGACAAGGGTGGTCAACAAAACTAGTAAACTTCCTACCATAGGATTTCGCATCACATTGACACAAGCACACAATTTTACAAACAAAACATTTATTTTAGAAACAGGATCAATATGCTTCAAGGACACTTGCCTTGCTCTTGCAGTTGATTAGGGTCAAAGCCTTCAAACTCTTGGTGCTGGAGATCCTCTGCGGCACTCTCTAGCGCAAATCCGTCTAATCCACACAATAAACATACAAACAAGAAACACAATCAAAGAGTGCACAAATATTACTCAATATGACATGACATGCATGATTAATGCAAATGCAAGGGGGAACTTGTTAATAGATTACTTTTAAATGATCACTATCTAGTTCTAATAGTTTTTAACAAGTTTATACAAGTTTGGATTTGATTAGGTCTAATTTTAGAATTAATTCATCACAATTTAACCAGGAAAATCGGACTACTCCGCTAGGGACCGGACAAGTCTGCACTTTGCGAGATCAGCAGATTAGGGTTTTCTAGATCGACGTGAATTTGTAGACTTGGGTTTGAATTCACGTAAGGAAAAGAGAATAGAAGGTATACCAGGTGTTTAGGACTCCAATGAACCAAGAAACTTGGAGGTAACACTTGGATCTTGATCATCTAGGGTTGGTGATGAACTTGGAGATTAATTGGTGATGAAGAACGAAACTTGATGGAGATCTTCATCCTCTTTCGTTTCCTCCTCTTCTTCTTCTTGCTTGGGATCTCCTCCTCCCTCTTTGATGGTGGCTCTCCACGAACTAGGGTTTGGGTGAGGTGGAAAAGTGGCAAATAGATGTCAAGCCAAGGGCTGGGGTTGTTTATATAGAGGTGGAGGCTAGGGTTAGATGGATTTTGAGTTTGAGATGAGTAGAGGCCGGTTTAGAGTCCCACATGGGCTCTAAAAGAGTTAGGCACGACGTCCCTAGGCCCACTTAACGTAAAACCCAAGAAACAAGTCATAAAATAAAAGATCAATTCAGAGTCGCTAAATATCGGACAAGGCCGAAAAGGACCGGACTAGTTCGAAGTTAGTCAGAAAGAAATCGGACAAGTCTGGCCAAAAATCGGACAAGTCTGACTTTAGTCAGAGAGGAAAACGGACAAGTCTGCTGGAACACCGGACTAGTCTGTACAAGTCGAGGGACTTAACAAATTTTCAAGGATTCTTGGAACACCGGACTAGTCCGCACAAAATCGAACAAGTACGAAAGTGTCCAGAGCAAAAGCGGACTAATCTGTAGCAAAAATGGACAAGTCCGACGGAGGTCAGAGAGCAATCGAACTAGTACTCACCAAAATCAGACTAGTCCACACTTTCCAGAATTTTAAGTGCAGTTTTGTTCCAAATCAATTTTAAAATTATTCCTCTTTATGTTGATTAATGTTAAACATGTATATGAATGTATGTAGGGCATGATGCATGAAAATGAGGGTGTTACACCCTTCTGGGTGATCAAAGTATCCAGTCCCGGATGCGTTCCCTTGGCAACTGAGGATGGGACCCCGCTTCCCAATCCTTGGAACATTGAGCACCTCCGTAGGTTCTATGCTTAGTTTTACGGAGGTGAGTCTGTAATTACATACAATGTATGTTATAAAGTCAACGTACATAGTCGGTTAGGTCCTCCGGGAGAACATCCGGACCCCTCCGGGAGGGTCTGGTAAGTTCAAGCAACACTTGATACAGTCCCAGCACTAAAAGTGTAGCTACCCGCCCTGGGTTAGAACAAGAGGTATATCACATTTAGCCTGGTTTCGAACCCTAAATGTGTCCTTGTATCCCCTGTAATCCGGACCTATAATGAAAGACATTGTTGTGTGAAAACAGACTTCACGTGCATTTATTTTGTACAAGCTCATTCTTTCGAATTATCTTTCTTTTCCTTCTTGTCTATAATGAAGGTGTGCAATTCTTGTTGGCTTTTAGTCCAAGTAATTCATATGTTATGCAAGTTGGATTGTTGATTTCTCCAGATTTTAATATTGTTGGACGCTCTATTCGCCTGAACGCCAAGCCAACATAGGTCTGGAGTGAGCTATCAACTTAGTTTTGTCCTGCACCCTAAGTACGCCACTCTACCTACATCCCGATAGGCCTCAATAAGGCGGGTCCAGAAGACATTCAAATATGGAGAAATTAATTCAGTGCGCTTGTCTATATATTGAATTCTTACGGATCTAAGATTCAAATAATAATACTAAGACGCAAACGAGTTATAGACAAGAAGATGGTTTTTACTATTTTCTTAACTTTAGTGTGCAGGAAAGATGGAAAATTCATGCTGATAGTGGACAATCTCCAAGGGGGCCCGCCGTCGACGTTTCATGCGTTGATAGTGGGTGCCTGTCGAAGTGTTGCTACGACACTTCCTCCGATACTACCAAATGTAGTCCGCGGAGGTTCTTGTTTCGGTTGAGGCACGTAGAGATCTAGAATAAGATGGTGACATGGGAGATTTACGTGGTTCGGGCCGTCTGAGCGTAACACCCTACTCCACGGGTTTTGTGTAGTTGTATTGAGAATGTATGTCTCTGTCGCCCGGTTCCGAAAAATGAACCAAGCTAACGCATATGTGTGCCAAGGATGTTCAACACACATACACGAGTGCAATCACAAACAATATATAGATAATTACCACAGAACAAGATTAATTAAATAAATTTTATTACACAAACCATAATATCCTCGAATACAAGCTCCAATGTATATTTATGACAAGTTCAACTAATGCAGCGGAAATAAACTAATTAAGCAACTAAGCAAACTAAGCATAAGGGATAGCGCAGCTCCAATAACACCACAGGCAAAGCCGACGGTAGACACGGCCTAGAACTCCGCATTATCACCATTAAACTCCCAATCCTGACCTGCAACTGTTGGGGGGGATTGCAAGAGTGAGTACATGTCGTACTCAGCAAGTGTGGAAAGTATGACATGTGGCTGATTCAAATGATGACAATAATAATGGCTAAGTGTTGAAAAGTACATTAAAACATTTGAAAAGCAATATATTATATGTATATGTGAAGTAAACCCATCATATCCCACAATGAATATATAAGTCTATAATCCATATCCATCATCATTAAACCAGGTTTCACCATTACCATTAACCACATCCAATACCATAATTAATTCATAACCAGCCATAACCAATACCCAACCATAACCATCCCGAATCCCAATTTCCCTATAATCATGGAAGTTGTCCAGGTGCTCATAACCGAGAGCACGGCTATCATGATAGTTTTAGATACACTCTGCAGAGGTTGTACCGCTTTACCCACGTGTTTGTGATTTCATCACCCGTCGGTGAATAAAGAACCTCCCTCATGCCAATTACACTTCCTTTGGTGTATGGCCAAGAGATCACAAAATAGCCTTTACAAATGGATTACTAGCCTATTTAGACCCCACTAAGGTTTCACCGGTGGCGATGTCTCCCGCAAAGCACATCTTCAACCAAGGGCCCCCTCTTGAGCCATTCGGATCCCAGGGTAGTCCCACCAATCATCAACAAACCCAATCTGACTACCCCTTCCCCGAGCATCCTTAATGGTCCAAATAGCACTGGCAAAGCCCTAATTAATCATCTGCGCTGCACCCATACTTGGCCTCGTGGTGGCAATGTAGTCCTGGCTTATTCTCGCATGAACCGGTCCTTAGATCTAAAGCAAGCAAACCACCATAACATCCAATCCATCCACATACCAGGCTTGCTTAGATCACCCATTACCATACCGTGTTGACCAGTTCACATTAACCAGAATATCATTAATGCATAATTAAATGTGTAGTGTTGTTCTCCCATCCAAGTTAATTAAGCGAAGCAAAAAGGTAAAAAGCCCTTCAAGGACACTTGCCTTGCTCTTGCGGTTGATTAGAGTCAAAGCCTTCAAACTCTTGGTGCTGTAGATCCTCCGCGGCACTCTCTAGCGCAAATCCGTCTAATCCACACAATAAACATACAAGACAAGAAACACAATCAAAGAGTGCACATATATTATTCAATATGACATGACATGCATGATTTATGCAAATGCAAGGTAGAACTTGTTATAGATTGCTTTTAATGATCAATAACTAGTTCTAATAGCTTTTAACAAGTTTATACAGGTTTGGAGTTGATTAGATCAAATTTTAGAATTAATTCAACACAATTTATCCAGAAAGATCAGACTAGTCTGCTATGGACCGGACAAGTCCGCCCTCTGCGAGATCAGCAAATTAGGGTTTCCTAGATCAACGTGAATTTGGAGATTAGGGGTTGAGTTCACATAAGGAAAAGATAATAGAAGGTATACCAGGTGTTTAGAACTCCAATGAATCAAGAAACTTGGAGGTAACACTTGGATGTTGGTGATCTAGGGTTGGTGATGAAATTTGAGGTGAATTGGTGATGAAGAACGAAATCTTGGTGGAGATCTTGATCCTTCTTCGTTTCCTCCTCTTCTTCTTGCTTGAGATCTTCTCCTCCCTCCTTGATGGTGGCTCTCCACAAACTAGGGTTTGGGTTGGGTGGAAAAGTGGCAAATAGATGTCAAGCCAAGGGGTGGGGTTGTTTATATAGAGGTGGAGGCTAGAGTTAGATGAATTTCGAGTTTGAGAGGAGTAGAGGCCGGTTTAAAGTCCCACATGGGATCTAAAAGAGTTAGGCACGACGTCCCTAGGCCCGCTTAACGTGAAACCCAAGAAACAAGTCGTAAAACAAAAGATCAACTCGGAGTCGCGAAATATTGGACAAGTCCAGAAAGGAACGGACTAGTCCGAAGTCGTCGAGAGAGAAAATCGGACAAGTCTGGCAAAAATCGGACAAGTCCGAATTTTAACAGAGAGGAAATCGGACAAGTCCGTTGGAACACCGGAATAGTCTGGAAAAGTCCAAGGACTTAGCATTTTTTCAAGGATTCTTGGAATATCAGACTAGTCCGCACAAAATCGGACAAGTCCGAAAGTTTCCAGAGCCAAAATCGGACTAGTCCGCAGCAAAAACGGACAAGTCTGTTTTTAGTCAGAGAGAAATCGGACTAGTCCTCAGTAAAATCGGACTAGTCCGCACTTTTCTGCGTTTTAAGTGCGGTTTTGCTCCAAATCAATTTTAAATGCTCCGAATCAATTTTAAACTCGTTCCTCTTGTTGTGGGTTAATGTTAAATATGTATATGAGTGCATGTAGGGAATGATGCATGAAAATGAGGGTGTTACAAACCTACCCCCCTTAAAATGAATCTCGCCCTCGAGATTCGACGCGGAAGAGAAGAGATAGGGAAATTCCTTCTTGAGATCATCCTCCAATTTCCACGCTGCTTCTTTTTCTGTGTGGTGCTTCCATTGAACTTTACACCATCTAATAACCTTGTTCCTTGTGACTCTCTCCTTGGTTTCCAAGATCTTGACCGATTGCTCGGCATAAGTCAAATCTTCCTCTAATTCCAATCCTTCCATTGGCACTTGTTCTTCCGGTACTCTTAAGCACTTCTTGAGCTGGGAAACATGAAAGACATCATGTACGTCTGAAAGATGAGCTGACATCTCCAACTTATATGCTACTTCTTCTCTTTTGTCCAAAATCTTGAACGGTCCAATATAGCGAGATGCTAGCTTTCCTCTTATGTTAAACCTCTTATGACTCCTCATTGGTGACACCTTGAGGTAAACAAAATCTCCCACTTCAAAGGCTAGTTTCCTTCTTCTATTATCCGCATAGCCTTTTTGCCTTGATTGGGCAGCCCTCAAGTTTTTACGAATTATTTGGACTTGCTTTTCGGCTTCTTGCAACACATCCGGACCAAATACTTGAGTTTCTCCTGCCTCATTCCAGAATAAAGGTGTCCTACACTTCCTCCCATAAAGTGCTTCATATGGTGACATCTTCAAACTTGCTTGGTAACTATTTTTGTATGAAAATTCCGCGTATGGCAAGTTTTTGTCCCAACTTTTCCCATGCTTTAAAGCGCAAGCTCTTAACATGTCCTCCAAAATTTGATTGGTCCTCTCGGTTTGTCCATCCGTTTGAGGATGATATGCTGAACTAAAATTCAACCATGTTCCCAAAGCTTCATGCAATTTTTGCCAAAATCTGGAGGTAAATTGAGAACCTCTATCCGAGACTATCTTCTTCGGTACTCCGTGTCGACACACAAATGCTCCATGTATATTTCGGCCAATCGTGCAGCTGTATATTTGGTCTTCACAGGGACAAAATGAGCTGACTTGGTTAAGCGATCCACAATTACCCAAATTGAGTCATACCCGGACTGAGTACGTGGTAACCCAACTATGAAGTCCATTCCGATTTCTTCCCACTTCCATTCTGGGATATTCAATGGTTGCAATAATCCAGCTGGCCTTTGATGTTCCGCCTTGACTCATTGACACACATCACACAATGCCACATATTCAGCTATGTCCCTTTTCATGCTATCCCACCAATAGCAAGCCTTCAAGTCTTTGTACATCTTTGTACAATCAGGGTGAATCGAGTATGGCGAGTCATGTGCCTCCTTTAATATTGTCTCCCGAATATGCTTTACATTAGGCACAACAATCCTTTTCCCAAGCCATAGGGTACCATGTTCGTCTTCATCAAATCTAAATTCTCTCCCTTCCTCGGTCCTTTCCTTGATTTCCTTGATCTCCTCATCCGTGGTTTGTGCCTCTCGAATTTCTTGCTCTAAGGTCGGATTTAACTCCATCATCTCCATCTCATTTACAAACCCGAGGTTCAACCGTTCAAACTCCTTACATAACTCGAATGGCAATTCTCGAATCGTGAGTTGATGACTTACTCCTTTTCTAATCAAAGCATCGGCCACTACATTGGCTTTTCCCGAATGATAGTTGATCCCCAAATCATAATCTTTGATGAGCTCCAACCATCTTCGTTGCCTCAAGTTCAGATCCGTTTGTGTGAAAATATACTTCCAACTCTTATGATCCGTATAAATTTCACACCTATGTCCAAGGATATAGTGTCTCCAAATCTTCAATGTGTGTACCAGGGACGCGAGTTCCAAATCATGCGTGGGGTAATTCTGCTCATGTTTCTTCAATTACCTCGATGCATATGCAACCACTTGACCTTCTTGCATGAGCACACATCCAAGTCCTTGCCTTGATGCATCGCAATAAATATCAAAACTCTTGCTCACATCCGGCAGTACCAAAACTGGAGCTGTTGTTAACCTCTTCTTCAACTGCTCAAAACTATTTTGACAAACTTGAGTCCATTGGAAAGCCTTTACCTTCATTAGCAACTCCGTCATTGGCTTGGCTATCTTGGAAAAGTCCTTGATGAATCGACGATAATATCCATCCATCCCAAGAAAACTTCTTATTTCCTTGACATTTTGCGGGGGCTCCCACTTTAACACTTCTCTCACTTTTCCAGGGTCAACCGATACTCCTCCTCCTGAGATTATATGACCCAAAAACGACACCTCTTTCAACCAAAACTGACACTTGTTGAACTTGGCATACAATTGATGCTCCCTCAATTTCTGTAGCGTAAGCCTCAAGTGTTCCTCATGTTCCTTCTCGTCCTTCGAGTAGATCATAATGTCATCAATAAACACCACAAAGAACATATCCAAGTACTCCATGAAGACCTTATTCATGAGGTACATAAAGTAGGCAGGCGCATTTGTCAATCCAAATGACATCACGGTGTACTCATAAGATCCATACCGTGTTCTAAAAGCTGTCTTGGGTATGTCCGATGGTCTAATCTTCATTTGAAAGTATCCCAACCTCAAATCAATCTTAGAGAAGACACAATCACCCTTCATCTGATCAAACAAGTCTTCTATGCATGGCAAGGTGTACTTGTTCTTGATTGTTACCTCGTTGAGAGCTCGGTAATCCACGCACATCCTTTGGGATCCATCCTTCTTGTCCACAAATATAACGGGCGCCCCCAAGGCGAAGAGCTTGGGCGAATGAAACCCTTCTCTAATTGCTCTTGAATCTGCTTCTTGAGCTCCGCTAATTCCATAGGAGGCATCCTATACGACCTCTTAGCTATAGGTGCAGTTCCAGGTATTAAATCAATAACAAACTCAATGTCTCGATCGGGTGGCATACCTGGCAACTCGCCCGGAAAAACATCCAAAAATTCACACACCACCAGAATCTCCTCAATTGCGGCACCGTCCATATGATTCAACTCCAATTGCTTCGGTGCGGTTTGAGATGCTTCAAATTCTACGGTGATCCCTTCTTCGTTGGTCAACTTCACCGTCTTCGTGGCACACTCAATAACTCCATTGTGCTTCCTCAACCAGTCCATACCAAGTATAATGTCCAATCCTTGAGAATCCAAAACAATGAGGTTGGCGGAGAAGTCTACCCCCTTATTCTAAGGCTTACTTTTGGACATACTATATTTGTCCTCATCTCTCCTCCAGGAGACTTAACCAATAGAGTAAACTTCATATGAGAGATAGGCAAACTATACATGGCAACATACTTCGATGCAATGAATGAATGCGATGCTCCAAAATCAAATAACATAGTCGCGGGGTTGGAGTTGGCGAGAAACATACCAATGACCACGTCATCCGCTTGTTGAGCATCCTCCGTAGAGACATGGTTCAAGTTGCCACGAGCAAAATTCTGTTGTCCCCGATTCCCTTGTGGCTGTCCTCCATTGGGTCTTGGGTTTTGCCTCGGCGCATTGCTTCCTTGACCAAGGCCTGACTTAGGACATTGATGCACAAAGTGTCCAACTTCTCCACAAGTATAACACTTCTTAACTCCACCAGAATTATTGGGACGAGCTTGGTTTTGAACACTTGCAGCAGGAAAACTAGCACGAGGCGCATAAGGCATTGGAGGCCTAGGTGCTTGCATGAGAGGGCGCTGCTGCACAAACTGAGTTGGGCGCGGTGCAAATCCAGGGTGTTGAGCAGGAATAGAGGAGCTGTAATAGGGCGCTTTGGGTGGTGCAAGGCGAGGGCGCACATTACTTCCTTGTTGCTGTCCTTGATATGGCGCCTTCCTCTTGATTTCTTGCTCCATCTCACGGATCTTGTTCTCAACCACAATTGCTTTGACCACAAGCTTCTGAAAATTTGCATAGTCACAATTGAGCAATTACACTTGAATTTCATTGTTCAAGCCCCTCATGAATAAATATTGCTTCTGGCTGTCCCGACTAAAATCCTCAGGCGCATACCTTGAGAGTTGAGTGAACTTATTGAGATATTCACTCACGCTTGATCTTCCTTGCCTTAAGTTCTCAAATTCTTGCCTTTTCAAAATCATAACTCCTTCCAGCACATAATGAGAACGAAAATTCTCCTTGAATTCGGCCCAAGTAATCCTCTATTGGTTCTCATGAGCATTGCAATAAGAATTGCACCAATCCGCAGCTGCTCCAACTAGTTGATGAGAAGCAAACAAGACCTTCTCCCGGTCACTGCATTGGACAATAGCTAGCTTATTCTCCACGGACTTGAGCCAATCATCCGCATCCATAGGGTCAGCGACTTGAGCAAAGGTTGGTGGCCTAGTCCTCATAAACTCTCCCAATCGGTTATGAGGAGGCGGGGGTGGCGGTGGAGGCATGTGGGGCTGATTATTGATATTGCCAGCCTGCAGCTGTCCTATTGTTTGTATCATGGTCTGCATGAGCTGGTTTTGCATAGCCAAAGGCTGCTCAATGTTGATAGCTCCATGAGCAGGTCGTTGCCCATTGTTGTTCTGAGGTACTCCATTGTTCTCCTCCTCATCATTGCCATCCCTCTGGTTGCGAGTCCTCACCATCTGTAGAAAAGCAATAGGTAAGAATTAGAAAACGTCCCCAATCATATGCATCAAGGGGTATGAAACTAAACAGCTAGCTAGCGTATGTGGACATGGCAATGCTAAAGCATCCCAAAATCCTCTATTAAGCACACAAGCAAACAATATCTATAGCAAACAACACTCCAAGCAAAAACACATCGATTCGTGAGTGCTCCTATGTTCTCTAAAGTGTCCATTCTATTTGGGCTGCATCCTACGATCAACATGTGGCTTTGATACCAATCTGTGACGTCCGATTCTGAAAAATGGACCAAGCTAACGCATATGTGTGCCCAGGATGTTCAACACACATACACGAGTGCAATCACAAACGATATACAGATAATTACCTCAGAACAAGATTAATTAACTAAATTTTATTACACAAACCATAATATCCTCGAATACAAGCTCCAATGTATATTTATGACAAGTTCAACTAGTGCAGCGGAAATAAACTAATTAAGCAACTAAGCAAACTAAGCATAAGGGATAGCGCAGCTCCAATAATACCACAGGCAAAGCTGACGGTAGACACGGCCTAGAACTCCGCATTATCGCCATTAAACTCCCAATCCTGACCTGCAACTGTTGGGGGGATTGCAAGAGTGAGTACATGTCGTACTCAGTAAGTGTGGAAAGTATGACATGTGGATGATTCAAATGACGACAATAATAATGGCTAAGTGCTGAAAAGTACATTAAAACATTTGAAAAGCAATATATTATATGTATATGTGAAGTAAACCCATCATATCCCACAATTAATATATAAGTCTATAATCCATATCCATCATCATTAAACCAGGTTTCACCGTTACCATTAACCACATCCAATACCATAATTAATTCATAACCAGCCATAACCAATACCCAACCATAACCATCCCAAATCCCAATTTCCCTCTAATCATGGAAGTTGTCCAGGTGCTCATAACCGGGAGCACAACTATCATGATAGTTTTAGACACACTCTGCAGAGGTTGTACCGCTTTACCCACGTGTTTGTGATTTCATCACCGGTCGGCGACTAAAGAACCTCCCTCATGCCAATTACACTTCCTTTGGTGTATGGCCAAGAGATCACAAAATAGCCTTTACAAAGGGATTACTAGCCTACTTAGACCCTACTAAGGTTTCACCGGTGGCGATGTCTCCCGCAGAGCACATCTTCAACCAAGGGCCCCCTCTTGAGCCATTCGGATCCCAGGGTAGTCCCACCAATCATCAACAAACCCAATCAGACTACCCCTTCCCCGAGCATCCTTAATGGTCCAAATAGCACTGGCAAAGCCCTAATTAATCAGCTACGCCGCACCCATACTTGGCCTTGTGGTGACACTGTAGTCCTGGCTTATTCTCACATGAACTGGTCCTTAGATCTAAAGCAAGCAAACCACCATAACATCCAACCCATCCACATACCAGGCTTGCTTAGATCACCCATTACCATACCGTATTGACCAGTTCACATTAACCAGAATATCATTAATGCATAATTAAATGTGTAGTGTTGTTCTCCCATCCAAGTTAATTAAGCGAAGCAAAAAGGTAAAAAGCCCTTCCCGACTCTCTACCATAAATTCCAGGCGACAAGGGTGGTCAAACAACGCTAGTAAGCTTCCTACCATAGGATTCCCATCAAATTGACACAAGCATGCAGTTTGCAAACAAAACATTTATTTTAAAACAATATCAATATGCTTCAAGGACACTTGCCTTGCTCTTGCAGTTGATTATGGTCAAAGCCTTCAAACTCTTGGTGCTGTAGATCCTCCGTGGCACTCTCCAGCGCAAATCCGTCTAATCCACACAATAAACATACAAGACAAGAAACACAATCAAAGAGTGCACATATATTACTCAATATGACATGACATGCATGATTTATGCAAATGCAAGGTAGAACTTTTTATAGATTGCTTTTAATGATCAATAACTAGTTCTAATAGCTTTTAACAAGTTTATACAGGTTTGGAGTTGTTTAGATCAAATTTTAGAATTAATTCAACACAATTTAACCAGAAAGATCGGACTAGTCCGCTATGGACCGGACAAGTCCGGCCTCTGCGAGATCAGCAGATTAGGGTTTCCTAGATCGACGTGAATTTGGAGATTAGTGTCGAGTTCATGTAAGGAAAAGATAATAGAAGGTATACCAGGTGTTTAGAACTCCAATGAACCAAGAAACTTGGAGGTAACACTTGGATCTTGGTGATCTAGGGTTGGTGGTGAACTTTGAGGTGAATTGGTGATGAGGAACGAAAGCTTGGTGGAGATCTTGATCCTCCTTCATTTCCTCCTCTTCTTCTTGCTTGATATCTTCTCCTCCCTCCTTGATGGTGGCTCTCCACGAACTAGGGTTTGGGTGGGGTGGAAAAGTGGCAAATAGATGTCAAGCCAGGGGGTGGGGTTGTTTATATAGAGGTGGAGGCTAGGGTTAGATGAATTTCGAGTTTGAGAGGAGTAGAGGCCGGTTTAAAGTCCCACATGGGCTCTAAAAGAGTTAGGCATGACATCCCTAGGCCCACTTAAAGTGAAACCCAAGAAACAAGTCGTAAAACAAAAGATCAACTCGAAGTCGCAAAATATCGGACAAGTCCGGAAAGGACTGGACTAGTCCGAAGTCGTCGAGAGAGAAAATTGGACAAGTCTGGCAAAAAATCGAACAAGTCCGACTTTTAACAGAGAGGAAATCGGACAAGTCCACTAGAACACCAGACTAGTCTAGAAAAGTCCAAGGACTTAGCAATTTTTCAAGGATTCTTGGAATATCAGACTAGTCCGCACAAAATCGGACAAGTCCGAAAGTTTCCAGAGCCAAAATCAGACTAGTCCACAACAAAAATGGACAAGTCTGTTTTTAGTCAGAGAGAAATTGGACTAGTCCTCAGTAAAATCGGACCAGTCGCACTTTCCTGCGTTTTAAGTGCGGTTTTGCTCCAAATCAATTTTAAATGCTCCGAATCAATTTTAAACTCGTTCCTTTTGTTGTTGGTTAATGTTAAACATGTATATGATTGCATGTAGGGCATTATGCATGAAAATGAGGGTGTTACAGTCTCTGTCGCGCTAGTATGCGGGTCAGTTTGGATGTCCCCCTGGGTTCGTGTGGCACAATCCTTTTATAGTCTAAGGACCGGCCGTTACAAAGCTTGCCTGGCCCGACATGTGGCCCTGGCGTATTTAATGGCCTAATACATTGTCTAAGGGTATTAAGCATGATTAATAGTGTGGTAACGTGCCTTAATGGTTGCGTTACCCCTATTAATAGCGCACTGATCGTGTGTCATTAATATAGTATTAATAACACGTAATCAGGTCTTGTAACTGCTGCTTTAACTGTCCTTGAATGTCCATGCTAGATGAGATATTATCATATTCCTGTCGGTGATAAAGATCCGGAGGCTTCACACATGGCATCTTGGAGCTTTTCCTTGTGGGAATGAAGGTCAGGGACTGCTGTACACATGG
Source organism: Tuctoria greenei (assembly GCA_036927565.1). Taxonomy (NCBI): domain Eukaryota; kingdom Viridiplantae; phylum Streptophyta; class Magnoliopsida; order Poales; family Poaceae; genus Tuctoria; species Tuctoria greenei. The sequence goes on from JAYESD010000009.1 coordinate 149,402,093, forward strand.
CGGCATCGGAGCTCCTCTCTGCTGGGGGTTAGGTCCGGGGTCATTGTGCACGTGTTGACACTGGAGCTTCCCAACGTTGGGAGTTTAGTTCCGGTCTTCCTTTACACGTGTCAACCCAGGAGCTACCCATATGAGGGAAGCGGGTCCGGTACAATGTGACATGTGGGGCTGGTGGAACTTTCCTGTGCTTCTTGTGATATCGTGGAGTACCCGGTACACAGGGTACCGACAGTGGCCCCCGGGCCCACCTCTGGGAGAAATCCTTTGGGTTAAGTTATTCTACCAGAGGTGGGGCCATTCTTGATTCCCGTGCCTCAACTTTAAAATTCTTCTGACGTGTCGTTGGAGCGATGGTCCGAGATTAAACCATCGTCGCGTGGTTTGTTATGAATGCGGTAGATAAGATGTTTGAGTGTGGATCTCACGCAATTGAAGGTTGCCAGTTCCCAATATGAAAACCGTATCGGTTCCGCGTGCCCTGTCAGGGTGCCGCCTTTGGGTTTCCCTCCGCTCATCATGACAACAGTTCACCTAGGGTAAGAGCCTCGATCTCTTCGCCGGGGTGGCCCCAAGACCACTCGTCATTGATGGGGTAAACTTTTGAAAAGTGCCTTCGCTCTCGCTGCGGTTTCCATACAAGCGTCGCGAAGGCTTACTTAAGAAGGAAAGTGCGCACGGTTTGATGACTCTTTATGCCTTTGATCAAATTTGCGCTCAGAGCCTCCCAAACTCTGCCTAACTTCCCTTCCTTTGCTCCGCTTTGCCGCGATGGAGTTGGGTCTTCCCAAGAACCGCCTCAAGAGCAATGATGATCTGAAGAAGGTCCGGACCTATATGGGGTGGTCCAGTGACTCCTTCAGCCACTTGATCCGCGCCGACAAGCTCCCGTTCGAGAAGGAGCGTAATTGCGACATGGTGTACTTCTCAGAGTACGCCATGGTGGGATTTATCCCACCTTTTTCGAGCTTTCTCTTGATGTTGCTGGACTTCTACGGTCTCCAGCTGTATCATCTTGGCCCCCATTCTCTTATATTGGTGTCGACCTTCGTCCACTTTTGCGAGATGTGGGTGGGTGTTCCCCCCTGCATTGAGCTTTTCCATACCTTCTTCACCATCCAAAACACCGATAAGGGGACTGAACTTCTTGGCTTCTACTATTTTGTGAAACACAAGAACTGTCCCTTAAAGTATTCGAAGTCCTTCCCTTCTAGCAAGTGGGATGACTGGAAGAAGGAATGGGTCATAATTGTAGTGGAGGAGCACGAGAGGTTGGAGCTGCCCCAAGGACTCCCCAACGTCGACACTGAGGCTTGGAATGTAGTTCCGAAGCTGTCAGAGGCATTCAACCCAATCTTGGTCAGGATCCGAGAATGCGTAGAGGGTGGAGTGACCCCTCAGATGGTCTTCTGCAACTTCCTAGTCAACAGATGGGCTCTGTTGAGGAATAAGGAGAAGCTCCTCTCGGCCCTCAATAGCATGATGGATGATGACCAGATTGAGACCGGTCTGAAATCCAACTTGGATGATGAAGCTCTGAAGCTCCACCTCAAGAAATTCCAACATGTGATAGACATCGAAGGCGACGACTTGGTTCCGCCGGCAACTTTCCTTCCTCTAAACATGGAACCAGAGTTCAGTAGAGAGCTCCAGAGGAAGATGCCGGCGCTTGATGATCTTGGTGAGGTGGAGAGGTGCTAGACCTCCAGGGTGGTAATCCCCGGAGCTTCCAAAGGAGGGCCTGCCTCCGCCCCGAGCCAAAGGGTTGAAGTCATCGGCAAGGGCAAAGAGACAGCCGAATCCTCCAGCTGAAAGAGGAAGCTGAAGCATGCTGACGAAAGGTCCGTCACGACTGCTCCCTCTACAACAGCTCCTTCTCCCCGATGGGGGAGGTATTCTGCGGCTGCACCTTCCCTGGCGCGGGCGTCCTCGAGAGGCGCTAGCTCCGGGCAATCAACGCCGGCTTCAGCGCCGACTAAGAACTCCAGGCCTGGGAGTTCTTCCTGATCAAGAGAAGCTCTGGCTGCAACAAGTGGACCTCAACTAAGGTCCGAAGTCGTTTTCCCACCGGACTCGGTGGGCTCTGGCTCCGGGCCTCAGAGGAACAGGTTCCGAGGTGACTGGGATCGTAGCATCCCTAGGTAAGCATTGTGTGCTCACCTTAAAATGCTGATGTTGTTTTTATTATGTTTTCAATCTTCTCATCCCTTTATTTCCATGTTTTCAAGAAAGGAGTCTAGGACTTCAGCTTCTATAGCAGCAACTGCAGCTGCTCATGCTGAAGCTCTGGCTTTGTCCATCGAGCCCCCTCCTCTAGTGGTGGTAGAACTCACGACAGCTCTGGCGCCAGCTGTCGTGGTTTTGGATCCAGAAGAGACGCCTGAAGCTCCCGTGGTAGCGCCGGATCACGGGGGAGAAGTTGAAGATGTACCTCTGGCAACAGTGCCGGAGGTTGAAGTTCCGGAGCAGCAGTTGGAGATGTCGGAAGCTCTGGCTTCTGAACCGGAGGTCATCGAAGCTCTGGTCCCTGCACCAGAAGTGGTCATGGGACCCGTGACGCCAGAAGCTCCGACCATTGAGCCGAAAGTCCTCGAAGCAATGGTCGCTGAGCTAGAGACAATGGAAGCCCCGAGCATTGAGCTGGAGATGGTAGATGCTCTGACCCTTGGGCCAGAAGTTTTTGAAAGTCCGACGGCTGAGCCGGGAATGCCTAAAGCTCCTGTTGCTGAACCGGAAGTGACCGACGTGCCGACCACTGAGCTAGCTGCGGAGAGGCCCTTGATGAAGGCCCAGCTGTTGCCCCAGAGGTAGCTGCCCCAGAGGTGTCAGACCGGAGCCAGAGCAGTACGAACAGGTGGCGACAGGTCCTCCACCCTCGGAGCCAACGACTGAAGACCCAAAAGCGGCGCCTTCAACTTCTGCTCTGGAGGTGGGAGTTCCCTCAGTGGGTTCTTCCTCTGCTGCTGCTAAAAGGCTTCCAGAGGGCAGCCCTAGTGCTACAGGAGTCGAGGGGACCACCCTTGTAGAGTGGGATCCAATTTTTGTGATGAAAAATCCTCTGGAGCCTGCGGAGTTGGTCCCAACAGGTCCGGAGCCTATCCCTTTGGCGTTGTCCATAGACAACGCCTGCTCGAGCCTCCAGCAAGTCTAGCTCACCTTCGATCATGAGAGTAAAGCCCTGGAGGAGGAGTGCAACACCTTAAAGCATTGGCGCAACAGGCTCTACTTCGAGACCAGGCTTGCATAGACATGGCTGGCTAACCAGAAGGAGTGGGCCAAGAGGGAGAAGGCTCGGTCGGAATACTGGGACAAGCTGCTGGAGGAGAAAGAAGCCGCCATCGAGGCACTTGCCGCTAACTCTAGGGAAATCCTAGAGCATTCCAAGGAGAGGCGTGATGCTGCTGATGAGCGTCACAAAAAACTCACTGAATTGAATGAAATTCTCCTGGAGCGTCGAGCGGACCTTGATGCAAGGGAAGAAAAACTCTTGGAGTAGCAGGAGGATGTAGTGAAGAGAGAGGCAGAGGTCACCTAGAAGTTGACTCTGGGTGAGCAGAATTTGGTAGATCACAACAAAAAGTTGGATCTACGGAACAAAGAAGAAAAAGAGAAGTACTGGAAGGTGGGGCAGGAGCTCTCAAAAAGAGAAGCTGACGTTGCCGCTAGGGAGGAGAGAGTAAAAGGCAGGGAAAAAGACCTGGTTAAAAGGCAGAACCGCATCCACCTCTGGGAGATGGAGTTGACCAATTGTGAAAAGCAAGTTGCTAAACATATGCAGCAACATGCCAAATTAGTCGAGCTCCTCGCCCGTGAAGGTTCGAAGCTTGCGGCTGCCCGGAAGTTGCTGGAGGAGCTGCGGAGCTTGAAGGAGACTGAGTCCATTCAAGTGTGGGACTTCTTGGGGCAGGCCAACGACACGCTAACATTGTTAGGTTTCAGTTCCGTACGTCCGGACAACCCAGAAATGGACTTAGACCGAGCGTTGTGGCCCTCAATGGTGCTGGCAGCAAACTCAACGCGATGGGCGACGTCATTGCAGACCAGCTGGAGACAGAGGGGAAGACTTTGGCTACAATCATCGCAGAATACGTGCTGACGTGCTATGTGAGCCGAGACCCCCAATTCTCCTTGGACCCGGTGCTCGAAGGTCCCATTGCTGAAGAGGAAGACGCCGCCAAGGCCAACGTCCAAGAAGTTGCCCAAAAAGTTGACTCATTCTTCCGCAGAAACTAGACCCTCCAGTAGCTAGGACTTTTTTCTTTTGTCTTCTACAGTACTCCCATTTTTATAATCCAGTGCTTCAAATTAATGAAATCCATTTTGCCATGAATTTCATTTTATTGTCGTCGTCTTCAATATACTATACTATGTCTTGTTGGCCCCCTGGTAGATGTGCACAATTGTAGTGTGGACATGCACCAAAAGGATTATGCAGTATGTTGAGGATTTGGATGATTCAAACTTCTAGGTCCGAAGTCTTTTTCTTTGATACATCAACAATTGGCCCCCCGGGATTGTCAGAAGTTTGTAGCTCTGGTAGTAGCCAATGCCAACGCACAAGTCATTGACGATAAGCCTCCAGGGGTTGTCGAAGCTTAGTAGCTCCGCCGATCCCCACTGTCAATGCATAAAACGTCGATTGCAGGCCCCTTTGGAAGATGTCGGAGCTTAGTAGCTCCGGCGTCGTCCATCATTGCTAGGAATTTTTTGTTTTCCCTACACATTAAAGACAAAAAAATAGTAAAATTCGTCCTCTTGTTTATAAATTGGTTGTGACTTATTGTTCTTATTTAAGCTTTAGGTCCGAAGAAACTCGACATGATAACAAGCGTTTTGATATAATCTTTTTAGATCCGCATGCCTTTTTTAGTACTCACCCTACTGAGGCCTGCCGAGATGTAGGTAGAGTGGCGTACTTAGGGTGCAGGACCAGGCTAAGTCAATAGCACACTTCGGACCTATGTTGGCTTAGCGTTCAGGTAAGTAGACTATGCAGCAATGTTAGGATCCAAAGAGACCATCAATAAAACTTGTAATACATGCAAATTACTTGGAATAAAACTAAAAAAGAACTGCACAACTTCATTATAGACAAGCAGGGTAATAATTTGATATATCGAGCCTTGTACAAAAAATATATGCACATGGAGCCTGTTTACACATGACAATGCCTTTCATTATAGGTCCGGATTACAGGGGAGACAAGGACACACTTAGGGTGCTGGACCGTGCTTAGTGTGCTATACATCTTGTACTAGCCCAGGGCAGGTAGTTACACTTTTAGTGTTGTGACTGTCTCAAGTGTTACTTGAACTTCCCAGACCCTCCCGAAGGGGTTCGGATGTTCTCCTGGGGGACCTACCAATCTTTGTATATTTACTCTATAACATGCATTGTATGTAATTACAGACTCATCTCTGTGATTCTAAGCATAAAACTTACGGAGGTGCTCGATGTTCCAAGGATTGGGAAGCAGAGTCCCATCCTCAGTTGCCAAGCGAACGCATCCAGGTCGAAAGACTTTGATCACTCGGAAGGGGCCTTTCCAGCTGGGGGAAAGTTTGTTCATCCCTTCTTGGGTTAGTATCTTCCGGAGCACCAGATCACCTTCTTCAAGCTATCCGTTGCACACATGACTTTGATGATAGCGCCAGAGCACTTGGCGATAACGTGCGTTTCGAACAGCTGCTTGGCACCTTCCCTTGTCAACAAGGTCAAAGTCTTCATGCCCGAGCTGATCCTGCGTGGCTTTGTCGAAGGTCCAGACCCTGGGGACCCCAAGGTGATCTCTGGTGGAAGAACCTCTTCAGCTCCGTACACCAGGAAGAAAGGAGTCTCCCCAGTTGACCGGTTAGGTGTTGTCCTGTTCGCCCATAATATAGACGGAAGCTCTTCAATCCACTTGGCTCCGTGCTTTTTCAGGCGCTCATATGTGCACGTCTTGAGTCACATTAATATTTCTGCATTTGCTCTCTCGGCTTGGCCATTACTTGCTGGGTGAGTTATAGAGGTGTAGCTGAGTTGAATGCCGAGGTCTTCGCAATATTCTTAAAATGCAACACTTGTGAATTGAGTTTCATTGTTAGTTATGACTTTGTTTGGAACTCCAAATCTGCATATAATGGACTTCAAGAACTTGATTGTTGATTGCTTGTTGATTGTTACCACTGGAGTTGCTTCCGACCACTTGGTGAACTTGTCGATGGCAACATACAGGAACCTGTAACCTCCGACGGCTTTTGGGAATGGTCCCAAGGTGTCCATACCCCACACAGCGAATGGCCACGTAGGAGGTATCGTTTGCAGTGATTGAGCCAGTGTGTGAATTTATTTTGCGTGGAACTGGCACGCTTCACACTTTTTCACTAGACAACCGCATCCTGGAGTGCTGTAGGCCAGTAAAAGCCATGCTGGAAGGCTTTACCGACCAGTGTGCGGGAAGATGCATGGTTCCCACACTCGACTCCATGGATTTCCGCGAGAAGCTCACGACATTCTTCCCTTGCAATGCACCACATTAGGATGCCGTTGGCATCACATCGGTAGAGATCCCCTTCTACAAACGTGTATCGTTTAGCCAATCTGATAATCCGGTCAGCGGTTACACCGTCTTCGCGAAGGATGTTGTCTTTCAAGTAGCTCCGGATCTCTGAGATCCATGCATCAGAGCTAACTTGAGCTTCTGAGTCTTGCGTGCTGGGTTGCTCGTAGCTTCCGATAGCACCTACGACCCTTGGTGGACGCCATGGTAACAGGGCCACCGGGACTGCCAGCTTCGAGGTTCTGGTCTCGCCCCCTTTGCTCAGTTTGGCAGGCTGAGCTGTTGGTCTTGACAACCTCCAGACGAAGATTCCAACAGGAGCCAAAGCTCCGGTTGAGGCTTTCGTTGAGAGTTCGTCAGCTTCAACGTTGTGAAGACGCTGTACACGGTGGAGATCCAGGACTTCGAAGTCCTTCTGAAGCCTCTGGACTTCAAGGAGGTAAGCATCTAGTTGGGGATTGTTGCAGCAGAATTCACGTTTGACTTGTTTGATGATAAGCTGCGAATCTCCCTTCACTAGCAGTTGTTTGACACCAAAGGACAGTGCCACCTTGAGTCCGTAGATGAGAGCTTCATACTCCACCATGTTGTTGGTTGCCTTGAAATCAAGGCGAACCATATACTTGACTTTCTCTCCGGTCGGAGAGAGGAGAAGGATTCCATCTCTGACCCCCTACTTCTGCATGGAGCCGTAGAAGTAAAGGATCCAATAAGGCTCGGTGAAGATCGGAGCCTTGAGCTCTGGAGTCTGCTCACTGGGGCCCTCAGGGTTTGATGGAGAGGGAGTCCATTCCATCACAAAGTCATCCAAATCTTGACTTTTGATCACTTGTCATGACACGAATTCGAGATCGAAGTTGGCCAATTCCGCTGCCCACTTTGCTATGTTCCTAGTAGAGTTAGGGTTATGCAAAATAGCACGCATTGGAAAGGAAGTTACCACTGAGATTTTGTGGGCTTGAAAGTAGTGATGAAGCTTTCTTGAGGCAATAAGAACTGCATAAAGCAGCTTATGCACTTCAATGTATCTTGTCTTGGAATCGTGGAGTACTTCGCTGATGAAGTACATTGGTCGCTGGACGATCTGGACCCTCTCAGAGGGGCCCGAAGCTTCTTCTCCATCGACCCGGACCTTCCCGGAGGGGTCCAAACCTTCTTGTTGGATTTCCAGGACCTTCCCGGAGGGGTCCGGAACTTTTTGTCGCTCAACCCGGACCTTCTTGGAAAGGTTAGAATTGCTTTGATCATCCAGGAGTGCCCCCTCAGGTGAATGAGATTGGTCTCCTAGCGTTCCATTTGGGTGTTCTATGTCTGGGGGCTGGGACCCAGACCCTCCTTCAGGTAGATCCGGACCCTCCCGAAGGGGTCTAAGCTCCTGAGCTGGAAGATGATCCAGTCTTTCCACAAACAGTACCATGCTGACAACTTCTGTAGTTGCAGAAATGTAAAGCAGTAAAGGCTCACCAGAATTTGGAGTTACCAGGACTGGTTGTGTGGTGAGGAGCTGCTTCAGCTCTTGAAATGCCTTTTCTGCTTCTTCAGACCAATGAAATGGTCCAAACTTCCTCAAAATTTTGAAGAAAGGTAGTGCCCGTTCCGCCAGTCTTGAGATGCACCAGCTGAGCATAGCTAAACATCTTGTTAGCTTCTGGACATCCTTGATACTGGCTGGTGGCCACATATCTTCTATAGCCTTGATCTTCGCCGAATTTGCTTCAATTCCTCGGTGTGTCACCAAGAAACCTAGAAGCTTCCCGGAGCTAACTTCGAAGACACACTTGTCCGGGTTTAGCTTTGTGCGCGTGATGCGCAGCTTGTCGAAGACAGCTTGTAAGTTGTCAAGGAGCGACTCCTTGTTCTTGATTTTCACCACGATGTCATCAACGTACTCCTCCACCAAGTCTCTAATTAGCTCTCCGAAGGTTTTGTACATAGCTCGTACAAATGTTGAAGCAACATTTTTGAGACCAAAGGGCATGGCAGTATAACAATACAATCCATCTACTATTATAAAGGCAGTATGCTCTTCATCTTCCTTAAACATTAGGATTTGATGATATCTAGAATATGCATCTAAGAAACACAATAGCTCACACCCGGAGGTGGAGTCCACTATCTGATCTATTCTAGGTAGTGGAAATGGATCTTTTGGACATGCCTTATTTTGTGTGGTGTAGTCGATGCACATCCGAAGCTTCTTGCCAGCCTTGGACACAACAACTGGTTTTGCTAGCCATTTTGGATGGAAGACTTCCCGAATGAATCCAGTTTCGAGCAACTTCTTGATCTCCTGTCGGATGAAGTTTTGCTGCTCGATTGATTGCTTCCGGGGCTTCTGCTGTACAGGTCGTGCGTCGGGATAGATCTTCAGATTGTGCTCAATCACCTCCCTAGGGATCCCAAACATTTGTGATGGTTGCCAGGCAAACACGTCGACATTAGCCCGGAGGAAGGTGATCGAGTTCCTATTTATCGTTCAGACCTCCCGATATACGAGTAGTCTGAGCAACATCGGAACCAATTTGGACGACTTTGACGGGAACGTCTGTGTCACCGCTTGGTTGCACGCGAGGTGCGGAGGTAGATCATCGATGACAAATGCTCGAAGGGTTCGGAGTTGGCTCCTTACCGGATGCTTCCTCTTGCGCTGTAGTAAGCGCATAGAGTTCTTCCAATGCAGTTACTCCTGCAGTGCGATCTCCACGGATCCGGAGAACGCCCACAGGTGTTGGCATCTTCAACACTAAATAACTATAATGGGCAGTGGCCATGAACCTATACAAGGCAGGCATGCCCAAAATGGTGTTGAATGGCAGACTGACCTGCGCGACGTCGAAGACAAAATTCTTGGTTCTGTAATTCTCTTGAGTCCCGAAGGTCACCGGGAGTGTGATGGAACTGAGAGGGGTAATGGACCTCGGACCTACCCAAGAGAAAGGTCAAGAGGGGTGAAGGTCCAAAGGTCGGAGCTGAAGCTTGACGAAGGCTTTGAAGCTTATGAGGTTCAGTCCTGCACTTACGTCCACCATCACGTGATGAAGTAGGATATTGTTAATGGTGGGAGACACCATTAACGGAAGTTGGCCAGCTCCGATCATGTTATGAGGGCAATCTGAAGCATCAAAAAAGATGAGAGTGGCCATCCATTACTGATAGGGCTCCACCCTAGCGGTGGGAGCTACAATGGCCATGTCTCGCTGCATTGTCTTGAGGATGCGGCGGAATTAATATCCCAAGAACCACCAAAAATGGTGTTCATGGTTTTCTGACGTTCATTGTCAGAGACATCGGAATCGTCGTCAACGGTGTTGTAGACGGCTTTCAGGACCTTTTTGGGGTCCTGGATACCTAGCTCCTGCTCAGCCGGAGTTTCGTCGACTTTTTGCTTTCCTTCCCGTTGATAGAAAGGAGCTTCTTCCCGACATTTGTTATAGCGCTCGACAAGGTTTTGGACCTCCCGACATTCTTCCAAGCTGTGTCGGTCTGTCTTGTGGATTGAACACCACACTTTGGAACTACCTCCATCTTTTGACGATGGTCGAGGCTGTTTCTCAGGGCGTGGGCCCTGACCACCCAGAGTTGCAGCAGCCACAGCGGCAGGTGCGCCGACTGGCGACTTCTTTTTGCCATTGGATTTCTTCTTCTTGTCACCGCCGGAGGTAGTGGGTTCAGATTTGGAGGGCTTTTTGTTGACCTCCGGAGCTGGTTTGGAGTGCATTTAACGGCCCTCCGCAGCCTTAGCACATTTGTCTGCCAAGCTGAAAAGTTCTGTGACACTGGTGACTTCTTTGGTCGCCAGTTTCTCCAACATCTTCTTATCTCGAATGCCCTGTCTGAATGCAACGATAAAAGAAGAGCTTGAGATTGAAGGAATGGTATTTCATACCTGAGAGGACCGTTGGATGAAAGATCGCATCGATTCCCCTATTGTTTGCTTTACAGCAAACACATCCAATTCAGTGTCGGGTCGGGTGTAGGAGCTCCTGAAGTTGGCAGTGAATTGTTGGCACAGCTTCGCCCAACTATTAATGGAGTCGGGTGGAAGACTCATTAAACAAGGACCTTGCAGTCCCAGTTAAGGCCACTGGGAAGTAGTTGGCCATCACGGCCTCATCACCCCCTGCTGCCAGTATAGCAGTGGAGTAGATTTGAAGGAACTCGACAGGGTTGATGGTCCCGTCGAATTTTTCCGACAAGTGAGGTCGGAACTTCTGTGGCCATCTGACCATGCATAAATGCATGGCCAGGGCAGAACAACCTCCTCCTGCTACCTGAGGAGCGGGATTGCCCCGAGCCTCTCGCCTTTCGCGAGCCCGCTCGATATGAACACGACCATCCTGCTGCCGATAACGGCAATCAATTTCCGACCACATGTCATGGGTCGGAATCCTGGTGATAGTGTGGGTGCATCATGCCCCGAGAGGCAACGAAGTCACCTGTTGAGATGCAACACGTCTTCTATGCTGAGAGACTTGTGGACCAAGTTGGCATGACAAGGTTCTTCGTTGTGATGGGGCTCACCCCGAAGGGGGAGGACCTTGGTTGCTAAGGCCAGCAGCTGCTGCTGCAACCAGATGGTCAGCATCAACCCTCCACTGCTCCATGGCACCCTAGGGTGCTCCTTGAGGTGGTGGGTGTTGTAAGAGAGCTCGCGCAGCAATGAGCGCGTGCTCAGGGTTGTTGTTTGGTGATGAAGTGATCGACGCAGATGCACCATCTTGCCATCCAGCATTGTTTGCCGGACCAAATGGTAGTTTTGGAGCCATCGTGCCCGTCGGAACTATAGCACCCGCTGGCTGCTGCATGTTGGAGGGATTGCCTCCAGTAGGTTGTCCAGTGAGGTTGCTGTTGGAAGATCCTGCGGTGGAATTCACCATCTTGAGATCTCGGGATGCCCCCTACCTGGCGCGCCAAATGTAGAAGTGTTGCTACGACACTTCCCCCGGTACTACCAAATGTAGCCGGAGGAGGTTCTTGTTTCGGATGGGGCATGCAGAGATCTAGAATAAGATGGTGACACGGGAGATTTACGGGGTTCGGGCCGCCTGAGCGTGACACCCTACTCCACGGGGTTTGTATAGTTGTATTGAGAATGTATGTCTGTGTCGTGCTAGTATGCAGGTCAGTTTGGATGTCCCCCTGGGTTCGTGTGGCACAGTCCTTTTATAGTCTAAGGACCGACCGTTACAAAGCTTGCCTGGTCCGACATGTGGCCCTGGTGTATTTAATGGCCCAATACACTGTCTAAGGGTATTAAGCATGATTAATAGTGTGGTAACATGCCTTAATGGTTGTGTTTTCCCTATTAATAGCGCATTGATCGTGTTTCATTAATATAATATTAATTACGCGTAATCAGGTCTTGTAACTGCCACTTTAACTGTCCTTGAATGTCCATGCTGGATTAGATCTGCTCATATTCCTGTTGATGATGAAGTTCTGGAGGCTTCACATGTGGTAGCTCTGGAGCTTGCCCTTGTGGGAATAAAGGTCAAGGACTGCTATACATATGGCGGCACCGGAGCTCCTCTCTGCTGGGGGTTAGGTCTGGGGTCGTTGTGTACGTGTTGACACCGGAGCTTCGCTACGTTGGGAGTTTAGTTCTGGTCTTCCTTTACACATGTCAACCCAGGAGCTACCCATATGAGGGAAGCGGGTCCGGTACAATGTGACATGTGGGGCCTGAGGAGACCTTCGTCCCTGATAGGTGGAACTTTCCCGCACTTCTTGTGGTATCATGGGGTACCCAGTACACAGGGTGCCGACAGTGCCGTCGAAGCTAACAAGCTCCGACAACCCTAGGGGGGCCTGCCGTTTATGTCAAGAAGCCAAGACGATTGAAGTAAATATGGTGGAAAAATCACCCCGAGGGGGCCCGCTATTGATGTTCCCACACGTTGACAGTGGATGTCGTCAGACCTATCCAGCTCTGATAACCCCAGGGGGCCCGCTATTGACATTCCTACACGTTGACAGTGGGTGCAGTCGGACCTATCCAGCTCTAATAACCCCAGGGGGCCCGTTGTCGACGTCCATGCGCGTAGATAGTGGGCGCCATCAGACCCATCTGGTCTAACAACTCCCAAGGGGCCCATCGCAGGCGAAATAAAAGCTCCCTAGAGAAGTCAGAGATAAAAACTTCGGACCTAAAGTCTACAAGTTCAAAGCGCTCAAGTCTTCAACACATAGTCAAATCCTTTTGGTACATGTTCGCAAATAAATTGTGTATATCTACCAGGGGCAAACAAGATGAAGGACAACGTATTGAAGACAAAATGGAATTCAATCATTCAAAATGTTCAGATTTCATTCATCTGAGGATTGGAGATTACAAAATTGGAGAAGTTACAAGCGGAGTAAGGTACTAGGTCCTACGGAAGTATGAGGCGACTTTCTGGGCAACCTCTTGAATGCTGGCATTGGCGGCGTCCTCCTCTTCAACAACGGGACCTTCGAGCACTGGATCCAGATGGAATTGGGGATCTCGGCTCTTGTAACATGTCAGCACATATTCTGTGACGTTCTTAGCCAAAGATTTCCCCTATGTCTCCAGCTGGTCCACGATGACGTCACCCATTGCGTTGAGTTTGCCACCAGCAAAGTTGAGAGCCACCAGCGCTCGGTCTAGCTCCAGCTCTGGATTGTCCGGACGCACTGGAATGGAGCCTAGCGGCATCAACACGTCGTTGGCTCACCCCAAGAAGTCCCATACATGTATTGACTCGGTCTCCCTTAAACTCCACAACTCCTCCAGTGACCTCCGGGCGGCCGCAAGCTCCGAACCTTCTCGAGCGAGGCGCTCGACCACTTTGGCATGTTGCTGCATACTCTCAACAATTTACTTTTCACGGTCGGCTAGCTCCGTCTCCCATAGGTGGATGCGGTTCCGCCTTTTGACCAGGTCCTTCTCCCTGCCCCTTACTTTCCCTTCTCTAGTGGCAACATCAACTTCTCTTTTTGAGGGCTCCTGCCCCAGTTTGCAATACTTCTCCTCCCCCTCCTTACTGCACAAATCAAACTTCTTAGTGTGATCTGCCAAATTTTGCTCTATGAGAGTCAGCTTCTGACCGAGCTCCTCCTATCTTTTCAAAATATCCTCCTGTTGTTCCAGGAGTTTCTCTTCCCTCGTATCGAGGTCCGCTCGGCGCTTCAAGAGAATCTCGTTTAACTCATTGAGGCTATCTTGACGTTCGTCAGCAGCATCATTCCTTTATTTGGCTTGTTTGAGAATATCCTGAGAATTGGCATCGAGGGCCCTGATAGCAGCCTCCTTCTCTTCCAGCAACTTGCCCCAATATTCGAACCGGGCCTTTTCCTTCTCGACCCACTCGTTTTGGTCTACAAGCCTCGTTTGCGCCAACTTAGTCTCGAAATGAAGCTTGTTGCGCCAACGCCTCAAGGTGTGGCGCTCTTCTTCGAGGACCTTACTATCGTGGTCGAAGGCAAGCTGGACCTGTCGGAGGCTCGATCAAGCATTGTCAATAGACAACACCAAAGGAATAGGCTCCGGACCTGCCGGGGTCATCTTCGCCGGCTCCAGGGGATCTTTAAGAAAAAAATAGGGTCCCACACCACAATTGGGGTTCCCTGAGCTTCTACGGCATTAGGGCCGCCCTCTGGGAACTCCTCATTCATTGCTGTGGAAGATCCCGCTGGGGGAACTCTGCCCCCAAAGCCAACGCCGAAGGTCCTGCCGTTGGGTCTTCAATTGCTGGCTCCACGAGTGGAGGGCCTACTACTGCTTCCTCAGGACGTTCCGGCTCGGGTACGGACATCTCTGGAGCAATTACCTCTGGAGTGATTGTCGGAGCTTCATCCGAAGCCACTTCCACCACCGGCTCAGGCGCCGGTACATCAATCACCTCTGGCTCAGCTGTTGGAGCATCAGGCATTTCTGGCTCAGCTACCAGAGCTTCAACTATCTCCGGCACAGAGGCCGGAGCTTCGGGCACCTCTGACTATATCGCCGGATCTTCAGCCACTTCTAGTAAGGGTGCTGGAGCTTCGAGTACCTTCGGCTCAAGTGTCGGGGCATCAGACACCTCGGATCCTGCATCGAAGCTTTAGTCTCTAACGCTGTTGCTGGTGGTGCAACTTCAACTACTTCTACCTCGTGGTCTGGCAATATCACGGGGGCTTCTGGCGTCTCTTCTGTATCTAAGTCCATGACAGCTAGCGCCAGAGCTGCTGTGTCTTCTGCCGCCACCTGGGGAGGCTCAATGTTTGAAGCCGGAGCTTCAGCATGCACAACTCCAGTCGCTGTAGCAGATGCCAAATCTCCAGACTTTTTTCTTGTCAGCCTGGGAGCAAAAGGTCAAGAAGATTAAAAATAGAATAAAAACAAGATTAATATTTCAAGGTAGGATGGCGATGCTTACCTAGGGATGCTACCGTCCCGGCGGAATCTCTTCTTCTGGGGCCCGGAGTCGGAGCTCACCAAATTTGGTGAGATAGCAACTTCGGACCTAGGTCGGAGGCCATCTGTAGCAGCTGGAGTCTTCTCAGCTGGAACACTCATCAGCTGGGAAGGACCTTCGGACCCAAAGCTCACAACTGGCACCAGAGCCGAAGTTGGCTTGCCAGAGCTTGAGTCCCTCGAGGACGCTGACACCGAAGCAGGTGTGGTCACTAAAGGTCTCCTCCGCCGGGGAGAAGGGGATGTTGGAGTTGGAGTAGACCCGATGGAGCTCCCATCGAGATGCCTCAACTTCCTCTTGCGGTTGGAAGATTCGGCTGGCTCCTTTCTCTTGCCCTTGCCGACGTCATAAACCCTCTGGTTCGGAGTAGGGGTGACCACCTCCTCGGAAGCTCCGAGAATTACAAACCTAGAGGTCCTTCGCTTCTCCACTTCACTGAGGTCATCCAGTGCCGGTATCTTCCTTTGGAGCTCCCTGCTGAACTCTGGAGTCATGTTCAGAGGCAGGAAAGCATCCGACAGAGTCAAGGCGTCATCAGCGATGGACCCGTGCTGAAATTTCTTGAGATGGAGCCTCAAAGCTTCATCATCCAAGTTGGATTTCAAACCGGTTTCAATCCGGTCGTCATCCATCACACTATTGAAGGCCCAGACGAGCTTCTCCCTTCTCTTCATCGGAGCCCACCTGTTCACCAAGAAATTTCCAAAGACCATCTAGGGCGTCACTCCACCCTCCACACATTCTTGGATTCTGGTCACGATAGGCTTGAACGCATCCGATAGCTTCGGAACTACATTCCAAGTGTCGGTGTCGATGTTGTGGAGTCCTTGAGGTAGCTCCAACCTATCGTGCTCCTCCACTGCAATGATGACCCAATCCTTCTTCCAGACATCCCATTTGCCGGAGGGGAATGACTTCAAGTACTTGAAGTGGCAGTTCTTGCGCTTCATGAAGTAATAGAAGCCAAGCAGCTCTGTCCCCTTGCCAGTGGTATGGGACGTGGAGAAGGTCCGGAATAGCTCGATGCAGGGAGGCACGCCCACCCACATCTCGCAGAAGTGGACGAAATTCGCCACCAGCAGAAGGGAGTGGGGGGCCAAGATGATGCAGTTGGAGGCCATAGAAGTCCAGCAGCATCAAGAGAAAACTTGAAAAAGGAGGGATTAGTCACACCATGGCGTACGCTGAGAAGTACACCATCTCGCCATAATGCTCCATCTTGAAGGGGGGCTTGTCGACCCGAACCATGTGGTTGAAGGAGCCGCTGTACCACCCCAAGAAGGTCCGGACCTTCATCAGATTATCCTTGCTCTGGATGTGACTTTTGAGAAGACCTAACTCCATCACGACAAAGTGGAGCGAAAGAAGAGAAAGCTAGGCAAAGGTTGGGAAGCTCTGAGCGCGAGTTTGATCGAAAGCGTAAAGAGTCCTCAAACCGCGCGGACTTTCCTTCTGAAGTAAGCCTCCACGACGCTTGGATGGAAACCACAACGAGAGCAAGGCCACATTACAAAGAATCTACCCCGTCAGTGACGAATGGGCCAGGGGCCACTTCGACAAAGAAGTCGAGGTTATTACCCCAGGCGAACCATTGTCATGATGGGCGGCGGGAAGCCCGAGGGCGGCTGCCTGACAAGGCGCATGGAACCGATACAGTTTTTGTATTGGGAACCAACGACCTACAATTGTGTGAGATCCACACTCAAAGATCTCATCCGCCGCATTCAAAACAAGCCACGCGGCGAGGGTTCTACCCCGGAGCATTGCCCCAACGGTATATCAGAAAACCTTTGAAGTCACATCACAGGAATCGAGGATGGTCCCACCTCCAGTAGAATAACTTAACCCAAAGGATTTCTCCCAGATGTGGGCTCGGGGGCCACTGTCGATACCCTGCGTACCGGGTACCCCATGAAGTGCAAGGGAGTTCCACCTGTCAATGTTGAAGACCTCCATAGGCCCCATGTATCACACGACAATGGACCCGCCTCCTTCATATGGGTAGCTCGGCACTACCACGTGTAATATAAGATCGGAGCTAAACTCCCTACATAGGGGAGCTTCGTGCTTGACACGTGTAGAGTGACCCCGGACCTAACCCCCAATAGAGGGAAGCTCCTGTGCTACCATGTGTGTAGCGGCTCCGGACCAACCTCCCCGCAAGGGGAAGGTCCGGATTTGCCACGTGTTGGACCTCCAGACCTACGACACCAGCAGGAATACTGGTGGATCTCCAACGACACGAACATTCAAGGGATAGTGATTGCTACAGTTACTGGGCCTGATTATGAGCCATTAATACACTATTAATAATGCACGATCAGAGGACCCTTAATACTGGTAACGCCACCATTAAGGTGTGTTATCACGCTATTAGGATGCTTAAACACACTTAATTGTGTATTAGGCAATAATAATTGTCGGGGCCACATGTCTGGCCAGGCAACTCATGTAACAGCTATCCCTTGGTCTATAAAAGGGATGTGCTGCACGATACAAAACAAGCAAGCCCATATCCACGCAAGCACCAGTGAATCCTCAATACAACAGCACACACCCCGTGGAGTAGGGTATTACGCTCAGGCGGCCCGAATCATGTAAATCATCTGTGTAATCATCTTGTTTAAAATCTCCGCGCGCCCAAACCAATACAAGAACCTCCGCGACTACAATTCAGTAGCACCGGGGGAAGTGTCGTTCGTACACTTCGACATAGGATATACAAGGATTTCAACAATTTGCACACCTTTCTCTCTTCACCTTTTACTATGAATCTATCAGGTTGTTCCATATATATTTCTTTCAACTCTCCGTTAAGGAAAGTTGTATTCACATCCTTTTGATGAACGATTAGACCATTAGAGGTAGCTATAGAAAGTAGTACACGAATTATTGTCATTCTGGCGACAGGTGAATAGGTGTCAAAATAGTCTTCACCTTCCTTTTGAGTATAGCCCTTTGCAACTGACCTCACCTTGTACTTTTCAATAGTACCATCAGGTCTGAGCTTCTTCTTAAACACTCATTTACAGCATACTGGTTTGCATCCGTACGGTCGTTCAGTTAACTCCCAAGTTCTATTAGAAAGAATTAAGTCTATCTTACTATGAACTGCTTCTTTCCAGTCATTCTCATCAGGTGATGCATATGCCTCTGCTATGGATTAGGGATTATCGTCCACAAGGTACACACTAAAATCATCACCAAAGGATTCTGGAATCCTTGATTTCTTACTCGACTGAGTTATTCTATTGTGTTCCTCCTTTGAAACACACTCAAACGGTGTATTAGAAAACTCGCTAGTTGTGGTTGATTCATGACAAATTTCAGAAGAGATCCCAACAGTGCTATGCATATCTTTTATAGGAAATATATTCTCAAAAAATGTTGCATCACGGGATTCCATAATAGTATCAACATGCATATCATGTACCTCAGATTTAACTACTAAAAAAAATATACGCATAGCTCTGATGAGCATATCCTATAAAGACACAATCCACTGTCTTTGGTTCAAGCTTGCATTTTTTGGTAATTAGTACATTGACCTTTGCCAAACATCCCTATGTATGCAAGTATGAGAGTGATGGTTTTCTCCCAGCCCACACCTCATAAGGAGTTTTCTCTTTATTCTTGTTTGGAACGTGGTTTAGGACATGACATGAAGTCAATAGAGCCCCCCACCATGCCTTAGATAAATCGAATGTGTCTAAAATAAATTCATCAAGTCACACAATGTGCGGTTTTTCCTCTCGGCTATCACGTTTGATTAGGGTGAATAGGGAGACGCCTCTCATGTATCATATCGTGTTTCTCATAGAAATCATCAGATATTTTGGGAAAATACTAGCTACCACAGTCTGACCTAAGATGTTTGATTTTTCTCTCTAGTTAATTTTGTACTTCAAATTTATAGATTTTAAAGTAGTCTAAATCTTCATCTTTAGTTTGCAACAAATGGACATAGCAGGATATAATATAATCATCTATTATTGTCATAAAGTATTTATTTCCACCTTTTATCAACACACAATTCATCCCGTGTAAATCAGAATATATGAGTTCTAGTGGTGCCAAATTTCTCTCCTTGGTTGCCTTTTGAGGCTTTCGAGGTTGCTTTGATTGCACACAACTATGACACTTAGATTCTTTGACAATGCTGAATTTCGAATTAATTTGAGACTAGATAGTTGATTCATTAAATCAAAACTAAAGTGATATAAACCAAAATATGAAACACTCGCATCATCATTAACACTGCAATAAATATAGTTTATTGACTTATTATTAAACCTCAAAAGAGAAAAGCGGAACAAGCATCAGCATTCATAGCCTTTACATATAAATTGTACATGCTTCGACACAACTATTTTATTGGACTCTAAAACTATTTTAAACCCATCTCTACATAGAAGGGAGCCGCTAACAAGATTCTTGTTCGTAGTAAGGACATTGTCGGTACCTGACGAACCGGGTACCTATAGATACAAGAAAGGAGGCATGTTGGGTCCCACCGCCCGTGGGGGCAAAACACGACGTGGTCCCAGGGTGCCGCGTGGCGTGCGGCATAGCTAGGCCTCTCCATTGATGGAAGGCCCGACGCAGCCACGTGTCCTGCAGCTCCAGGTGCATCTACCTCACGGAAGGGAGGTCTGGCGCTTCCATGTGTCTCGCAGGCCTGGGTCCACCTCCCCGCCAAGGAGACGTCCGGCGTGCTCACCTGGTCGGCGGCCCCAGACCTGCCTCCCTGCAAGAAGAAGGTCCAGTGTAGCCACATGTCCGGAAGCTCCGGGCCCGACCACACGGCAGAGGAAAGGATCGAACTCGCCACGTGGCAAGCAGCGCCGCGCCTAGCTCATCCTGCGATAGTGGCAATAAAGTGGGACGAGCCCAGGGCACCTAAATGGGAAAATACGCGCATGTTCCCTAGGTAAGCAGGAGCTCGCACTCATAAGTAAAAAGTCATGTACCAAGCCCGTCGGTAACAGGCTGGCACCGAACTACTATGTATGATGGGCGAATGAGAAGCCACGACAAGATGGACTAGACACCACCCACCATGATGGGGGGCTATGTGTAGTCCTGCGGCAGGGTATGGTCAGGCGGCACATTGAAGCCATTGTCAGGGGATAGCATTTACTCCCAGATCTTAGGATGGATTTGGTTACTCCTGGGGCCACCTGTCGGGCCCTGGGCCCCACTTGTAAGCTGTCTGGCCTTGGACTATAAAAGGACCAGACAAACAATGACTTAGACAAGCTTTTCAGACCCAAGCAATACAACACACAAACCACTGTGGAGTAGGGTATTGCGCTCAGGTGGCCCGAACCACGTAAAAACCCTCGTGTTCATCATCCACTATGCTAAATCTTGCTAGTACTAGCCCCTCAAATTCACATCGAACCTCCGCAGACTACTCCCAAGTAGGTCTGGCGGAGGTGTCAGTTTAGACACCTCGACAGACATGTTGCACGTTCTTCAGCTGGACAATCTTTCTCGATGTGAATTTCAGGTTGACCGTGCCAACACCACAAATAGAAGCATGTGACCCATTCCCTATTAGGACGGAGGAATCCCGGATGAACTGGCAAGAAGAAAACATAGACATGTCAGAATATATATGAATATTAACCACCCGTATCAAACCACCAAGATGGTGTTTGGCAAACAGAAAGAATATTAAAAGAATTATCGTACCCATCCTCATTGCTGGATGTCACGATGTTAACATTCTTTTTCTCTCAGCGGCCTGCCCTGCAGGACAGTCCTTACAAAAATGTCCCTGCTCGCCACAGGTGTAGAAGCAGACATCATTGGCTTTGTTTAACTTCTTCTTTTCTTGAAAACAATAGTTCTATTTGGCTTGAATTATGACTTGTGTTCCCTTTATTTTTGACATTGAGTTTCTGCATCATATTAGCATTGGTGCCAGATTGAATCTCACCTACTTTCTCAGTAGCATCCTTAGCCTGAGCCTTCTCATCAACATCAAGAGATGTTATCAGGTTTTCCACTAATATTTATTGTCTCTTGTGTTTGAGAGCTATGGTGAAGTTCCTCCATGAAGATGGTAACTTTGCAATAATGTTGTGACATCTTGGCTCAAGGCTTAATAGGATTGGTAGAATAACTCATACCACCAAGGTATACATTGTTTTCAAGAGCCCACCTATAAAGAACTCCGAGGTTAAGCGTGCTTGGCATGGAGTAATTTATGGATGGGAGACCGACCGGGAAGTCTTCCCGGGTGCGCACGAGTGAAGACAAAATGCGCATAAAAGACTAGTGTTAGTCTGTGGGGCTAGTCTGTGATCCTAAAGAGCCGCCAGAAGTAACGATTGCCAGACCCATTGTGGTTGGGATGTTACAAATGCACCCAACCACAAACTTGTCAGGTAAAGGACACTTGATGAGGTGGAGCTTTCCCGCGAGGCACTATATTTCATGAGCTTGTTCTACTACGAGACGGTTGTTAACCATCTTGTAGTCATGAAAATTTGCCATGATATACAATTCACCGTCTTCATGGGTTGCACCATACTTAGCGCTAAGTGCATCTTAGAGCTCCTTTCCATCTGTGACTTTTAGATGAACATCACATAGTTTGTTGTCAATAACACTTAAGATACATCCTCTCAAGGCTGAATTGGCTTCCTCGTACTTCATTTGTTCTTCAACAGACAAAGGATCTTGAAGAATGCCCTCGCTTACCCAGAAGAACTTAAGTGACTAGAGCCAGAGTGTGGCAATAACTTGTCACCTCTTGAAGTGCACACCAGAGAAATTCTTCGGCCTCAGTGCATCAGCTAAACTCATCATGTTCAACTCAGAAAATTGCCTAAATAAGGTTTTTGGATTGTTAGACATACGAGGCAATTTACTGAATGATTCTGGAAAAACACACGAAAACAGCAACGATAAACACCGGCAGATAGACAGGATGAGAATAATCGCGTATCGATTTGAAGTCGGGGGAATCGTTGTAGATCTGACGACGAGCAGTTGTTGTAGATGTTGGTGGCGACGTTGGGCAGCAGCACCAGATCTCCTCGGTAGGCGACCGTCATAAAGAACACGAGCAGTCACCCGGTGCGCTTTCCAAAAACCTTATTCGCCCTCTCGCGGTGTAGGATTGCAAGGGCGAACGATTTCGGAGACACGCTCTCCCGATCGTCTGTGCACGGCGGCGCTCGAGATGGAGTAGACTAGACGGCGGCGCAAGAAACACGGACGTGGGAAGATACGACCTGATCGTGGGATAAACTGTCTTGCCGCGCACGCCCGTTATTTATAGTCTCGCGGAAGCGGTTCAGTTGCGATTCGAAAGACTCGCATCCAACCCGACTCTCTAATCGTAGACACATCTGTCCCCAACTACTTGCACTCAGCCTAACTCGGAAGTCCAAAATTCGGAAGTCCAAAAACCCAAATAAATGCTATGCAAAAATATAAAATCTATACTCGACTCGAATTCACGGACGGGGCGCGGCGAGCGAGGAGGAAGAGCTCGTGTGAGCCACTCCTCTCTTCTCCTCTTCTTTCACTCAAGGAGTGGAAGAACAATCTCCCTTATATGTAGGGGTTGCTCCCCTCCAAAAGACTAAACTCTTAGCACCACCCTCTATTGCAATAATGGGTCTTTAGATTTTATAGAAATTATTTCAAAATATTACATGAGCTAAGCCCATTTATTCCAACAAACACTAGGAAATATCTTGCGCAAATCAAGGTACATAGCTACAACAACCCACATTGTTACGGTGGATAAAAGATAAAAATGTATCAACGTGTGCCTAACCTCGATCCGGCAATGGCTATATATTACTAGTGTCAGCATAACTACCACCGTTTCAGATGAAAGAAGTATCATAGTCAACAAGAATGAGCCACACAATTAGTAACTAAATGAGCAACTTGGATATAGTAAAAAGAAATGATATCAGCTGTCACTATCTCCAGCTTCCAAAACACGAGCCACAATCGATTTGCAATAAAACTAAATGAACAACGTCCGGCACAGTAGCATCTGGTGACCAATCTGATCCACCCGTTTCCTCATCCGCGCACGTCCGACAGAGAAAGGGCGCCGACGAGTAAAAGAATCGAGACGGGTCGTCTTCTTCCTTCGGCGTTAGCCTCTTCCGTGCCCACAAACACACACCACATGCACACGCGGCCTCTCGCTTTCGATGTAAACGTCTTCGAACTTGTTGGTGCTCGCGACACAACTTGAAAACTCACTGTCAGTTGTCAACGTCCACACGAATGGCAACTAAATTCCCAACGACCAATGTGATCAATACCAGCGAGCTATAGCGAAATTCCAGGCGCAGGAAGTCAGTCACCCGACATGTTCCACACTGCCTGCCACACAACACAGGTGCAGGCACTGGACCTTCCACATGATGGGTTCTCCGGCCGGGCGAGCCTCATTTGATCTCAATCTACTGTAGAATGATCGCAAGACCTTCTGACGGTTGCAACAACGGCCACAGTTTCTCCTTTTTTTTTAACACGGTTAAACCACCTCCATTTCAAACCGAAACAGAGATCCAGATTACAGCAGACGCAAAAGGATATCCAACAATCCCTAGCTCTACACCTATTTGAACTACCGGAAAGACTGGATATCAAGAGTCTCATCCCCATTGGGGTAACAGAAACAGGCATCAACAGAGTAGGGTCTAGAGTGCTCGCAGGCACCAAAATGAGATACAAAAAACATGCAACTCATGAGACTGGGGTAAAACCCTTCTGCGCATTCAGGGAACAACGAGTCAGGCGTCTCCGGCATCTTCCTGTCCATCTGCGTCAGGAATCTGCAGCGCACAAGAGGCAACATCGCCCCGAGTCCCCATCAGCTTCAATGTTTCTTTTATAATTTGTTCAGCTCCCACCTTGATGATCTCCTGAATCTCCTGAGAGTAGAGACCTGCCCAGTAACAAAGTAGTGAGCAAGCAAATAACAAAATTTCACCTGGGTGTTTGATATGTTTTCCTTTCAAAACACGCCTTGTTTCTTAATTTCCAGGTAGACCAGCAAATCGCAGCAACTCCTAGAGTGTAGAACTTGCCACCACCTGGCAAAGCAGATTTACACCAAACCCAAAACTGATCCATGCAGCAGGGTCTATTCGTAGTGCCAAAACAGTTAGCAAGTATACCCCAAACAACTTTAAGAGCAGCACAAGAAAAGAACAAATGGTCAATAGTCTCAAGCTCATCACAAAAACGACAAGAAGAATCACCTGACCAATTGCGCCTCATCATCACACTCTTAACAGGAATGGCATGATTCTCAATTTGCCACAAAAAGGTTTTAATTTTGGGGGGGGAACTCTATTCTTCCAAATTCTATTAAAACTGTCTCCATTAGAACTGGCATTTAATCTGCTGTACATAGATCTGACAGAGAAAGTACCAGATTTGAAAAAAAATCCACTTAACACTATCATTAACATCCCTAATCACCTGCAAGTTAAGTTTTTCAGCTAGCTCATTCCATTGATTACGCAGAATATTAGGTAAAGCAGGATTAAAAGTCAGAGACCAGCTATTTTCAGCACACTGAGCAACCGAGATGTTCTTATCAGCACAGTAAAGATAAAGCAATTTATAGAAATACATCAAAGGAATACCATCTAACCAAGGATCATACCAGAAACTAATATTCTTACCATTACCCAAAGACACCTGTCTCCCCTTAAGGTAATAATGTCTAATCTTTAGCAGATCTGACCAAATGGGGGAATCAGAAATCCTCTTTTTAATGAGGCTAATGGGTTTGTTTTGAATATACTTAGCTTTGACAATATTTTGCCACAGACCATTATCATTTTCAAGGTACCACCACCACTTGACTAGGAGGCTAATATTCATTTTCCTTAGATCTTTTATTCCTAATCCCCCTTTCTTCTTATCTTTACAGATCTTAGACCACTTAATAAGATGGTATTTCTTTTTAGGACGCCCTCCCTGCCAGAAAAACTTCTTTCTTTTCACATCCATTCTGTAAATGACTGTTTCGGGTAATAGAAACATGGACATGTGATATACAGGTACATTAGATAAGCTTGAGTTTATCAGAACAGTTCTTCCTGCCATAGACAAATTAGAACCTTTCCACAAATCAATTTTTTTTCCAAATTTGTTTTCCATCTTCTGCCAGTCTTTAATATGCAATCTTGATGCAGAGATAGGAACTCCCAAGTAAGAAATAGGAAAGGAACCCACTTGACAGTTAAATATATGAGCAAAGGATGAGGCAGTTACATTATCTCCATTCAAAGCATACACCTCACTTTTATTGAAATTAATCTTAAGTCCAGACATCTGTTCATAAATTGCAAGAAGCAGTTTCATGTTATGTGCTTCCTGAACATTATTTCTAAGGCAAATGATGGTGTCATCAGCATACTGCAGAATAGCAAGTCCATTATTAATCAGTTTTTTAGCTAATCCAACCACCAATCCATTTTTTTGAGCTAAATGCACCATCCTAGTGAGACAATCAGCAGCAAAATTAAACAATAATGGAGATAAAGGGTCCCCCTGTCTAACACCTTTAAAACTTTGAAAATGGCCCCCCACTTTGTTATTAATCTTAACACTGAGGGTTCCATTTTCCAGAATGCATCTAATCCATCCACACCATTTTGAGTTAAAACCTCTCAATTCTAGGCATTTAATTAAAAAATCCCAATTAACTTTATCATAAGCCTTTTCAAAATCAAGTTTAAGGACTAAACCATTTGCATTTTTATCCTTCTTTTCTTCATGAAGGACTTCATGGAGAGATAAAATGCCATTCATTATATTTCTATTAGGAATAAAAGCAGATTGAGCAATGTGGATTAATCTGTCAGCTAAAGGCTCCAACCTTGCAGTTAATACCTTTGTGAACCATTTATATAAGCAATTGAGGAGACATATAGGTCTATACTGCTTAATATTATCTGCATCTTTGACTTTAGCTAGCAGAGTAATAACACCAAAATTTATTCTATATAGAGGAAGGGAGCCCTTATGAAAATCATTAAAGAGCTCAAGTATATCTTGTTTAATAATATCCCAAGATACCTGATAAAATTCTATGGGCATCATATCTGGACCTGGCACTTTGTTTTTCTCCATATTAAAAAGTGTCTTTTTAATTTCAGATTCAGAAAAAGGAGCTGTAATAATATCATTCTCTTCATCAGTAACCTTGTCTATATCCTCTCAGAAATTCTCATTGAAGTCAAAAGCATTACCGTTATCTCTACCAAAGAGTTCTTTATAGAAACTAGTGGCATGAGAAAGGAGGTTATCATCTCCTTGGATTTCCTGTCCTTCATGATTCAAAGAATAAATTTTGCCACAGTTTCTCCTGGATGGCGTGGCACGCATCTTCCTTGCGTGCTCTGCAGAATATCTTCATTCTTGTCTGATATGGAAATGGTTGAGACAAAGCTATTCTGCTTTGACCACAGCACGTCCATCCTACGCGAACACCCGACTTTACCGCGTAATGTCACAAAATGTCAGGCAGTTCACGGATTCATATCCTCTGAATTACAGGGCTCCATGCAGAGAATGTACAGTCCCCTGCATTAGCTTCTTTTTGAATCATTTGATGAAAAATAGATGGACTAGATGAACTGCTACAGTACTAATAAATTGTAACAGATTAATACTACCTTGCTCAGATTACTGTTTAAACTACAGTACTACTGCAGATTGGTGTCTATCCCTCACATTTTACTGTAGCAGTCTCTGAATTTTGTTCACCACTGCAGAAGATATGGATCCGCAGTTCACACAGGTAGGAGTATCAAGGGAACAGGCGCATTCCGTCAAAGTTATAATATTATGGTTTTGACGAGTCCCAGATATCATTACCCACTATAAAAAATATCTCCTCTTCAGTCTCAAAAAGTTTCAGTCATGGCTCGAACATATCAACACACTGCAAACTCTCATATATCCATGATTCTGCAGTCTAATATATAATCTCTCCGTTGCAAAAAGTTTGTCACTCGGCATACAATTTATGGCAAACTCCATCGCAAATGATAGCACTAAGAAAATAACTGGAGCAATTCAACGTACTTGGCTACACAGCCCACAATGTCACGGTGGATAGATGAAAAGGATATCAAGTGTGCCTAACCTCACCACCAATGCCTATTACTAGTATCAGCATAAACTACCATCTTTTCAGATGACAAAAGTAGCGCATAGTCAACAAGAATGAGCCACAATCAGATTGCAATAAAAACAAAATGAGCAACTTGGATATAGCAAAAAGACATGACATCAGATGCCACTATCTCCAGCTGGTCCCAAAACATGAGCCACAATCAGATTGCAACAAGAGCTAGTGAACAACTTGGATATGACAAAAAAAACATGACATCAGATGCCGCTATCTCCAGCTCCCAAAACACGAGCCACAATCGGATTGCAATCAAAACTAGATGAACACATTGATATAGCAAAAAAAAAAACAACATCACACCAGATGCCAGTATCTCCAGGTCCCAAAACATGAGTACCTGGTCGATCATGGTTTTACCGTGGTACAAATTTAGATATAAAACCATGACTTATTTCCATGTTGTGATATGATCAAGCTAGAGTTAAAGGTATGGTCATAAGAAGATGAAAAATAAAGTAGAAATCCAAAAAGTTGAGCTACTTGACCCCAAGAAACCCTTCAAATTAATTCCCAACATAAACAAAAAAACTGAAGCCTAAATATGCATTCGAGCTATGCCTTTATCTGCTTCCCTTCCTTATCGTGCCTCTCTTATCAAGTTGAGATTGAAGCTCAGCCGTATCTCAACCTGTAACTAGAAAGCAATGGTTCTAGGCATCCAAAAAATCAGTTTACTTGAACATTTTCACACACTGAAGCACCCATACAAGCATCTTAGATTGGTAAAATCAGCCATGATCATGTACAGGCACTAGACAGAAGAGATCAAATCATATTAAAACCACCACACACATTCCCATATTTCATAGTATCAAATAGCAACTGATCAATAAAGAGGTTTGATCAGGATAGTAACACAGAAAGTTCAAATTAACCGACTCGGCCATATTTAATACTCCTATATTCTTCTTCTTTTGTTGTCGCTGACTAAATCAATTTTGAGGTAATTAACAACAACAATAAAATTAGAATGAAGCGAGTACAAAATTCAGCCAAAGATTAAACACAAAAGGACTCATCCTGCTGATGTAGCTGAAATCTGCTGTCTACGTGGGAACTTCAGGACATCCTGGCGACAAACTATGATTTTTGCCAACTAGCTACACGCCAGTTCCTGCGTGGTTTCATCATCTGCATCAGGCAAGATTTTTCACATTTTATCACATGTATGCAACAGAATTATCAAGTACTCTCTTTTTATTCTTTTATTTGACGTTTTAGATAAAGCTTTCAACTAGAAATGAACTGAGATTTGTTGTCAATTAAAAAGATAAAGAGGGAGTACACACAAAAGCTTTTGCACGGATTTCACTAAGAAGTTGGTGTTCTACAGACGGTTGAGAAATGTAAGAGAATTAAACTGCATGATGAAGCAATTCAAAAAGGAAACAAGTATATTTAAAAGAAAATATTGTTGAAATATAAGTGAATTGCCTATCATCCCTCATCAGTTTAAGCTTTTGAGGGTAACTGGTTAGCGCATAGTAGCTTAACATGATATCAGAGACAAGGTCTCGAGTTCGAATCCTAGCGGACGCAATTTATTAAAAAAATAAAATAAAATTGCAGTCGACTCCTATTCCACGTATGCGGCCCAAAGGATCCTGCATGTGACAGGGAGTGTTGAAATATAAGTGAATTGTCTACCATCCCTCATCAGCTTAAGCTTTTGAGGGCAACTGATTAGCGCATAGTAGCTTAACATGAAAGAAAATCATAGGGCGGCGTAATGGTTGAATCATCATGAGCTCCTAGAGCCGGCGCTTACGTGTTTATATAGGACAGCAATTACCGTTGCCGTGGTGTTACATTTTTGGATATAGAGCATATACTTGATTTGATTGTTACATCTTCCTATTTTTATCTAAATCATATCAAGTCTATTTTCTATCCCTTGGAAGGTATACAATGATCATATCTCTATTTCTATTTAAACATGATCAATACTATATTTTATCTTTGGAACTATAAAACATTTGTATCTCGATTTCTATTTGTAACACACCCCCTCAATCACAATCGTGCAAGGTTGAGATTGTGTTTGAAATTTTCGATCTATCGAACAGGGAGTGGTCTTGTAAATCCATCAGCCACGTGATCGCTTGAGGGAACAAACTCAATCTGCAATAATTTTTTTGCAACTCGTTCTCTCATGAAATGGTAGTCCACTTCAATGTGTTTTGTGCACCCATGAAAAACCGGATTAGAAGACAAATATCTTGTCCCTAAGTTATCGCACCAAAGCTTTGCTTGTTGTGGACATTGAATTCCAATTTCTTGTAACAGAATTTGTATCCGCATTACCTCTACTCTTGCATTTGCGATGGCTTTGTACTAAACTTTTGTAGATGATCTTGAAACTGTTCCTTGTTTTCATGCACTCCACGAGATTAAATTAGAACCAAGAAAAACAGCAAAACCACCCGTTGAGCGTCTATCATCTAAGCATCCGGCTCAATCTGCATCAGAAAATACACTCACCAAGCAGGAGTTAGTCTTATTAATCTTTAGACCAAGTTTGGTACATGCCTTCAAGTATCTCAGGATTCTTTTGACTGCAGCCCAATGATAGCTAGTGGGAGCATGTAGATACTGGCAGACTTTATTGACAGAAAATGAAATATCTGGTCTAGTTAGAGTCAAACACTGAAGTTCTCCAACTATACTGCGATATTGTGTAGCATCCTTGGGACCAAGAGGTGTACCACCACTAGCTGTTAATTTTTCACTGACTGACATAGGTGTATTGTCTACATTCTGCCATGCTGATCTCCTTAGCACATCTTGAGCATATTTTTCTTGAGTAAGAATGATGCCATCATTTACCTTAGTCACCTCGATACCAAGAAAGTAGTGCAGATCTCCCAAGTCCTTGAGAGCAAATTCATCGCTTAAATGTTTTAAGAGAGTTGTTGTAGCATCACACTTTGAACTAGCAACAATGATATTATCAACATAGACCAAAATAAACATTGTATTATCACCCTTTTGTAGATAGAAAAGAGAATAATCTTCCTTTGATACCTTGAACCCAAGCTTTAACAATTTTAAACTCAACCTGGAGTACCATGCTCCTGGTGCTTGTTTGAGTCCATATAATGCTTTGTCTAATTTACAAACATAATTGGGTCTAGACTTATCCTCATATCCAGGAGGTTGACGCAGGTAAACTTCTTCCTCTAATTTACCATGAAGGAATGCATTTTGAACATCTAACTGTCGTAAGCTCTAACCTCTAGACACAGCTAAAGATAAAATAGTTCTGATGGTAGCAGGTTTAACAACAGGAATAAAAGTTTCCTCATAATCTAATCCATAACATTGTTTAAACCCTTTTGCCACTAGCCGAGCCTTATACCGGTCTAAGCTACCATCTGCCTTTCTTTTAATTTTGTATACCCATTTGCAATCAATGACATTTCTACCCTTAATTGGAGGAATGAGGCACCATGTTTTATTTCTAGCAAGAGCATCGATCTCAGCATCCATAGCATGCTTCCAATTTTTATTTCCTAGAGCTTCTTCTAATGACCGAGGTTCACCAGCAGCACTAAAACATCCATAATGAATTGTACCATCTGTATAAGTTTTAGGCTGACGAATACCTTGACTTAGACGTGTACGTGGTCGTTCTGGTTCTAGTACAACGTCGGGGACACTTGATGTAGTTGCAGGTGCACCCCCTATGTCGCAGCACCCTGCATCTACATGCACGCTATCGCCTTGAGGAGTTGCATGCCTGGATGAAGGTCCGTTTGCTGGTCCCGCCTGCATGACAACATCACCTTCATTTAGTGTAATATGAGTGCTAATATGATCTTCTGATTGAGCTTGTTCGTCTATATCCCCAACTTTTGAAGCCTCCATCGGTTGGTCTATAGTGTCTGCGACACCCTGATCTTGGACTTGCATTCCATCACTGTTTTTTACTTCCTACATGTCATGTACAATATTTCTTCTTTCCAAATCTTGATTACTTTGGTTAGCAGGAGAAGAATTAGTCAACGGTAAATCTAAATTAGCAACCCCGGATGGAATTAATGAAGGATAAAGCAAACTAATTTCAGATCGTAATTTGGCTCCAACATTGTCATGTAACTTGGAGAACAGAAAAATATTCTCATCAAAAATAACATCCCGTGGGATGTAGACACAACAAGAATATATTTCGAGACATTTAATCCTCTTGTGCAGATTACTATATCCAAGAAAGACACACTCTTTGGACCGAAAAACAAGTTTGCGTTGATTATAAGGTCGGAGATTTGGCCAACATGCACACCCAAATATACGAAGAGACGAATAGTTTGGCTTGGTTTGGAAGAGACGCTCAAGCGGAGTCTTTAACTTAATGACTTTGCTAGGTGTGCGATTTATGAGATAAGCAGCAGTCAAAAATACTTCATCCCAAAATTTAAGAGGCATGGATGCACGAGCAAGGAGAGATAATCCAACCTCAACAATGTGACGATGTTTTCTTTCCGTTGATCCATTTTGTTGATGAGCGTGTGGACAAGAAACACGATGAGATATTCCAACTTTTGTGAAAAAAGAATTTAGCCTCTCATATTCACCTCCCCAGTCACTTTGAACAGTGATGATTTTCCTGTCAAGTAAACCCTCAACAAGACTTTGAAATTCATGAAACTTCTGGAAAGCCTCAGACCTGAACCTTAGTAAATATATCCAAGTGAATTTACTATAGTCATCAACAAAACTAACATAGTATTTAAATTTTATAACCAAATCAGGAGCAGGGCCCCACACGTCTGAGTACACAAGCTCTAAAGGCTGACTCGAAATACTGACTGACTTAGAATATGGGAGTTGGTGACTTTTTCCTTGCTGACAAGGGCCACAAACATACTCTTTATTTGACTCAGACCGACACGGTAAATTAAACTCCTTAACAACTCTTTCCACAATCGGTAGAGCTAGGTGGCCTAGACGATCATGCCACCGAATGAGCGGCGGCCTACTGACTCCAAGTGCACTCTTCAGACTAGATGATGGCAGAGGGTAGAGACCGTTGTGACACTCCCCTCTAAGCAGAATGCTCTTCATATCCCTATCCTTTATCAAGAAAAACCACGGATGATATTCAAGGAACACATTATTATCTAAAGCAAGGCGATGGACAAATATAAGATTTTTTGTGGTTTGGGGAACATGAAGAACATTTTTCAACAAAAGATTACGATGTGGGGTGCTAATAATAGATTTTTCCAAGTGAATAATCTTCATACTTGCACCACTTGTGGTGTGGATCCGTTTGCCGCCTTGATACTTATCACATACAGAGAGTTTTTCGAGTTCTGCCGTGATATGATCTGTTGCTCTAGAGTCCATGTACCAATTTGTGTTGACGTTGTAGGATGTGGATGTAGCTTCAGCCGCTTGCTTGGATTCAGGCTCATAGGTTTCATCGAACCTATGCCAACAACGATCTGCAGTATGGCCAATCTTGAAGCAAACTTGACATTGTGGATGATCAGTAGAGCCATTACTATTGCCACGGCCTAACCGTCCTCCACGGTCGCGTGTTGGTGTAGATGATCTCCCACCAGGGCCTCCTCGTTCGGAACCACGTCCACGTCGGTTTGCGACATTGGCGGAGGATCCCGGGCCATTGTAGCGTCGATCAAGTCAGGTCTCAAATAACAGCATATGCGAAACAAGTTCACTTACAGTAACAGGGTCGATGCGTGCAAGAACTGCATTAACAACGGAGTCATATTCCTCGTCAAGGCCAACGAGGATATATTCCACCAGTTCATCCTCAGATAGTGGCCGTCCTGCTGCGACCATCTCATCGCCGAGGGCTTGCATGCGGGCAATATACTCAACCACCTTCATGTTTCCCTTGTGAGTGGTGGCGAGGGCTTGACGTGTGTTGACCACGCGAGCTCGCGTCTTTGATGCGAAGAGAACTTCAAGAGCACTCCATGCTTCTGCGGTCGACTCCTTGGTCGCGATGTGTTGTTGGAGTTGCTTGGAGACGGAGGCAAGGAGAAAGCTATAGACTTGCTGGTCTTGCGCCAGCCAGTCGTCGTATGTCGGGTTTGGGACCTTAACGTCCTTGTCGCCATTCTTGTCTCCGATCTCCTCTTCCGGTTTCTTGATTCTACCAGTGAGGTATCCTTCTAGACGAGCGTCACACATGGTGGAGACGACTTGAGCCCGCCAGATTGTATGGTTGGTTTTGTCAAGTTTATCGGAGATGGAGATAAGTTGGTGCATGGCGACGATGCTTGAAGAAGACGCATTGGCCATTGCAGATGGGATATATTCTAGGCTCTGATTACCATGAAAGAAAATCAGAGGGCAGCGTAATTGTTGAATCGCGTTAGCTCCTAGAGCCGGCGCTTACATGTTTATATAGGACAGCAATCACCGCTGTTGTGATGTTACATTTTTTGAGATAGAGCACATACTTGATTTGATTGTTACATCTTCCTATTTTTATTCTAAATCAGATCAAGTCTATTTCCTGTCCCTTCGAAGGTATACAATTATCATATCTTTACTCTATTTAAACAGGATCAATACTATATTTTATCTTTAGAACTATACAACAATTGTATCTCGATATCTATTTCTAACAAATACTACTATATATTGTAATCATAAGTCACAAGAGGCCTGACCGAGTGGACGAGTGTAAACGATCACGCCACACGCAGCCGCGAATCAACATGAGCAACCAACGACACTACTTCTAGGAGCTTGTTCTCCAGGAGATCTAAGTCCAAGAGATGCTGCCGCCATGGTGCGGCGCCGTACCAGCCAAAGACAAGCACGGCTTGTGTCTGCGAGCAGCTGAAGACTAACAAGTTGCAAGGCTATGCAGTTCACGCAATCAATTCGGGGATGAACATGGTCTTGTACCTCTAACCATGTGGCATATAGACTAGACGTCCAGGAGAAAGGCGAGTGCATGTGTCACTGTGGACGGCGCTCGGAAGATACCACTCACATCACTTGTAACTCGCATCCGTTTCAGCTCTCCGGTGGCGGTGCGGTGAAGCGCATCTAATGTTCAGGTTTAGGGCCTGTTTGACACAACTTGCTGTAACTTCTTTATATAAATTTACTGAGGGTGTGCTAAACAGGAAAAATTTTGTAACAACTTATTAGTTCAGCAGCTTCTCGGAATGAACTAAAAGCAAGACATAAGCAGAAGCTGTTTTCCACCAACTTTTTAAAATAAGTTGATTTTGTAACAAGTTTTAGTTGTGCCAAATAAGGCCTTAGAGCAAGTTGGGGATTTCTTCTCCTCGACGATCGACTAAGCCAGGTGGTAGGTCGATTCAGTTGTTAGTAGCGGCGGTGGACTAAGCGGCGGGCGGCGCTCAACGCTCCCTTGGTGGGTTGTCGATCGGTTGTCAGTAGCGGCAGGCGCCGCTCAACGAGTCCACTCCCTTGACGGGGTTGTCGATCTGTTGTTAGTACCGGCGGTGGACTGGGCGATGCTCAACGCTCCCTTGACGGGGTTTTCGATAGGCGGTGGACTGGGCGATGCTCAACGCTCCCTTGACGGGGTTTTCGATCGGTTGTTAGTGTTATGAATATTGGATCTTATATTATTGAGAAGGTCGGATGCCTCTATAAATAGATGTACAAGAATGATAAATATTCAAATAAGTCCTTAATACATCATCTAATATAATATTACTATTATATCTCTAACACACCCCCGCTCAAACTCAAGGTGCGTTAAGCACATTGAGTTTGGAGAGCTAAAAATCATGCTAAGAGCCACAAAGATGATCCAAATGGTGGTATCACTGAGCAAAATGTCGAAGTAGATGATGTAGCAAAATTGGAGCCGACAGAACTGGTAGGCGCAGCGGAAGAAAGACGAAGCCAGTCAAGCTTCTAAAGATGTTGTGAATCACGACAACGAGGGCAAGTATCAACTAGAGATCGTCCGTGAGCAACTCCCAAAGTCGTAGACCACGCATATGTAGATGCATACGAGGAACTCAGTCGCGGTAATTGATGCCATTGAAAAGCAACAACACCAAATAACTGGAATTTCGGACGAAGAAGAAAAAATCATCATGAAGAAGATGACAGGCGACGATGAAAGCGTATAATAAGCAGCGGCAGGTGACGGGGAGAGCGCAAATAAAAGCAGCTCAAACAGTAAGTTTTTTTTTGCGAGGCAGGGGTGAATCTTCCAAATCAACAATGGATCAAGACTTCACAGGCAGCCAAAATGAAGGCGCACAAAAGACGTCAATTCTATCCCAGATTCGAAGAGGAGCCGACGCCGACAGTATTTTTAGAATATTGGGGGAACTCAGTCGCGGTAATTAGTGCCGTTAAAAATCACCGGGCATCGCAAAACTGAAACCACGTCTGAAGAAGTCATGGTGATAGGAAAACCGACGACGGCGAGAGCACAAAAAAAAACAGCGGCGGATGACGGCGAGAGCTCGAGAAAGCAGCGCAAGCTGAAAAAATCTCTTTTTTTTTTCTTTTTTTTTCTTTTTTTTTTAACCCGAAAGCCCTGCTGATGCAAAGATGATGTCATGCTGACGTCTGTGAAACCAAAAACTCAGATCCGCACGAAGCGACAGCGGAAGGAGATTGTTGTGGGTCGCAGTGATGGGACGGTCGCGGACACGATCAGCAGTGTCGACTGTTGGAGTCGGCAGATCCCCTAACACTATGAGAAGTGTTTGAAGGAGTTTGTGGTTCGGTCTGGGCGCGCGGAGATCTAAGAAAGTGAAATGCGATTTGGACACGAGTGACACGGTGGTTTACGTGGTTCGGGCCGCCTGAGCGTAATACCCTACTCCACGGGTGTGTGTTTGTTGTATTAACTTGTGAGCTTCAGAGTGTTCGAGAGTTCTCCTTCCCGTGTATCGTCGGTTTGTCCTTTTATAGCACAAGGACAAACCGTTACAAGTCAGCCTGGCCCGACATGTGGCCCTGGCGGTTACTAGTATTGATACGCGAGATTAATTGTTGCTAATAACCCTGTAACGGCTCCGACAGTGCCGTTACAGGTGTTAATATCATCCGATTAAGTGTCATTAATGTGGAATTAATGATAATTAATCGGGTCTTGAAGTCTGCAGCTGTCCTTTGGAGATCCGGAGCCGTTACAACGTCTCCCGGGGATTTGAAGCGGTTTAGCTCCGACGTATGGACACGTGGCAGCTCCGGAGCTTGCTTGGGAGAAGCGGGAAGCTCCGGGGTGACCTGGTACGTGTCATGTCCGGAGCTTCTCTCGGTCGGGGGCTACCTCCGGAGGTGCCGTTTCAGTACTTGGCCCGGAGCTTCACCCTTGCGGGTAATAGCTCTGGGCTGACAGTACACGTGGCAACCTAGAGGTTAACCATGTTGGAGAAGCGGGTCCGGTCACGTCTGGCGAGTGGGCCCCCAAGGGTCTTCAATTTGAGTTGATGTCCTTCCCTTGAGATCTTTGTAACCTCAGGGGGTGTATGGTTTTTAGGGTACCGACAGTGGCCCCCTGGACCTACCTCCGGGGAAGGCCAACGGGATGGAGTCGTTCCGCCGGAGGTGGGTCCATACTTGTGACTCTTGAACTGGGTCTTCAAGAGTCTTCGGAGGTGCCTTTGGCGGGGCTTTATGGTTGAGTCCCGACGCGTGGCGCACCTCAGGCGGCAGATAAGATCTTTGACGTGCGGATCTCTCGCAATTGAAGGTCGTCGGTTCCCGATACGGAAACCGTATCGGTTCCGCGCGCCTTGTCAGTCCGCCGCCTTTGGGTTTCCCGCCTCGTGATGACAACTGTTCGCCTGGGTAAGAGCCTCGATTTGATCGTCAGGGTGGTCCCGGGCCCTCTTGTCATCGGCTGGGTCGAATTCTTGAGTAGTATGCTTAACTCCCCTGCAGTTTCCATCCAAGCGTTGCGAGGGCTTACTTAAGAAGGAAAGCGCACCGTCGGGAGTTCTTTACGCTTTCCATCTGTTCTTGCGCTCAAACTCCCAACTCGTGCTTTGCTTTTCTTCTCTCGCCTAGCTGTGCTGCGATGGAGTTGGGTCTGCGTGAGAGTCGTTTGAAGACGGAGAGCGATCTGAAGAAGGTCCGGACCCTCATGGGGTGGTCGTCGGACTTCTTCAACCGTTCAATCCGCACCGGAGGAGAGCTTCCCTTTAAAAAGGAGCACTCCGGCGAAATGGTATACTTTTCATCGTATGCCATGGTGGGGTTGATCCCACCATTTTCTTCCTTCTTTTTGATGCTGCTGGACTTCTATGGTCTGCAGCTATACCACCTTGGCCCTCACTCCCTTCTCCTTGTGTCCATCTTTGTCCACTTCTGCGAGATGTGGGTGGGCATTCCTCCCTGCATCGAGCTCTTCCGCACTTTCTTCACCGTCCAAACCACCGGCCGAAGTGACGAGTACCTTGGCTTCTACTACTTTGTGAAGCGCAAGAAGTGCCCGTTCAAGTACCTCCGGTCGTTCCCTTCCGGGAAGTGGGATGACTGGAAGAAAGATTGGGTAGTTGTCCGGGTGGAGGAGCACGAGCGGTTGGAGTTGCCAGACGGTCTGCCCGGCATTGACACGTCGGTGTGGAGCGAAGTTCCGGTGCTGGCGGCAGCTTTCGACCCCGTCTTGTCCAGGATCCGCCAATGTGTGGAGGGAGGATTGACTCCCCAGGCGGTGTTCTGCAACTTCCTGTTCAACAGGTGGGCACCGCTGAAGAGGAGGGAGAAGCTCGCCTGGGCCCTCAACAGCGTGATGGACGAAGACCGGGTTGAAACCGGGTTGAAGTCCAGCATGGTGGGGAAGTCCTTGGAGTTTCACCTCAAGAAATTCCAGCACGGCATCGATGTCGACGGAGCGTACTTGACTCCGCCACCGGCTTTCCTCCCCCTGAACGAGGAAGTTGAGTTCTGCAGGGAGCTCCGGCGGAAGATGCCCGCGCTTGACGACCTTGGCGTCGTTGAGAGAAGATCGACCGCCTCGTTGGCGATCCCCGGGTTGTCGGAAGGCGGCTCCGCCCCTGTCTCTCAGCCAAGAGCTGAGGTCACCGGCAAGGGCAAGGAGCTGGCGGAGGAGCCAGAGAGCCGGAAGAGGAAGTTGCGTCATGCTGACGGGAGGTCCGTCGGGCTTGCTACTTCCCCGCCAGTTCCCCGTCCTCAGGAAGGAGGGTCCTCCGCTGCTGTAGCGTCTGTCCCCGTGGTGGGGTCTTTTCGGAGCGCTACTGTTCCGGCGGTGGGATCCTCCCGGAGTACGGCTGTCCCCGTGATGGGTCCCTCCGGAGGTGCCAGCTCCGGACAGGCAACTCCGATTCGAGAAGCGGTGAGGGCCTCCAGGTCTAGGAGTTCCTCCCGGTCAAGGAGAGCTCCGACCCGGGAAACGCCCGCGGCTACGGCAAGTCCTGGGAGTCCTCCCGGAGCTCCTACGCCGACCGTGGCCAGCCCGGAACGTCCGGGAAAGAGGTTTCGCGCAAGCTGGTGCGTGAACCTCCCAAGGTAATTTTTCTTGTTTACCTCAATTAACTTTTAATTATAGCATCTGTTTGCTCAATTTCTTCATTCTTCATCTGCAGCGTTCCCAAGAAGGGGAGTGAAGCTCCGCCCTCAGCCACAGTGTCTGAGGCTACGAGGGCTTCTGCTCCAACTCCGGTGCCGCCCCAGGTGGAGGCTGCGACAGCTCCGGCGCCGGATGTCGTGGTCATGGACCTCGACTCGTCTCCAGAAGTTCCCGTGGTAGCGCCGGACCACGGGATTGAAGATGCGCCAGCGGCACCCGCTCCGGAGGTTGAAGCTCCGGGCCCTGGTGCTGCAGAAGTAGATGCTCCGGCTGTCGAGCCGGAGGAAGTAGCGGTCCCGGCTTCAGAGCCGGAAAATGCTGGAGCTTCGGCGGTCGAGCCGGAGGCAGCTGAAGCCCCGGCGTGCGAGCCGGAAGTTGAAGTGGTTCCGGCAATTGAGCCGGTTACTTCTGAAACTCCGGTCGCACAGCCGGTAGTTATTGGAGCGCCGGCTGCAGAGCCGGTGGTGGTGGAGGCAGGGGAGCTTGAGCTCCCCTCAGAAGAAGCGTCCCGGCCGGAGCCATTGGAGGCGACGACGTCGATGGTACCCGTGGCGGAGCCAGAGTGCCTGAACGAAGTCGCCGGCCCCCAGCCTGAGGGGGCGAATGAAGATTTGGTGGCGGGACCTTCTTCAGTGGCGACTGAGGCCATCCCGGAGGAGGGCCCTAGTGCCTTGGAAGCTCGGGGTTCCGCTCTCGCAGAGTGGGACCCAATTTTTGTAAATGAAGACCCGCTGGAACCAGCGGAGGAGACCCCAGAAGGTCCGGAGCCCATCTCGCTGTCGATGTCCATCGACAACGCTTGCTCCAGTCTGCGCCAAGTCCAACTAGCCTTCTTCCACGACAGCAAGGTTCTTGAAGAGGAGCGCCAAACCCTGAGGAGGTGGCGTAATAGACTCCAATTCGAGACCAAGCTGGCGCAGTCGAGGATTGCTGCGGACAAGGAATGGATCAAGCGGGAGAAGGTCCGCTTGGAGCTCTGGGGTGAGATGCTGGACGAGAGGGAGAGCATGACTCACAACCTCGACGCCCAATCCCGGGAGTACCACGACCAAGCTAAAGCTGCCAATGATGCGGCCAACGCCCGGTACGATCAACTCGAAGCCATCAGTACCGCACTCATCAAGCGCCGAGAGGCGCTTGAGGGAAGGGAAAAGCGGCTCGAGGATGAGGAGCAAAAACTCCTGGAGCTACGGGATGACGTCTTGCGACGTGAAGAAGAGCTCGCCGAGAAGACAGCTCTGGCGGACAAGGGCCTCGAGGAGCGCGCTAAAAAATTGGAAGAGCGCTGCCTCGAAGAGGAGGAGAAGACCTGGGTGCGAGGGCAGGAACTCTACGAGTATGAGTGTGCCCTCATCGCCCGGGAGAAGAAAATAGAGGCTAGGGAGAAAGACCTGGTCGACCGCCGGAACAAGATCCACCTCCGGGAGGAGGAGCTCGGAAGACTCGAAAAGCGGGTTGCTGCGAAGATTCAGCAAAACGCCAAAGAAGTTGAGCGCCTCTCCCGCGAGAATTCGGAGCTGGCGGCGGCCCGGAGGTCCTTGGAAGAGATGAAGGGCCTGAGGAAGACGGACTCCCTGCAAATTTGGGAGTTCCTGAGCAAGGCCGACGACGCGCTAGCGCCGATGGGTTTCAGCCCCGTGCTTCCGGATGATCCGGAGCCGGAGCCGGACCTTGCGCTGCAAGCGTTGGGCGCTGCGGGCAGCAAGCTCTCCAAGGTGGGCGACGTCATCGCGGACCAGTTGGAGGTCGAGGGGCAATCCCTGGCTAGGAACGTCACAGAATATGTGTTGACGTGCTACACTAGCCGGAACCCCCGATTCCCTCTGGACCCGGTGCTTGAAGGCCCAGTTGAAGGAGAAGGCGAAGCTACCCGAGCCAGCGTGTCGGAGGTCGCCCAGAAGGTCGCTGAGTTCTTCCATAGGGTCTAGGACTATCTTTCTTAGCCTTTATTTGTATCTTCTCTTCTTCCTCAATTTTGTAATCCTTTGTCTCCAGATGTAATCTCCGGTCTTCTGATGAAATGAAATCCCCAATTTTTCGTGAATTTCATTTTTTTGTCTTCAACATCTTTGTCTTCACTTGGCCCCCTGGTAGATGTGCACAATTTGATTGTGGACATGTACCAAAAGGATGTTGATTTTTGTTGAAGACAGATTTGCTTCGAACTCGTATAGTTTAGGTCCGAAGTTTTCGATAGTGAAGGTCCCTTGAAGTCGTCGGAGCTTAGAAGCTCCGGCGTTGCCCATTGTCGGAGCTTAGTAGCTCCGGCAATAGCCTCTACCAACACGTTGAGTGTCGATAGTTAATACTTCAAGGTGTCGGAGCTTAGTAGCTCCGGCAATGACCCTTGCCACGCCTGGCTTGCTGGCAACAGACTCTAGTGATAGAGTCTTCTCACCATCTTCAAGTTAACGCCGGTGGGAGTCGGAGCTTGGTTAACTCCGATTTTTCTCCATCAATGTTGGGTTTATTCTTCCTGCACACTTAGGCCAAGAAAAACAGTAAAATTCGTTCCTTATCTATAACTTCATTGCGGCTTACGGTTCTCAAGAGAATTTCAAGTTGAACACGATTTTTAGTATGATTGGGTGAATTGTCTTTTCTTTTAGATCTAATTGTCCATGGACCCACCTTACTTTGGCCTGCCGGGGTGTAGGTAGAGTGGCGTACTTAGGGTGCTTGACCAGGCTAAGTCGATAGCGCACTCCGGCCCTAGAATGGCTTGGCGGCTTTCAGGCGAGTTGGCCACAGACGACATTTAAATCTAAAAAATCCGACAATTCAACTCAAATCGTACATAAATCGGTTAAACTAGAACTTCTTAAGAATTGCACGTTTCTGTTATAGACAAGAAAGAGAAAAATAAAAATGTCGAGCCTATGCAAAAATGAATGCACGTGGAGTCTATTTCACATGAAGATGTCTTTCATTATAGGTCCGGGGTACATGGGAAACGAGTACACTCTTAGGGTACGGAACCAGGCTAAGTGTGTTTGGTTTCTCGTTTAACCCAGGGTAATTAGCTACACTTCTAGTCCGGAGACTGTATCAAGTGTTGCATGAGCTTTTCAAACCTTTCAGGAAAGGTCCGGCTGCTCTCCCGGAGGAATTACCCGACTCTGTACAATGACTCTATAACATACACTTCAAGTTACTTAAGACTCACCTCCGTGGAATTAAGTGTAGAACTTACGGAGGTGCTCGATGTTCCAAGGATTTGGGAGAGGTGTCCCATCCTCGGTAGCCAAGCGAACGCTTCCGGGACGGGATACTTTGATCACTCGGAAGGGTCCTTCCCAGCCGGGGGAGAGTTTGTTTTGCCCTTCTCTGGATAGTATTCTCCGTAGCACCAGATCGCCTTCCTCGAGCTGTCGGTTATGTACATGCCGCTGATGATAGCGCCGTAGAGCTTGGCGGTATCGGGCATTCCGAACAGCTGCTTGGCACCTTCCCTCCTCGAGGAGGTCTAGGTCTTCACGCCGGAGCTGGTCCTGCGCGGCTTCGTCGAAGGTCCGGACTCGGAGGGAACCCAGGGTGATCTCCGGAGGAAGGATCGCTTCTGCTCCGTACACCAGGAAGAAGGGTGTTTCTCTGGTTGCCCGACTTGGAGAAGTCCTGTTAGCCCATAGAGTGGGCGGAAGCTCCTCGATCCAATTAGCTCCGTGCTTTTTCAAACGCTCATAAGTGCGCGTTTTTAGTCCTTTAAGGATTTCTGCGTTTGCTCTCTCGGCTTGCCCATTGCTGGCAGGATGAGCTACGGAGGCGTAGCAAACTTGTATGCCGAGGTCTTCGCAATATCCTTGAAATGAGGAGCTTGTGAACTGAGTCCCATTATCAGTGATGATCTTATTTGGGACTCCGAATCTGCTCACGATAGATTGTAGAAAATTGATTGCAGATTGTTTGTTGATCGTCACAACAGGAGTAGCTTCCGGCCACTTGGTGAACTTGTCGATGGCGACATACAGGAACTTGTAACCTCCGACGGCTCTTGGGAAGGGTCCCAAGATGTCCATCCCCCACACGGCGAAAGGCCACGTAGGAGGTATCATTTGTAAGGGCTGAGCAGGTGTATGAATTTGCTTTGCATGAAATTGGCATGCTTTGCATTTCTTCACTAGCTCAGTAGCATCCTGGAGCGCTGTTGGCCAGTAGAAGCCGTGCCGAAAGGCTTTTCCGACCAGCGTGCGGGAAGACGCGTGGTTCCCACACTCGCCTCCATGGATTTCTGCGAGGAGCTCGCAGCCTTCTTCCCTTGTGATGCACCGCATTAGGATGCCGTTGGAACCGCGCCGGTAGAGATCCCCTTCTACCAACGTGTATCTTTTAGCCAATCTGACTACCCGGTCAGCGGATACATCATCGTCAGGAAGGATGTTGTCTTTCAAGTAGTTCCGGATCTCCGAGATCCATGCATCGGAACTGACTTGAGCATTTGAGTCTTGCGTGCTGGGTTGCTCGGAGCTTCCGGCAGCACCTACGACCCTTGATGGCTGCCATGGTAACAGGGCCATCGGGACCGTCAGCTTCGGGATGCTGATCTCGCCCCCTTCGTTCAGCTCGGCAGGCTGAACTGTGGGTTTTGACATCCTCCGGACAAAGGTTCCGTCAGGAGCCGGAGCTCCGGTTGACGCCTTGGTCGAGAGTTCGTCAGCTTCAGCGTTGTGAGCACGCTGAACATGGTGAAGGTCTAGGACTTCGAAGTCCTTCTGAAGCCTCTGGACTTCAAGGAGATAAGCAGCCAGCTGGAGATTATTGCAGGAGCATTCACCCTTCACCTGTTTGATAACAAGTTGTGAATCTCCTTTGACCAGCAACTGCTTGACACCAAAGGATAGTGCCACCTTTAATCCATATATGAGTGCTTCGTACTCCGCCATGTTGTTGGTTGCCTTGAAATCAAGGTGCACCATGTATCTTACCTTCTCCCCGGTTGGTGTGAGGAGAAGGACTCCAGCTCCGGCTCCCTGCTTTTGCATGGAGCCGTCGAAGTAAAGGGTCCAGTGAGGCTTAGTGAAGGCCGGAACTTGTGGTTCCTTCTTCTGCTCGCTGGGGCCCCCAGAGTTTGATGGAGAGGGAGTCCATTCTGCCACGAAATCTGCCAACGCTTGACTCTTGATTGCTTGTCTTGGAATGAATTCGAGGTCGAATTCAGCCAGTTCCGCTGCCCACTTTGCAATATTCCCAGTTGAATTGGGATTATGCAGAATCGCTCGAAGTGGATATGAGGTTACCACCGAGACTTTGTGAGCTTGGAAATAGTGTCGAAGCTTCCTTGAGGCAATAAGAACTGCGTAGAGCATCTTATGTACCTCTAGGTATCGAGTCTTGGCATCATGTAACACTTCACTGATGAAGTATACTGGGCGTTGAACGGTCCGGACCCTCCCGGAGGGGTCCGGAGCTTCCTCTCCATTGATCCGGACCCTGTCGGAGGGGTCCAAACTATATTCGAGGACCTCCGGGTTCTGGGTGGAGGAACTCGGAGCTTCTTCAGGAATGACCTGGATCCTATCGGAAGGATCTGGGTCCTCTGAAGTGACTTCTTGAGGATTCAAGTCTGGGAGCTGGGACCCAGACCTGCTTTCGGGAACCTCCGGATCCTCCCGAAGGGATCTGGATTCCTGAGTATTGGGCAGTTCCGGTCTCTCCGCAACCAGAACCATACTGACGACTTCGTCAGCTGCTGAAATATAAAGCAATAAAGGCTCACCAGGGTTCGGAGCTACCAAGACTGGTAGAGTGGTGAGGAACTGTTTCAGCTCCTGGAATGCCTTCTCTGCCTCTTCAGACCATTGGAATGGTCCGGACTTCCTCAGTAACTTGAAGAAGGGAA
Source organism: Tuctoria greenei (assembly GCA_036927565.1). Lineage (NCBI taxonomy): Eukaryota > Viridiplantae > Streptophyta > Magnoliopsida > Poales > Poaceae > Tuctoria > Tuctoria greenei. The sequence continues at coordinate 149,446,601 of JAYESD010000009.1, forward strand.
GTGCCCTTTCCGCCAGTCTTGAAATGAATCGACTGAGGGCTGCTAGACATCCAGTTAATTTTTGGACGTCTTTGATGCGGGTTGGTGGACGCATGTCTTCGATGGCTTTTATCTTCGCCGGATTAGCCTCTATACCCCGGTGACTTACCAGGAAACCAAGAAGCTTTCCGGAACTAACCCCGAAGACGCACTTGTCTGGGTTTAGCTTCGTGCGGGTGGCCCGCAGCTTGTCGAAGACAGCCTGCAAGGTATCCAAGAGGGACTCCTTGTTTTTGACTTTGACCACAATGTCATCAACGTACACCTCCACTATGTCTCTGATGAGTTCTTCGAAAGTTTTGTACATTGCTCGTACAAAAGTTGAAGCTGCATTCTTGAGACCAAAAGGCATGGCTGTGTAACAATACAATCCATCCACTGTGATGAATGAAGTATGTTCTTCATCTTCCCTAGACATCCGGATTTGATGATATCCCGAATATGCGTCTAGAAAACACAGCAACTCACACCCAGAGGTGGAATCCACTATCTGGTCTATTCTAGGTAGTGGGAATGGATCTTTTGGACATGCCTTATTCAGTGTGGTGTAGTCGATGCACATCCGAAGTTTCCCGCCGGCCTTAGGCACAACGACTGGGTTTGCCAGCCATTTTGGATGGTAGACTTCTCGGATGAATCCGGCTTCGAGCAACTTCTTCACTTCTTGTCGGATGAAGTTCTGTCGCTCTACAGATTGCTTCCGAGGTTTCTGGTGTACAGGCCGAGCGTCGGGGTAAATCTTCAGATTGTGCTCAATCACTTCCCTGGGGATCCCAGGCATTTGTGACGGTTGCCAGGCAAACACGTCAACATTAGCCCGGAGGAAAGTGATGAGCGCGAGTTCCTATTTGTCGTTCAAGCCACCCGATATGCGGGTAGTTTGAGTGACATCGGAACCAATTTGGACGACTTTGACGGGAATGTCGGTGTCGCCGCTTGGCTGCACACGGGGTGCAGAGGTCGTGCCTCGTTGACGAATGCTCGGAGGTTGTGGGGCTTGCTTCTGTCTGGAATCCTCCTCTTGCGCTGTGGTGAGTGCATGGAGTTCTTCCAGAGCAGTTACTCCGGCAGTGCGATCTCCACGGATCCGGAGAACGCCTACTGGTGTCGGCATCTTCAACACCAGGTATCCATAATGAGCAGCTGCCATGAATTTGTACAAGGCAGGTCTACCCAAAATGGCGTTGAATGGTAAGTTGATCTGAGCAACGTCGAAGACCAACTTTTCGGTGCGATACTTCTCCCGGGTCCCGAAGGTAACAGGGAGAGTGATAGCTCCGAGTGGGGTTATGGCCCCCGGACCTACTCCGGAGAAAGGTCGAGAGGGCTGGAGGTCTGAAGGTCGAAGCTGAAGCTTAGTGAAAGCTTCGAAGCTGATGAGATTAAGCCCCGAACCTCCATCTACCAGGACATGATGGAGCTGGATGTTGTTGATGGTGGGGGATACCATCAAGGGCAGCTGGCCAGCTCCGACCATGCTTTGAGGACAATCCGAAGCATCGAAAGTGATGGGTGTGTCCATCCACTTTCGATGTGGCTCCGGTCTAGCTGTAGGAGCTACAGCAGCCATATCCCGTCGCATGGTCTTAATGACGCGACGAGAAGTGATGTCCCATGATCCACCAAAGATGGTGTTCATGGTTTTTCGACGTTCGTTGTCGGAGACGTCGGAATCATCGTCGACGGAGGTGTAGACGGCTTTCAAGACCTTTTTGGGGTCTTGAAACCCTAACTCCTCTTCAGCCGGAGCTTCATCGACCTTTTGTTTTCCCTCCCTCTGACGGAAGGGAGACCCTTCCCGGCGCTTGTGGTAGCGCTCGGCAAGGTTTTGGACCTCCCGGCAATCCTCCAGTCTGTGGCTGCCCGTTTTGTGAATGGGGCACCACATCTTGGATTTGCCACCGTCTTCGGAAGACGGTCGAGGTCGCTTCTCGGGGCGTGGCCCCCGGCCACCAGGAGTTGCAGTGGCTGCAACGTTGGATGTGCCGGCCGACGGCTTCTTCTTGCCGTTGGTCTTCTTTTTCTTCTTGCCACTCCCAGAGGTAGCGACTTCTTCTTTGGAGGATTTTTTATGATCCTCCAAGGCTGGTTTGGAGTGCATTTCACGGCCCTCCGCAGCTCTGGCACATTTGTCAGCCAGGCTGAAGAGCTCCGTGACACTGGTGATCTCTTTGATCGCCAGTTTCTCCAACATCTTCTTGTCTCGTACACCCTGTCTGAATGCTACAATGACAGAAGCGCTTGAGATAGAAGGGATTGTGTTACGTACCTGAGAGAATCTCTGGATGAATGACCGCAAAGATTCTCCTCCTTTTTGCACGACCGCAAAAAGGTCCAGTTCGGTGCCCGGACGGGTGTATGAACTCCCGAAATTGGCGGTGAACTGGCGGCATAGCTCCTCCCAACTGTCGATAGAGTTGGGCGGAAGGCTCATAAACCAGGACCTAGCGGTCCCAGTTAAGGCCACTGGAAAGTAATTGGCCATTACAGCCTCATTTCCTCCAGCTGCTAGGATCGCAGTGGAGTATATCTGTAGAAATTCTACGGGATTGACAGTCCCGTCGAATTTTTCCGGCAAGTGTGGCCGGAACTTCTGTGGCCATCTAACCATACGCAGGTGCATGGCTAGGGCGGAACAGCCTCCTCCTACTCCTTCCAGAGTAGAAAGATCTTGAGCATCTCGTCTTTCTCGAGCTCGCTCGATGTGGACACGGCCATCCTGTTGGCGGTATCGGCGATCAAGCTCCGCTCGGAGGTCGTGTGTCGAAAGCCGAGATGCAGTATGGGCACGTTGTGCCCCAGAGGGCAACGACGTCACTTGCTGTGACGCAGCTCTTCTTCGGTTGTTGGAGACATGTGGACCAAGTCTTCCAGACAACGTTCGTCGCTGCGACGGGGCCCGCCCTGAAGGAGGTGGACCCTGATTGTTGAGGCGTTCGGCCGCTGCTGCGACCAAATGCTCAATATCAGCTCTCCATTGCTCCATGGCACCTTGAGATGCATCCGGAGGTGGTGGTCGCTGAAGGAGAGCACGCGCTGCATGGAGCGCGTGTTCTGGGTTGTCACGACTTGCCGGCGCAGAATGTGACGCCGGTGCACCATCATGTCGTTCGGCATGTCTTGCCGGAGAAGATGGTGGTGGTGGGAGTGTGACTCCCGCTGGAACTGAGGCTCCTGCCGGTGGTTGCATGTTGGAGGGATTGCCTCCGACAGTCTGAGCAGCAGGTTGCCCGTTGGATGATCCAGCTGCTGAATTCACCATTCTTGAAGATCTCAGGCGCCCCTACCTGGCGCGCCAACTGTCGACTGTTGGAGTCGGCAGATCCCCTAACACTATGAGAAGTGTTTGAAGGAGTTTGTGGTTCGGTCTGGGCGCGCGGAGATCTAAGAAAGTGAAATGCGATTTGGACACGAGTGACACGGTGGTTTACGTGGTTCGGGCCGCCTGAGCGTAATACCCTACTCCACGGGTGTGTGTTTGTTGTATTAACTTGTGAGCTTCAGAGTGTTCGAGAGTTCTCCTTCCCGTGTATCGTCGGTTTGTCCTTTTATAGCACAAGGACAAACCGTTACAAGTCAGCCTGGCCCGACATGTGGCCCTGGCGGTTACTAGTATTGATACGCGAGATTAATTGTTGCTAATAACCCTGTAACGGCTCCGACAGTGCCGTTACAGGTGTTAATATCATCCGATTAAGTGTCATTAATGTGGAATTAATGATAATTAATCGGGTCTTGAAGTCTGCAGCTGTCCTTTGGAGATCCGGAGCCGTTACAACGTCTCCCGGGGATTTGAAGCGGTTTAGCTCCGACGTATGGACACGTGGCAGCTCCGGAGCTTGCTTGGGAGAAGCGGGAAGCTCCGGGGTGACCTGGTACGTGTCATGTCCGGAGCTTCTCTCGGTCGGGGGCTACCTCCGGAGGTGCCGTTTCAGTACTTGGCCCGGAGCTTCACCCTTGCGGGTAATAGCTCTGGGCTGACAGTACACGTGGCAACCTAGAGGTTAACCATGTTGGAGAAGCGGGTCCGGTCACGTCTGGCGAGTGGGCCCCCAAGGGTCTTCAATTTGAGTTGATGTCCTTCCCTTGAGATCTTTGTAACCTCAGGGGGTGTATGGTTTTTAGGGTACCGACAAGCAGCACCAGGCCGATGAGGTAGAAGGTAGAGGTGGGACTCGGGCCGTGCCCGGGCCGGCCCGGCACGGCCCGTTCGTGCTTCGGGCCGAAATGGCCCGGGCCCGAAAGCACGTCGGGCCGGCTCGGGCCGGGCCGGCCGGGCCGGCGGCCGAAAATTGAGGCCCAGGCACGGCCCGTGGCCCGACGGGCCGTCTTCGTGCCGGGCCAGGCCCGAGCACGGCCCAGATCAATGATTTCAGCCCAAAACAATTAAATTTTTAATAAAAATATGGTTTTAATGAAATAAATGGACAAAAAATGAAAAAAAAATATGTAAAAATATTGAAGTGATAGAGAATATTTTTTGAATAATTTAGGAAAAAAAATCGTCGAATTTGGACCAAATTTGAAGAAACTATACAAGTTTGAACTTTCAAGTTTGAATAAAAATGAAAAAACAACATCAGCCCAACAGCAGTCCAACACTATTGGGCTGGCCCAATAACATTTAAAAATTGAATTGAGCACAATTTTTTTTTGAATACATAGTCAAAAAGACTTCAAAAAATATGAAAAAATTTGTGAAGATAGAAAGAGTTGAATTACATGTTCTTAAAAAAAATCACATTCAAAATATTAATATATTGCAGAGAATAAAAAAACAAAGAAAATTGAATTTTGAGTTTTTTATGCAATACATGGACAAAAAAATTCAAAAAAATCTGGAAAAAATACTAGAGTCTAAGGATGTTGTATTTCATGTGTCCTATGAACTTGAGTTTGAGAAACATAATAAATTGATCAGAACAAAAAAAAAAACAAATAAAAAAGGGATTTGTGGAGTTTTTGTTATTTTTATATCTTGAATAATACATCGATTTAGTGAGTGAATTTTTTTGTGAGGCTTTTTAATGATGACACCAACCTCCATGATTTTTTAAAGAATTTTTGAACTTTGTTTGAATGAAAGTGTGTTTGAATTTGAAGATTGTCTCATATGCTTATTAGCTTTTGAGTGAAAAGAGAGAAAATGTGAATATTCACATGTTGAAGTATCTCAAAAAAATTATAAAAAATGCATACATGTAGAAATATAGAACATACACATACAAAACAAAATTTGATACAAACATCTTCATTCTTTGTAGATTTACAAAATAGTGAAGAATATGTACATATGATTTGTTTTGGTTGTTTATAAAAAAGTACAAAACTATCTATATAAGTTTGAAAACAATTGTTCCAAGTGGTAGAGAGTATTTTTTTAAGAATATAAAAAAAAGAATCATTGAATTTGGACTTAATTTGCGGAATTTATACAAGTTTGAATATTTAAATAGGAATCAAAATAAAAAACCCCTGCAAACTCAAGAACAGACGTGTCGGGCCGCCGGGCCGGTTCGGGCCGTCGGGCCAGTTCGGGCCGTCGGGCCAGTTCGGGCCTTCGGGCCATTTTCGGGCCGTGCCGGCCCGGGCACGGCCCACTTGGTCGTGCCGGGCCGTGCCGCCCGTCGTGCCCAAAAACCAGGCCCGGCACGGCCCGGTGTTTCGGGCCGGGCCGGCCCGGCCCGAACTGTCTTCGTGCCGGGCCGGGCCGGGTCTCGGGCCGCGGCATCGTGCTTCGGGCCGCCCGAGTTTGGCCCGGCCCAATTCCCACCTCTAGTAGAAGGCGATGGATGCCAGTATGGTCCCGTACTTGCCTGTCGGCGAGGAAGGCGCCGATGATGGGGACGATGAAGGTGGTGCCGTTCCGAGCGCTAGGGTCACTGGCGCTATCTTCTTTTCCACCTCCATGTCGCTCCCCATCGCCGGACTCCAACCTCCTCCTCGCCGCCGCCACCTTCGAGGTGATTGCGCGCTTTGGCTCGGGTGCGGGAGAGACTGGCCACCGCAGCGGCAACATGGGCGCGGGATCCGGAGGTGAGGTGGAGGATCTCGCTGATGTGGCGCTCCTCGGCCGGCTCGTCATCGTGGCAGGTGGCTTTGACAATGAGCACAACCGAACCAAAATGTAAAATTTTTTGTCTGGCTTGCTGTGCAAAATAAGGCTCCGACGGCTGATAACTTGTTAAAAAAAAATTGGTTTGCTGATCCAATATGCCCACTTTGCAGCCAGAAGGAAGAAAGTATCATGCACCCGCTCATTAATTGCGCATATACCAGGGAGACTTGGGAAGAGCTTTTAGTTAAACTGGCAGTTACATCTGCCCACGACACTTCAAGGAAATATATGTCATTCGCTGGAGCTAAATCAGCTAATCACAGCGACAGGAACAAAACAGCAGCGACGAGACAAAATTGGAGTATTATTCTTCTTTTGGTGGTACGTATGTGTCGAGGTGTCTAAACTGATACCTCCCTCGGACCTACTCGGGAGTAGTCCGCGGAGGTTCGATGTATATTCGAGGGGCTAGTCCTAACAAGATCAAGCGCGGTGGACGATGAACACTGGATTTATGTGGTTCGGGCCGTCTGAGCGTAATACCCTACTCCACGGTGGTTTGTGTGTTGTATTGCTTGAGTCTGAGAGAGCTTGTCTTAGTCGGTTGATGCCCGGTCCTTTTATAGTCCAATGTCGAGCAGCTTACAAGTGGGACCCGGGGCCCGACATGTGGCCCTGGGTGTACCAAATCCTTCCTAAGATCTGGAAGTAAATGTTATCCTCTGACAATGGCTTCAATGTGCCGCCTGATCATGCCCTGCCGCAGGGCTACACATAGCCCCTCATCATGGCGGGCGGTGTCTAGTCCATCTTGTCGTGGCTTCCCATTCGTCCGTCGTACATAGTAGTTCGGCGCCAGACTGTTAGCGTCAGGCTGGGTACAGGACCCTTGACTTACGAGTGCGAGTTCCAGCTTACCTAGGGAACACGCGCGTCTTTTCCGTTTAGGTGCACTGGGCTCGTCCCTCTTTATTGCCGCTGTCGCAGGATGGACTAGGCCCGGTGCTGCCTGCCACGTGGCAGGCCCGATCCTTCCTTCTATTGGGAGGTCGGGCTCGGAGTTGCCGGACACGTGATTGCACTGGACCTTCTTCTCGCGGGGAGGCAGGTCCAGAGCTGTTGACCCAGCGAACCCGCCGGACCTCCCCTCCGTGAGGGGGATACACCTGGGGCTGCAGGCCACGTGGTAGCGGCGGGCCCTCCCTCAGTGGAGGGGTGTGGCTATGTCGTATGCCACGTGGCATCTTGGGTCCTCGTCAAGTCCTACCCCCGTGGGTGGTGGGATCCTGCGTGCCTTCTCTCCTGTATCTAGGGGTACCCGGTTCGCCAGGTACCGACAGTGGCCCCTGGGCCCATCTCAGGGAGTAACTTCCTTGGTTAAGTAGTTATTCCTAAGGTGGGGCCATTTTGAATCCTCGTGCCACGGCTTTAAGGGCTTCCCTTCAATGCGGCGGATAAAATCTTTGTGAGCAGATATCGCGCCATCAACGGCAGTCGGTTCCCGATATGAATTTCGTTTCGGTTCCGCGCGCCTATTAAGCCGCCACCCTTTAGCTTTTAACTCCCGCCTACAAGAGCGGCCACCTCCAGGCGGCTACTCGGCATTTCCGCCGAATCTGACTCCAACCCACCAGTCATAGTGTGAGTAGCTCCAGTATCACGGTGCCTGCAGTTTCCACCCAAATGCCGTGGATGTATAATTAAGAAGGGGGAAACGACTGCCACTCCATTGGCCGCATGGGAGATTGATCAGGCAGGTGCTTCAGCTCCAGCTCCTGCACCTGCCCAGATGAATGTGGAGGCTTCGGGCGACCTGAGGGCGGCTCTGACCTCATGTGCGGTTGCACCAGAGCCGAGGTCTCCGGTCGTTGACGCGGGGACGGCTGGGGCTTCGGTGTAGGAGCCAATAGCCCCTGAGATCCTGGCAAGGGTGCCGGGTGCCGGCACAGTTCTAGAGTCGGCGGAAGTTTCACCCCTAGCGCGGGGAGCCACCAAAGGACCGACCCCCGTGGTATCTTCCAAGGAGGTTCCGGTGACTCAGCCAGGTGTAGCTGAGGGGCCGGCCCCCACGCCAGATGCAGTAGAGGTCCCAGTCGGCGGGCTGGAAGTAGCGGAAGAGCTGGCCCCCACACCAACTACTACGGGGGTTGTGGTGGCTAACTCGATGGTTCTTGAAGCATTTGTTCCTGTGCCGAGGGTAGTTGGGGCTCCGATGCCCCAATTGGCGACGTCCAGCACACCTGCATCCGGGCTACAAGCTGTGGAGGTTCCGAACGCACATCCTGTCTCTCTGGTGTCAGAGGATGAATCGGAAGTGTCCGTGGTTGCGCTGGCCAGTCCGATGGAGACCAACGCTGCTCCAGCCAACTTTCTCCTTCACGCCGCTGGCGCTACGGGGCTCCCGGAGGACACCCCAGGCGCCTCAAGCCCGCGGGTGCCGCCACCTTCAAGGGGGAGCCCCTCCCGGGTGATGGCGAACATCCTAATGGCGATGGGGGAGGCAGCGCTCCCATATGATCCGGCGCCCATTGCCCTAGAATTGGCCATCGACAATGCGCGCTCCGGCCTGCAGTAGGTTGTCGTGTCCTTCGAACACAGCTGCAAGGCCTTGGAGGAGTATCGCAATAGGCTCCGTCGGCGAGAAGAATGGGTCAAGGGCGAGGAAACCCGGTTGGTCAAGCAAGGTGAGCTTCTCAACGTGAGAGAGGCTACCCTCAAATCTCTCGATGTGGAGGCACAGAAGATATACGAAGAAGCCGTGGAGTGCCACAGATCTGCGCACCAGTGCCAAGGGGGTCTAACCGCCTGGCATGAGACCCTCCAAAAGCGCCCCTAGGAGCTGGACTTGGGCGAGGCCGGACTCACCGAGAAGCGGAAGGACCTGGGTCGGTGAGAAGAGGAGCTCTCCCGGAAGCTGTCGGTGAGAGTGCAAAGCTTGGCGGACTGCCGCGAGAGATTTGAAGCACGGTGCAAGCTCGAGGAGGACAGGCTCTTGGAACGGAGCCAAAGCCTCAACAAGCTAGAGGCCGATGTCTCCGCCAGAGAGGATACAGTCCGGGGCCGGGAGGAAGACTTGGCGAAGCGTCAGAACCGCATCTTCCTCAAGGAGTCAGATCTTGCTGATCTCGAGCGGCAGCTAGCCAAGAGCATCCAACAGCACGGCAAGGAGGTCGAATGCCTTGCAAAGGAGGGTGCGGAACTGGTGGCCTCCAGGAGGGCTCTGGAGGAGTTGCGGAGCTCAAGGGCGGCCGAGTCCCAGCGAGTGTGGGACTTCCTGGGACGGGCCGACGGAGCACTGACACAGTTTGGCTTCAGTCCTGTATGTCTGGCCAACCTAACGCTGGATCTAAATGAAGCGTTGGCGGCTCTTAACTCTGCTGGAAGCAAGCACGACGCAGTGGTCGACATCGTTGCAGACCAGCTGGAGATGGAGGGGGGGGGTCCTTAACCAAGACCGTCGCCGAGTACGTGTTAACATGTTACTGAAGCCGGGACCCCCACTTCCCACTAAGTTCAGCAGTCGAAGGGTCGATCGAGGAAGAGCTGGATGTTGCCCGGGAGAGCGTTTAGGAGGCCGCTCAAGCTGTTGCCTCAGCTATCCCTAGGACGTAGGTATTTCTTTTCTTGCTCCCGCATGTATGCTTCCGATTTATAAGATAATCTTTTAATGAATGAAGCCCTCTTGATCTTCGGCTCTGATATTTTTGTGTCTTGCCCCCTGGTAGATGTACGTAATTTTGATTGTGTACATATACCAAAAGGAACTAACACTCGCTTCAGGAACATCGGCCCCCTGGGGTTGTCGGGGCTTAGGAGCTCCAACGACACCCACTGTCTATGTGGGAGGCGCCACCATCGGCCCCCTGGGGTTGTCAGAGCTTAGGAGCTCCGACAACACCCATGATCTACATAGGAGATGCCACCGCCTAGCCCCCTAGGGTTGTCGGAGCTTAGGAGCTACGGCAACACCCATGATCGTGGTAGGATGTCGACGTCGTGCCCCTTGTAATTGCCAGAGCTTTGGAGATCCGACATCTCCCATTGTTGATGTAGAGGATGCTCGCGGCGGGCCCCTGAGCCTACTCTCGGTGGGGTGGCCATTCGCCATCAGAGGTACGGGAGTGGTTTTATTCAGCGTTGTACCTTGGGAACCTGCACACATGACAGATAAAAGGTAATTCTGCTCTCCAGTCAATCTTTTACCCACGCTCTATTAGTGTCGCTTGTCTTACGTTCCGTTGCCGTTGCGGGGAGATTGACTAACTCAGGGCCCCCGTACCCGGAACCTGTTTCCCACCACACGTGAGGGGTGGGTTCGGAGGTTTCGGACACTTAGCAGGCACCCAAAGTGACCTGGCAGCAAATAGACAGCAACACTCCCACTATTGCAGAGACGAAGGAAAAATTGACCGCACCCATGCTAGGTGATGAGCTAATGGCAAATGTGTGACATCATTCATAAGAACTAAAGATAATTTCAAATGAACAAGGCATTTCAAGGTAGGGCAAACATATTTTCATTATAACGCTCATAGGAGAGAACAGACTTTACAGGAGGAACGACCCAACCTGGGTGGCAGGAACTGAGTGTACCTTCTCAGGGTACCGGACCATGCCGAGCAAGGCCGATACTCGGAGCTCATCCTCCCGGCCTTAGTTAACCCACGTGCTATCTCTATACACTATGCTAACTTTATAATAAAAGAAAATAAAATGCCCTTCCACTGGCTATGGATAAAACTTACGGAGGTGTTCGATATTCCATGGGTTGGGCACTGGTTGCCCATCATCCGTAGATAGGCGAACACACCCTGGGCGACAAACTTTTGTAACCCGGAAGGGACCCTCCCACTTGGGGGAGAGTTTGTTTGTCCCTTCACGGGAAAGCAGACATCGCAGGACGAGGTCATTCACCTTGAGCTCCCTACTTCGCACGATCCACGGATGGTAGCGTCGGAGTGCTTACCTGTACCATGCATTTTGGAGGGCTGCTCGTATGCGTCCCTCATCGACGAGGTCCATATCTTCATGCCAGAACTGGTCCTGCGCGACTTAGTCGTACATCCGGACACGCGTGGAGCCCATGGTGATCTCTGAGGAAGGACGACCTCCGCCCCGTGCACCAGGAAGTAGGGTGTTTCTCCCGTAGCCCGACTTGTTGATGTCCGGCTAGCCCACAGCGCGTATGGCAGCTCATCCACCCAATTTGAACTGTGCCTCTCGAGTCTTGAGTATGTACGAGTCCGGAGGCCCTTGAGAATCTCAACGTTTGCCCTCTCTACCTGCCCATTGCTCTCGGGATGGGCGACAGAGGCGTAGCAAACATGGATTCTAAGGTGCTCACAGTATTCTTGGAATGCCGCACTCGTGAATTGATTCCTGTTATCACTGATGATTCTATTCGGTACCCCGAACCTGCAGACGATCGACTTGATGAACTTTACCGCTGACTGCCTGTTAATGGTGACAACTGGGGTGGCTTCTAGCCATTTGGTGAACTTATCTACAGCGACGTAGAGGTGTTGGAATCCTTCGACGGCTCTTGGGAAAGGTCCCAGGATGTCCAATCCCCACACGGCGAATGGCCACGAAGGGGGGATCATCTGTAGCGCTTGAGCTGTTGTGTGGATCTGCTTGGCATGGAAATGGCACACCTTGCATCTCTTGAACATGTCAGCGGCATCCTGGAGTGTTTTGGGCCAGTAGAAGCCGTGCCGAAAGGCTTTGCCGACCAGCGTGCGGGCCATTGCGTGGTTCCCGCACTCACCTCCATGGATTTCTGCGAGCAAGTCGCAGCCCTCCTCCCGGGTAATGCATCGCAGTAGGATGCCGTTGGCGCCATGCCGGTAGAGATCCCTTTCTACTAGCGTGTATCTTTTAGCCATCCGCACAATCCATTCTGTCAGGGCATGTTCTTCGGGAAGATAGTTGTCTTTCAAGTAGTCCCGGACCTCCGAGATCCATGCATCGGGACCTCCTTGAGCTTCTGGTTCTTGGGCGCTCAGCTGCTCAGAGCTGCTGGAGGCGCATAGGAACCTTGGCGGGCACCATGTCTGCAGGGCTGCCGGGGTTGCTAGCTTCGAGGTGCTAGCTTCACCCCCTTCACCCGGCTCGGTAGCTCGGGCGGTTGGTCGCGATAACGTCCTTACAAAGACTCCTTCGGGCACTGGTGCCTCTGTGGAGGCCTTTGTTGACAGGTCGTCTGCGAATGAATTGTTAGCTCGGGGCACATGGCACAGGTCCAGGACTTCAAAATCTTTCTCTAGCTTCCTGACGTGCAGCAAGTACGCTTCCAGCTGGGGGTCGTTGCAACTGCACTTTCCTTTGACCTGCTTGACAATTAGCTGGGAATCACCTTTGGCAAGGAACTAGTGGACATTGAGGGTCAACGTTGTCTTCAACGCGTAGATGAGGGCCTCGTACTCTGCCATGTTGTTGGTGGATTTGAAGCCAAGGTGCACCATATACTTGAACTGCTCTCCCATCGGAGCTATGAGCACCACTCCGGCCCCGACCCCCTGTTTCTGGGCGGAACCATCGAAGTAAAGCGTCCACGGGGTTTCAATGAAAACTGGTGCTCCGGACATTGTGTCCCTGCTGCCTGGGCTTTCGGGGTTGCTAGGCGATGGAGTCCACTCGGCCAGGAAATCCGCCAGGGCTTGACTTTTGACCGCATGTCGAGGAAGGAACTTGATCTCAAACTCCGCTAGCTCGGTTGCCCACTTGGCGATGTTGCCGGTAGCATTAGGGTTGTGGAGCACCATTCTCAGCGAAAAGGAGGTGACCATTGAGATCTTATGGCCCTGAAAATAGTGTCGGAGCTTCCTCGATGCTATCAACACGGCGTACAACAGCTTATGTATCTCCTGATACCTTGTTTTTGCCTCATGGAGGACTTCGCTGATGTAGTAGACTGGCCTCTGAGTGGTCCAAACTCCGTTCTGGGGGTCCAGAGCTCCTTGCAGCGGATCCAGGTCCTGGGGTTCCTGGCTCCCAGGACCCGCACCATCCTCCGGGGGCTGAGACTCAGCGATTCCTGGGTTTCTGAAGTCCCCCTTGAGGGGGTCCATGGCCTGGTCCTAGGCCTGAGGCTCAGTGCTTGCACCGTGAGCTCCTTGCAATGTATGTTGCTGGCATGGCTCCGATCGCTCTGTGACTAAGACCATACTAACCACTTCGGTTGTTGCAGTAATATACAGCAGCAAGGGCTGACCGGGCTCCGGTGCCACCATAACGGGGAGGGACGTCAAATGCCTCTTGAGCTCCTGGAACGCTGTCTCCGCCTCTTCGGTCCATGCAAAGGGACCTGCCTTCCGTAGGATCTTGAAGAAGGGAAGCGCTCGCTCCGCCAACCTGGAAATGAACCGGCTGAGGGCTGCTAAGCACCCTGCGAGCTTCTGTATGTCTTTGATACGTGCCGGCGGCCGCATCAGCTCTATTGCCTTGATCTTCTCCAGATTTGCTTCGATCCCACGGTGACAAACTAGGAATCCAAGCAGCTTCCCAGAAGAGACTCCGAAGACACACTTTTCGGGGTTCAGCATCTTGCGCGTAAGGCGTAGTCTGCTGAAGACTTGCGCTAAGCTATCCAGGAAGGAGGCTTGGTATTTGATTTTGACCACGATGTCATCGACATACACCTCTACCAGGTCTCTGATGAGGTCCCCAAATGTTTTATGCATTGCACGTACAAAAGTAGGGAGAGCATTCTTAAGATCATAAGGCATGGAGACATAACAATACATGCCATCTACTGTTACAAAAGCAGTGTGTTCTTCATCATCTCTAGACATAGGTATTTGATGGAAACCAGAATACGCGTCTAGGAAACACAACATATCACAGCCTGATGTGGAGTCTACAATTTGATCTATCCTGGGAGTGGGAATGGATCCTTTGGACATGCCTTATTTAGGTTGGTGTAGTCGATGCACATCCAAAGCTTCCCACCAGCCTTCGGGACAACAATAGGTTTAGCCAACCACCAAGGGTGGTGGACCTCCCAGATAAAGCCAGCATCAAGCAACTTCTTAATCTCCTCTCGGATGAAGTTTTGACACTTGACGGAGTGCTTTCGGGGCTTCTATTGTACCGACCGGGCGTCGGGGTAAATCTTGGTGCTCAATCACCTCCCTGGGGATCCCGGGCATCTGTGATGGTTGCCAGGAAAACACATCGACATTGTCCCGGAGGAAGGTGACAAGCGCGAGTTCCTATTTGTTATCTAGGCTACCCGCTATGCGGGTCATCTGGGAAGCCTCGGAGCCGATCCTGACGACCTTTACTAGGACGTCGTCTTCGGCGGGCAGCACACGCAGAGCTGTGGTGGAGGTCCACTGGGATGGGCCTTGACTTGATCGATCTTCCCTTGCGCCATCAAGGCTTGGAGCCCGCCCCGCGGCGAGTGCTTGGAGCAGCTCCAAGGCTGACACTACCACGGTGCGATCTCCCAAGACCCTGAGAACACCAGATGGCATTGGCATCTTCAGGACCAGATAGCCGTAATGAGCTACGGTCATGAACTGGTATAGCGCTGACCTTCCGATGATGGCATTGAAGAGAAGCTTGACATCCGCCACGTCGAATAGAATATTCTTCGTGCGGTAGTTCTCCGGGGTACCAAAGGTTACCGGGAGGTGGATGCTACCATTGGGCACAATTCGCCCTGGGCCTACGCCCAAGAACAGGATCGAAGGCGTGAGCCAAGACATAGGTATCTGCAGCTTCCGGAAGGCTACAGTGGAGATGAGGTTGAGGCCTGCACTGCTGTCGATCAGCACATAATGAAGCCTCATGTTGGCGATGGTTGGGGCCACGAGCAGCGGAAGCACATCCACTTGCTTCGGGCAGTCCAAGGCGTCGAAGCCGATCGTGGTGCTCATCCACTTGCTGTGGGGAGCCGGACTTGGCGCCGGAGCCACCGCTGCCACGGCCCCTCGCAAGACCTTCAACGCGTTCTAGGACACAGGGTCGGAGGCTCCCCTGTAGGTGACATAGAGGAGCTTCCGACACTCCTGGTCACTACTAGTGTCCGAGTCAGCACTCGTGAACACTGCTTTCACTACCCTGTGGGGCTCCTGATACCCCATGTCTTCATCTTTGTCCTCCACAGGGTCGAGTTTCTGCTACATTCTGCGAGCTTCTTGACTTATCGGCACTCGCTTGCACTATGTATTGGGAAATCGGCGGTACGCTACTCTAGCAACTCTACCGCATCACCTAGGAAACATACAAGTGCAGAGGTAATGGATTGTTACCACTAGACGCGCAGCGCAGCGGAACGTAGATGTGCGTCGGTGTAGGGGAAGTAGACGATCTTGTTCGTCTCCTCCTCGTCCTTGTCACGGCAGCAGGTAGACGATCATGATCGTCGTATACGATCAGCATAGCAGTAGCAGCAGCGCCTCCACAGAGTCCACACGTACGGAGAGAAATTCTGTGCGCTGGTGTGCTAGCACCGCGCGCGCGGCAAGGGTCTCGGCGTGAGGCCTTCGAGGGGTGGCAGCTAGGGCTGTCACGTGGTGGGATAATTAGCCCCTAACCCTACCCCTCATATTTATAGGCGTACTAATGGGCTTTTAGGTCGCAGGCCCATTAGTACCCTAATTGCTTATGGATAAAATATCCAATAGGCCTTAACCCGAATTGTTATGATTGCCTCTTGGGCACATCATCAACAATCTCCCACTTGCACTAAAGACAATCATCTAGCCAAGATTTTCGATATTCCAACTCCTTAAGTGTGTGACCCGTAAGGTTCATGTGCAGTTGGTTGTGAATGGAAACCGTTTCCAACCACAAGTCACTAGAGGTACCTAGCAGGACATACTGACTCCCGAATGTACATAAAGATCATATCGGCCGAACCTAGATACATTCAACATGCTAATCCCTTTGCCTCACGATACCAGTCAAGCTCAAGGCGAGATGCATGTCATCCTTGTGATAGCTCGACTATTCACTCGATCAAATAGTGGATTCATTTCGTGACTAACTTTTAGTCACAGTGATTAACCGTTAATCACCTTGGCATGGCCATGCACTTTCAAATCCAACTATCTCGAGGGGCCCAGAGATATCTCTCCTGTTATTAAGAAGGTGCAAACCCCATCTTGATCCGCGCACATCCCATTCTATGTTTCATTATATACCCGAAGACTACTTTTATGACTACCCAGTTACGGGGTAGCGTTTGGTAGTCTCAAAGTACACAACTACGCATAGTGAGAAACAATAGTGATCTCAGGTCTAAGGATCTAGCAGGTGTATCACTCAAGACCAACAGATGGCACATATGAAAATAACAATCCCAGCAGTGTCTCGGAGTGGGTCAATCCAACACCATGTTCACTAACATGTGTTCACATTATTAATTCGATATATCCATATCTATGATCTGTGAAACATGATCATGAATTAATACATGTGCTAGTCTGTATGCAATCATTATCTCATATAATGATATAGACTAGGGATCATCTAGAGTAACATTACTTTTAACAAAGAGTTTCATGAACAAGTCACATACTTGATGATCAATGTAAATAATGATTACTCATATAACAATTTATTTAATAGTACATAAACATAGCCGTGACACAAGTCTCCCACTACACGCTATGATCACTGATGTAAGTATCTAATACCCGTAGATCTCATGTGTGCCTCATGCTTTGATTGTGGAAGAGGCTTTGTCAATCGATCAGCAACATTCGAATCCGTGTGCACCTTGCATATCTTCACATCACCCCGGTCGATGATCTCTCGAATGAGGTAATAGCATCGTAATATGTGTTTGGATCGTTTGTGTGATCTAGGCTCCTTTGCCTGTGCGATGGCTCCACTATTGTCACAGTAGAGATCCACAGGACTGGACGTGCTAGGAACAACACCCAACTCAGAAACAAATTTTTTGATCCAAACGGCTTCCTTTGCAGCTTCAGAAGCTGCAATGTACTCCACCTCTGTGGTTGAATCTGCTACTGTATCTTGCTGGGAACTTTTCCAGCTCACTGCCCCTCCATTGAGGCAGAACACAAATCCGGATTGTGATCTAGAATCATTCTTATCAGTTTGGAAGCTGGCATCAGTGTAATCTTTTACAACGAGCTCTTCTTCACCTCCAAACACTAAGAACGCATCCTTAGTTCTTCTCAAGTACTTAAGGATGTTGTTGACAACGACCCAATGAGCCTCACCATAATCTGATTGATATTTGCTCGTGATGCTTAGAGCATAAGATACATCTGGGCGTGTACATAGCATGACATACATGATGGATCCAATAGCAGAAGTATAAGGATTCGCTCTCATCCTCATTTGCTCATCAGGTGTTGAAGGACACTGACTCTTGCTTAGAGTAATGCCATGTGACATTGGCAAGAAACCTTTCTTGGAATCTTGCATATTGAAACGATTCAATATCTTGTCAATATATGCATCTTGGATTAATCCAATTAGCCTTTTAGATCTATCTCTATAGATCTTTATGCCCAAAATATACGCTGTCTCTCCTAAATCCTTCATTGAGAAACTTTTTCTTAATGAGGATTTAACATCATCAAGCATTAGAATGTCATTTCCGATCAATAATATGTCATCTACATATAGGACCAGAAATATATGTGCGCTCTCACTAAACTTCTTGTAAATACAAGGTTCTTCTACGTTTTTTATTAATCCAAACCCTTTGATTACTTCATCAAAACACTGATTCCAACTCTGAGATGCTTGCTTCAGTCCATAGATGGACTTCTGAAGCTTGCATATTTTACTAGCATTTTTAGGATCGACAAAACCCTCAGGTTGTGTCATGTACACATCTTCAGTCAGACTTCCATTAAGAAAGGCTGTTTTGACATCCATCTGCCATATTTCATAACCAAAATATGCAGCAATTGCTAGAATAATCCGAACAGACTTAAGCATTGCAACGGGTGAGAAAGTTTCATCATAATCAACACCTTGAATTTGTTTGAGACCTTTTGCCACCAATCGCGCTTTATAGATGTGAACATTTCCATCCATATTGGTCTTTTTCTTGAAAATCCATTTACAATCAATAAGTCTCACACCTTCGATTGGATCAACCAAGTTCCAAACTTGATTTTCATGCATGGATTCAATTTCGGATTCCATGGCTCCAAGCCACTTCTCAGAGTCGGGTCCCATCATTGCTTCGGTATAGGTTGTGGGCTCATTATTGTCCAACAATACCATGTCATGCTGCTCCATGGTTAGAAGAGTTAACTTTTCAGTCGCACGACGTACCCTCGTAGACCTTTGTGGGGCTGGTGTTTCATCAACTGGTTGTACACCATCTTGTACATCCTGTATAGGATCAGTGGATGCCGAAACAATTTCAGGTGTTTCTTGAATTTCTTCAAGATGCACCTTGCTCCCACTAACTCCTTTTAAGAGAAACTCTTTCACCAAGAAGACACCATTGTGAGCGGTAAATACTTTACCCTCTGTTTTATTATAAAAATAATATCCTTTGGTTTCCCTAGGATATCTCACAAAGAAACATTTGTCTGATTTGGAAGTGAGTTTGTCTGATGTCAAACGTTTTACATAAGCATCACACCCCCAAACTTTGAGGAAAATAATCCGGGACGTTTCCCGGTCCATATCTCATATGGTGTCTTCTCAACAGACTTACTTGGGATCCTGTTTAGTGTAAACGCAGCAGTTTCAAGAGCATAACCCCAAAAGGATAGTGGAAGATCTGCTTGGCTGTGACACCCGGTTCCGAAATTGAACCAAGCGAACGCATATGTGTGCCCAGGATGTTCAACACACATACACGAGTGCATCACAAAAGAGTATACAGAAAATTACCACAGAACAAGATTAATTAACCAAATTTTATTACACGACCCATATTATCCTCGAATACAAGTTCTAATGAATATTGATGACAAGTTGAACTAATGCAGCGGAAATAAAATAAATAAGCAAACTAAATAGCTAGGCAGCATAAGCGATAGGGTATAGCGCAGCTCCAATCAACACCACATGCAAAGCTGACGCTAGACACGGCCTAGAACTCCGTATTATCACAATTAAACTCCCAATCCTGACCAGCAACTGTTTGGGGGGGGGGGGGGGTTGCAAGAGTGAGTACATGTCGTACTCAGCAAGTGTGGAAAGTATGACATGTGGCTGATTCAAATGACGACAATAATAATGGTTGAGTGCTGAAAAGTACATTAAAACATTTGAAAAGCAATATATTACATGTATGTGAAGTAAACCCATCATAATCATAAGTAATATTATAATGCCAGTCTGAATTCATTACCATCATAAAAATTCCAGATTTCACAATTTGCCAATAGCCATATTCAATACCAGAAATCAATCCATAACCATTACCAAACCATAACCATCCCAAAAATCATCCCAATACCAAGTTTCCTCTAATCATGTGAGGGTCCAGGTTGCTCATAACCGGGATCACGGCTATCATGATAGTTTTAGACACACTCTGCAGAGGTTGTACCGCTTTACCCACGTGTTTGTGATTTCATCACCTTTCGATGACTAGAACCTCTGTTATGCCGTCTCACACTTCCGTTGGTGTGTGGCCAAGAGATCACAAAGTAGACTTTACAAAAAGATTACTAGCCTATTTAGACCCCACTGAGGTTTCACCGGTGGCGATGCCTCCAACTGAGCACATCTTCAACTAAGGGCACCCTCTTGAGCCATTCGGATCCCAGGGTAGTCCCACCAATCATCAACAAACCCAATCCAACTACCCCTTCCTCGAGCATCCTTAATGGTCCAAATAGTAATGGCAAAGCCCTAATTAATCAACTACGCCGCACCCATACTTGGACTCGTAGTGGCACTCTAAATCCTGGATGGTCGCTCCACGAACCGGTCCTTAGATCTAAAGTAAGCAAAACTACCATAACATCCAACCCATCCACATAACAGGCTTGCTTAGATCACCCATTACCATATCATATTAACCAGTTCATGTTAACCATAATCTCATCCGTGCATAATTAAGTTGAGTGGTATAGTTGTTTTCCCATCCCAGTTGATTAAGCAAAGCTAAAGGTAAAAATCCCTTCCCGACTCTACCATATATTTCAGGTGACAAGGGTGGTCAACAAAACTAGTAAACTTCCTACCATGGGATTTCCCATCAAATTGACACAAGCATGCATTTTTCAAACAAAACATCTATTTTAAAACTGGATCAACATGCTTCAAGGACACTTGCCTTGCTCTTGCTGTTGATTAGGGTCACAGCCTTCAAACTCTTGGTGCTGGAGATCCTCTGCGGCACCTCTAGCGCAAATCCGTCTAATCCACACAATAAACATACAAGACAAGAAACACATTCAAAGGGTGCACGAATATTACTCAATATGACATGACATGCATGATTAATGCAAATGCAAGGTGGAATTTGTTAATGGGTTGCTTTTAATGATCACTAGCTAGTTCTAATAGCTTTTAACAAGTTTATACAGGTTTGGAGTTGATTAGACCAAATTTTAGAATTAATTCAACACAATTTACCCAGGAAAATCGGACTAGTCTGCAGAAGGCCAGACTAGTCCGCACTTCGCAGAACTAGCGAACTAGGGTTTTCTAGATTGACGTAAATTTAGAGATTTGGGGTTGAATTTACATAAGGAAAAGGAAATAGAAGGTATACTAGGTGTTTAGGACTCCAATGAATCAAGAAACTTGGAGGCAACACTTGGATCTTGATGATCTAGGGTTGGTGATGAACTTGAAGATGATTTGGTGATGAAGAACGAAACTTGATGGATACCTTGATCCTATTTCGTTTCCTCCTCTTCTTCTTCTTCTTCTTGCTTGGGATCTCCTCCTCCCTCCTTGGTGGTGGCTCTCCACGAACTAGGGTTTGGGTGGGGTGGAAAAGTGGCAAATAGATGTCAAGCCAAGGGGTGGGGCTGTTTATATAAAGGTGGAGGCTAGGGTTAGATGGATTTCGAGTTTGAGATAAGTAGAGGCCAGTTTAGAGTCCCTCATGGCTCTAAAAGAGTGAGTCACGACGTCCCTAGGCCCACTTAACGTGAAACCCAAGAAACAAGTCATAAAACAAAGGATTAACTCGGAGTCGCGAAATATCGGACAAGTCTGAACAGGACCAGACTAGTCCAAAAATGTCCAGAGAGAAAATCGGACAAGTCTGGCCAAGAATCGGACAAATACGACTTTAGTCAGAGAGGAAAACGGACAAGTCCGCTGGAACACCGGACTAGTCCGGACAAGTCGAGAGACTTAGCAAATTTTCAAGGATTCTTGGAATATCGAACTAGTCCGCACAAAATAGGACAAGTCCAAAAGTTTCCATAGGCAAAATTGGACTAGTCCGCAGCAAAAATGGACAAGTCCATTTTTAGTCAGAGAGAAATTGGACTAGTCCTCACTAAAATCGGACTAGTCCGCACTTTTCAGCATGTTAAGTGCGGTTTTGTTCCAAATCAATTTTAAACTCGTTCCTCTTGAGGTGGGTTAATGTTAAACATGTATATGAATGTAAGTAGGGAATGATGCATGAAAATGAGGGTGTTACAAACCTACCCCCCTTAAAATGAATCTCGCCCTCGAGATTCGACGCGGAAGAGAAGAGATAGCGAAATTCTCTCTTGAGATCATCCTCCAACTCCCATGTTGCTTCTTTTTCTGTGTGGTGCTTCCATTGAACTTTACACCATCTAATAACCTTGTTTCTTGTGACCCACTCCTTGGTTTCCAAGAGTTTGATTGGTTGTTTGGCATAAGTCAAATCTTCCTCTAGTTCCAAGCCTTCCATGGGCACTTGTTCTTCCGGTACTCTCAAACATTTCTCGAGCTGGGAAACATGAAAAACATCATGTACATCTGAAAGATGAGTTGGCATCTCCAACTTATATGATACTTCTCCTCTTTTGTCCAAAATCTTGAATGGTCCAATGTAGCGAGGTGCTAGCTTGCCTCTTATGTTAAACCTCTTATGACCTCTCATCGGTGACACCTTGAGGTAAACAAAATCTCTCACTTCAAAGGCTAATTTCTTTCTCCTATTGTCCGCATAGCCTTTTTGTCTTGATTGGGCAGCCCTCAAGTTTTCACGAATTATTTGGACTTGCTTTTTGGCTTCTTTCAACACATCCGGACCAAATACTTGAGTCTCTCCTGCCTCATTCCAGAATAAAGGTGTCCTACACTTCCTTCCATAAAGCGCTTCATAAGGTGACATTTTCAAACTTGCTTGGTAGCTATTATTGTATGAAAATTCTGCATATGGCAAGCTTTTGTCCCAACTTTTCCCATGCTTTAAAGCACAAGCTCTTAACATGTCCTCCAAAATTTGATTAGTCCTTTCGGTTTGTCCATCCGTTTGAGGGTGATACACTGAACTAAAATTCAACCTCGTTCCCAAAGCTTCATGCAACTTTTGCCAAAACCTGGAGGTGAATTGTGAACCTCTATCCGAGACTATATTATTCGGAACTCCATGCAAACATACTATTATTCCCATATACAATTACGCCAATTTCTCTCCATTATAGGTGGTCTTGACAGGAATAAAGTGAGCTGTCTTAGTTAACCGATCCACAATTACCCAAATTGAGTCGTAACCGGACTGAGTACGTGGTAAACCAACTATGAAGTCCATACATTTTTCTTCCCACTTCCATTCCGGATCTTTAATGGTTGCAATAGCCCAGCTAGCCTTTGATGTTCCACCTTGACTCGTTGACACACATCACACAATGCTACGTATTCAGCTATGTCATTCTTCATGCTATCCCACCAATAGCAAGTCTTCAAGTCTTTGTACATCTTCGTACAATCGGGGTGAATCGAGTATGGTGAGTCATGTGCCTCCTTTAGTATTATCTCCCGAATATGCTTTACATTGGGCACAACAATCCTTTTTCCAAGCCATAAAGTACCATGTTCATCCTCATCAAATCTGAATTCTCTCCCCTCTTGGGTCCTTTCCTTGATTTCCTTGATGTCTTCATCCGTGGTTTGTGCCTCTCGAATTTCTTGCTCCAAGGTTGGGTTTAACTCCATCATCTCCATTTCATTTTACAAATCCAAGGTTCAACCGTTCAAACTCCTTACATAACTTGGATGGTAACTCTCGAACTGTGAGTTGATAACTTACTCCTTTTCTACTCAAAGCATCGGCCACTACGTTGGCTTTTCCCAGATGATAGTTGATCCCCAAATCATAATCTTTGATGAGCTCCAACCTTCTCCGTTGCCTCAAATTCAGATCCGTTTGTGTGGAAATATACTTCAAACTCTTATGATCCGTATAAATTTCACACCTATGTCCAAGGATATAGTGTCTCCAAATCTTCAATGCATGTACCACAGCTGCAAGTTCAAGATCATGTGTAGGATAATTCTACTCATGTTTCTTCAATTGTATCGATGCATAGGTGACCACTTGACCTTCTTGCATGAGCACACATCCAAGTCTTTGTCTCGAGGCGTCGCAATATATGTCAAAACTCTTGCTTACATCCGGCAATACCAAAACTGGAGTTGTTGTTAACCTCTTCTTCAACTCCTCAAAACTTTCTTGACAAGCTTGAGTCCATTGGAATGCCTTCCCTTCATTAGCAATTCCGTCATTGGCTTGGCTATCTTGGAAAAGTACTTGATGAATTGACGGTAATATCCAGCCATTCCAAGAAAACTCCTTATTTCCTTTACGTTTTGCGGGGGTTCCCATTTTAGCACATCCCTCACTTTTCCGGAGTCAACCGATACTCCTCCTCCTGAGATGATATGACCCAAAAACGACACTTCCCTTAACCAAAACTGACATTTGTTGAACTTGGCGTACAATTGGTGCTCCCTCAATTTCTGCAACGTAAGCCTCAAGTGTTCCTCATGTTCCTTCTCATCCTTCGAGTAGATCATAATGTCATCAATAAACACCACAATGAACCTATCCAAGTACTCCATGAAGACCTTATTCATGAGGTACATAAAGTAGGCAGGTGCATTTGTCAAACCAAAAGACATCACAGTGTATTCATAAGATCCATACCGCGTCCTAAAAGCTGTTTTGGGTATGTATGATGGTCTAATCTTCATTTGAAAGTATCCCGACCTCAAATCAATCTTAGAGAAGACACAAGCACCCTTCATCTGATCAAACAAGTCTTCTATGCGTGGCAAGGTGTACTTGTTCTTGATTGTTACCTCGTTGAGAGCTCGGTAATCTACGCACATCCTTTGGGATCCATCCTTCTTGTCCACAAATAGAACGGGTGCTCCCCAAGGTGAAGAACTAGGGCGAATAAAACCTTTCTCTAGTTGCTCTTGAATCTGCTTCTTGAGCTCCGCTAGTTCCATAGGAGGCATCCTATACGGCCTCTTAGCTATAGGTGCAGTTCCAGGTATTAAATCAATAACAAACTCAATGCCTCGATCAGGTGGCATACCTAGCAACTCGTCCGGATAAACATCCCAAATTTCACACACCACCGGAATCTCCTCCATTGCGGTACCATCCATATGATTCAGCTCCAATTGCTTTGGTGCGGTTTGAGATGCTTCAAATTCTACGGTGATCCCTTCCTCATTAGTCAACTTCACCGTCTTCGTGGCACAGTCCATACCAAGTATAATGTCCAATCCTTGAGAATCCAAAACAATGAGGTTGGCGGAGAAGTCTACCCCCCCCCCCCTTATTCTAAGGCTTACTTTTGGACATACTATATTGTCCTCATCTCTCCTCCAGGAGACTTAACCAATATAGTAAACTTCATATGAGAGATAGGAAAACTATACTTGGCAACATACTTCGATGTAATGAATGAATGTGATGCTCCAGAATCAAATAACATAGTCGCGGGGTTGGAGTTTGCGAGAAACATACCAATGACCACGTCATCCGCTTGTTGAGCATCCCCCGTAGAGACATGGCTCACGTTGCCACGAGCAAAATTCTGCTATCCACGGCTTCTTTGCGGTTGTCCTCCATTGGGTCTTGGGTTTTGCCTTGGTGCATTACTTCCTTGACCAAGGCCTGACTTAGGACATTGATGCGCAAAGTGTCCAGCTTCTCCACAAGTATAGCACTTCTTAACTCCACCAGAATTATTGGGAACCACTTGGTTTTGCGCATTGGCACCAGGAAAATTAGCACGAGGTGCATATGGCATCGGAGTCCAAGGTGCTTGCATAACAGGGTGCTGCTGCACAAACTGAGTTGGGCGCGGGGCATAACCAGGGCGTTGTACAAGAGTAGAGGAGCTGTAATATGGTGCATTAGGAGGTGCAAAGCGAGGGCGCATATTACTTCCTTGTTGCTGTCCTTGGTATGGCGCTTTCCTCTTGTAGTCTTGCTCCATCTCATGGACATTGTTTTCCACCACAATTGCTTTGTCCACAAGCTTCTGAAAATTTGCATAGTCACAATTGAGCAATTGCACTTGGATCTCATTGTTGAGGCCCCTCATGAACAAGTATTGTTTCCAGCTGTCCTGACTAACATCTTCAGGGGCATACCATGAAAGTAGGGTAAATTTATTGAGTACTCACCCACGCTCGATCTTCCTTGCCACAAGTTCTCAAATTCTTGTATCTTCAAGATCATAACACCTTCTGGCACATAATGAGAACAGGAACTCTCCTTGAATTCGGCCCAAGTAATCCTCTCTTGGTTCTCATGAGCATTGCAATAAGAATCCCACCAATCCGCAGCTGCTCCAACTAGTTGATGAGAAGCAAATAAGACCTTCTCCCGGTCACTGCATTGGACAATAGAAAACTTCTTCTCCACGGACTTGAGCCAATCATCTGCATCCATAGGGTCAGCGCTTGAGCAAAGGTCGGCGGCCTAGTCCTCATAAATTCTCCCAACCGGTTATGAGGAGGTGGGGGTGGCAGTGGAGGCATGTGAGCTGATGGTTGATGTTGTTAGCCTGTAGCTGTCCCATTGTAGGATCGAAGAGCACGTGAAAAGCTACCATAGGGGGGGTGAATGGTATATTTAAAAATCTTACGCAGCGGAAACAATTAAACCCCAAACCCTTTCGGCAGAAAAACGATCTGTTAAAGAAATCGTGTGTGAGACTAATCTAAACGTGTTTCACCGTGACAAAAGTGATAGATATCAGAGAGAATCAAGTCACGAAGACAACAAAAAAAGAATCACTCAAATTCGTCGAGAAAAACTCAAGTTATGATCAAAAGATCATACAATGGTCAATCTGATCTACCCGAGAAAAACAGTTTCTGGAATGCTGCAAAGAAACTCGTGTAGATCAAAAACCACAAATCCAATGACCGTGAAATTTTTACAGATGATATATAATCAAGTTTTGAAGACAACTCAAAAAGAATCAAGTCAATTGGATCTGTAAAACTCGAGTTATGATAAAACCACCGTCGAAAGGTAGTGCTGTCCAGAAACTCGACGAGTAAAACTTGTATGGAACAAGTCGGACGAACAAGGCACAAAAGTTCCTTCAAACTACGAATTTTATTCAATAGAACACAAGAGGAACAGCCCCAAAGTCGTGCACCACGAGCTCTGGGCTCCCTTGCTTATATAACCAGCCCTTAGGCCAACCTAATATCAACTAGGACTCCAATCCTACTCAGATCATGAATCGTAACTTTCCATAACTGCTCAAGATTCTTCTATACGCAGATAGAAGCAATCTTAAGACTTCCAAACACCTTAGGAACGTATCCCACATTCCTAAACAACTCAAATTCGTGACCCACACGAAATCCTATCATAACCAACTCAAATCTTTCCATATTTGAGTCAAACCCAACTCAGCCGCAGCCTGAGTCCATAACCTAGTCGGTTGGACCTTTCCGACCAATTCTTTACGTCCATATCCCTTCATCACGTATCGGAACCATGTATCCACGTCCATGCACTCCTTGAACACGTGAAAACATCTTCCAATGACGTCCATGATACCTTCATATGCATTGTTCTTGATTCAATCATGCTGCGCAACCTCCTGATCAGCTCAACCACAATTCCTCCTGAATTTGGTTGTTGGAACCTCATCTCCTCCCTGAGACTAGTCCAATGGATCCCGTCACCAGCCATGTCTTGAACTCAAGCAACACCTGCACATGAATAAACAACCAATCCATACGAGCTCAAGTCCTCGACTTGACTCAAGTTAGTTCCGAACACAACACCCTACGTGAGAACCTCACATAAGCATGTTGCAAAACCACAGTAACACGATATCATCCATATCAACCAAAACGCACCAAAAACTTAGCAAATGAATACTAAGCAATCTTTCCAACAATGTAAAGCAAGTACGAAACATTGGAAATGAAAAGCAGAAGCACTTCGGTCAAGTTCCGGACCTTGCCAGAGCAACCCGGAGCTTGAGCCGGAGCTAACAAGAGCTAGTAGAACCTAGCGTCGGAGCTTACCAAAACTAGTACAACCAAGCTCCCGCCGGACCTTACAAAACTAGCAAGACCTAGCGCCGGAGCTTACCAAAAACTAGCAAAAACTAGTCAACCCAAAAGCC
The DNA here is from genome assembly GCA_036927565.1 of Tuctoria greenei. Lineage (NCBI taxonomy): Eukaryota > Viridiplantae > Streptophyta > Magnoliopsida > Poales > Poaceae > Tuctoria > Tuctoria greenei. The sequence continues at coordinate 149,474,216 of JAYESD010000009.1, forward strand.
GGAGCTAGAAAAAGTACGTCGGAGCTTAGCAAAAACATGTTGGAGCTATCAAATATATGTCGGAGCTATCAAAGACATGTCGGAGCTAACAAAGTCATGCCAGAGCTAAAGATAAAGCTCACCGGAGCTAACCAAAGCTAGTCGGACCTTACCAAGAAGTCGGACCTAGCTTCGATCATAGCCGGAGCTACCCAAACAAGCCGGACCTACCGTCGGACCTTGCTGCAGCTCGGAGCTAGAGTCGGACCTTAATAAAAAGGTGTTTTGGTGATATTCAAAACTTTTATCATCAAAGCCAACTGTATTCACTACAAGCCAATGTATTCAGCACACAAGGTCTTACAATCTCCCCCTTGATGAATGCATTAGCAACACCATTTAAAATCCGAACATTGGCTTATTCACATAAAAGTTTTGAAAACAATTTCTCCCCCTTTGTAAATTTCTCCCCCTTTATTATCTCTCCTTATACACATATTCTCTTTCTCGTCATGCTTATCTCTCCCCCTTTGACAATGTATTCAGCAAGTCATGAGCATATAAACAAATTATCTCTCCCCCTTTAGTTGTTATGAGCATATTATAACATATACATATAAACAAAGCTCATCCAAGTCATACTATCAAGTAACTTACACTATCACATCAATGAGATACATAAAGTAGTGTAAGCCATGCTAGAGATCATATGTAATTTTCAATTTAAGCAAGTCATGATCTCACAAACTTAACTATTTCATAACTTGAAAGCATGACACTAGTTGCTACATTTTATTATTTTTCAAAGCATAAATTTAGATCATATGATATTTGCAAGAGATTATATGCGCATCTGCCTTATTCCAACCAACCAAGCCAAGCCTATGTCATTTGACAATCAGAAGCTTAAGGACATGGTTTTAGTCATACACAACTTCTTCCAAGTTCATATCTAAGTGCAATGATAAGCTATCTCAAAAGAAGAAGTGTGATGCATGCATATTCTCTTGATCTTTTCTCAAATTATATTTGTTCATAAAAGCTCAACATGTGAGTTGATTACTTGATTAATTCTTTATGATTAAAAGCACTTGTGAACATGTAACAAGTTCAAAACAGCAAGAAAGTTCGACCACGACCAGTTTTAGTGTAAGTAATTATTCCAATTACTAGACATGGAAAAAACTACAAAATGTATAACACGAGTAATGTAGTAAGAACTCTCAGCATGTAAAAGGAATCACAGAGTCATATATGTATGAAATACTATGCTCATATTATTTTAATTTCAAATTCACACAAAGACTTCTAAGTTTCAAAAACTCCCCCTCAATTTAAGCCATGAGGATGCATAACCCCTATTTCACTACAAATGTAACAAAAACGAGTGAAATCCAAAGGTTTTATAAAAATGTCAGCCAATTGTTGTTTGGTATCTACATGGTGAAGCACAATGTTTCCTTTTTCAATATTATCCCGGAGAAAGTGATACCTAATGTCAATGTGCTTTGTTCTAAAATGTTGCACGGGTTTTTTAGCAATGCAAATGGCACTAGTGTTATCACAAAACAGTGGAACACTATCTAGATCAACCCCATAGTCCTTAAGTGTTTGAACAATCCAAAGAATTTGTGAGCAAGCACTAGCAACAGCTACATATTCAGATTCGGCTGTGGATTGTGCAACTGAATTTGGTTTTCTATAGGACCAAGCAACAAGAGAATTACCAAGAAAATGACAAGCACCGGAAGTACTTTTCCTATCAATCCTACAGCCCCCAAAATCAGCATCCGAAAAAGCTTTCAAAGTAACGGTTGAGGAAGAAGGAAGAAAAATGCCAAATTCTTGAGTTCCATGTAAGTACCTTATAATCCTTTTGACGGCTTGATGATGTGAAGCACGTGGGGAAGCTTGAAACCGTGCACAAAGACATACGCTGAATTGTATGTCCGGTCTTGATGCCGTGAGGTACAAAAGTGATCCGATCATGCTTCTATATTCTTTTTGATCCAACGGATTAACCATCTTCATCAAGTTCAAGTGTTGTTGCTGTTCCCATTGGTGTCCGAAGAGGCTTGCTTTTGTCCATGTTGAAGCGCCTTAGGAGGTCTTTGGTATACTTCGTTTGATGCACAAAAGTACTCTCCTTGGTTTGCTTGATTTGCAGCCCCAAAAAGTAAGTGAGTTCACCCATCATACTCATTTCAAATTCGGAACTCGTCATTGCTGAAAACTTGGACACAAGATCATGAGAAGCACAACCAAAGATTATATCATCCACATACACTTGAACGAATAATGAGTCATTGCCATGCTTAAGCACAAAAAGAGTTTTATCAACCTTGCCCATGGTAAACCCCTTTTCAAGTAAGAATGTTTTTAACCTATCATACCATGCTCTAGGGGCTTGTTTGAGACCGTATAAGGCTTTGGACAGTTTGTAAACATGATTAGGAAAATCTGGATTTTCAAAACCCGATGGTTGTTTGACATAAACCTCCTCATCTATGTAGCCATTAAGAAAAGCACTTTTAACATCCATTTGATATAGCTTAAAACCTTTAGATGCTGCAAAAGCTAACAAAATTCTTATGGCTTCTAATCTAGCGACAGGAGTAAAAGTTTCATCAAAATCTAGACCTTCAACTTGAGTGAAACCTTGAGCAACCAACCTAGCCTTATTCCTAACCACAACCCCATCCTCACTTTGTTTATTTTTAAATACCCATTTAGTTCCAATTAAAGTGTGACCTTGAGGAGGAGGTACAAGTTTCCAAACATTATTTCTTTCAAAATTTTCTAACTCTTCTTGCATGGCAATAATCCAAGATTCATTAGTGAGTGCGTGTGATATATCTTTGGGTTCAAAAGAAGCAACAAAAGCAGAATGAGCATGAGAGTTTGGATCGCAAAACCTGGACCGTGTGACTCGTTCGTGCAAGCTTCCAATCATCTGTTGTGGGGGATGATCTTTGTAAAAATGTAGGGGAACAGATGTCTCACAAGCTTCTTCTTCTTCATGTTCATCACAAATCGATGAGCTTGTGGCTTGAGGATGATCAGGACCAGCATAGGTGTTAGCCGGAGATTGTTCAATGTCCGGAGCTGGACACGTGTCAAATTCGGAACTACCAGGCAATATCACCGGCTCTTCTTCATCTTCGAAAATACCCTCCCTCTGAGGATACGGATCTGGTCCTGCAACACCGGAACTAGTACCTGGGCTAGCTTCATCAAAAGACACTTCACAAGTCTCCACAATTTTTTTAGTGGTCAAGTAAAAGCACACGATAGCCTCTAGTATGAGATGGATAACCAAGAAACATGCCATCAATGGATCTAGGTTCAAATTTATCAAGATTACCATGTTTCTTAACAAAGCATTTGCAACAAAAAAACCCGAAAGTGTGTAACACTAGGCCTATGTCCAAACCGGAGCTCATATGGTGTTTTACCTAGCTTAGCACGCAAGAAAACACGATTTGAGACATAACAAGCGGTCGCTAACGCATCAGCCCAAAATTTCCTAGGAGTTTGATATTCATCAAGCATAGTCCTAGCCATCTCAACTAAGGTTCTGTTCTTTCTTTCTACAACACCGTTTTGTTGAGGTACATATGGTGAAGAAAATTGATGATCTATTCTATTTTCAGCACAAAAGTGATCAAAAAATTGATTTTTAAATTCAGTTCCATTATCACTTCTAATTGCTTTTAGTGATCCTGGGTGATCAATTGATAATCTAAGAAATAAAGTTCTAAAGTGACTAAAAACTTCATTCTTAGACGCCATAAAGTAAACCCAAGAGTATCTAGAATAATCATCAACAATAACAAGAACATACCATTTACCTCCGAAGGATTGAACACGTGAAGGTCCTACGGTGTCAAGATGCAAAAGTTGACATGGTTCTATTGTCATGATCATTGTGAGAGGAGTATGTGAACCTGCAACCATCTTAGCATGTCTACAAGAAGAGCACACGATTTCTTTGTCCCCTTTAAGCTTAGGCAGCCCACATATGCGATCAAGAGCACTAACACGTGTTAGGTGATCAAAGCCTACGTGACCAAGTCTACGATGCCAAAAATATAAGTCCTTTGAATCATTAGCAACTAGACACCTATGCTTAGAGGAATACATATCAAAATCAGCTTTAAAAACTCTTCCAAACCGAGACATGTTAAAAATAAGCTCACTATTTGAACCTACAACTTTGCAGCAGTTTTTATTGAAAATAATTTCTAGATTTTCATCTAGCAATTGTGCAACAGAAAGCAAGTTGTATTTCAAATTTTTGACAAGTGCCACATCCTTCAAAGTGTAGTGATCATTTACTCTAACCGAACCTTTAGCAATTATAGGAGTTGAAGAATTATCGGCAAAAGTAACATTCTCTACACGTGACACAAAAGAGAGGGAGGAGAACCAATCTTTGTTACCGGTCATGTGGCGTGAGCAACCTGAATCTACAATCCAAATGTTCTCCTTCCTCAACCGTGTAACCTACATAAAAGCACAATACGTCGATGACTCAATACTGGGGTTAGTCAAAAGGCATTTAGGAATCCAGTACTGAGTCACGCGACGTGTAGCAGGAAAAACACGCGAAAGCTGAGACAAAACAGCAGGTTTATGAGTCAAAGTTTGAGATTTTTTATTCTTGACTACTGACCTATAAGGTGTTACTTGTGTAGCACAAAAATCAGTAGCTCCGGAGGCAAAAACAGAAGGTCCGGAGGTAAACTTTGAATGTTTTTGACTCAAAACAGCAGGTTGTTCATTCAGTTCATTGTGTGCAGCAAATTTTGCATGAAAGTTATGAGATCTAGCAACCATTATTTCCCTTTTCTGTTGTTTAGCTAGTCTATAACAAAAATCTATGACATGACCATCTCTACCACAGAAGGTACAATGAAATTTAACTTTGTGTTCATGTCTAGATGAGCAAGCAATATTTTTATTTGAAACCGAATGAGACAACACTCCTGCAGATTTGAAAACCACTCCTTTTTGTTTAGGAACTGTTTGAATCAAACCACTTCCTAATGACTTTACAATTTTAGGTGGATGTGCCTTAGCATGAGCATGAGAATCAAAACCCAAACCAGTTTTATCATGACAAGACTTGGAAGAATTCAACAGCAAGTTTAGGTTCTTATTCCCATTACAAAACCGATCTAATGTCCTATGCATGTCATCAAGTTTATTGCACAGATCAAGACAATTTTCACATGAAGTTTTTCCTTTTAGTTTGCAATTTGAACAAAATTTAACTTCATGAGAACGTAAAGCATTGTTCAATATAGAAATTTCATTCATAGCATCCTGTAGTTTCTTATCAAGATCATCACAAGTAGAACAATGCAAATCAATTGTAGAACAGCTAGCATCTTTCAAGTTTTTATCATTAAGTGCAGCAAGCTCTTTGTTCTTTTCAATTTCTAACTCAAGTTTATCAAGTGTGGAGGTGTGCGCACTTCTTAATGAGGACAATTGTTCATATATTAAATCACATGAGGAACATGCATCATCACTAGGAATCACAGTTTTTAAACGGTTGATTTTAGATTCTAGTGATTCAATTTTAGCAGCACTATCCCTAAGCTTTTTGTCCTTTTTCTTAACAATAATAGTGGCACGAGAAATAGCATCACACATTTCATTGCAGGTTGAACATACCTCATCGTCTTCACTGTTGTGTTCTGCATCCTCCTGACTTGATCTTGATCTTGTTTTGCCCGCCATGAAGCATAAGTTGGCTAGATCGTCATCATCTTCATCACTTTCAATGTCCACGTCACTTGAACTAAGTTCTTGAAGTGCGGTGATGAAGCTGTTAATCATCTTGCGTCCTATAGTACCCTTCTTTTTCTTCGTATCTTTTGCAGAGGAGTGCTTCGTTCTTGTTTTCTTTTCATCCCGAGAAGTAGGACTTGAAAGGTTAGGGCAATCTGAACGAAAATGTCCTGTCTTACCACATTCGAAGCATCGTTGAGGTTCGGAGCTTCCTCTCCTTCTAGTTCTCACATTTTGCAATGCTTTTGAGAACCTCGTAGAGAGAAGTGCTAGCTCCTCCTCTGGAAACTCATCAATCTGTTCAAGGGTTAGAGAGGACAACAAAGCAAGTGTACTACAAGATGAAGATTGGCCAGAGCTAGGCATATCACGTTGAGAAACGAAAGCAATAGACTTGTTGGGGTTCTTACGTGATATTATATCAATTTCATGAGTTTTTAGCTTGGAATATAGCACATCTAAAGTAAGTGTACTCATGACAGTAGATTCACGAATAGATGTAACTTTCATCTCCCAAATTGACATATCTAATGCACTTAGCAATTGCCTAGCATTTTCAGCATTTGAAAAATTAACATTGACACTACGCAAGTTGCTGAGAATCTTATTAAAGCGAGCAAAAAGGTCATCAATAGACTCACCGTGTTGCATCTCGAAGCGCATGTATTATTTCTTGAACATGTCTTGCCTTACCTCTTTGATCGTGTTGGATCCTTCGTGGTAGTCACAAAATGCTTTCCACACATTGTATGTAGATCGGAGGTGTGCAACACGGTCGAAGTCGCTTTGTGTTAATCCTTGTATGATCAAGTTCCGAGCCTTGTTGTTGTTGTCGACATCTCTCAGATTTGTAGCTGTAACTTGATCGTTTGATGGCACTTCGTAAGGCTTGTATACCTTCACCCATATTGCAAAGCCTTGTGCCTGGATAAAAGCTTCCATGCGTGCCTTCCAAACCTGAAAATCAAAACCAGCAAACACACACGGTTTGGCAGAGTACTTCTCCATGATGATTAGTCAAAAAAACGTGCAAAACACAAAGATTAGAGCACCGTGGCTCTGATACCAATTGTAGGATCGAAGAGCACGTGAAAAGCTACCAGAGGGGGGGTGAATGGTAGATTTAAAAATCTTACGCAGCGGAAACAATTAAACCCCAAACCCTTTCGGCAGAAAAACAATCTATTAAAGAAATCGTGTGTGAGACTAATCTAAACGTGTTTCACCGTGACAAAAGTGATAGATATAAGAGAGAATCAAGTCACGAAGACAACACAAAAAGAATCACTCAAATTCGTTGAGAAAAACTCAAGTTATGATCAAAAGATCAAACAATGGTCAATCTGATCTACCCGAGAAAAACAGTTTCTGGAATGCTGCAAAGAAACTCGTGTAGATCAAAAACCGCAAATCCAATGACCGTGAAATTTTTACAGATGATATATAATCAAGTTGTGAAGACAACTAAAAAAGAATCATGTCAATTGGATCTGTAAAAATCGAGTTATGATAAAACCACCGACGAAAGGTAGTGCTGTCCAGAAACTCGACGAGTAAAACTTGTATGGAACAAGTCGGACGAACAAGGCACAAAAGTTCCTTCAAACTACGAATTTTATTCAATAGAACACAAGAGGAACAGCCCCAAAGTCGTGCACCACGAGCTCTGGGCTCCCTTGCTTATATAACCAGCCCTTAGGCAACCCAATATCAACTAGGACTCCAATCCTACTCAGATCATGAATCGTAACTTTCCATAACTGCTCAAGATTCTTCTATACGCAGATAGAAGCAATCTTAAGACTTCCAAACACCTTAGGAACGTATCCCACATTCCTAAACAACTCAAATTCGTGACCCACACGAAATCCTATCATAACCAACTCAAATCTTTCCATATTTGAGTCAAACCCGACTCAGCCGCAACCTGAGTCCATAACCTAGTCAGTTGGAGCTTTCCGACCAATTCTTTACGTCCATATCTCTTCATCACGTCTCGGAAACATGTAGCCACGTCCATGCACTCCTTGCAGACGTGCAAACATCTTCCAATGACGTCCATGATACCTTCATATGCATTATTCTTGATTTAATCATGCTGCGCAACCTCCTGATCAGCTCAACCACAATTCCTCCTGAATTTGGTTGTTGGAACCTCATCTCCTCCCTGAGACTAGTCCAATGGATCTCGTCACCAGCCATATCTTGAACTCAAGCAACACCTGCACATGAATAAACAACCAATCCATACGAGCCCAAGTCCTCGACTTGACTCAAGTTAGTTCCGATCACAACACCCTACGTGAGAACCTCACATAAGCATGTTGCAAAACCACAGTAACACGATATCATCCATATCAACCAAAACGCACCAAAAACTTAGCAAATGAATACTAAGCAATCTTTCCAACAATGTAAAGCAAGTATGAAACATTGCAAATGAAAAGCAGAAGCACTTCGGTCAAGTTCCGGACCTTGCCAGAGCAACCTGGAGCTTGAGCCGGAGCTAACAAGAGCTAGTAGAACCTATCGCCGGAGCTTACCAAAACTAGTACAACCAAGCTCCCGCCGGAGCTTACAAAACTAGCAAGACCTAGCGCCGGAGCTTACCAAAAACTAGCCAAAACTAGTCAACCCAAAAGCCGGAGCTAGAAAAAGTACGTCGGAGCTTAGCAAAAACATGTCGGAGCTATCAAATATATGTCGGAGCTATCAAAGACATGTCGGAGCTAACAAAGTCATGCCGGAGCTAAAGATAAAGCTCACCGGAGCTAACCAAAGCTAGTCGGACCTTACCAAGAAGTCGGACCTAGCTTCGATCATAGCCGGAGCTACCCAAACAAGCTGGACCTACCGTCGGACCTTGCTACAGCTCGGAGCTAGAGTCGGACCTTAATAAAAAGGTGTTTTGGTGATATTCAAAACTTTTATCATCAAAGCCAAGTGTATTCTCTACAAGCCAATGTATTCAGCACACAAGGTCTTACACCCATAGTCTGTATCATGGTCTGCATGAGCTGGTTTTGCATTGCCAAAAGCTGCTCGATATTGATAGCTCCATGAGCAGGTCCTTGTCCATTGTTGTTCTGAGGTCCTCCATGGTTCTCCTCCTCATCATTGCCATCCCTCTGGTTGCGAGTCCTCACCATCTGAAGAAAAGCAATAGGTAAGAATTAGAAAACGTCCCCAACTATATGCATCAAGGGATATGAAACTAAACAACTAACTAGCCTACGTGGACATGGCAATGCTAAAGCATCCCAAAATCCTCTATTAAGCACACAAGCAAGCAATATATATAGCAAGCAGCACACCAAGCAAGAACACATCGATTCCTCAGTGTTTCTATGTGCTCTAAAGTGTCCATTCTATCTAGGTTGTGTCCTATGGTCAACATGTGGCTCTGATACCAATATGAAACCCGGTTACGAAATTGAACCAAACGAACACATATGTGTGCCCAGGATGTTCAACACACATACACGAGTGCATCACAAAAGAGTATACAGAAAATTATCACAGAACAAGATTAATTAACCAAATTTTATTACACAACCCATATTATCCTCGAATACAAGTTCTAATGAATATTGATGACAAGTTGAACTAATGCAGCGGAAATAAACTAAACAAGCAAACTAAATAGCTAGGCAACATAAGCGATAGGGTATAGCGCAGCTCCAATCAACACCAGAGGTAAAGCTGACGGTAGACACGGTCTAGAACTCCGCATTATCACCATTAAACTCCCAATCCTGACCTGCAACTGTTTGAGGGGGGATTGCAAGAGTGAGTACATGTCGTACTCAGCAAGTGTGGAAAATATGACATGTGGCTGATTCAAATGACGACAATAATAATGGTTGAGTGCTGAAAAGTACATTAAAACATTTGAAAAGCAATATATTACATGTATGTGAAGTAAACCCATCATAATCATAAGTAATATCATAATATCACTCTGAATTCATTACCATCATCAAAATTCCAGATTTCACCATTTGCCAATAACCATATTCAATACCAGAAATTAATACATAACCAGCCATAACCATTACCAAACCATAACCATCCCAAAAATCATCCCAATACAAAGTTTCTTGTAATCATGTGAGGGTCCAGGTTGCTCATAACCGGGGGCACGACTTTCATGATAGTTTTAGACACACTCTGCAGAGGTTCTACCGCATTACCCACGTGTTTGTGATTTCATCACCTTTCGATGACTAGAACCTCTATTATGCCGTCTCACACATCCGTCGGTGTGTGGCCAAGAGATAAAAAAGTAGCCTTTACAAAGAGATTACTAGCCTATTTAGACCCCACTAGGTTTCACCTGTGGCGATGCCTCCAACTGAGCACATCTTCAACCAAGGGCCCCCTCTTGAGCCATTCGGATCCCACGGTAGTCCCACGAATCATCAACAAACCCAATTCGACTACCCCTTCCCCGAGCATCCTTAATGGTCCAAATAGCACTGGCAAAGCCCTAATTAATTAGCTACACCACACCCATACTTGGCCTCGTGGTGGCACTATAAATCCTGGATGGTCGCTCCACGAACCGGTCCTTAGATCTAAAGCAAGCAAAACCACCATAACATTCAATCCATCCACATACCAGGCTTGCTTAGATCACCCATTACCATATCATATTAACCAGTTCATGTTAACCATAATCTCATCTATGCATAATTAAGTTGAGTGGTATAGTTGTTTTCCCATCCCAGTTGATTAAGCGAAGCAAAAGGTAAAAAGCCCTTCCCGACTCTCTACCATATATTTCAGGTGACAAGGGTGGTCAACAAAACTAGTAAACTTCCTACCATGGGATTTCCCATCAAATTGACACAAGCATGCATTTTTCAAACAAAACATTTATTTTAAAACAGGATCAATATGCTTCAAGGACACTTGTCTTGCTCTTGCTGTTGATTAGGGTCAAAACCTTCAAACTCTTGGTGTTGGCGATCCTCCGCGGCACTCTCTAGCGCAAATCCGTCTAATCCGCACAATAAACATACAAGACAAGAAACACAATCAAAGAGTGCACAAATATTACTCAATATGACATGACATGCATGATTAATGCAAATGCAAGGTGGAATTTGTTAATGGGTACTTTTAATGATCACTAGTTAGTTATAATAGATTTTAACAAGTTTATACAGGTTTGGAGTTGATTACATCAAATTTTAGAATTAACTCAACACAATTTACTGAGGAAAATCGAACTAGTCTGCAGAAGGCCAGCCTAGTCCGCACTTTGCAGAACTAGCAAACTAGGGTTTTCTAGATTGACGTAAATTTGGAGATTTGGGTTGAATTTACATAAGGAAAAGGAAATAGAAGGTATACCAGGTGTTTAGGACTCCAATGAATCAAGAAACTTAGAGGCAACACTTGGATCTCGATGATCTAGGGTTGGTGATGAACTTGGAGATGATTTGGTGATGAAGAACGAAACTTGATGGAGATCTTGATCCTATTTTGTTTCCTCCTCTTCTTCTTCTTGCTTGGGATCTCCTCCTCCCTCATTGGTGGTTTCTCTCCACGAACTAGGGTTTGGGTGGGGTGGAAAAGTGACAAATAGATGTCAAGCCAAGGGGTGAGGCTGTTTATATAGAGGTGGAGGCCAGAGTTATATGGATTTCGAGTTTGAGATGAGTAGAGGCCGGTTTAGAGTCCCTAATGGGCTCTAAAAGAGTTAGGCACGACATCCCTAGGCCCACTTAATGTGAAACCCAAGAAACAAGTCGTAAAACAAAGGATTAACTCAGAGTCGCGAAATATCGGACAAGTCCGAACAGGATCGGACTAGTCCGAAAATGTCTAGAGAGAAAATCGGACAAGTCTGGCCAAAAATCGGACAAGTCCGAATTTAGTCAGAGAGGAAAACAGAAAAGTCCGCTGGAACACCGGACTAGTTCGGACAAGTCCAGAGACTTAGCAAATTTTCAAGGATTCTTGGAATATCGGACTAGTCCGCACAAAATCGGACAAGTTCGAAAGTTTCCAGAGGCAAAACCGGACTAGTCCGCAGCAAAAACAGACAAGTCCGTTTTTATTCAGAGAGAAATCGGACTAGTCCTCACTAAAATCGGACTAGTCCGCACTTTTCAGCATTTTAAGTGCGGTTTTGTTCCAAATCAATTTTAAACTCGTTCCTCTTGATGTGGGTTAATGTTAAACATGTATATGAATGTAAGTAGGACATGGTGCATGAAAATGATGAAGTACTAAAAACCACCTCTGACAATTGAACTCATTGGTCCACATACATATGTATGTATAAGTCCCAACAAGTCAGTTGCCCTCTCACTTTGGCCAGTGAAGGGTGCTTTGGTCATCTTCCCAAGCAAACAAGATTCGCATGTGTCAAGTGATTCAAAATCAAATGAGCTTAGCAATCCATCTTTATGGAGTTTTTCAATGCGTTTCTCATTTATATGACCTAAGCGACAATGTCAAATAAAAGTGGGATTTAGATCATTTTGTCGAGCCCTTTTGGTGTTAATGTTACAGACAGTTTTATCCTCAAGATCAAGAATATATAATCCATTCACCAATGGACATTGAGCATAGAAAATATTATTGTAGTAAATAGAACAACATTTATTCTTTATTACAATCTCATAACCATCAATTTCTTCTAAACACGAAGAAGAGATAATGTTCTTGCTCAAAGTAGGAATGCAATAACAATTATTCAATTCCAAAACTAATCCTGAGGGTAATGACAAGTGGTAAGTTCCGACAGCTATGACCGCAACCTTTGCTCCATTGTCGACACGAACATCCAACTCGCCTTTTGCAAATCTTCTAGTCTCACTTAGACTCTGCAACGATTTGCAAGTGTGAATCATCGATCCGGTATCAAATACCCATGATTCACTAGAAGATAATGCAATGTTAATTTCTATAACATTTATACCTGAAGTGGAAGTCTCACTTCCCTTCTTCTTCTTATCCTCCAAGTACTTCTTGCAGTTCCTAGACCAGTGCCCCTTACCATGACAGTGAAAGCATTCATCATCAAGAGAAGGGCCAGATTTGCCCTTTGGTTTAGAATTTGAGCTTGAAGTCTCATCGGGAACCTTTCCCTTGCATTTACCTTTAAGATGCGTCACATGCTTCCTTTTTTATTCTCCTTTTGCACATCATCACATGAGTGGCGTTTTTCTTAATGCTTTCTTCGGCTGTTTTAAGTATCCCATGCAATTTAGCCAAAATTTTCTCCATGCCATTCATTTGAAAATTCAATATGAATGGCTCGTAGCTCGGTGGGAGCGACTGGAGAACAACGTCAATAGCCAGATCATCCTTGAGTTTAGAACCAAGTTTGACTAAAGTTTCAATGTAACCAATCATCTTGATTACATGAGGGATGACCGGGCTATCCTCTGCCAGCTTGCATGAAAATAAGGACTTTGAGATGTTGTATCTCTCAGCCCTTGCTTGACTCTCAAACATTCCACGCAGTCCCTCAATCAAAGAATAAGCATATATATGCTCATACTATTTTTGCATATTAGGGGACATAGTGGCGAGCATGAGGCAGCTTACATTAAGCGCATCATCGCAGTGCTTCGTATAAGCTCTACGTGTTGCATTAGTTGCATCAGCAAGGAGGTCATCAGGGTAAGGCTGCAGAAGAACGTACTCGGTTTTCTCTTGCCTAAGAACTATTCTCAGGTTGCGGTACCAATCGATAAAGTTAGCTCCATTGAGCTTTTCCTTTTCAAGCACAGATCGCAAATTGAAACCGGAATTGTTACTAGTAGACATTATCTACAATAGAAAATAAATATGCAAGGTTTAACACTATGTTATGTACCAATCTTCTATTAATAGTTTAATAAAAGATATCACCACTATATGATCATCGTCTTCCCTCTAACGACATATAGTGGTTCAAGATCCATATTCACTAATTCGTAGTGAGCTTTGGCTTCACTGCTAGGAAATTAATTACATAGGTAAACAATCATTATTAATCATATCCCTATATGACTCTTGTTTGTTGGGTGACATCCAATGCCCCGGCTCCCAACTCTATGCCATAATGCCAGAAACCGTTTTGATAGCTTTGTTGAGTAAACCAACACTATGCATGTGAATGTCCAACATTCACCCTATGAATTATGATAGATGATGGTACTTTGCTTTGGCAAACCTACCACACAAGGATCAAAATATCATAGGTGCAGCTATTGGTAAATGGCATCAAATGCTCAACTTTTATGAGGGAAACTATTCTATCATGACAAAACATTCACCATATAAAAAGCATGAAAGGAATAGTAATAAGCATCACAGGCATATGATCATATCACATTGTGAAGACATCTCCATGATAATAAAAGAATCTAATACAACTAATAGCTACCAAATAAATTACATGAGAGATCAAGCATCACAGGTCGACATGCAGGTCGTTATACAACTATGTGACAACATCAACCCAGTTGTGTTAAATTTGCAACACGCAGGCTGCACGAATTTACACACAGATCATCACATCACATTAAGGTCATACCATTCACATCATTCCATGCAAAAACGAGTTAAGCGTAGAACGATTTCTAGCGCGAAACTATATTATGTAATCGCTATAGCAGACAGCAAAACGACGGTCCCCGCGGATTTCAGGGCAGCGCCCTGAACACCAAACGGAATTACATAGATCACATCTCTGAAATCACTATGAAAATCTCATCGGATTGATCAAATCAACCCGAATCCGAGCCATTCAGAATGCCTCAATTTTCAATGTGATCGGTTATTCATGAGTAGATCACGACTCATGACCGTGGTCTGTTGGCTCAATCTGTTAGCTATGTACGCGATTAGTCCCGATGGTGATTCCAGCCGGTAGGGACAGGTTGCGCACACTGCAGAGAAGGAGCACGAACTGACCCTTTAGTCATATACGATCACAATCTACTCTAACCAATTCCAAACCCCAAAAATCGTGTGAAAAAATTATCGTATGAACATGTCTGCAGTAGATCTCATCTACTAAGAAGATCCAGACCAAAAACTACACAAGTCGGCTCTGATACCACTGTTGGGAAATCGGCGGTACACTACTCTAGCAACTCTACCGCATCACCCAGGAAACATGCGAGTACAGAGGTCATGGACCGTTACCACTAGACGCACAGTGCAGCAGAACGTAGATGTGTGTCGGTGTAGGGGAAGTAGATGATCTTATTCGTCTCCTCCTCGTCCTCGTCACGGTAGCAGATAGACTATCATGATCGTCATAGCCGACCAGGGCAGCAGTAGCAGCAGCGCCTCCATGGAGTCCACACGTACGGAGAGGAATGCCGTGTGCCGGTGTGGTAGCACCGCGCGTGCGGCAAGGGTCTCGGTGTGAGGTCTTCGAGGGGTGGCGGCTAGGGCTATCACGTGGTGGGATAATTAGCCCCTAACCCTACCCCTCATATTTATAGGCATACTAATGGGCTTTTAGGTTGCAGGCCCATTAGTACCCTAATTGCTTATGGATCAAATATCCAATAGGCCTTAACCCGAATTGTTATGATTGCCTCTTGGGCACATCACCAACACTATGACCATTGGTCCAGTGCACCAGACATTTGAAGTCAGCTTCATCTCTTTCAGATGACGGGCGTGGGCTCTTATCCTAACGCGAGCTCCGGGCTCTACCAGGTGCCGCAGCTGCCACCATGGGAGCTCTGAGCCTCGGCTTACTCCTGCCGCGGTGTAACACCCTCAATTTTCTGATCATGCATTGCATACATGATCATGCATTAAACATTAGTAGAATAAAGAAAAAATAAAAGATGGAGCATATATACAAATATGTGTAGCAAAAGAAGAGAGAAAGAAAATAATAGCGTAAAACATGTATTAGGGAATAAATATAATAATAGTAATAATATATATATGTATTTGTGAAAAAACAAATGAAAAAAATATAAATAAATAATATATATAATAATATATAATAATAATTGTATATGTAAAAGAAAAAGAAAAAAACAAAACACCCGCCCGCTGGCCAGGCCGAGCCGGCCCAGCCAGCTGTGGCTGCCCGCGCGCACACCCCCGCACGCCGCGCCCGGGCCACGCGCCCCGCGCACCTGCCGCTGGCCCGCACCGTGCAGGGCCCCGCCCGACCGGCCCAGCGCCTGGTCCCGAGCGACGCTCGTGCCCTGGCCCCACGCGCCCTCCCGCGCCTCGCACACCATGCGCGCTGCCCCCGGGCCGAGTCGGTTGTGCGACCGAGGCCGACCGGGACTCAGTCCCCGGTCGCTCGATCGGTGCCCTGCCGCCGCTATAAAAGGGACCATAGGGGCTTCGTAATTCCAACGACCCTAGAAATCGCAGCGCCGCCAGAGACGCCTAGAAGAAAAACCCTAGCCGCCGTAGGAAAAAAACCAGAGGAGTCCAGAGCCGCCGCCAGAGAAGAAAAAAGTGGAGGGAGAGGAAGAAAAGAGGAGGGCGCCGTCGTCCGCCGGAGATCGTCGTCGCCGTCTTCGTACCACCGGAGGACCGTTGCACCATCAACTTTGTCTACGCGTTGCCATCGTTCCTCGATCTTCGAAGCCGTCGCACCTATGGTAGGATTCGTTTTTCCGATGCGAATTTTAGCGATGTATTAAATCTAGTAGACATAATTTAATCGTATTTGCACCATAAATTTATTTTCAACAGCATTAATCCTCACTAAAACCCCTGTAAACTCATATGAACACGTATGAACTAGTTGCATCTAATTAATAAACAACCATAGTTAATTAATAATTGATCTTTGCATGCATGCATATCATCGCATGTTGATTAATGCGTGTGCATCATGTTGATTTGTATGTTTTTTCTTGTATGTGTGATCACAAGTAGAGGGAAGTGCTCAAGAGGTCATGTACGAGGATTTCCAGAACCAAGACTTCGAAGCACTTGAGCAACCCTATTCGCCGGAGCAAGGCAAGTGTCCTTGAAGCATATTGATCCTGTTTTAAAATAAATATTTTGTTTGCAAAACTGCATGCTTGTGTCAATTTGATGGGAATCCTATGATAGGAAGTTTACTAGCTTTGTTTAACCACCCATGTCACCTGGAATTATGGTAGGGAGTCGGGATGGGCTTTTTACCTTTTTGCTTTGCTTAATTAATTGGGATGGGAAACCAACACTACAAATTTAATTATGCATTAATGATATTCTGGTTAATGTGAACTGGTTAATATGATATGGTAATGGGTGATCTAAGCAAGCCTGGTATGTGGATGGGTTGGATGTACGGTAGTTTGCTTGCTTTAGATCTAAGGACCAGTTCATGCGAGAATAAGCCAGGACTACAGTGCCACCACGAGGCCAAGTATGGGTGCGGCATAGCTGTTTAGACCATTAAGGATGCTCGGGGAAGGGTTAGTTGGATTGGGTTTGTTGATGATTGGTGGGACTACCCTGGGATCCGAATGGCTCAAGAGGGGGACTTTGGTTGAAGATGTGCTCAGTTGGAGGCATCGCCACCGGTGAAACCTCAGTGGGGTCTAAATAAGCTAGTAATCCCTTTGTAAAGGCTATTTTGTGATCTCTTGGCCACACACCAACGAAATTGTGTAATGTGACCGACGGCTCACGAGCATAAGGGAGGTTCTTAGTCACCGAAAGGTGATAAAATCACGAACACGTGGGTAAAGTGGTACAAACTATGCGGAGTCTAATAAAACTATGTTGATAGCCGTGCTCCCGGTTATGAGCACCTGGATAACTTCCATGATTAGAGGGAAATTGGGATTTGGGATGGCTATGGTTGATTATGGATTTATTTCTGGTATTGAATATGGTTATTGGCAATGGTGAAATCTGGTTTAATGATGATGGATATGGAATATGGACTTATCTATAATAATCATTGTGGGATATGATGGGTTTACTTCACATACATAATACACATTGCTTTTCAAGTGTTTTAATGTACTTTTCAGTACTCGACCATTATTATTGTCGTCATTTGAATCAGCCACATGTCATACTTTCCACACTTGCTGAGTACGACATGTACTCACTCTTGCAATCCCCCCCCCCCAACAGTTGCAGGTCACGATTGTGAGTTTAATGGCGATAATGCGAAGATCTAGACCGTGTCTACCGTCAGCTTTGCCTGTGGTGTTATTGGAGCAACGCTATCCATTTTGCTTAGTTGCTTAATTAGAGTATTTCCGCTGCATTAGTTGAACTTGTCATTAATATTCATTAGAGCTTGTATTTGAGGATAATATGAATTATGTAATAGAATTTGGTTAATTAATCTTGGTGTGTGGTAATTCTCTGTTTATTATTTGTGAATCACTTTTTATGTGTGATAAACATCCTGGGCACACATATACTGCACTTGGTTCATTTTCGGAACCGGGTGTCACACGCGGCCCCCGTTCTTCTTCTTCCTGCCACCACCCCTGGTGGTGGCCTCTGCTTCGAACTGTGAGGGTTCCCCACTTTCCGAGGAGGGTCGGGCGTGCCAATTACGTCCCTCCGCAGCCTTGGCACACCTGTCTGCCAAGGCGAACAGCTCGGAGACATCGCGCACGTCATGCGTGGCGAGCTTCTCGAGCATCTTCTTGTCCCTCACATCCTGCCTAAATGCAACTATGGCAGATGCATTTGAGATGTGCGGGATGGTGTTCCGTACCTGGGAGAATCGCTGGATGAATGTTTGCAGTGGTTCCCCCGAGCGCTGTCCAACAGCGTGGAGGTCAAGCTCCATGCCAGGGCGCTCATACGAACTTCCGTAGTTCGCCACGAACTGTCGACACAGCTCTTCCCAGGAGGTGATAGACCCCTGGGGCAGGTTCATGAGCCATGACCAGGCTGGACCGGCCAGGACCACTGGGAAGTAATTGGCCATGATGATCTCGTCACCCCCTACAGCTAGGATCAAAGTGGAGTAGATCTGCATGAACTCACTCGGGTTGACGCTTCCATCATACTTCTCCGGCGTGTGCGGCTGGAACTTGTGGGCTGCACCACCCTTCGCAGGTGGGGAGCTAAGGCGGCACACCCTACACCTGTGCTTGCGGGCGGCAGATTTGGTGTTGCATGGCCATGATGAGCTAGTTGCACCGCGTATGCCGGGTGTTGGGGTGTTGCAGCTGGCGCTTGGTGCGGCGGAGGCACACCATATCCCTATGGTGGGGGAGGCACAATGTACGCCTGGTGTGGAGGAGCTGTCACGTACGCCTGGTGCTGCACCGTAGGCACCGCATACGCCCGACACGGCGGGAGATCGTCATGCACCTGGGGCCCAGTGCCTGGCAGGCTATAGTCAGCTTCAAGGTTGCAGCGCCACTCCCGTTGTCATTCGATGATGACCCAACAGTCCTCGTCAGCCCTGCGATGGTGCTCCAACCCCGTCCGCAGGTCAGCCGACGAAAGCCTAGTTGAGTGGCTATCGGCGGTCTGCCGGTCGAAAGTAGGCGTACGCGACAGCGAAACAAATGTTGCTGCCGCTCGCCTCCCGCCTTGCGGAGTCGCCTGGAGTGCAACGACGACCATATGGTCGACATCGTTTACCCACTGCTGGGTTGCCCCCCTGGGGGGCTCCTACCGTCGGTGTGTTGCCGCAACGCACGCGCAGCAAGAAGCGCACTTTCCAGGCTTGCCACCGGTGGTGTCCGTCGTGCCACGTTGTGCTGACCTGCGGCTGGTGGAGTGGTTGTTCGGCAACGCAACAGCCCAGATCTCCCCGCCCTGGAGTGGGACCCAGCTCTGGGGTGGGATGAAGCTTGGTCCTCACCCACCACCTGCTGACGGGGTTGTGGCCTGGAGGAACTAGCGTTGGAACGGGTGTTCACCATACTGCTGGTGAAGATTCTTGCAGGAGAAAGCCCCCTACCTGACGTGCCAAATGTCGTGGTGTCTAAATTGACGCCTCCCCCAGACCCACTCAGGAGAAGTCCGCGGAGGTTCGATGTATATTCGAGGGGCTAGTCCTAACAAGATCAAGCGCAGTGGACGATGAACACTGGGTTTTACATGGTTCGGGCCGCTGAGCGTAATACCCTACTCCACGGTGATTTGTGTGTTGTATTGCTTGAGTCTGAGAGAACTTGTCTTAGTCAGTTTCTGCTCGGTCCTTTTATAGTCCAAGGCCGAACAGCTTACAAGTGGGACCCGGAGCCCAACATGTGGCCCTGGGTGTACCAAATCCCTCCTAAGATCTGGGAGTAAATGTTATCTCCTGACAATGGCTTCAATGTGCCGCCTGACCATGCCCTGCCGCAGGGCTACACATAGCCCCTCATCATGGCGGGCAGTGTCTAGTCCATCTTGTCGTGGCTTCCCATTCGTCCGTCGTACATAGTTGTTCGGCGCCAGCCTGTTAGCGTCAGGTTGGGTACAGGACCCTTGACTTACGAGTGTGAGCTTCAACTTACCTAGGGAACACACGCGTCTTTTCCGTTAATGTGCACTGGGCTCGTCCCTCTTTATTGCCGCTGTCGCAGGATGGACTAGGCCTGGCGCTGCCTGCCACGTGGCAGGCCTGGTCCTTCCTTCTGTCGGGAGGTCGGGCCCGGAGCTGCCGGACACGTGGTTGCACCGGACCTTCTTCTCGCGGGGAGGCAGGTCCGGAGCTGTTGACCCAGCGAACCCGCCGGACCTCCCCTCCGTGAGGGGGATACACTGGGGGCTGCAGGCCACGTGGTAGCGTCGGGCCCTCCCTCAGTGGAGGGGTGTGGCTATGCCATACGCCACGTGGCACCCTGGGTCCTCGTCAGGTCTTACCCCCGTGGGTGGTTGGACCCTGAGTGCCTTCTCTCCTATATCTAGGGGTACCCGGTTCGCCAGGTACCGACAGTGTGGAAGGAGAGGAATTGAATAATCTTCTAATAAGAGATGGCAACCGTTCCGAGGATGATTCAGCTGCTAATTGACAAACTTAGAGAGTTCTTTCTTGAGTAGTTGGCTCTTGTTTTGGTTTTCCCCGGCTCAGATATGTCTGAGTCCGGATACGAGTCAGATTGTGGTCTCGTTCTAGTGAATGTACCCTAGGCTGTAATGTTATCTCCTACTTAATGAATAGGGCATTCCTCCTGCCCTCAATTTCGAAAAAAAAAATTGTTCTTAGCTTCTGAGCAGTGACACAACACGTAACCTTAACCTATGACTCTAATTCAACGACCAGTATCGGATTATTTACTTAAGTGAAACTAGTGCACAAAAAATACAGTTATATGTACAATGGCTTTTCTTTTTCTGCAAAACTATTTCCGACGGATTTCTAAGATGAGAGGTACTTCTTCCGTTCTACAAAGCTTGTCGCTTTATAGTTTAAAAATGAACTATAAAACAACAATTTTGGGACGGGGATAGTACTCATTTCCTTTTAAGATACAGTCGTCATTGGACGTCTTAACTGATAAACTCCATAAATTTTGTTCGATCTTTATAACATATTACTGCATCATAACTAACAATGATCTCAGCTGAATATGCTTCCATTCGACGAGTACTCCTTCCGTCCTAAAAAAAAAGACTTTTTTTTAACTAGAATTAGTTCTTTTTGAGATGGAGAGATTATTGTTTAGCATAAAACTCCACTCCCGGTACCACAATTGACAAGACTAGTGGAAAAACAATGGCAGGAAAGCGACAAGCTGTAGGTATCGAGCAATACATCTGGTGCAGTCAAATAGTTAACCCTAAACAGTCAAATAGCTACACAATGACAATCAGCAACGAAAGGTTGGATATACCACTACCGTACTTGGGAGTTGGGACGACCGACGACCGTGCCGGCGCGGGTGCATGCGCTGAATTAACGTGGACGCGGCCGCAGCAGCAGACGCCGATCACCGGTCCACCCGCGCCGCGCACGCAGGAATGGATTATGGATGCAGTGCCGGTCACGTGCGCAGACGGAGATGTCGACGGCGGGGCTGCGTCCGGCGAAGGCGAGCAGGAACCGGAGCGCGTCCGGCGCGCCCACCGCGGCGACGCCCATAGCGACGACGATGGTCGGGATCAGGTCCGTCATTGGAGTAGTACAGTCCGCAAGATCACCTGCAGCAAGCTCGCTCGGAGTCGGAGAGGAGAAGGAAGATGAAACGAGTAGAGGAATAGAAGCCCGGATCGGAGGGCCGGGAAGTGGTGGTGGTGGATTCGAATCCCGAGTTCAGGCGCCGGGAACTTATAGTTCGATTATGTTCGAACCGTGGGATGTGTGACAGTGACAGCTCTCTTTGTTTTCTCAGCTTGGACTCGCTCGCATCGACAACGACCGTTCCAAGGAACCGGCCGTCGTCGTCTCCTAACCGCGTAGGAGGACGGTGGGTGGACACGGCCGCGGTTGCGCATGCCGCGTACGGCCATTTTGTTTCCTCAAGGCACGATCTCCCGCTTCTTGCGCTGCGTGGGACTAGTGTATACCCCTGAAATGCATCAGTGCGATACTGCAGAATGGCCAAGAATTGGGTCCTGAAGAAGTCAAAACGTGTCTTTTTTCATAACAAAAACGGGAAAGATAATTTTCAATAGGCTGAAATTTGATATCATTTTTTCTTAATGCACAAGAGGTCTAATCTATTTCAATATCCGCGAGCTTGTTTAGTTACTATTTATGTTTTTTTAGCATTATGTATTGACTATAGAAAAGAATATTGATTTATTGACTATAGAAAAAATGTAATTTATAGTTATTACATCTACATCTAGGTGTTGTGAACGTTAGAGTGAAAGGACATTATTTTTCAACCGATTGGAAACTATACTTGTCGGTACCCTAAAAACCATACACCCCCTGAGGTTACAAAGATCTCAAGGGAAGGACATCTACTCAAATTGAAGACCCTCGGGGGCCCACTTGTCAGACATAACCGGACCTGCTTCTCCAACATGGTTAACCCCTAGGTTGCCACGTGTACTGTCGGACCGGAGCTATTACCCGCAAGGGTGAAGCTCCGGGCTAGGTACTGAAACGGCACCTCCGGACTTAACCCCTGACCGAGAGAAGCTCCGGACCTGACACGTGCCAGACCACCCCGGAGCTTCCCGCTTCCCACAAACAAGCTCCGGAGCTGCCACGTGTCCATACGTCGGAGCTGGCCGCTTCAAACCCCCGGGAGACATTGTAACGGCTCCGGATCTCCAAAGGACAGCCGCGGACTTCAAGACCCGATTAATTATCATTAATGACACTTAATCGGATGATCTTAACACCTGTAACGGCACTGTCGGAGCCGTTACAGGGTTATTAACAACAATTAATCTCGTGTATCAATACTAGTAACCGCCAGGGCCACATGTCGGGTCAGGCTGACTTGTAACGGTTTGTCCTTGTACTATAAAAGGACAAACCGACGATACACGGGGGGAGAACTCTCGAACGCACTGAAGCTCACAAGTTAATACAACACACACACCCGTGGAGTAGGGTATTACGCTCAGGCGGCCCGAACCACGTAAACCACTGTGTCACTCGAGTCCAATCGCGATCCACCTTCTTGAGTCTCCGCGCGCCCACACCGAACTACAAACTCCTCCAACACTTTCATAGTGTCAGGAGATCTGCCGACTCCAACAGTCGACAGTTGGCGCGCCAGGAAGGGGGTGCCTGAGATTTTCAAGAATGGTGAATTCTGCGGCTGGATCATCCAACGGGCAACCTGCTGCTCAGGCTGTCGGAGGCAATCCCTCCAACATGCAACCACCGGCAGGAGCCTCAGCACCAGCAGGAGTCATACTCCCACCACCACCATCTTCTCCGGCAAGACGTGCCGGGCAACATGATGGTGCACCGGCGTCACATACTGCGCCGGCAAGTCATGACAACCCAGAACACGCGCTTCATGCAGCGCGTGCTCTTCTCCAGCGACCACCACCTCCGGATGCATCTCAGGGTGCCATGGAGCAATGGAGGGCTGATGTTGAGCATTTGGTCGCAGCAGCGGCCGAACGCCTCAACAACCAGGGTCCACCTCCTTCAGGGCGGGCCCCGTCGCAGCAACGAACGTTGTCTGGAAGACTTGGTCCACATGTCTCCAACAATCGGAGACGAGCTGCGTCACAGCAAGTGACGTCGTTGCCCTCTGGGGCACGACGTACCCATACCGCATCTCGGCTTTCGACACATGACCTCCGGGCGGAGCTTGATCGCCGATACCGCCAACAGGATGGCCGTGTCCATATCGAGCGAGCTCGAGAAAGACGAGATGCTCAAGACCTTTCTACTCTGGAAGGAGTAGGAGGAGGCTGTTCTGCCCTAGCCATGCACCTACGCATGGTTAGATGGCCACAGAAGTTCCGGCCACACTTGCCGGAAAAATTCGACGGGACTGTCAACCCCGTAGAATTTCTGCAGATATACTCCACTGCAATCTTAGCAGCTGGAGGAAACGAGGCCGTAATGGCCAACTACTTTCCAGTGGCCTTAACTGGGACCGCCAGGTCCTGGTTTATGAGCCTTCCACCCAACTCTATTGACAGTTGGGAGGAGCTGTGCCGTCAGTTCACTGCCAACTTCGGGAGTTCATACACCCGACCGGGCACTGAACTGGACCTTTTTGCGGTCGTGCAAAAAGGAGGAGAATCTTTGCGGTCATTCATCCAGAGGTTCTCTCAGGTACGTAACACAATCCCTTCTATCTCAAGCGCTTCTGTCATTGTGGCATTCAGACAGGATGTGCGAGACAAGAAGATGTTGGAGAAGCTGGCGATCAAAGAGATCACCAGCGTCACGGAGCTCTTCAGCTTGGCAGACAAATGTGCCAGAGCTGCGGAGGGCCGTGAAATGCACTCCAAACCAGCCTTGGAGGATCATAAAAAATCCTCCAAAGAAGAAGCCGCTACCTCCGGGAGTGGCAAGAAGAAAAAGAAGACCAACGGCAAGAAGAAGCCGTCGGCCGGCACATCCAACGTTGCAGCCACTGCAACTCCTGGTGGCCGGGGGACACGCCCCGAGAAGCGACCTCGACCGTCTTCTGAAGACGGTGGCAAATCCAAGATGTGGTGCCCCATTCACAAAACGGGCAGCCACAGGCTGGAAGACTGTCGGGAGGTCCAAAACCTTGCCGAGCGCTACCACAAGCGCCGAGAAGGGTCTCCCTTTCGACAGAGGGAGGGAAAACAAAAGGTCGATGAAGCTCCGGCTGAAGAGGAGTTAGGGTTTCAGGACCCCAAAAAGGTCCTGAAAGCCGTCTACACCTCCGTCGACGATGACTCCGACGTCTCCGACAACGAGCGTCGGAAAACCATGAACACCATCTTTGGTGGATCATGGGACATCACTTCTCGTCGTGTCATCAAGACTATGCGACGGGATATGGCTGCTGTAGCTCCTACAGCTAGACCGAAGCCACATCGAAAGTGGATGGACACACCCATCACTTTTGATGCTTTGGACTGTCCTCAAAGCATGGTCGGAGCTGGCCAATTACCCTTGATGGTATCTCCCACCATCAACAACATCCAGCTCCATCATGTCCTGGTAGACGGAGGTTCGGGGCTTAACCTCATCAGCTTTGAAGCTTTCACTAAGCTTCAGCTCCGACCTTCGGACCTCCAGCCCTCTCGACCTTTCTCCGGAGTAGGTCCGGGGGCCATTACTCCACTCGGAGCTATTACTCTCCCTGTTACCTTCGGGACCCGGGAGAAGTATCGCACCGAGAAGTTGGTCTTCGACGTCGCTCAGATCAACTTACCATTCAACGCCATCTTGGGAAGACCTGCCCTGTACAAATTCATGGCAGCTGCTCATTATGGATACCTGGTGTTGAAAATGCCAACACCAGTAGGCGTTCTCCGGATCCGTGGAGATCGCACTGCCGGAGTAACTGCTCTGGAGGAGCTCCACGCACTCACCACAGCGCAAGAGGAGGACTCTAGACAGAAGCAAGCTCCACAACCTCCGAGCATTCGGCAACGAGGATCGACCTCTGCACCCCGTGTGCAGCCAAGCGGCGACACCGACATTCCCGTCAAAGTCGTCCAAATTGGTTCCGATGTCACTCAAACTACCCGCATATCGGGTGGCTTGAACGACAAATAGGAACTCGCGCTCATCACTTTCCTCTGGGCTAACGTTGACGTGTTTGCTTGGCAACCGTCACAAATGCCTGGGATCCCCAGGGAAGTGATTGAGCACAATCTGAAGATTTACCCCGACGCTCGGCCTGTGCATCAGAAACCTCGGAAGCAATCTGTAGAGCGACAGAACTTCATCCGACAAGAAGTGAAGAAGTTGCTCGAAGCCGGATTCATCCGAGAAGTCTACCATCCAAAATGGCTGGCAAACCCAGTCGTTGTACCCAAGGCCGGCGGGAAACTTCGGATGTGCATCGACTACACCACACTGAATGAGGCATGTCCAAAAGATCCATTCCCACTACCTAGAATAGATCAGATAGTGGATTCCACCTCCGGGTGTGAGTTACTGTGTTTTCTAGACGCATATTCTGGATATCATCAAATCAGGATGTCTAGGGAAGATGAAGAACATACTTCATTCATCACAGTGGATGGATTGTATTGTTACACAGCCATGCCTTTTGGTCTCAAGAATGCAGCTTCAACTTTTGTACGAGCTATGTACAAAACTTTCGAAGAACTCATCAGAGACATAATGGAAGTGTACGTCGATGACATTGTGGTCAAAGTCAAGAACAAGGAGTCCTTCTTGGACACTTTGCAGGCTGTCTTCGACAAGCTGCGGGCCACCCGCACGAAGCTAAACCCAGACAAGTGCGTATTCGGGGTTAGTTCCGGAAAGCTTCTTGGTTTCCTGGTAAGTCATCGGGGCATAGAGGCCAATCCGACGAAGATAAAAGCCATTGAAGACATGCGACCACCAACCCGCATCAAAGACGTCCAAAAGTTAACTGGATGTCTAGCAGCCCTCAGCCGGTTCATTTCAAGACTGGCGGAAAGGGCACTTCCCTTCTTCAAGTTGCTGAGGAAGTCCGGACCATTCCAATGGTCTGAAGAAGCAGAGAAGGCATTCCAGGAGCTGAAACAGTTCCTCACCACCCTACCAGTCTTGGTAGCTCCGAACCCTGGTGAGCCTTTATTGCTTTACATTTCAGCTGCTGACGAAGTCGTCAGTATGGCTCTGGTTGCGGAGAGACCGGAACTACCCAATACTCAGGAATCCAGACCCCTTCGGGAGGGTCCGGAGGTTCCTGAAAGCGGGTCTGGGTCCCAGCTCCCAGACTTGAACCCACAAGAAGCCACTTCAGAGGACCCAGATCCCTCCGAGAGGATCCAGGTCATTCCTGAAGAAGCTCTGGGTTCCTCCACCAACAACCCGGAGGTCCCCGAAGAGAGTCTGGACCCCTCCAAGAGGGTCCGGATCAATGAAGAGGAAGCTCCGGACCCCTCCGGGAGGGTCCGGACCATTCAACGCCCGGTATACTTCATCAGTGAAGTATTACATGATGCCAAGACTCGATACCTAGAGGTGCATAAACTGCTCTATGCAGTTCTTATTGCCTCAAGGAAGCTTCGACACTATTTCCAAGCTCACAAAGTCTCAGTGGTGACTTCATATCCACTTCAAGCGATCCTGCATAATCCCAATTCAACTGGGAATATTGCAAAGTGGGCAGCGGAACTGGCTGAATTCGACCTTGAATTCATTCCAAGACAAGCAATCAAGAGTCAAGTGTTGGCAGATTTCGTGGCAGAATGGACTCCCTCTACATTAAACCCTGGGGGCCCCAGCGAGCAGAAGACGGAACCTCAAGTTCCAACCTTCACTAAGCCTCATTGGACCCTTTACTTCGACGGCTCCATGCAGAAGCAGGGAGCCGGAGCTGGAATCCTTCTCCTCGCACCAACCGGGGAGAAGGTGAAATACATGGTACACCTTGACTTCAAGGCAACCAACAACATGGCGGAGTACGAAGCACTCATCTATGGATTAAAGGTGGCACTTTCATATGGTGTCAAGCAATTGCTGGTCAAAGGAGATTCACAACTCGTCATCAAGCAGGTGAAGGGTGAATGCTCCTGCAATAATCTCCAGCTGGCTGCTTACCTCCTTGAAGTCCAGAGGCTTCAGAAGGACTTCGAAGTCCTAGACCTTCACCATGTTCAGCGTGCTCACAACGCTGAAGCTGACGAACTCTCGACCAAGGCGTCAACCGGAGCTCCGGCTCCTGATGGAACCTTTGTCCGGAGGTTGTCAAAACCCACAGTTCAGCCTGCCGAACTGAACGAAGGGGGCGAGATCAGCATCCCGAAGCTGACGGTCCCGATGGCCCTGTTACCATGGCAGCCATCAAGGGTCGTAGGTGCTGCCGGAAGCTCCGAGCAACCCAGCACGCAAGACTCAAATGCTCAAGCTAGTTCCGATGCATGGATCTCGGAGATCCGGAACTACTTGAAAGGCAACATCCTTCCTGACGATGATGTATCCGCTGACCGGGTAGTCAGATTGGCTAAAAGATACACGTTGGTAGAAGGGGATCTCTACCGGCGCAGTGCCAACGGCATCCTAATGCGGTGCATCACAAGGGAAGAAGGCTGCGAGCTCCTCGCAGAAATCCATGGAGGCGAGTGTGGGAACCACGCATCTTCCCGCACGCTGGTCAGAAAAGCCTTTCGGCACGGCTTCTACTGGCCTACAGCGCTCCAGGATGCCACTGAGCTAGTGAAGAAATGCAAAGCATGCCAATTTCATGCAAAGCAAATTCATACACCTGCTCAGTCTTTACAAATGATACCTCCTACATGGCCTTTTGCTGTGTGGGGGATGGACATCTTGGGACCCTTCCCAAGAGCCGTCGGAGGTTACAAGTTCCTGTACGTCGCCATCGACAAGTTCACCAAGTGGCCGGAAGCTACTCCTGTTGTGACGATCAACAAACAATCTGCAATCAATTTTCTACAATCTATCGTGAGCAGATTCGGAGTCCCAAATAAGATCATCACTGATAATGGGACTCAATTCACCAGCTCCGCATTTCAAGGATATTGCGAAGACCTCGGTATACAAGTTTGCTACGCTTCCGTAGCTCATCCTGCCAGCAATGGACAAGCCGAGAGAGCAAACGCAGAGATCCTTAAAGGACTCAAAACACGCACTTATGAGCGTTTGAAAAAGCACGAAGCCAATTGGATCGAAGAGCTTCCGCCCACTCTATGGGCCAACAGGACTTCTCCAAGTCGGGCAACCGGAGAAACACCCTTCTTCCTGGTGTACGGAGCAGAAGCGATCCTTCCTCCGGAAATCACCTTGGGTTCCCTCCGGGTCCGAACCTTCGACGAAGCCGCGCAGGACCAGCTCCGGCGCGAAGACCTAGACCTCCTTGAGGAGGGAAGGTGCCAAGCAGCTGTTCGGAACGCCCGATACCGCCAAGCTTTACGGCGCTATCACCAGCGGCATGTACACAACCGACAGCTCGAGGAAGGCGATCTGGTGCTACGGAGAATACTATCCAGAGAAGGGCAAAATAAACTCTCCCCCGGTTGGGAAGGGCCCTTTCGAGTGATCAAAGTATCCCGTCCCGGAAGCGTTCGCTTGGCTACCGAGGATGGGACACCTCTCCCAAATCCTTGGAACATTGAGCACCTCCGTAAGTTCTACACCTAATTACACGGAGGTGAGTCTTAAGTAACTTGAAATGTATGTTATAGAGTCATTGTACAGAGTCGGGTAGTTCCTCCGGGAGAGCAGCCGGACCTTTCCTGAAAGGTTTGAAGAGCTCATGCAACACTTAATACAGTCTCCAGACTAGAAGTGTGGCTAACTACCCTGGGTCAAACGAGAAACCAAACACACTTAGCCTGGTTCCGTACCCTAAGAGTGTACTTGTTTCCCCTGTACCCCGGACCTATAATGAAAGACATTTTCATGTGAAATAGACTCCACGTGCATTCATTTTTGCATAGGCTCGACATTTTTATTTTTTTCTTTCTTGTCTATAACAGAAACGTGCAATTCTTAAGAAGTTCTAGTTTGACCGGTTTACGTACGATTCGAGTCGAATTGTCGGATTTTTTAGATTTAAATATCGTCTGTGGCCAACTCGCCTGAAAGCCGCCAAGCCATTCTAGGGCCGGAGTGCGCTATCGACTTAGCCTGGTCAAGCACCCTAAGTACGCCACTCTACCTACATCCCGGCAGGCCAAAGTAAGGTGGGTCCATGGACAATTGGATCTAAAAGAAAAGACAATTCATCCAGTCGTACTAAAAATCGTGTTCAACTTAAAATTCTCTTGAGAACCGTAAGCCGCGACGAAGTTATAGATAAGGAACGAATTTTACTATTTTTCTTGGCTTAAGTGTGCAGGAAAAATGAACCCAAAGTTGAGGGAGAAAAACCGGAGCTAACCAAGCTCCGACTCCCACCAGGGCGTCAACCGTCGGCGTTGACTAAAAGATGGTGAGAAGACCCCGTCACTGGAGTCTGTTGCCAACAAACCAAGTGTGGCAAGGGTCATCGCCGGAGCTACTAAGCTCCGACACCTTGGAGTATTAACTATCGACGCTCAACATGTTGATAGAGGCTATTGCTGGAGCTACTAAGCTCCAGCGATGGACAGTGCCGGAGCTTCTAAGCTCCGACGACTTCAGGGGACCTTCACTATTGAAAACTTCGGACTTAAATTATACGAGTTCGAAGCAAATTCATCTTCAACAAAACTCAACATCCTTTTGGTACATGTCCACAATCAAATTGTGCACATCTACCAGGGGGCCAAGTGAAGATAAAGATGTTGAAGACAAAAAAATGAAATTCACGAAAAAGTGGGGATTTCATTTCATCAGAAGACCGGAGATTACATCTGGAGACAAGGGATTACAAAATTGAGGAAGAAGAGAAGATACAAGTAAAGGCTAAGAGAGACAGTCCTAGACCCTATGGAAGAACTCGGCGACCTTCTGGGCGACCTCCGACACGCTGGCTCGGGTAGCTTCGCCTTCTCCTTCGACGGGGCCTTCGAGCACCGGTCCAGAGGGAATCGAGGGTTCCGGCTAGTGTAGCACGTCAACACATACTCTGTGACGTTCCTAGCCAGGGATTGCCCCTCGACCTCCAGTTGGTCCGCGATGACGTCGCCCACCTTGGAGAGCTTGCTGCCCGCAGCGCTCAACGCTTGCAACGCAAGGTCCGGCTCCGGCTCCGGATCATCCGGGAGCACGGGGCTGAAACCCATCGGCGCCAGCGCATCGTCGGCTTTGCTCAGGAACTCCCAAATTTGCAGGGAGTCTGCCTTCCTCAGGCCCTTCATCTCTTCCAGGGATCTCCGGGCCGCCGCCAGCTCCAAATTCTCGCGGGAGAGACGCTCAACTTCTTCGGCGTTTTGCTGAATCTTCGCAGCAACCTGCTTCTCAAGTCTTCCGAGCTCCTCCTCCCGGAGGTGGATCTTGTTCTGGCGGTCGACCAGGTCCTTCTCCCTAGCCTCTATTTTCTTCTCCCGGGCGACAAGGGCACACTCGTACTCGTAGAGTTCCTGCCCCCGCACCCAGGTCTTCTCCTCCTCCTCGAGGCAGCGCTCTTCCAATTTTTTAGTGCGCTCCTCGAGGCCCTTGTCTGCCAGAGCTGTTTTCTCGGCGAGCTCTTCCTCCCGTCGCAAGACGTCATCCCGTAGCTCCAGGAGTTTTTGCTCCTCATCCTCGAGCCGCCTTTCCCTTCCTTCAAGTGCCTCTCGGCGCTTGGTGAGAGCGGTGCTGATGGCCTCGAGTTGATCGAACCGAGCGTTGGCCGCGTCGTTAGCAGCCTTGGCTTGGTCATGGAACTCCCGGGATTGAGCGTCGAGGGCGTGAGTCATGCTCTCCCTCTCGTCCAGCAGCTCACCCCAGAGCTCCAGGCGGATCTTCTCCCGCCTAATCCATTCCTTGTCATCCGCAAGCCTCGACTGCGCCAGCTTGGTCTCGAATTGGAGTCGATTACGCCACCGCCTAAGGGTTTGGCGCTCCTCTTCAAGAGCCTTGCTGTCGTGGAAGAAGGCTAGTTGGACCTGACGAAGACTGGAGCAGGCGTTGTCGATGGACATCGACAGAGAGATGGGCTCCGGACCTGCCGGGATCTCCTCCGCTGGTTCCAGCGGGTCTTCATTTACAAAAATTGGGTCCCACTCTACGAGAGTGGAACCCCGAGCTTCCAAAGCACTAGGGCACTCCTCCGGGATGGCCTCAGTCGCCACCGAAGAAGGTCCCGCCACCAAGTCTTCATTTGCCCCCTCAGGCTGGGGGCCGGCGACTTCGTTCAGGCACTCTGGCTCCACCACGGGTACCATCGACGTCGTCGCCTCCACTGGCTCCGGCCGGGACACTTCTTCTGAGGGAGGCTCAAGCTCCCTCGCCTCTTCGGCCACCGGATCTGCGGCCGGCGCTCCGACAATCACCGGCTCTGCGGCCGGCGCTCCAATAATTATCGGCTCTGCGACCGGAGCTTCAGAAGTAACCGGCTCAACTGCCGGAACCACTTCAACTTCCGGCTCGCATGCCGGGGCTTCAGCTACATCCGGCTCAACCGCCGAGGCTTCAGCACTTTCCGGCTCTAAAGCCAGGACTGCTACTTCCTCCGACTCAACAGCCGGAGCTTCTACTTCTGCAGCACCAGGACCCGGAGCTTCAACCTCCGGAACGGGTGCCGCTGGCGCATCTTCAATCCCGTGGTCCGGCGCTACCACGGGAACTTCTGGAGACGAGTCGAGGTCCATGACCACGACAGCCGGCGCCGGAGCTGTCGCAGCCTCCGCTTGGGGCGGCACCGGAGCTGGAGCAGAAGCCCCCGCAGCCTCAGACACTGTGGTCGAGGGCGGAGCTTCACTCCCCTTCTTGGGAACGCTGCAGATAAAGAACGAAGAAATTGAGCAAATAGATGCTACAATTAAAAGTTAATCGAGGTAAGAAAGAAAAATTACCTTGGGAGGCTCACGCACCAGCTTGCGCGGAACCTCTTTCCCGGACGTTCCGGGCTGGCCACGGTCGGCGTAGGAGCTCCGGGAGGACTCCCAGGACTTGCCGAGGCCGCGGGCGTTTCCCGGGTCGGAGCTCTCCTTGATCGAGAGGAACTCCTGGACCTGGAGGCCCTCACCGCTTCTCGTGCCGGAGTCGCCTGCCCGGAGCTGGCACCTCCGGAGGGATCCACCACGGGGACAGCCGCACTCCGGGAGGATCCCACCGCCGGAACAGTAGCGCTCCGAAAAGACCCCACCACGGGGACAGCCGCCACGGCGGCGGAGGATCTTCCTTCCTGAGGACGGGGAACTGGGGGGGAGGTGGCAAGCCCGACGGACCTTCCGTCAGCACGTCGCAGTTTTCTCTTCCGGCTCTCCGGCTCCTCCGCCAGCTCCTTGCCCTTGCCAATGACCTTAGCTCTTGGCTGAGAGACAGGGGCGGAGCCGCCTTCGGACAACCCGGGGATCGCCAGCCGGGCAGTTGACCTTCTCTCGACGACGCCAAGGTCGTCAAGCGCGGGCATCTTCCGCCGGAGCTCCCTGCTGAACTCAACTTCCACATTCAGAGGAAGGAAAGCCGGCGGCGGAGTCAAGTACTCTCCGTCAACATCGATGCCGTGCTGGAATTTCTTGAGGTGAAACTCCAAGGACTTCCCCACCATGCTGGACTTCAACCCTGTCTCAACCCGGTCCTCGTCCATCACGCTGTTGAGGGCCCAGGCGAGCTTCTCCCTCCTCTTCAGCGGCGCCCACCTGTTGGACAAGAAGTTGCAGAACACCGCCTGGGGAATCAATCCTCCCTCCACACATTGGCGGATCCTGGTCAGGACGGGGTCGAAAGCTGCCGCCAGCACCGGAACTTCGCTCCACACCGACGTGTCAATGTCGGGCAGACCGTCTGGCAACTCCAACCGCTCATGCTCCTCCACCCGGATGACTACCCAATCTTTCTTCCAGTCATCCCACTTCCCGGAAGGGAATGACCAGAGGTACTTGAACGGGCACTTCTTGCGCTTCACAAAGTAGTAGAAGCCAAGGTACTCGTCGCTTCGGCCGGTGGTTTGGACGGTGAAGAAGGTTCGGAAGAGCTCGATGCAGGGAGGGATGCCCACCCACATCTCGCAGAAGTGGACAAAGATGGACACAAGGAGAATGGAGTGAGGGCCAAGGTGGTACAGCTGCAGACCATAGAAGTCCAGCAGCATCAAGAAGAAAGGAGAAAACGGTGGGATCAGCCCCACCATGGCGTACGATGAAAAGTACACCATCTCGCCGGAGTGCTCCTTTTTAAAGGGAAGATCTCCGCCGGCGCGGACCGAACGGTTGAAGAAGTCCGACGACCACCCCATGAGGGCTCGAACCTTCTTCAGATCGCTTTCCGTCTTCAAACGACTCTCACGCAGACCCAACTCCATCGCAGCACAGCTAGGCAAGAGAAGAGGAGCAAAGCACGAGTTGGGAGTTTGAGCGCAAGAACAGATGGAAAGCGTAAAGAACTCCCGACGGTGCGCTTTCCTTCTTAAGTAAGCCCTCGCAACGCTTGGATGGAAACTGCAGGGGAGTCAAGGATACTACTCAAGAATTCAACCCTGCCGATGACAAAAGGGCCCGGGACCACCCTGACGATCAAGTCGAGGTTCTTACCCAGGCGAACAGTTGTCATCACGAGGCGGGAAACCCAAAGGCGGCGGACTGACAAGGCGTGTGGAACCGATACGGTTTTCGTATCGGGAACCGGCGACCTTCAATTGCGAGAGATCCGCACGTCAAAGATCTTATCTGCCGCCTGAGGTGCGCCACGCGTCGGGATTTAACCGTAAAGCCCCGCCAAAGGCACCTCCGAAGACCCTTGAAGACCCAGTTCAAGAGTCGCAAGTGTGGACCCACCTCCGGCGGAATGACTTCACCCCGTTGGCCTTCCCCGGAGGTAGGTCCAGGGGGCCACTGTCGGTACCCTAAAAACCATACACCCCCTGAGGTTACAAAGATCTCAAGGGAAGGACATCTACTCAAATTGAAGACCCTCGGGGGCCCACTTGTCAGACATAACCGGACCTGCTTCTCCAACATGGTTAACCCCTAGGTTGCCACGTGTACTGTCAGACCGGAGCTATTACCCGCAAGGGTGAAGCTCCGGGCTAGGTACTGAAACGGCACCTCCGGACTTAACTCCTGACCGAGAGAAGCTCCGGACCTGACACGTGCCAGGCCACCCCGGAGCTTCCCGCTTCCCACAAACAAGCTCCGGAGCTGCCACGTGTCCATACGTCGGAGCTGGCCGCTTCAAACCCCCGGGAGACATTGTAACGGCTCCGGATCTCCAAAGGACAGCCGCGGACTTCAAGACCCGATTAATTATCATTAATGACACTTAATCGGATGATCTTAACACCTGTAACGGCACTGTCGGAGCCGTTACAGGGTTATTAACAACAATTAATCTCGTGTATCAATACTAGTAACCGCCAGGGCCACATGTCGGGTCAGGCTGACTTGTAACGGTTTGTCCTTGTACTATAAAAGGACAAACCGACGATACACGGGGGGAGAACTCTCGAACGCACTGAAGCTCACAAGTTAATACAACACACACACACCCGTGGAGTAGGGTATTACGCTCAGGCGGCCCGAACCACGTAAACCATTGTGTCACTCGAGTCCAATCGCGATCCACCTTCTTGAGTCTCCGCGCGCCCACACCGAACTACAAACTCCTCCAACACTTTCATAGTGTCAGGAGATCTGCCGACTCCAACAGTCGACAATACTACTCCTAACAAAAAATGGTAATGTCTTGCACGCTTTAGAAGTGCCTCCTCTGTTCTAAAAAGTTTGTCGCTTTGTAGTTCATTTGGGACGGAGGGAGTAGTTTTTGTTCAAGAATAAAAAAATCTATATAGTATGTTTTGGTTATTAAAAAACTGAGTGTTCATGGAACTGAAACAATTAGATTGTTTCACACGAGGAGTTGGATACCTATCAACCAAATATGACAGGTTAAGGCTAGTAGCCTACCTACATTGTTCCGGACTCAAATCCTCTGCAGTAACTGCAGTGCAGTTACTGCAGCTGACAGGTGGGCCCCACGCTGGATGGCCCTACCAGTCAGCTGCAGTAACTGCACTGCAGTTACTGCAGGGGATTTGGTTCCCATTGTTCCATAGAAAACCTAAGTGCTTAACCGTATGGTCTTACTTTTGACAGGTTTCAATGAGAAAAAGAAACAGGGTATCATGCTTACTTTCAAGACAATAATGTATATGACCAAGATGTGATTTGTAGGAATAATAGGGGACTAAATCGGAGACATTAAGGGTACCCTTTAACTTTCTTAAGTTCATCAAATGGGCCAGTCAAACAGAGGACTGCGTCATATTAACCACACCGCTGCAATCGATTAGCAGACAAATTTTGATCACGACAGGCACATACGAGTTTTCAGAGTAACCAGCACAACCATATTTAGTACAGGATTCATCTCACAAATGTACTTATACAATTCATTCGGCAATGGTTATATTTGAAAAAAAAAAATCATTCGGCAATGGGAGGGTAACCACAGGATGAACATGGATTGCAGCCCGTTGTCACCTGTTCCGGCTTCTTACTCATCATCTGCATGACAAAGGTTGCCCACATTTTAGCACTGTGTGTAACCAAATCAGCAGAAAAAATTCAAAATAAGACAAAGCGACTGCCGAGTACTTCGTGTCACCAAAGGCCTTGGATTGGCTCATTAATGATCAAGTCTATGTGTAATCAAACGATGCTGTGGCCTTAATAAAATGTTGGAGAAATGAAAACTCGAAGCAGCAGCAGCATGCGAATCATTTACCGCTGGCTCGAACGGTAATCGAGTCCTTTGGTCGGCACCGCACCAAAAACAAGATAGGAAGGCCGGCCTCCAGGAACTGAAAGTCCAACAAGACGCCGTGGCGCTGCGCCTGTGCTAGCCAAAGGCAAGGACGGCGTGTCTACCAGATGCTGAAGACCAGCAGGGAAAGTCCGGCCGTCCTCTGTTCACAGACTGGATCAGAGACGACGGTGAGCCCCCCGTCGCCGAGGAACAACACATGTCTAAGAGCGCGTGCACTGGAGATACAGATACCAGGGAAAATCGTCTGGTAAGCCTGCTCGGACGTACCGCCGCTATTCGAAAACCAAACGGCGTCGGACCGCCGCCGGTACAAATCCTCTCTTTTGCTGTCCCCTCTTCCCTAATCCCCTCCCCGGACTCCTACCTCCCGGTGAAGAGAACGGCTGCCGCCGCAAACGGCGACGACTTCAACTACCGGCGCCCGGAGGCGAAAGGAATGAGACAGTTACGGGTCAACGGCGAGGTGAAACCATGGTTTTGAGAGGGGGCGTACGTCCGAGCACGCTTTGGAGGCACCAGTCAGGCACTCGTACAATCACTCATCTACTCCGGGACACGGCGAGGGAGCACGTGATCTCGCCGAAGATGGCAACGGATGGTGTGTGCCGCACGGCGAGGAGGAGGGAGGGAGACGATATAAGGACACTGGCGGCGGCGGGTGAGTTCATGGAACTTACTTGACGTAGAGAGCAGCTATGGCGATCTGCCCGAGAAGTGCTGCTGCTGCTCCAAGTGCAATCCTTTTCAGCACGTCCACGGGCACGGGGACGCGTCGGTTGTCACCGCCGCCGCCTTCGCCGCCGGCGCGGATATGTGCGATGACAAGCGTGGTGCCGAGAAAGAACACCACCGTCGCAGTAACCGGCAACGCACCGACGACGGCGGTCCTGACGAGCGCGACGTCGACGCCACCTGCAGGTAGAACGAACAAGACAAACAGGAGCACGCCGGCCGCTCCGCACAGAACGAAGGGGACGAGCTCCGAGAGGCGCTTGTTCCTGGCGCCGACCGCCTCCGCGGCGACGTGATGCAGGTAGATGTACGCGACGGCGGTGAAGAGTGCCACCGTCGCAGCCAACGGCAGCAAGACCTGGACCGCGCTGTCGTCGAACGTTGAGGCCGCCCGAGTAGAGGACGAGGTACCCGAGCGCGACTGCAGTTCCAGGACGGGGAAGAGCTCGATGGCGGTGAACGCCGCGAACAGAGCGGCGAAGGCCGCGAAAGTTGCGCTCACCATGGTGCTCGGCCGAGGAGGATCTCTCTCTCTCTCTCTCCCTTGAGGTGAGGAGGGAGAGGTCGGCTTGCCGGATCAGAGAGGCTTGGGAAAGTCGTTATTGAGCTTTCTGGAGATATATACATGGGCTTGGGAGGATGACGCGCGCGTGCTGTCGCTGTCGTGGTTGGTCGGTGAAACTCGTCCAGTCAGCAGCGAGTTCAGCAGCTGATGAAACTCATCTGAAACTTCTCTTCATCTCTAAAAGCATCCAAAGTGATGCCAACATCTTACTATATTGTAACTATGAATAGGAACTGGGCAAAAATTATGATGCTTATCATGATCATCTAATACTGTAACTAGAACCATTTAGTCAGGAGTTTCAAACTGTTCTGACTCAGAAATTTTGATCTGAAACTGCTTGACTAGACACTTTGAATATAATTTGTTTTCAACATGATGAGCTGATTTGGATCTTTTGAATCAAAACATTCCTTTTTCTATTAGAAAGTAGTACTACCATAAAAACTCTGGAAAGGAGGCGCCACTGCATAGCAAGCAACCGTTTTTTTAACTTCTCTTTACGCGTACTTACGTTGTTTTCTAACGACAACGACCTTGTAGCAACGTTCTAGAATAGCCCGTGTCAAGAAAGTTTCGTTTGTAACTAAGCCCAACGCTCATACGCTCTGCCTTCAGTCGCCAGTGCCTCGACACGAAACAGCTCGGGCACAACAAACGCACACCAGCAATCGCGCGTGTAACACCCAAAGTTTTTGGAAAATAAAAAGAATTTTGTAAAATAAATTTTTAAAGAGATGCTAAAACAATTTTCTTTGGAATAAAATTCATATAAGGCAATTGCATCATGAATTATTGATTGTGTGAAATTTTGAAATTTAAATTCGTTAGAAAATTTCAGTTTAAATGATCAAATCATAAAAGAGAAGAAAAAGAAAACAGAAAAGAAAAACAAAAAGAAAAGAAAAAGGAAAAACACTCCCTGGGCCGAATTCCCACCCCGGCCCAAATCCCTCTGTTCCCCCGCACTGGTTCGCGTTTCCTTTCCCCCTCCCTCTCTCTGCCACCCCGGCCCCGCGCAACGGCCCGCTCCCACGCGCCCCTCTCTCCTCTCTTTCCTGCTGACGGGCCGACCCCACATGTCGGCTGCGTCTTCTCCGCTACGCCGCGCGGTAACGCACACGCCACTCACGCCGCCGCGTTTCACCCCTTCATTGTCGGTCGTCCCCCCCCCCCCCCCCAATCAATCATCCCATCGTGCCCATAATTCTCACCGCCTGTTACTCCATCGAAACCCCTATAAAACCCGGCCAATCCCCTCTATTTTCGTCATTCCCGACGTCGAAACCCTGGCACCGCCGAGCTCGGTAATGCCGGTCGTGTTTCTGTCGTTCCACCCGATTCCCCGCCTCGAAATCTAGCCTAACACCTTCGCCGTGTTCTCAGGATCGCGTCGGACATCTTCGTCGGGGGAGAGCTCCTCTACGTCGCCGACTTCGTCGGGCGCCGACGAGAACCGCCGCCTCTTGCCGTTGCCGACCTCCTTCCGCCCCTCCTCCGGCCGTGTGACAACCTTCGGTGAGATCCCCTAGTCCCCCTCTTCATTTTGCGCCATATAAAGGTACTCTTGAGCGTTCCTAGCATAGATTTTGGCCGCCGCCGCCCAGCCTCGGTCGTGCCGACGTGGCTCATTGCCCGTCGTCCATTATGTTTCAACGGCCAAGATTAGATCCTAGGATACCCCTTCGGCCTTTTAAATCCAAGCCATGCATATTAAATCCGACAGCCCTCATTCGAATGCCCATGACTGTTGGTAGATTAGCAGATAACCCCCTGGGCTTTTTAAACTATTTACAGAAAGGTACAAAAATTTATAAAATCAACCCTGGACTTTTTGGAAATTAGGAAATTACTGGTTAATTAAATAAAAAGTGTTTAAAAGCCTCTAGAATACTAAAATAGCAAATAAATTTCGGAAAATTGTAGAATAATCACTGGACTTAATAAAAATTGTTTCTAGCCTCTGGAACAGTTTTGTTTTTACAAAAAGCCCCTAATAGTTCTATAAATTAAATAAAAGTCCTTAATTTATATAAAATAATTATAAAAATAGATTTAATTATGTTTAATTTATTTTCATTTCTGTATTATTTTTATTAATTCATTAAAATTTCTGAATTAATCATAAAATACTTTTTAAGTATATTTAATTCATAAAAATTGATTTGCACATAGAAATAATTATTAAAAATAGTGTAAAAATTGTAAAATGTACATTTTATGTTATAAATATATTTAAAGCATATTTTGAAGTTGAAAAATTTCTAGAAAATAATAATAGTTTTCTAGTAAATATAAAAATGATATAAAAATTGTTAAAAATATGTTTACTCAATAAATTTCATTTAACTCTAAATTCTCAATAATTGGTTTATGCCTATAATTTAAATTAACCATAAAATCACTTTTGCGTAGAAATTTATGTTTATTTGAAGTGTTTGTATTCTATGTGTTCTTATTGTATGTTATTATTTCTTGCATCGTCGTAAAACTAGAGTCGGGGCCATAATCGACATTTAATCTTCAAGAGCAGCAATTTCCCGTCGACCACCAGGCTCAATTTAGAGGCAAGTTCCTTGACCATCTTGCACCCTTTTTGTTAAGTTTTAGTCAGATGCATACTAAATTAAAATATGAATTATATGATATGTTTTCCTAGTTTTTCCTAACAATTCCTTGTCGCTTGGTTTGGGTGTTTTACTATTAATTAGTTTACGCTTAGCCATGCTTAATTGAAATATGATCTATTTATCTACAAGTTACATTTGATGTATTATGATTCATGAATTGATGGAAATAATGGAATTTAGTCGATAGGAATCTGATAGGGGGTTTTGTATGGATTGGTGCATGCATGCACAAGATCTTGGTTTGGGGCTTGACACCTATCGAATTCTAAGGACCGGTTTATGGAGGAAGTTATTAAGCCTTTTAGTATCACCACAGACTTGTATATGGGACAACTTGTTTTAGTAATTTGGTCTCTCCCGATGTAGCATAGGTAATTGAACAGGCGGGGAATGGGTTCAGAATTCTGCCTTGGAATCCGCATGGCTCAAGAGGGGGCTTCTCCTGGCGGAGAAAAAATAGACTCGAGGTGTCGGAGCGGTGAAACCTTAGAGTACCCATTGCAAGTCGAGAGAACCATCGGAAACACCTCATAGTGATCTCCTGACCACACACCTTCGGAAGTGTGTAATGTGGTTAGCTACCATGGGCATCAGGGAGGTTTACCTTAGTCCACCTGGCAACAGGGGATGAAATCACGAACTGTGAGTAAAGGATACACACTCTGCAGAGTTTTTTCAAACTGTCTAGACAGCCGTGCTCACAGACACGAGCGGCTTGGAACCAAATTCATAATTAGCACATGGTTACATAATGGATGGTTTGGGTTTGGACTTACCTGGTTATTTTGAGATGTTGGTTGGGATTTCACCTAGATGTAGGTGCTTAACAACATTAAGAGTAGGTTGTAACTGCTTTACTGCTTTAACTATTATTTGCCATCCTTGTTGTGAGCCTCATGTCATAACTTCCCAACTTGCGAGTATCGTTGGTACTCAAACTTGTTAGTTGCATATTCCCCCCCAGTCTATGAAGACGAAGAGGTGGAGAAACAAGACTTCTATGGAGATCCCGATGAGATGTTCTAGGCTGGCGCTCCCCCGTGCAATGCCTATGATTGGAGCCCTTTTACTTGTTTTTCCGCTGCTTGTGTAATTTCTTTTAGACCTGGAAGGTCATTTATGTAATAAGGTGATGTACTCGAACATGGAATTATTTATGGTATTTCACTTTTGTCTACACATGTATGAGTTGAACTGATCCTAGCGTACATGTGGAAAGCATCTGGTTGTCTTCTTTTTACCAGGTGTGACAAAGTGGTATCAGAGCCGTGTTGCCCGTAGGACGCAAGTCTAGATTGGAAAAGGACGATTTAAGTACTTTACTATTTTCAAATATTGTTAATTGTGAAAATTTCCTTGTATTCTTTACCTTGTACTTGTTTCCCTTACTCCTTAATTTGTTTTATTACTGACACTCTCATGTTTCAAAATTATAGATGGCTAACATCAGGAGAACCGCCCGCATGTCCACTGGAGGTTACGTACCAAATCGTAGGATTGCTGCCCGCCGCACCCCACTCAACGACTCCCGACGTGCCGTGGTGATTCGTACCGATGGAAGAGCTGCAAGGCGACTACGACTTCGACTTTGAGCTATATTACGTGATGCGGGCTACATGCATGAGAGACTGTCACTCACCTATCACTCAATCGGGATGCAGCGCCCTTATAGGCTAAAGTGGTCATGCAAGTTGTTCGTCTACTATGGAGATGAGCTAGTCAAGGTGCACCGTACACCTGCCTCGAGGAGCTACCATTGTCATGCTGAATAAGATGTCAGTTGGGAGACCATCACTTTCTGGAGTCACTCCTACCGGTACCAGCTGAGGAACACCGTGCATGCCTACACACCCTAGCGTCCAAGAGGTACTGGCAACTTCGTCACCAAGTTCGTGGAGGGACCCCTAGACCTTCCACAGACTCACCAGGCGGTAGATGATGTGGAGCGCCTCAGCATCCGACTCCACAAGGCTTAGTAAGAGATAAAGGATGTTCGTGACCTTGCAACACACTACGAGAGGTTGGTGAGGAGGTATCGTCGGATCACCGACGAGGACCCAGATGGCTATGCTTCTGACACCTCCACGTGGATCCCGAACTCCCCAGACCGCCGTGTCGGTCATGGCGATACTAATTCACTGGACCAGACTTCAGACGAGGAGCCATCTTCAGAGGAGCCTTCTGTGCCGCAGCAGCCCACCAACTCTCCTCCACATGGCAACGAGTCCCGTGGAAGCAACTCTGGGTATGATGGAGACGATGATGAATACCCGGATGAGGAACCTGAGGAGGAGGATCTCGAGGAGCGAGAGTAGACTTCGACCTATCCTTTCGACTCAAGATTAAGACATTTACCCATCAGTTGTAATAAGAGCGATGTAGTGGCGTATCTATGTAATCTTGAGTGGTATGATTTTCTTTGAGAACTTGATTATCCATG
This sequence comes from Tuctoria greenei, assembly GCA_036927565.1. Lineage (NCBI taxonomy): Eukaryota > Viridiplantae > Streptophyta > Magnoliopsida > Poales > Poaceae > Tuctoria > Tuctoria greenei. Next base: position 149,517,118 of record JAYESD010000009.1, read on the forward strand.
TTTGAGTTTGCTTAATGAAATGACATTTGTTGCTCATATTCCTTATTGATGCATATAGTGGGAAGGTTGTATAAAATAGTTTCTCTCTCATCTTCTTATTCTATAACAACACCCCAACCTCAGATGGCAGGAATAGGAAGAGGACGCGGACATGGTGCGCCACCCAATCAAAACAATGAAGTTTTGTTACCTTAATGGAATGGAAGAGGTGCCCGTGGAGCACCAACTGCAAACCAAATGCAACATATGATGGAAATGCATCTACAGATGATGCAAAATTTGACACAAATTGTGAACAACATGCAACAAGCTCAGCAAGCACCACCACCCCCTCCACCACCACCACCCCCACCTCCGAGATCTTGGTTAAGAAACTTCATGAACACTCAACCTCCACACTTTTCCAACGCTGTGGAGCCTATGGATGCTGACGACTGGATCAAGACAATTGAAAATAAACTGAGGATTGTTCAATGCGAAGGAAGAGAAAGGGTACTTTGGCATCACACCAACTCCATTGTCATGCAGCTGATTGGTGGACCGCTTTCACTTCAGTCCATGACAATCCAGACAACATCAAATGGGAGGAGTTCAGAGAAAACTTCCTCAATCATCACATACCTGAAGGGGGGATTCAAGCCAAGTGTCCGGAGTTCCTAGCACTGAAGCAAGGGAACATGAACATACGGGGGTATTTGAACAAGTTTACACAACTATCTCGGTACGCCCCTGGAGATGTTGATACTGATGCTAAGAAGCAATTCTGTTTCAAGGAGGGACTGGACAAAGAGATACAATTGATGATGTCTTCCAGTGACTATGCTAGCTTTCAACATCTGGTGGACAAAGCTTTTACGGTGGAAATAAAGAAGAAAGAATGTGAGGGAGAAGACCGCAAACGGAAGATGATGATGGGACAATCTTCAAGCAACAATCGTCCTTGCTTCAACCCACAGCAGACGGGACACATGAGTCGTCCCATGGGTAATAGTCAAGGTCAAGGTCAGTGATACACCAACAACTCTTCATTTAGACCTCAAGCGCAATATGCTCGCCCACAGTACCAGCAGATATAATCACAATGCCCTCAAATGTATCAACAACGCCCTATGTCTTCAAATCCTCGACCAATTGGGCAACCGCAGCAGAATCAACAAAGAAACAAGGCTCAAGACACCAGTGCTCGGAGAGCTTGCTACATATGTGGTGACAAGGGACACTACTCTAACAACTGCCGGAAGAAACCATCACAACATAACCAATCCAGAGGAAGGGTTAATCATGTTGTTTTGTAGGAAGCCCAAGACGCATCAGATGTGGTGATCGGTACGTTCTCTGTTGATTCCCATCCTTTTATAGTATTATTTGACTCTGGTGCAACACATTCATTCATAGAAAAAGAATTCATAAGAAGACATGGAATGACTGTTAAATTAATGACTCAAGTATTAGTAGTCAACTCTCGTGGAGGAGAGATGCTGACAAGGCAAGTATGCCCTAATGTAAGCATAAACATTAGGAGGTAGAATTCTTATCAAACCTTATCGTACTGGAGTCGCAAGGGATAGACATTATTCTGGGAATGGATTGGTTAACCAAGTACAAAGGAGTGATCCACTGTGCCACCAGAATAGTATGCTTAACTCATACAGATGGCACAAACGTGGAGTTTCGTCCTGATCAAGCACCAGTTCAGAAAATACGACACAATCAAGTTGAGGGAGTACAAGAGATTAAAGTTGTCTGTGACTTTCCGGATGTGTTTCCTGAGGAACTACTGGGTATGCCCCCTGACAGGGAAATTGAATTCATCATTGAATTAGTGCGTGGAACAGCTCCAATTTACAAGCGACCATACAGGATGGATGTTATACAGTTGGCAGAATTGAAGGATCATATTAATGAGTTGTTAGCAAAAGGATACATTCGTCCTAGTTCCTCGCCCTGGGGAGCTCCAGTGATATTTTTGCCTAAGAAGGATGGCACACAGAGGTTGTGCGTGGATTATCGTGCTCTCAACGCAGTAACTATCAGGAATAAGTATCCTCTACCAAGGATTGAGGATTTGTTTGACCAGTTGAGAGGTGCATGTGTGTTATCGAAAATTGATTTGCATTCGGGGTATCACCAATTGAAGATACGACCCACGGACATACCCAAGACAACATTTGTCTCAAGATACGGACTATATGAATATACTGTCATGTCCTTCGGTTTAACCAATGCCTCTACTTATTTCATGTACCTTATGAAAGAGGTGTTTATGGAATATTTGGACAAGTTTGTCGTGGTGTTCATTGACGACATCTTGATATTCTCCAAAAGTGAAGAGGAACATGAGGAACACCTGAGATTGGCCTTACAGAAGCTTCGTGAACATCAATTGTATGCAAAGCTAAGTAAATACGAGTTCTGGTTGAAAAAGGTGTCGTTTTTAGGACATGTTATATCAAAAGGAGGAATAGCAGTAGACCAGGGCAAAGTGAAAACTGTTCTGAATTGGAAAACACCAGAAAAAGTTGGAGAAATCACAAGTTTCTTGGGAATGGCTGGCTATTATCGCCGGTTCATCGAAGGATTCTCAAAAATATCTCGTCCGTTAACCAAGTTACTTGAGAAGGGAGCAGTATACAAGTGGACACCGGAATGTGAAGTTAGTTTTGTGGAATTAAAGAAAAGGTTGACCACTGCACCTGTGTTGGTTATGCCAGATATGCAAAAAGAATTTGTAGTTTATTGTGATGCATCCAGACAAGGGCTAGGATGTGTATTGATGCAAGATGGACATGTAGTGGGTTATGCTTCACGTCAAATCAGAAAGCATAAAAGAAATTACCCTACTCATGATTTGGAGTTAGCAGCTGTAGTTCATGCATTAGAGCTATAGAGACATTATTTAATAGGAAAGAACTGAAATTTATACGGACCACAAGAGTTTGAAATATATTTTTACTCAACCATATATGAACCTCAGACAACGCAGATGGTTGGAGCTTATTAATGATTTTGATGTCGGAATCAATTATCATCCTAGAAAAGCTAATGTGGTCGCAGATGCTTTAAGTAGATCAGCGCAATGCAATAGCTTGACACTACAGGGTCAGCAACCACAGTTATGTGAAGAATTTGCGAAGCTAAACCTCAGTATTGTGACTAACACTGAGGTAGTGTCCATGGAAGTAGACTCTACTTTGGAGAAGGAAATTCAAGAAGGGCAAAAGAATGATAAGTGGATCCAAAAGATTAAGCGACTAATGAAAGAAGGAAAAGCTTCAAACTTTAAACAAGATGAACAGGGAACCCTATGGCTAGGAAAGAAAATATGTGTGTCTGATATCAAGGAGATTAGGGAGTTGATAGTGAGAGAAGCCCATGATTCGTCGTATTCTATTCGCCCGGGAAGCATAAAGATGTATCAAGATCTTAAGGATCGGTATTGGTGGCATGGAATGAAACGCAATGTAGCAGAATATATAGCTCTGTGTGACACATGTCAGAAGGTCAAAGCAGAACATCAAAGACCAGCAGGGTTACTTCAACCAGTTAAAATTCTTGAATGAAAATGGGAAGAAATAAGTATGGACTTTATTGTGGGATTGCCAAGAACTCAGTCAGGATACGACTCTATATGGGTCATAGTGGACCGCTTGACTAAAGTGGCTCACTTTATTCCAGTAAAAGAAAGCTATTCTAGTTCAAGATTGGCAAAACTATATGTGGCAAGAATTTTGTGCCTGCATGGAGTTCCAAAGAAGATAATATCAGATAGAGGTACTCAGTTCACTTCCAGATTTTGGCAGAAGTTGCATGAGTCTATGGATACCCGACTTAATTTCAGCTCATCATATCATCTGCAAACAGATGGCCAGACAGAGCGCACTAATCAAATTCTTGAAGATATGTTGAGAGTGTGTGCTTTGAAAAACAGTAGAAGTTGGGATAAGAACCTACCATATGCCCAGTTTTCCTATAACAATAGTTATCAAGACAATTTGAAGATGTCTCCGTTTGAAGCATTATATGGACAGAAGTGTAGAACACCATTGTTTTGGAATCAAACTGGGGAAAGCCAAGTATTCGGGCCTGAAGTGTTAAGATAAGTTGAGAGGCAAGTGCAAGAAATCTGGAAGAATTTGAAGACAGCTCAATCAAAACATAAGAGTTATGCAGATACTCGACGTCGTGATCTGTCATTTGAGATTGGTGATTTTGTGTATCTTAAGGTATCACCCGTGAGAGGGTTGAGACGATTCAAGGTGAAGGGCAAATTATCACCCCGTTACATTGGTCCTTTCAAGGTGTTGGAGAAAAGAGGAGAGGTAGCCTATCGGCTAGAGCTACCATCTCACTTATCAGATGTACATGATGTATTCCATGTGTCACAATTGAAGAAATGCTTAAGAGTGTCTGAAGAACAGTTGCCATTAGAAGCAGTAGATGTGCAAGAGGACCTGAGCTAGAACAACCTGTTAAGATACTAGAGACATCAGAACGAGTTACGAGAAATAAAGTTACTCGTATGTGCAAAGTCTAGTGGAAACATCACTCAGAGGAAGAAGCGATATGGGAAAGGGAAGAAGACTTCAAGGTGGAGTTTCCTAGTCTATTCTCTTAGGACGTCCAAATCTCGAGGGCGAGATTTCTTTTTAGGAGGTAGAATTGTAACACCCAAAGTTTTTGGAAAAGAAAAAGAATTTTGTAAAATAAATTTTAAAGAGATGCTAAAACAATTTTCTTTGGAATAAAATTCATATAAGGCAATTGCATCATGAATTTTTGATTGTGTGAAATTTTGAAATTTAAATTCGTTAGAAAATTTTAGTTTAAAAGATCAAATCATAAAAGAGAAGAAAAAAACAGAAAAGAAAAAGAAAAAGAAAAGAAAAAGGAAAAACACTCCCTGGGCCGAATTCCCACCCCGGCCCAAATCCCTCTGTTCCCCCGCACCGGCCCGCGTTTCCTTTCCCCCTCCCTCTCTCTGCCACCCCGGCCCAGCGCGACAGCCCGCTCCCACTCACCCCTCTCTCCTCTCTCTCTCTCCCGCTGACGAGCCGACCCCACATGTCAGATTTGTCTTCTCCGCTACGCCGCGCGGTAACGCACGCGCCACTCACGCTGTCGCGTTTCACCCCTTCATTGTCGGTCATTCCCCCCCCCCCCCAATCAATCATCCCATCGTGCCCATAATTCTCACCGCCCGTTACTCCATCGAAACCACTATAAAACCCGACCAATCCCCTATGTTTTCGCTATTCCCGACGTCGAAACCCTAGCACCATCGAGCTCGTTAATGCCGGTCGTGTTCCCGTCGTTCCACCCGATTCCTCATCTCGAAATCTAGCCTAACACCTTCGTCGTGTTCTCATGATCGCGCCGGACATCTTCATCGGGAGAGAACTCCTCTGCGTCGCCGACTTCGTCATGCACCGACGAGAACCGCCGCCTCTCACCGTTGCACACCACCTTCCGCCCCTCCTCCGGTCGTGTGACAACCTTCAGTGAGATCCCCTAGTCCCCCTCTTCATTTTGCGCCATTTAAAGATACTCTTTAGCATTCCTAGCATGGATTTTGGCCGCCACCGGCAAACTCGCCGCCGCGCGAGCTCGGTGCCGCTGCGCGCCGCCGCCCAGCCTCGGCCGTTCTGACGTGGCTCATTGCCCGTCGTCCATTGTCTTTGAACTGCCAAGATTAGATCCTAGGATACCCCTTCGGCCTTTTAAATCTAAGCCATGCATTTTAAATCCGACGACCCTCATTCAAATGCCCATAACCGTTGGTAGATTAGCAGATAACCCCCTGGGCTTTTTAAATTATTAACAGAAAGGTACAAAAACTTATAAAATCAACCCTAGACTTCCTGGAAATTGGGAAATTACTGGTTAATTAAATAAAAAGTATTTAAAAGCCCCTGGAATATTATAAAAAAGCAAATAAATTCTGTAAAATTGTAGAATAATCCCTGGACTTAATAAAAAATGTTTTTAGCCTCTGGAACAATTATGTTTTTACAAAAAAAGCCCCTGATAGTTTTAGAAATTAAATAAAAGTCCTTAATTTATATAAAATAATTATAAAAACAGATTTAAATATGTTTAATTTATTTTAATTTTTGTATTATTTTTATTAATTCATTTAAATTTCTGAATTAATCATAAAATACTTTTTAAGTATATTTAATTCATAAAAATTGATTAGCACATAGAAATAATTATTAAAAATAGTGTAAAAATTGTAAAATGTACATTTTATGTTATAAATCTATTTTAAGCATCTTTTGAAGGATAAATTTTCTAGAAAATAATAAAAGTTTTCTAGTGAATATAAAAATGGTATAAAAATTGTTAAAAATATGTTTTACTCAATAAATTTCATTTAACTTTAAATTCTCAATAATTGGTTTATGCCTATAATTTAAATTAACCATAAAATCACTTTAGTGTAGAAATTTATGTTTATTTGAAGTGTTTGCATTCTATGTGTTCTTATTGTATGTTATTATTTCATGCATCGTCGTAAAACTAGAGTCGGGGCCAGAACCGACATTTAATCTTCAAGAGCAGAAATTTCCCGTCGACCTTCAGGCTCAATTTGGAGGCAAGTTCCTTGACCATATTGCACCCTTTTTGTTAAGTTTTAGTCAGATGCATGCTAAATTAAAATATGAATCCTATGCTATGTTTTCTTAGTTTTTTCCAATAATTCCTTGTCGCTTGGTTTGGGTGTTTTACTATTAATTAGTTTACGCTTAGCCATACTTAATTGAAATATGATCTATTTATCTACAAGTTACATTTGATGTATTATGATTCATGAATTGATGGCAATAATAGAATTTAGTAGATAGCAATCTCATAGGGGGTTTTGTATGGATTGGTACATGCGTGCACAAGACCTTGGTTTGGAGCTTGACACCTATCGGATTCTAAGGACTGGTTTATGGAGGAAGTTGCTAAGCCTTTTAGTATCACCACAGACTTGTATATGGGACAACTTGGTTTAGTAATTTGGTCTCTTCCAATATAGCATAGGTAATTGAACGGGCGGGAAATGGGTTCAGAATTCTGCCTTGGGATCCGCATGGCTCAAGAGGGGGCTTCTTCTGGCGGGGGGGGGGGGGGGGGGGGCGGGGAGGGATAGACTCCAGGTGTCGGAGCGATAAAACCTTAGAATACCCATTGCAAGTCGGGAGAACCATCGAAAACACCTCGTAGTGATCTCCTGGCCACACCCATTCGGAAGTGTGTAATATGGTTAGCTACCACGGACATTAGGAAGGTTTACCTTAGTCCACCTGACAACAGGGGATGAAATCACGAACTGTGGGTAAAAGATACACACTCTGCAAAGTTTTGTCAAACTGTCTAGACAGTCGTGCTCACAGACACGAGCGGCTTGGAACCAAATTCATAATTAGCACATGGTTACATAATAGATGGTTTAGGTTTGGTCTTACCTGGTTATTTTGAGATGTTGGTTGGGATTTCACCTAGATGTAGGTGCTTAACAACATTAAGAGTAGATTGTAACTGCTTCACTGCTTTAACTATTATTTGCCATCCTTGTTGTGAGCCTCATGTCATAACTTCCCAACTTACGAGTACCGTTGGTACTCAAACTTGTTAATTGCATATTTCCCCCCCAGTCTACGGAGACGAAGATGTCGAGAATCAGGTATGGAGATCTCGATGAGATGTTCTAGGCTGGCGCTCTCTCGTGCAATGTCTGTGATTGGAGCCCTTTTACTTGTTTTTCTGCTGCTTGTGTAATTTTCTTTTAGACCTGGAAGGTTATTTATATAATAAGGTGATGTACTCGAACATGACATTATTTATGGTATTTCACTTTCGTCTACACATGTATGAGTTGAACTAATTCTGGTATACATGTGGAAAATATCGAGTTGTCTTGTTTTTACCAGGTGTGACAAGGAAGGCCGTATATATAACCAAATGAAGGACGATTAATCTGTGTCGTTACAGTATAACAGCTACGATGGCATAAATAAATTCTGCATACGTACTTCATCTGTGTATCGACAAGGGTGGCACATCTCAAGATCCGTTTCCCTTTTCCGACGACCTTCGTCTGGCTGCTCTCAAAGAACTTGCACACTTACGGAGGACTCGAATATAGCTAGGTTATCGTACCATACTCAGCTAGATTACATCAGCGAGCAAAAACTGTGTGCACGACAAAACACAAGCACTAAAAAATGTAGAGAGACCAGACGAACCTGGACGAAGTGCCAAGACACTACGGCGGCAAATAGAGGAGCTCAGCTCCCGGCAAAGCCAAGGAATCCAGTAACCATGGCCAGCCGCGGATAAGCAACCATGGTGAGAGGGTGGAGAAGTGAGCTAGATCTGGCAACTCGTTGACTACTTACTCTGTTTAGTTTTATTTGTCATCGGTTAGTACCGATTAGTTCAAACCGGTGACAAATAAAATGAAATAGAAAAAGTAGTTCCAATTCGCTTCCTCCTAACAATAGAATAAAAACATCACTACTAGAAAGCTAGCTGTGGTCACCACACACGAGTTTGTTCCTATCGTCAGAAGCAGAGACAAGACGCCAGTCAGAAAGTTAAGTTAATTCAACTTAGCTATCACGTCCGATCCGGCACAGTAGCATCATCTGGCCAATCTGATCCACCCGTTTCCTCTCACGGGTCGTCTTCTTCCTTCGGAGTTAGCCTCTTCCGTGCCCCACACACACACCGGCGTTATGCACACGCAGCCTCTCGCTTTCGATGGAAACGTCTTCGAATTTGTTGGTGCTCGCGACACAACTTGAAAACTCACTGTCAGTTGTCACCGTCCACACGAATGGCAACTAAATCAATCCCCAACGACTAATGTGACCAATACCAGCGAGCTAGTATAGCGAAATTCCACAGGCGCAGGAAAACTTCGAAGAAGAAGACCGTCAGTCACCCCGACATGTTCCACACAGCCTGCCACACAACACAGGTGCACGCACGCACTGGACCTTCCACATGATGGGTTCTCCGGCGAGCCTCATTTGATCTCAATCTACTGTAGAATATGATCGCAACCTTCCCTGCGTGCTCTGTGAAGAATATCTTCATTCTTGTCTGATATGGAAATGGTTGAGACCAAGCTATTCCGTGCTTTGACCACAGCACGTCCATCCTACGCGAACTCCCGACTTTACCGCGTAATGTCACAAAAGTCAGGCAGTTCACACAGGTAGGAGTATCAAAGGAACAGATGCATTCGGTCAATGTTATAATATTATGGATTAGACGAGTCCCGGATATCATTACCCACAGTAGGGTATCTAGCATTTTATCAAAGAGATATGCCACACGAAAAATTTACAATTCACTAATATTATTTATCAAATCGGTAAATAATTGTAAAATTATGACACAAATCATATACACACAGTAAACAACATAATAAATAAATTTATCAAATGACAATAAGAATTAACTCAAATATAATTTGTTAGTCTAAAAATATAGGCATAAGCCAGACTTACAACATGTTTTCAGATTTTTTAATCGTCGCTTCCTAAATGACATGAATGTACTCCCTCTGTTCTTAAAAGTTGGTCGCTTAGTTCAAAAATGAACTACAAAGCGACAAGTCTTTTTTAAAAGAGAATATTGATTATATCATCTTATGTCACTTCGGAGAAATATGCTGCTCAATAAATTTGACAAGATTGGCGGCTGATTTCTTTTCTTGTTGGTAGTAACTCGGAGACCCAAGTAGCCAACCGATCAGGGCGGCAGATTTCTCTCCTTGTAGGAGTCGCCGGAGATCCAACCGATCAGGCAACAGGAACAGATATATAATATCTTTACCATGATTCCGGGTCCAGAGTATGTCGGAGCCCACCCGGCATACCCTGTGGCCACGCCACTGATTGCCCACCATAAAAAAACTCTCCTCTTCAGTCTCAAAAAGTTCCGACATGGGTTGAACATATCAACACACTGCAAACTCTCATTATATATATATATATATATATATATATATATATATATATATATATATATATATATATACACACACACATATATATATACATACAGAGAGAGAGACACATATACACACACTGTAGAAGGTACTGCCTCCTTATGAATTCTGAGGTGCAGTGCTAATGCCCTAATGGTGGTTAGAGTTCGGCCTTAGTGCTTAACAGAGACATGATCAATAAAACACTAGCGATCATCGAGTATGTGAAGAATAGAGAGGGAAACGCATGCACCTGAGCTCATACCTTGCGGTGATGACGAAGAAGCATCCATGGAGCTTGTATGTCGACGGTGAAGTGCAGCGAGGCGACATGGCCTCGTTGGGGAAGCCTTCCCCGAATTTCCCTCTCGAGCGATCGGAGCTCCTTAGATTAGTACTGATTTCGTGATTAGATTAGTCTCCGATTATGAGATCAGGGCTCTCCTTATATAGGGTGAGAGGGCACCCGAGGGGGCCCACCTCAAACCGAAATTGGTTGGGATTCTATCCCCGATCAGGATAGGGGAGAGAGGGAGACCGGGTTGGTTACAAAAGTAACCAACCCCTAATTATCCTATGATCACCTTAATTAATTTCTAACATTCTCCTCCTTGATCACAAGTCACATAAGCTGATTTTCTAAGCACATAGACTTTTTACATTATTTACTCATGCTTGATGTAAAGGGAACGACGCATCGAAGACAGCCAATTACGTACTGCTTGACCCGACGACCACATTACATCTCACACTTAGAAATATATCCTAAACTGAGTTTGGTCCCTAAATATCTAGGAGATCATAGGTTCTTCCTTAAACTCATACGCGTTATGTGTTCTCCGAACACATTGGATGGAAGTCCTTTGTATGTGGTACCGCGAGGATGTAAGGATCGAAACGCCCAAGAGGGGGGGTGAATTGGGCTTTCTTTCAAATTTTAAGGTAATTAAAAGCTAACAACTTAGAGCCCAATTCCCTATGCGATTAATCTATGCAATCAATGTAAATTAAAGTTGCGGAATGAAGATTGCATAAATGTAAAAAGGGAGAGGGATGCAAACGCTCAAAGGACACGGAGTTTATCCCGTGGTTCGGAAAGATCACAAGGATCTTCCTACATCCACGTTGTGGCACCCACCGAAGGGTTTTGCCACTCCCAAGTCACTGAGACAAGGGGGTCTTCACTATTCTTCTCCGTTCGCCAACCTTGGCAAGGTGGAGCTCAAGCCTTGTACACTTTGAATCTTCCGGGCTTCCACAATCCTCTTGGCAAGCTCCGGAAGTCACACACACCAAGGGACACTCCCTTATGGCTCTCACTACACTAGAGACTCCAATCACCAAGAATGGAGGCGCACAAGCACTATCTCTAGTTAGTTCTAGCCTATCTCTTGGTGTACAAATGATGAACAATGATGTGAAAGTAGTAGCTCTATGTCTTGAATGCTCTAGGATGTGTAGAGTATGTCTGGGCTTCAAGTCTTGTCGATTTGACAGGTTGAAGGGGTATAAATAGCCAGCCTCCACGAAATAGCCGTTGGAAAAGTAGGCTGACATCACTGCTCTGCGAACACCGGATGACCCGATGTCTCCCCTTTAGTTATCATCGGTCAAAGCCAAATTAGCTGATGTCACTGTGTCAGATATGACCGTTGTTAGACCGATGTTGACCTGTCTTCTCATCGGATGATCCGGTGGATCTTCCTCCAGAATTTGCTTGATCTTGATGCTTACTGGAGTGATCGACCGATGAGTGTAATTCTGCACATCGGATGATCCGGTGCTTCACTTGGTCCAATGGTATTGCAAACTGTGATGATGGACCGATGTCACTGAGCCACTCGCATCGGATGATCCGGTGAGTTCTTTGCTCTGAGGTCTTCTTCTGTTGACACAACTCGACCGATGCAGCCAACTCAGAAAACATCGGATGATCCGGTGTGTTCAATTTGTTGACTTTGAGTTGTTTTGAGTTGTTCTTTTGGAATTTGAACTTGTGACCTCTTTGATACTTTGTTTGAAGTGTTGTTCTGATAGTCTTCAAGCATTGAGTGATGTCAAGTTAGAGCTTTCACTTCTTGTCTTCATATGATTCGATTTGATCTCATTGGTTGATTTTATATGGGTCTCCAATGTAATTTTGATTTCATTTGATTGAGTGATTGTTGGGACCTTGCATTCACAAATTCATTAGTAATATCGAATGGTTGTCATTAATCACCGAAACCGTACCTCATGGGGCCTAGATGCTTTCAATCTCCCCCTTTTTGATTGATGACAACACAATAATTTAAAGCGCAATAATATGGATTTGATGGTACAATACTCAAGTAGATATGCAATGAATACAAGATGAGACACATCGAGCTTGTAGGAATCAAATGAAATTAATGGCGCGAAAAGCTCAATCGATTAAAACCATAAGCAAATGTGACAAGCGGAAAAGTGCTTAAATAAAATTACAAAAGTACTCAAGCACACAAGAATATAAAGAGCAAACTCAAACTCCCCCTGAGACTACTACTAACTACTACTACCACTCCCCATGACTCCTCTACCTCTTCTCCCCCTTTGGCATCAAGGCACCAAAAAGGGATCAGAGAGCCTACAGACCCTGAGAGCTAGGCGCGATGACGAACTGGTCACCATCGCTGTCGTCAGAGCTGGAGTCACCGGTCGTAGCTGCTGGAGCGGAGGGAGCTGGGGGGTCCGCTGTCAGTGCTGGAGAGGAAGTAGCAGGTACGGGAGGCGCCGGTGGAGCTGGAGGAAGCGGGGCACTGACCACGGATGCCGGCGTCTACTGGAATAGAGTCGTCGCCGACAGAGGTGAGTGGATCGGTGCGCTGGGTGCCAGAAGTGGTGACATACTGATAGAAGGAATCGGAGTAGTAGGCACCTGAGCGACACCTGGAGCCAGTCCCAGTCCAGGCTGCTGTGGAGGAAGGGCGATCCCGGTCTGAGTGTATAGGTTGGTGATCAACCCTAGGATCCCCATCATAGCCTGCTGAGTCTGCTGCTGCTGGTCGAGGGTACGTCGGTGCATCTGATCAACGAGGTTTGTGAATCGGTCCGTATCCTCTCGCCTCTGTCAGGCGATCTCCAGCTGAAGCTCCTGATGCTGCCTCTGAAGCTGTGTCAGGTGAGCAGCCTGCTCTGCTCTGGCCTGCTCAGCAGCGAGCCTGTCCTGGTGCTGCTGCTCTATCATCTGCTGAAGTAGTGTCGACAGCTCTGACGGCTGTGACACCTGCGCCTCAGACACAGGGGGTGGTGTTGGCAGTGGAGCAGCGGATCCTCCTGCCTCGGCGTCGTGCTGCCTCGGTGAGGGTGGAGGAGGAGGGAAGTACTCCTCGACACTCTCGTCTGTGTCGCTCTCGGACCAGACGTGCTGCAGGTCTCCTCCCTGAGCTTCCGCCTCAGCTAGTCGCTCATCCTCTTTCTCAAGGTCAGATCAGTCTTCCTTAGTCAGTCGGGCCCTGACCTGACGCTCAACTGGACGGCCAAGGCGGCGGTCACCAGGAGCCGGGGCACGGTAGTGTCCGAACCGTGACACACTCTCGTCAGAGAGACGGTCGTGTGCGGCGGACCCCTCGGGAACCATCATAGTGAGCAGGTAGCTGATCCAGTGCCCATATACTAGCTGCCTCATCATGCCTACACCATCTGTGATTACATCTTCCATCTCGCAGATTATGACATCCACCATGTCAAAGTCCATCCCGTTCATGATGTAGAACATGATCGTCTGCTGGAGGCTGGTGAAACCCTCAAGATAGTCGGACCTCGGCAGGAGAGAGCGACGCAGGGCAAGGTGCACCGTGCGCGCTGCTGGAGACAACAAGGCCGACACTCTCGGCTGGTCTGGAGAGAAAGTGGGTCCAAACAGTGATCGGATCTCCTCCAGAGCAGGAGCCACTCCTCCAGTGAGCGGCCTCCTCGGCGGGTCTGCCTGACCGTAGACTCTCTCATGTATGCAAGTGTCGTGCAAGTCTACTCCAAGCAACTGTCCCAACGTCTGCCTCGACAGGTGGTAGTGCTGACCCATGAACATGAAGTCAATGGATCGTCTGCCCTCAGAGATGTAGAGGGTGGCGTAGAACACGCAGACACAATCCTCCACGTAGGCACTCCGCTCATATGATAGCAACTGTACCAGGCCCCTGTACCTCTCAAAGAGTGGCTTGATCTCTGTCCCTGCGGCCACTGCAAGCTGAACCCAATCCATGTAGTTGTGTTGGAACAGCTTGTGGCCTCGGCGTCTGTAGGTCTCGTAGAGAGACGCCTGTGTGACTGTCCAGAAGCGACTGTCCACCAAAGCTTTCCGGGGCTGCGGGTACCACTCCTCAAGCAACACACTTCATCTGAGCTTCCAAAGTTGCTTGGCCTTCATCTTCCGGTAGTCCGTGAGACGGACTCCCTCAGCGACATGGACAGTGGTGTCCATCTCGTAGATATCATGCTGGGCCTCCCTGTCCTCACGACGGTTGGCAGTCGTCGGTCTCGGGCGAGGAGCAGCCTCGGTGTGACCTCCACGGGTCCGGGCTGAGCGCGCGCGGACGAGAGGCTCAACTGGCTCCTCTTCGACCTTGGAGTCGTCGATCACGGGAGGCTGCCTGGAACGAGCCTCACAGATCCTCAGGGACCCTCCTCGGCCACGGTCACGCTCCTCGGCGGCGCGAGCGGCCATCAACGCCTTCTTTTCTTCTTTGGACAGCTTCTGCTTCCTCGCGGTGGGCTCCGCGATGGCCTTGCCTTTGTTCTTCTTGTCGCGAGCCATAGCGATCGCGCGAGTTGAGCTTCGACGGGGTCGAGCGCACGGGGAGACGACAAAAAGTGTCGCAATCGAAACCCTAGTGGTGATGGGGCTTGGGAGCACCACGAAGATGATGGAGGGGGCGGTGTGTGCGTGGGGCGGCTGTGGCGGTGGAGAGGCGGCGGCGACGCTTGGGCGCGGTGGCAAGTGGTGGATGGCGGCGCGGCTGATGGGAGGTGAGGCGGCGGCACGGGAGTGCGGCGGCGGCGTTCGGCGGGAGCACGGCGGTGGCGCGGGTGTGCAGCGGCGGCGTCCGGCGGGAGCACGGCGGCGGCGCGAGGGAGAGGCGCTGTGACGACTGGAGCGGAGGAGGTGGCGCCGTGGCGGCCGCGGCTCGGCGAGGTGGGCGAGAGGCGGCGGCAAGGGCACGGGAGAGCGAGGCGTTGGGGAGAGAGAAAACGGGGCGGCGGCGCGCGGGTTTAAATAGTGGACCCCAAACCCTAGCTGTTATTTTAACACCGACCCGATGCTAGGTGATATGAACATCGGTCGAACGCCACAGTAAGGATATTCAGAAATTGCTGTTGACATTGGATGGACCGACGTTTAGGGTTTGGGTCATCGGTCGAAAGGCACAGTAAGGGTGTTCAAAAGAGTGATGTTGACACCGCATGGTTCGACGTTGGAGGAAGTAAGCATCGTTTGAATTGACCATAGCTCCAGAAGAGTGAACATCGGATGGACCGATGTTTTTCAGAATGAACTCGTCGGAGCATTTGAGGTTCTGACTGAACTGGCCCTTGAAGATTGAACACCTATTGATCCGATGATGGATTGATTTAGGCATCGGATAATCCAATGACAACAGAACAAAAACATCCCATATATGTCCTTAGACCAAACAAACAATCAAAGAGAAACACATGTATTAGGACTTTTTGGGCAACCCCTTACCCCTCAAAAGGCTAATATGCCAATAGCTTGGCTAAACCTTAAGGCACATGGAACACCGAGAAAAATGGGGAAAAATATCCAAATAAAATGTGAGGCCCATGCTTTGTGAGGTAGAGTATGAAGACTTCTATCTCTTTGAAGCATGTTCCTCTAGGCATTAACGTACCTAGCATTTTGTTCTTTCCACCTTATATGAGTTGAGATATTGTAATTCAAACAAGTCTCCTTCTCATGAGGTGAGTTCCCCTTTGTGACAATCTACCGTATGCAATGCCAAACAAATTATAGTGCAAGAAATTAAAATGAGTGCAAGTCTATATGGCAGGGATCATGCAAGGCATAAAATAAATTTATCTTGCCAAGTTTAAACCTTCCAAAGGCTTCCTCAGGGAAAACTATTTCTAGTCGCCCCTATCCTTTGGGAGTTAGACAAGACCTATATGATATGCAATCTTACATGAACATGGCAACTTACATGACGTTAGATGCATCTAGCACATTTAATTCACTTCTAAGTCTAGAAAAGGTTTTCTCATCAAGTGGTTTAGTGAAGATATCCGCCAATTGTTCTTCGGATCTAACACCTTGCAAAGAGATGTCTCCTTTAGCCTCATGATCCCGCAAGAAGTGATGGCGAATATCAATGTGCTTAGTGCGGGAGTGTTGAACGGGGTTTCTAGCTATCTTAACCGCACTTTCATTGTCACAAAGGAGAGGCACACAACTAAATTTAATTCCAAAGTCCAAAAGGGTTTGCTTCATATATAGAATTTGGGCACAACATGCACCGGCCGCTATATACTCCGCCTCCGCGGTGGACAAAGCCACGGAATTTTGCTTTTTGCTTGACCAAGATACTAGGGAGCGCCCAAGTAAGTGGCACCCACCGGAGGTACTCTTGCAATCCACACGGCATCCGACAAAGTCCGAATCCGAGTAACCCAATAGATGGAAACTAGCGTTCTTGGGGTACCACAAACCTACACTTGGGGTATGCTTGAGATACCGAAGTATCCTAAAGACCGCCTTCTTATGCGATTCTTTAGGTGCCGCTTGAAAGCGAGAACACAAGCACACACTAAACATGATATCGGGCCTAGATGCGGTAAGATATAACAATGAACCAATCATGGAACGGTGGTGAGATTGATCAATAGGTTTACCGTCCAAGTCCGCGTCGAGATGACAATTTGTCGCCATTGGAGTACTTCTTGAGCTACAATCTCCCATATCAAATTTCTTCAAGAGGTCCTTGGTGTACTTCTATTGGTAGATGAAGGTCCCCTCTTGAAGTTGCTTGATTTGAAAACCAAGGAAGAAGTTGAGCTCTCCAATCATTGACATCTCGAATTCCCTAGACATCATGGTGCCAAACTCATGGCTAAGAGATTTGTTAGTTGAGCCAAAAATAATATCATCGACATAAATTTGACAAATAAATAAATCCCCGTCGATGTCCTTGGTGAAGAGTGTAGTGTCCACCCTCCCGATCTTGAATCCTTGCATGACCAAGAAATCCCTTAGACGTTCATACCATGCCCTAGGTGCTTGCTTGAGCCCGTAGAGCGCCTTGTGCAACCTATACACATGATTAGGATTCCTCGGATCTTCAAAACCGGGAGGTTGCTCAACATAAACAAGCTCATTAATATAACCATTAAGAAAGGCACTTTTAACATCCATTTGATAAAGCATTATATTGTGATGTGAAGCAAAAGCAAGGAGTATACGAATAGCTTCTAACCGAGCGACCGGAGCGAATGTTTCTCCAAAGTCTAGTCCCTCAACTTGTGAGAAAACCTTGGCCAAAAGTCTTGCCTTGTTGCGGACCACACCGCCATTCTCGTCTTGCTTGTTGCGGTACACCCACTTCGTTCCGATGACGTTCTTGTCCTTGGGTCGCTCCTCCAACACCCAAACTTCATTGTGGGTGAAGTTGTTGAGTTCTTCTTGCATGGTCATCATCCAATTTGGATCTTGGAGTGCTTCCTCTATATGAGTGGGTTCTACACATGAAACAAACGAGTAGTGCTCACAAAACGAAGCGACATGGCGAGAACGAGTACTTACTCCCCGTGACGGACTTCCGATGATTTGATCAATCGGATGCGCCTTGGAGATGTGTCCATGCCTCATAAGTGATTGTGAAGCACTTGGTGGTGGTGAAGCATTTTGCTCGTCTTGTGGTTGGACTTGATCTTGGACTTCTTCTTCTTCTTGTTGATGTTGTGTAGCTTGTGAATCTTGCATTGGCAATGGATCATCATCTTTTTCTTCTTCTTCACCAACTTGAGGCGCCATGGAGGTGTTGATGTTGGAATTTGATGCTCCCCCTTGATCATGGCTCTCCTCAACTTCGGGCTTGATGTCTCCAATGGTCATGTTTTTCATGGCTTTCCGTAGAGGCTCATCATCTATATCATCATGACCAAAACTCTCCTCTTGGGATCCATTAGTCTCATCAAACTCAACATCACAACTTTCTTCAACTAACCCGGAGGTTTGGTTGAATACTCGATATGCTTTTGAGTTTGACGCATAACCAAGAAAGATACCAACATCACACCTTCTTTCAAACTTACCGAGCCTTTTCTTGCGGTAGATGTAGTACTTGCACCCGAAGACTCGGAAGTAGTAGATGTTGGGCTTTCTCCCAATGAGGAGCTCATATGGGGTCTTTTGAAGTAGTCGATGAAGATAGACCCTATTAGCGGCATGGCACGCCGTGTTGATCGCTTCGTCCCAAAACTTCTCCGATGTGCCATAGTCATCATGCATTGCTCTAGCAAGGGTGATGAGAGTCTTGTTCTTCCTTTCAACGACACCATTTTGTTGAGGGGTGTATGTGGCCGAAAACTCATGCTTCACGCCTTCACGGTCACACCACTACCCAATGTTGCAGTTCTTGAACTCGGTGCCGTTGTCACTCCGGACCTTGATGATGGGAAGTTGAAATTCCCTTTGAGCACGTTTAGCAAAGGTCTTGAAGACTTTCGGAGTTTCACCCTTGTCACCTAGAAACAATGTCCAAGCATATCTTGAATAGTCATCAACAATAATGAGACAATAGAGGTTACCGCCAAGACTTTGAAATGTGGACGGTCCAAAGAGGTCCATGTGGAGTAGTTCAAGCGGCTTGGAGGTTGACAACATTGTCTTCATTGGGTGGTGTGAAGCAACTTGCTTCCCGGCTTGACAAGCGCTACAAAGATTGTTCTTCTCAAATGTGACATCCTTCATGTCGGTCACCATCCCAAGCTTGAACGACTTCTTGAGCTTGCTCATCCCAATGTGAGCAATGCGTCGATGCCATAGCCATCCCAAACTCGTCTTGGTGAAAAGACAAGAGGTCAAGCTAGCATCCTTGTTGGAGAAGTCCACCAAGTAAAGATGTCCATGCCGAAAGCCTTTGAAGATTAGTTCTTTGCCACTAGTCACTACAACTCCATTCTTGTCAAAGGTGCACGTTAGTCCAAGATCACATAGTTGTGCAACGGAAAGCAAATTGAAACTAAGAGACTTAACATATAGCACATTAGAAATGGACAAATCATGCGAAATAGCAATTTTACCTAAACCAATTACCTTCCCCTTTGAGTTGTCACCAAAGGTGACTTGTTCATGATTGTCGGGGTTCTCTATGGAGGTGAACATACCATCATTGCCGGTCATATGTTGAGTGCACCCGCTATCAAGTACCCAATGCTTTCCTCCGGCTTTGTAGTTCACCTACACACATGAAGTTAGTTTTTGAGTTTAGGCACCCAAGCCAACTTAGGTCCTTGTATGTGTGATACAAGTGATTTTGGGACCGAAAGTTGCTTGGGGAGCTTCCCCTTCATGCCCTTAATGTCTTTGCCGATGAACCTTGCCTTCACCTTGCCACCTACTTTGCTCAAGAGATAGTGGTAATCATTGAAAGTAGATTTGTAGTTAGGAGGCAATTTTGGAGAAGGACGGTTGGGAAGAGGACACTCCCTCGTGTGATGTCCGGTGACCTCACAATGTTGACAATAGGAACCAACTTCTTTGATGAAGCTTGTCCTAAGCTCCGGAGAGGGCACCTTTCCTTTGTTGAGCACCGGGAAGGATCCAAGTCCTCTCTTGTTAAAGCCTTTAGCTTGTTGGTAGAGGATTTCCTTGTGCTTGTCCTCCCCCTTAGAAAGTCTTGCCACACTAGTGCGGAGACTTTCAATCTCGTCCATCAACTCCTTCTCCCTAGGGCTTGCTTTCAACGGCAAAGACTTATCCAACATATTAGTGGCATGTGAAATAGTTGATACTTTGCCATCAAGGGTTTCCTTTTTCATGTTTTTCAATTTTAGTTCAATTGCTTCATAAGCAAGGTTAAGCACTTTATGTTCTTGAACCAAGTCATTGTGCTTTCCCAAGAGTGCTTGGTTTGCTAAGTCAAGCTCATGATGATCAAGCTTGATTTGAGCATTTTCCTCCTCGATTTTCTTGACATGTGATTTGAGCGTGTCATGCTCTTTAAGTATGGTTACATATTTGTCATGCAAATCGAGCTTCGCACTCTCAAGCTTAGCACAAGCTTGTTCAAGTGCCTTAACCTTGCTCTTCTCCCTTTTTATGATGACATGGTATTCATTAATCATAGATGCTAATTCATCGGGGGAGAGCTCATCATCATCATCGCTAGAATCGTCACGTACCTTAGTGTTTGTGACGCCCGGTTCCGAAAATGAACCAAGCTAACGCATATGTGTGCCCAGGATGTTCAACACACATACACGCATGATTCACGAATGATAAACAGATAATTACCACAGCTCAAATTATTAAATAAGTACTCTTATTACATAATTCATTATATCCTCGAATACAAACTCTAATGAATATTAATGACAAGTTCAACTAATGCAGCGGAAATAAACTAATTAAGCAACTAAGCAAACTAAGCAAAAGGGATAGCGCAGCTCCATGCAACACCACAGGCAAAGCTGACGGTAGACATTGCCTAGAACTCCGCATTATCACCATTAAACTCACAATTCTGACCTGCAACTGTTGGGGGGGGGGGGGATTGCAAGAGTGAGTACATGTCGTACTCAGCAAGTGTGGAAAGTATGACATGTGGCTGATTCAAATGACGACAATAATAATGGCAAAGTGCTGAAAAGTACAGTAAAACATTTGAAAAGCAATATATTATATGTATGTGAAGTAAACCCATCATAGTCATAAATAATATCATAATACCAGTCCATAATTCACCATCCTCATCAATAATTCCAGATTTCACCATTGCCAATAACCATATTCAATACCAGAAATAAATCCATAACCATCCATAACCATCACCATAACCATTACCAATACCAAATACCCTCTAATCATGGAAGTTGTCCAGGTGCTCATAACCGGGAGCACGGCTATCATGATAGTTTTATTTGACTCTGCAGAGTTTGTACCTCTTTACCCACGTGTTCGTGATTTCATCACCTTTCAGCGACTAAGAACCTCCCTTATGCCCATGACCCGTCGGTCACATTACACACTTCCGTTGGTGTGTGGCCAAGAGATCACAAAATAACCTTTACAAAGGGATTACTAGCCTATTTAGACCCCACTGAGGTTTCACCGGTAGCGATGCCTCCAACTGAGCACATCTTCAACCAAGGGCCCCCTCTTGAGCCATTCGGATCCCAGGGTAGTCCCACCAATCATCAACAAACCCAATCCGACTACCCCTTCCCCGAGCATCCACAATGGTCCAAACAGCACTAGCAAAGCCCTAATTAATCAGCTACATCGGACCCATACTTGGCCTCGTGGTGGCACTGTAGTCCTGACTTATTCTCGCATGAACCGGTCCTTAGATCTAAAGCAAGCAAACCACCATAACATCCAACCCATCCACATACCAGGCTTGCTTAGATCACCCATTACCATACCATATTGACCAATTCACATTAACCAGAATATCATTAATACATAATTAAATGTGTAGTGTTGGTTTTCCATCCCAATTAATTAAGCGAAGCAAAAAGGTAAAAACCCTTCCCGACTCTCTACCATAAATTCCAGGTGACAAGGGTGGTCAAACAAAACTAGTAAACTTCCTACCATAGGATTCCCGTAAATTTGACACAAGCATGCAAGTTCGCAAACAAAACATTTATTTTAAAATAGGATCAATATGCTTCAAGGACACTTGCCTTGCTCCGGCGGATGGGGTTGCTCAAGCGCTTCAAAGTCTTGATTTTGGAAATCCTCGTATGCGGCCTCTTGAGCACGTTCCTCTACGCGTGATCATACATACAAGAGAACATATACAATCAACATGATGCACACACATTAATCAACATGCGATGATATGCATGCATGCATAATTCAATAATTAATTAACTACGGTTGTTTATTAATTAGATGCAACTAGTTCATACGTGTTCATATGAGTTTACGGGGGTTTTAGGGTGGATTAATGCTGCTGAAAATAAAATTATGGTGCAACTAAAATCAATTCACGTCCATTAGATTCAATATGGTCGCTAAAATTTGCATCGGGAACATGGACCACCGTAGATGCGATGGCTTCGATGATCGCGGGATGGGGACAATGCGTAGATGAAGTAGATGCGCAGGGTCCTTCGGCGGCACGACGACGGCGACGATCTCCGGTGGATGACGGTACCCTCCTCTTTTTCTTCCTCTTCTTCCCCTCTTTTTTTTCTCCCTTTTCTTCCCCTGGCGGCGCAGCCTCTGGTCTCCTCTGTTTCTTTTCTTCCTGGCGGCATGGCTTTCTTTCCCCTGGTGGCGGCGCGGTTTCTGGGATCGAGAAAAATACGAAGCCTTCGGCTTCTTTTATAGAAGGGCGCTAGGGCCGGTGCGGGAGCGGGAGGCCGGGGCCAATCGCGCGTGTGGTACGGGAGGCGGGAATCGCGCATGGGGCTGGGCGGGAATCCCGGGCGCGGGAGGTGGGCGTGCGGGGCGTGGGGCCCGGGGGTCGCGCGGCGCGGAGTCGCGCGTATTGCGTGGGGCGGCTGGTGTCGGGGCAGGCGGCGGGGTGGGCCAGGCGGCGGGGCCTCAGGGCGCTGCGAGGCGCCCAGGCGGGGCTGCGTCGGTGCGTGGCCGGCTGGGCCGGTCGGCGGCCTGGCCGGCGGTAAATGGTTTTTTTTTCTTTTTTTTCTTTTCTCTTTTTTTTTATAAATATATTACTATTTATTAATTTTATATTTTTTTATTTATCTTATTCATTTTATTTATTATTATTTATTTATATAATTTATTTATATATATGTTTCTTTTATATATATATATTATTAATTATTATTTATCTATACTTATTCCTTAATACATGTTTTAGGCTATAATTATTATTTTCTATTTCTTCTTTTTGCTACACCATATATGTATGTTTTATCTTTTCTTTTATTCTTTTATCCCACTAATGTTTAATGCATGATCATGTATGCAATGCATGATGCGAAAATTTAGGGTGTTACAAACCTACCCCCCTTAAAGTGAATCTCGCCCTCGAGATTCGACAGCGTGGAGAAAAGATGCGGGAATTCTGCCTTCAGGTCTTCTTCACGTTCCCACGTAGCTTCGGCTTCTGTATGGTGTTTCCATTGCACTTTGCACCAACGGATCCTCTTATTTCTTGTGACCCTTTCCTTCACGTCCAAGATCTTGATAGGTTGCTCGACATAAGACAAATCCTCCTGAAGTTCTAACTCGTCCATCGGCACTTGTTCTTCCGACACTCTGAGACACTTCTTGAGTTGAGACATGTGAAACACATCATGTACGTCTAAAAGATGAGCTGGCATCTCCAACTTATATGCTACTTCTCCTCTTTTGTCCAAAATCTGGAATGGTCCAATATAGCGAGGTGCGAGCTTGCCTCTTATGTTAAACCTCTTATGACCTCTCATAGGTGACACCTTGAGGTAAACAAAATCTCCTATTTCAAAGGCTAATTTCCTTCTCCTATTGCTCGCATAGCCTTTTTGTCTTGATTGGGCAGCAACTCAAGTTTTCACGAATTATCTGGACTTGCTTTTCGGCTTCTTGCAACACATCCGGACCAAATACTTGAGTTTATCCTGCCTCATTCCAGAATAAAGGTGTCCTACACTTCCTCCCATAAAGCGCTTCATATGGTGACATTTTCAAGCTTGCTTGATAACTATTATTGTATGAAAATTCCGCGTATGGCAAGCTTTTGTCCCAACTTTTCCCATGCTTCAAAGCACAAGCTCTTAACATGTCCTCCAAAATCTGATTTGTCCTCTCGGTTTGTCCGTCCGTTTGAGGATGATATGCTGAACTAAAATTCAACCTCGTTCCCAAAGATTCATGCAATTTTTGCCAAAATCTGGAGGTAAATTGAGAACCTCTATCTGAGAGTATCTTCTAGGGACTCCATGTCGACACACAATATGCTCCATGTATATTTCGGCCAATCGTGCAACTGTATACTTGGTCTTCACAGGGACAAAATGAGCTGACTTGGTTAAGCGATCCACAATTACCCAAATTGAGTCATACCCGGACTGAGTACGCGGTAACCCAACTATGAAGTCCATTCCAATTTCTTCCCACTTCCATTCTGGAATCTTCAACGGTTGCAATAATCCGACTGGCCTTTGATGTTCCGCCTTGACTCGTTGGCACACATCACACAGTGCTACGTATTCAGCTATGTCCTTTTTCATGCTATCCCACCAATAGCAAGTCTTCAAGTCCTTGTACATCTTTGTACAACCAGGGTGAATTGAGTAAGGCGAGTCATGTGCCTCCTTTAATATTGTCTCCCGAATATGCTTTACATTAGGCACAACGATCCTCTTTCCAAGCCATAAGGTACCATGTTTGTCTTCATCAAATCTGAATTCTCTCCCTTCCTCGATCCTTTCCTTGATTTCCTTGATCTCCTCATCCGTGGTTTGTGCTTCTCGAATTTCTTGCTCCAAGGTCGGATTTAACTCCATCATCTCCATCTCATTTACAAACCCGAGGTTCAACCATTCAAACTCCTTACATAACTCAGACGGTAACTCTCGAACTGTAAGTTGATGGCTTACTCCCTTTCTACTCAAAGCATCGGCCACTACATTGGCTTTTCCCGGATGATAGTTGATTCCCACATCATAATCCTTGATGAGCTCCAACCATCTTCGTTGCCTCAAATTCAGATCTGTCTGTGTGAAAATATACTTAAGACTCTTGTGATCCGTATAAATTTCACACCTATGTCCAAGAATATAGTGTCTCCAAATCTTCAATGCATGCACCACGGCTGCAAGTTCAAGATCATGCGTAGGGTAATTCTGCTCATGTTTCTTCAATTGTCTTGACGCATAGGCGACCACTTGACCTTCTTGCATCAATACACATCCAAGTCCTTGTCTTGATGCATCACAATAGATGTCGAAACTCTTGCTTACATTCGGTAATACTAACACCGGCGCGGTTGTCAACCTTTTCTTTAACTCCTCAAAGCTATCCTAACAAGCTTGAGTCCATCGGAATGCCTTCCCTTTCATGAGTAATTCGGTCATAGGCTTGGCTATTTTGGAGAAATCCTTGATGAATCGGCGGTAATATACAAGCATTCCAAGGAAACTCCGAATTTCCTTGACATTCTGTGGCGGCTCCCACTTCAACACGTCTCTCACCTTTCCGGGGTCAACTGATACTCCTCCTCCTGAGATTATATGACCCAGAAATGGCACCTCCTTCAACCAAAACTGGCACTTGCTGAACTTGGCATACAATTGATGCTCCCTCAATTTCTGCAACGTAAGCCTCAAGTGTTCCTCATGTTCCTTTTCATCCTTTGAGTAGATCATAATATCATCAATAAACACCACAACGAACTTGTACAAGTACTCCATGAAGACTTTATTCATGAGGTACATAAAGTAGGCAGGCGCATTTGTCAATCCAAAAGACATCACAGTGTACTCATAAGATCCATACCGTGTCCTAAAAGTTGTCTTGGGTATGTCCGATGGTCTAATCTTCATTTGAAAGTAACCTGACCTCAAATCAATCTTGGAAAACACACAAGCACCTTTCATCTGATCAAACAAATCCTCTATACAGGGCAAGGTATACTTGTTCTTGATTGTTACCTCGTTGAGAGCTCGGTAATCCACACACATCCTTTGGGATCCATCCTTCTTGTCCACGAATAGAACGGGCGCTCCCCAAGGTGAAGAGCTTGGGCGAATAAAACCCTTCTCTAATTGCTCTTGAATCTGTTTCTTGAGCTCCGCTAATTCCATAGGAGGCATCCTATACGGCCTCTTAGCTATAGGTGCAGTTCCAGGTATTAAATCAATAACAAACTCAATGTCTCGATCAGGCGGCATACCTGGCAACTCTTCCGGAAACACATCCAAAAATTCACACACTACCGGAATCTCCTCAATTGCGGCACCGTCCATATGATTCAATTCCAATTTCTTCGGTGCGGTTTGAGATGCTTCAAATTCTACGGTGATCCCTTCCTCATTAGTCAACTTCACCGTCTTTGTGGCACAATCAATAACTCCATTGTGCTTCCTCAACCAGTCAGCGGCTGCTCCAACTAGTTGATGTGATGCAAAGAGAACCTTCTCCCTATCAGTGCACTGGACAATAGCAAGTTTCTTCTCAACAGACTTCAGCCAATCATCAGCTTCCATTGGGTCTGTGGCTTGAGCAAAGGTTGGCGGCCTAGCCCTCATGAACTCTCCCAATCGGTTATGAGGAGGTGGGGGTGGCGGTGGAGGCATGTAGGGTTGATTGTTGATATTGCCAGCCTGCAGCTGTCCCATAGTCTGTATCATGGTCTGCATGAGCTGGTTTTGCATGGCCAATAGCTGCTCGATGTTGATACCTCCCTAAGTAGATCCTTGTCCAATATTGTTTTGAGGCACTCCATGGTTCTCCTCCTCACCATTGACATCCCTCTGATTGCGAGTCCTCACCATCTGAAGGAGAGCAATAGGTAAGAATTTAGAAGCGTCCCCAACTATATGCATCAAGGGATATGAAGCTAACCAATTAGCTACACTAGCCTAGGTGGACATGGCAATGCTAAGGCATCCCAAAATCCTCTATTAAGCACACAAGCAAATAATATATATAGCAAACAGCACTCCAAGCAAAACACATCGATTCCTGAGTGCTCCTATGTGCTCTAAGTTGTCCATTCTATCTAGGATGCGTCCTACGGTCAACCTGTGGCTCTGATACCAATCTGTGACGCCCGGTTCCGAAAATGAACCAAGCTAACGCATATGTGTGCCCAGGATGTTCAACACACATACACGCATGATTCACGAATGATAAATAGATAATTACCATAGCTCAAATTATTAAATAAGTACTCTTATTACATAATTCATTATATCCTCGAATACAAACTCTAATGAATATTATTGACAAGTTCAACTAATGCAGCGGAAATAAACTAATTAAGCAACTAAGCAAACTAAGCAAAAGGGATAGCGTAGCTCCATGCAACACCACAGGCAAAGCTGACGGTAGACACGGCCTAGAACTCCGCATTATCACCATTAAACTCACAATTCTGACCTGCAACTGTTGGGGGGGATTGCAAGAGTGAGTACATGTCGTACTCAGCAAGTGTGGAAAGTATGACATGTGGCTGATTCAAATGACGACAATAATAATGGCAAAGTGCTGAAAAGTAGAGTAAAACGTTTGAAAAGCAATATATTATATGTATGTGAAGTAAACCCATCATAGTCATAAATAATATCATAATACCAGTCCATAATTCACCATCCTCATCAATAATTCCAGATTTCACCATTGCCAATAACCATATTCAATACCAGAAATAAATCCATAACCATCCATAACCATCACCATAACCATTACCAATACCAAATACCCTCTAATCATGGAAGTTGTCCAGGTGCTCATAACCGGGAGCACGGCTATCATGATAGTTTTATTTGACTCTGCAGAGTTTGTACCTCTTTACCCACGTGTTCGTGATTTCATCACCTTTCGGCGACTAAGAACCTCCCTTATGCCCATGACCCGTCGGTCACATTACACACTTCCGTTGGTGTGTGGCCAAGAGATCACAAAATAGCCTTTACAAAGGGATTACTAGCCTATTTAGACCCCACTGAGGTTTCACCGGTGGCGATGCCTCCAACTGAGCACATCTTCAACCAAGGGCCCCCTCTTGAGCCATTCGGATCCCAGGGTAGTCCCACCAATCATCAACAAACCCAATCCGACTACCCCTTCCCCGAGCATCCACAATGGTCCAAACAGCACTAGCAAAGCCCTAATTAATCAGCTATGCCGCACCCATACTTGGCCTTGTGGTGGCACTGTAGTCCTGACTTATTCTCGCATGAACCGGTCCTTAGATCTAAAGCAAGCAAACCACCATAACATCCAACCCATCCACATACCAGGCTTGCTTAGATCACCCATTACCATACCATATTGACCAGTTCACATTAACTAGAATATCATTAATACATAATTAAATGTGTAGTGTTGGTTTTTCCATCCCAATTAATTAAGCGAAGCAAAAAGATAAAAACCCTTCCCGACTCTCTACCATAAATTCCAGGTGACAAGGGTGGTCAAACAAAACTAGTAAACTTCCTACCATAGGATTCCCGTCAATTTGACACAAGCATGCAAGTTCACAAACAAAACATTTATTTTAAAATAGGATCAATATGCTTCAAGGACACTTGCCTTGCTCCGGCGGATGGGGTTGCTCAAGCGCTTCAAAGTCTTGATTTTGGAAATCCTCGTATGCGGCCTCTTGAGCACGTTCCTCTACGCGTGATCATACATACAAGAGAATATATACAATCAACATGATGCACACACATTAATCAACATGCGATGATATGCATGCATGCATAATTCAATAATTAATTAACTACGATTGTTTATTAATTAGATGCAACTAGTTCATACGTGTTCATATGAGTTTACAAGGGTTTTAGGATGGATTAATGCTGCTGAAAATAAAATTATGGTGCAACTAAAATTAATTCACGTCCATTAGATTCAATATGGTCGCTAAAATTCGCATCGGGAACATGGCCTACCGTAGATGCGATGGCTTTGATGATCGCGGGATGGGGACAATGTGTAGACGAAGTAGATGCGCAGGGTCCTTCGGCGGCACGACGATGGCGACGATCTCCGGTGGACGACGGTACCCTCCTCTTTTTCTTCCTCTTCTTCCCCTTTTTTTTCTCCCTTTTCTTCCCCTGGCGGCGCACCCTCTGGTCTCCTCTGTTTCTTTTCTTCCTGGCGGCGTGGCTTTCTTTCCCCTGGTGGCGGCGCGGTTTCTGGGATCGGGAAAAATACGAAGCCTTTGGCTTCTTTTATAGTAGGGCGCTAGGGCCGGCGCGGGAGCGGGAGGCCGGGGCCAATCGCGCGTGCGGTACAGGAGGCGGGAATCGTGCAAGGGCTGGGCGGGAATCCCGGGTGCGGGAGGTGGGCGTGCGGGGCGTGGGGCCCGGGGGTCACGCGACGCGGAGTCGCGCGTTCGGCGCGGGGTGGCTGGCGTTGGGGCAGGCGGCGGGGTGGGCCAGGCGATGGGGCCTCGGGGCGCTGCGAGGCGCCCAGGCGGGGCTGCGTTGGTGCGTGGCCGGCTGGGCCGGTCGGCGGCCTGGCCGGCGGTTGGTGGTTTTTTTTCTTTTTTTTTTCTTTTCTCTTCTTTTTTTTATAAATATATTACTATTTATTAATTTTTTATTTTTTTATTTATCTTATTCATTTTATTTATTTATGTATTTATATATATAACTTATTTATATATATGTTTCTTTTATATATATATATATTATTATTAATTATTATTTATCTATACTTATTCCTTAATACATGTTTTAGGCTATAATTATTATTTTCTATTTCTTCTTTTTGCTACACCATATATGTATGTTTTATCTTTTCTTTTATTCTTTTATCCCACTAATGTTTAATGCATGATCATGTATGCAATGCATGATGCGAAAATTTAGGGTGTTACAGTGTTACCTTTTGCCATGAGGCACATAGGAGGTGGACGAAGAGGTGAGTTATCCTTGTTGACGATGGCAAGGCCCGCCAAGTTTTCTTCATCTTCACTCTCTTCGTTGCTTGACTCTTCATCCGTGATCCACTCATTTGCCTCGCACATGAAGACCTTTTGAGGCCCTCTTCTTTTCTTTGGAAAGAGCTTGATCTTCTTGCCTTTGTCAAATTTCTTCTTTCCAAAGGAGCGCTTGGGTTTGACCTCTTCTTCATCTTCATCACTTTCTTCTAGCTTTCGATACTTTCCCTTGTGGTTGTCCTTCCTCTTGTCCGGTCTTGGACAATCATATGATATGTGGCCTTGATCACCACAATTATAGCATGTCTTGTTTTCATCTTTTCTTGGGAGGAAGGCTTTCTTCTTGGGATCAAAAGAGTATCCCTTCTTTGCGATCTTGGAGTTTAGACGTGAGAATTTTCTCATCATCAACGCAAGCTCATCATCGTCTTCTTCGCTTGTTGATTGCTCTTCTTCACTTGAGCTAGGCTCAACCACTTTCTTCTTTTTGGGAGTTTTCTTCTTGGTTGAAGCCTTGAGAGCAATAGTTTTTGATGATGACTCCTCTATCATTCCAAGTACGCTCATCTCATGAGCATGAATTTCTCCAATGAGCTCCGAAACTTCAATGTTGTCAAGTGACTCTTTTTGGAGCATTGAATTGATAATGTTGTACTTGGGCTTGGGTAGAAGCATGAGGATCTTGCGGTTGATAAGTCCCTTACCAAGAGAAGCAATGTCAAGTGCGTTAATCTCCTCAATGAGCACATTTAAACGAGAAAACATTTGGTTAACATTCTCATGAGGAAGCATTTTGAATTCATCATACTTGGATTTAAGCAAGTGATATTTGAGTTCTTTAACACGAGATGAGCCTTCATTTATTTCAATTAAACATGCCCAAATTTCACAAGCTTTCTCTTTACTAGAAATTCTAGCAACTACGTCTTGACTTATGCATTCATAGATAGCATTTCTAGCCTTAGCATCCCATTTTAGTTGATCACCAACATAATTAAGATCTCCAAACCCCGCATGGGTCGCTTCCCAAACTTCGGGAGCAATAGCCTCTAGGTAGGCACGCATGCGTGCTTTCCAATAGGCAAAGTTCTTGCCCTCGAAGGTAGGAACCGAACCCCCATTCTTGGCCATTTTAGCTCTCTAGCGGTGAGGCTAGAATGATCCAATGAGCAACAAGGCTCTGATACCAATTGTAAGGATCGAAACGCCCAAGAGGGGGGGTGAATTGGGCCTTCTTTCAAATTTTAAGGTAATTAAAAGCTAACAACTTAAATCCCAATTCCCTATGCGATTAATCTATGCAATCAATGTAAATTAAAGTTGCGGAATGAAGATTGCATAAATGTAAAAAGGGAGAGGGATGCAAACGCTCAAAGGACACGGAGTTTATCCCGTGGTTCGGCAAGATCACAAGGATCTTCCTACATCCACGTTGTGGCACCCACCGAAGGGTTTTGCCACTCCCAAGTCACCGAGACAAGGGCGTCTTCACTATTCTTCTCCGTTCGCCAACCTTGGCAAGGTGGAGCTCAAGCCTTGTACACTTTGAATCCTCCGGGCTTCCACAATCCTCTTGGCAAGCTCCGGAAGTCACACACACCAAGGGACACTCCCTTATGGCTCTCACTACACTAGAGACTCCAATCACCAAGAATGGAGGCGCACAAGCACTATCTCTAGTTAGTTCTAGCCTATCTCTTGGTGTACAAATGATGAACAATGATGTGAAAGTGGTAGCTCTATGTCTTGAATGCTCTAGGATGTGTAGAGTATGTCTGGGCTTCAAGTCTTGTCGATTTGACAGGTTGAAGGGGTATAAATAGCCAGCCTCCACGAAATAGTCGTTGGAAAAGTAGGCTGACATCACTGCTCTGCGAACACCAGATGATCCGATGTCTCCCCTTCAGTTATCATCGGTCAAAGCCAAATTAGCTGATGTCACTGTGTCAGATATGACCGTTGTTAGACCGATGTTGACCTGTCTTCTCATCGGATGATCCGATGGCTCTTCCTCCAGAATTTGCTTGATCTTGATACTTACTGGAGTGATCGACCGATGTGTGTAATTCTGCACATCGGATGATCTGATGCTTCACTTGGTCCAATGGTATTGCAAACTGTGATGATGGACCGATGTCACTGAGCCATTCACATCAGATGATCCGGTGAGTTCTTTGCTCTGGGGTCTTCTTCTTCTGTTGACACAACTCGACCGATGCAGTCAACTCAGAAAACATCGGATGATCCGGTGTGTTCAATTTGTTGACTTCGAGTTGTTTTGAGTTGTTCTTTTGGAATTTGAACTTGTGACCTCTTTGATACTTTGTTTGAAGTGTTGTTCTGATAGTCTTCAAGCATTGAGTGATGTCAAGTTAGAGCTTTCACTTCTTGTCTTCATATGATTCGATCTGATCTCATTGGTTGATTTTATATGGGTCTCCAATGTAATTTTGATTTCATTTGATTGAGTGATTGTTGGGACCTTGCATTCACAAATTCATTAGTAATATCGAATGGTTGTCATTAATCACCGAAACCGTACCTCATGGGGCCTAGATGCTTTCAGAGGATTCGCACAAATCTGATTGTTTAATTAATACTTAGTATGCTCTTGGATTTACTTCTTTTGCAACACACAACTCACGTCAATGTGTTTGGCGATACATTTGATTTGTTGCCTCAGAAGTACATGATCTTAGGTGGTTCTATGTTGTCAACCACACTTAACCCGAGTTTTCATATAGTGTCTGCTTAGTGGTCTCATCACTAATTTAGTATACATCATTCACAATGCAGTGACTTTAGGTTTGGAGCTAGTTCCTCAACAAAGCTCCTACTGCGAGTGTTATTTTACGAATGGGGATTTTAACTACACATCTCGCAGAAACTTAGTTTTAATGATCCATGGTTCATTAAAATACTAATCTTATCATGATACCTTAGTTAATTGCATAACTGCAGATTAACTCTTATTTCCATTCCAAAACCTTGGATTGGACTAACTTTTGCCAAAATAACCCAGTTACTTAGTTTATGTCAAGGTGACTAATTGTTTGAGCAACTTAAAAACTTCTCGACAGTAGAAGTCCTTGGAACCTTATTTTTGTTCGAACATTCTCTAATTGATTCCAATACTAATTAACCTTGACTTTTCTGAGCATGCTATTTATTTGCATACACGTCATACTTTTCAAGTATAACTCAAGTATGCCTTATGAGCTTAATGCCCCTTAACGTCAAAATCGGAGGATAAATACTGAATGGTAAATCAGCATGATTACTTGTAAGTAACATGTCATTTACAAAGTATGAAACTAAATTTTCCTCCTTGTTTGTGATAACCCAAACTTACTTATTGATTTATTGAACATGAGATACTCATTGCCGACAAGGCCTTATTTAGTCCATGAATAAAATGAACTGTCTTAACTTGTATCTCTATGTACCTTATGCTTAATGACAACACCTTTAAGTTGTGTCACATAAACGTTCTTATATATATCCCATTTAAGAAACGTCATTATTACATCCGTACGATGTAATACTAAGTCATAATGTGTTACTAATATTCAATCGGTTCTTAACGAATCGATAGTTGAGACATTATGAGAACAATTAATGTTCTTAATGTCTCCTTAACGAAAAACGACATTTTCCTCTGGAGTCACGTTTACTAATGTGGACCCATTACGATTTACTGTTTTGGCTCCTTTAGGAATGTCGACTAAGTACAAACTTTATTAGCTTATTTCAAATGAGGTAGGATCACCCTACATTTGAATATGGATCTTATTACGAGATCCACTTATTAACACATTATTTACTAATCGAGGCGATTGTTGCTCTTCATCTTTAGCGGAAACTAATAATAGGCTAACTGAAATGCTTCTGTGAGACATAAGTCTTACTATTTATGTCAATGAAGAGCTAACAAAAGGTGTTTAGACAATAGTGTTGTCTCAACAACAGCAGGTATCGTGATAAACGGTTCTTGAATCATGAAAGTAAGTGTATGCACCCACTTCTCCTCATAATCGTCATCTCAGATTACCTTACTCCCCTAATTTTAGCATCTATTGCTTTCATTGAACTAAGCGTCGATAAAGACGGTGGAAACAATGTTAGCTTACTGAATTGCCAATCAAGATGACTACTTACTGATGTTTGGGCTAATCAACTTAACGACAACCCCATATAAGATATTTAATGAGGGTTTATGTCTTGTCCTTATCTAATATGGTGTTATTAGACACCAACTATTTAATTTTTGATGTAACATTTGAATAGAGGTTTTTAAGCCTTGACTCATGAGCTAATTGACTAAGTTGAAGGACGTCACATATTTCTAATTCAATATGGGGTATACCGATCGTATTACTCCCCATCACGATCGGATCTTAGTGAATATATTCTGAATTTTGTTTATGCATTCGCTAATGTATTATTAATCTAAGTGGAGAATAATCGATTAAGAAACACTCCAATCAATTCTACCCCTCAAAATATGGTCTATCGATGTAGTACCATTATTTCGAAATTGTTTCTGGATCGATTCTTATGCGCTTGTCGAAACACTTAGTTTGATGATATAGATTTGATATATCTTCATGCGAGGACAAAAAACGTCTTGTCGGATGGCAAGACACACAACTTATTGTTAACTAATTTAGCCCAAAAGGCTTACAAGTCTGAATAGTCCATGCATGAAACTAATACAAATTTCTCTAAATGAGGGTGTATAAAGCATCATACTTGAAACAAAAGTACAAAGCCATGAAATACTAATGGGAGTTCTAAGTTGGCTTTTACTTCGGCTTCGTGGTCATTAGTGACTTTAACGACCCTTATCCCTCCTCTTATAATCCTCCTCATATTTAATCTCTGCACAAATTTTGCACAATTGCAACTAAGTCAATCTAACAAGTAGATCGAAAATGTACTGACAACAGGGAATTCTGAACTAAGTATTACCCTTCTTATGACACCATTTGAGGAAGCCTACGCAATCCTTCTGGTAATGTCCTTCTTGTTTGCAAAAGTAGCACCTAATTTTGTCTATCTTCACATTCTATTGAGAAGAATGTGTCCACGAAATCTTATTTTTGCCCTTATGATTTCCATTAGTGCGGTTGACTGGGTCAACGTCACTAAGGGACTTAGTGGTGCTAGCAACCTGTTTCTCAATCTCGTTGAGGTACTGAGTAGCGGTGTCGCATTTGAAAATTGCTTCTCGAATAGCCTTAGTGATGGAACCATTAATTATCATCAAAATCAGCTTATTTGAGTGGTCCCATTTAGCTAGCTCGTTCTCATACATGTGCATGAGACTAAGGAATTGTCACTTCCTCAACTCAAAAGACTCATCAGTCTCTCCAGTCATAGACATAGGAACCTGAGGCTTAGTAGGTGAGGCTCTGATCAGTGCCACATCTAATTTGGAGACTGCCAAAGCAATCCTGAGCTTCTCTCTCCATGAGTCATAATTAGCTTCGTTAAGAGGCTCAATGATAGAGAGATAACTGAGTACTGAACTGATGATGGAGGAGTCATCTGAATGAAAAACTAATTAACATTAGTGAATGCATAATAAAACTTAGTAATAAACTGAAATCATAGGAAATTTTGTCTTTCACGTCGGCTACTCGAACAAAATTTTCTATTATACTAATGTAAGAAACTTAGGAAGAAGAATCATCATATTTTGTCTTTCAACAAAATACGAGATTCACTGATTAAAAACATAGTTAACTTTTGTCTTTCACGTTGGCTACTCGAACAAAAGTTTTTATTGACTAATTATTGTCACATTTTGTCTTTCAACAAAATACGACATTCACTAATTAACTTATGAAACATAGTAAACTTTGTCTTTCACGTTGGCTACTCAAACAAAGTTTTCTAGATACTGAGTGAGAATGTTATATTTTGTCTTTCACGTTGGCTACTCGAACAAAATACAACATTCATGACCTAGAGCATGGCAAAATTTTATTTTTTTTACGTTGGCTACTCAAGTAAAATTTTCCATACAACTGAGAACATAGTAATTTTATCGTTCACATTGGTTACTTAACAAAATTACTATGATACTGAATATCACAGTGGAAGCTTATTTACTAAGTAGACATGCTGAATATGTGAGACATAATAAAATTTCACAATAAAATAATAGACTGAGCATAAACATAAATTCATCATAATTAAATAAATTATTGAAAAATACAATATAATGCTTATAGAAAATAAATACCTTACTTATTGCTTAATAATTCTTATCTTAGCACTAATTTGATTTTAGCCCAAAACTAAAATCTCTAAGAAATAATTGCCCTTGTACTAAAATTAATAAATGTCATTTCATGACCAAAATAAAATAAAAAATAAAAATAACTAAAGTACTAATTTATTTTCTGAAAATTAGAAAAATACTAATAAAAACTTACTGCAAATTTTGGCCTATAAAGCCTTAATTATGGCCCAGTCCACTGAAAATAATAGTGCTAAAAGAATGATTTTGGGTGGCCCTAAAAACTTTGGAAACAACCCACTAATCAATTTGGGTCCAGAGGCCCACTAATTATTTACTGGAAATTCCCACAAAAATAAAAAGAAAATTGGCCCAAGGGCTCAGCCTTTCTGCTAAAGAGGCCCAAAGCCCAAACTGAAAACCGTGGAAAAATCAGAAAATGGAAAAGAGAAAAACCCGACCTAGAGGCCCGACCTCCCCACTGATTCGGCCCAAAGGCCCGTTAACTAAATTAGGGGTAAATCAACTAAAACTAAACGGCGGCCCATGCGGCCTTCGTGCACGCCCGCCTGGGTTGTGAATCCCACTAAAAGGCGCCGACACCCCCAAGCTGTTCGATTTGGATCTAACAGCCGATAGCACTTGATTCTATTTAACTAAGGTTGATCACATTCGTGGATCTATGATCCAACGGCTGAGGTGCGATCACGGATGAACAAAAAACGGAGCCGCCTCAGGGAAACCCTAATTTCACTTGCACCAAGCCTGATCCCCTCCCTTCCTCCACCGGCCGAGCCACCAGAGGGTAAAGAGAGTGAGGCTAGAAGCAATGACCGGCACGGTGGGTCTCTCCGGCATCGTCGCGGCCACCCGCTAGCGCGTGCGCGCTCCCCGCAAAAGGGAGCTCGCCGCTCGGTGTTTTGCCGTTGACCGGCCTGCTATCGAGAGTACCCCACCGCCTAAAAGCGCTCGGGTTAGGATTAGCTTGCTGGAATCCTTGGGTTCCACGGTGAGTCCCTTCCCCGGCGATGCTAAGATCCGGCGACGCTCATGTGGCCCTCTTGCCGGCGTGCGCCGCTCACCGTTGGGTGAGCGTGCCGCCGTTAAGCGGCCCGTTTGGGCTGCCTTGATGCTGGCTGAGTCAAGCCATGTCTTGGTGCTGCTATGAGGAGTCGATCCAAGAACCGAGCGGAGAAGAACAACTTCGGGTAGCAAGAAGCTTCGGCATGAAGAGTCCAGATTCAAGCTAAGGTGGTGGACCAGCCACCCCCACCGAAGACCTCGCGCGAGGACTTCCAGTGTTGTGGTGCGATGAGTTCCCCAGCGAGCACAAGGCCCAATCAGAGAAGAAAATCGGCACAAAACTTAGGTTAGAACTAAAATCCCCTTTCCTGATTTTTGAAGTTAATCAAATTTGGTACCGAGTTCAACTTATTTGATCCAAATCGGATTTGATTGTGAGTTTGGATCCTAATTTTGGGTTCAGGAACCCTAATTATGAAACTAATTTGGGATTAGTGACCCTAATCCCCTAATTTGATTCGATTTCGGGTTTAATCCAAAACCCTAGATTCTAATCTCCTCCTGCTAATTTCTTTTATTTAACTGAGTCTTAGTTGATCAATCAAGATCAAGTCAGAGGAAGAAACTGAGTTAGCCGAAAATCCTAAACCATATAGGGTGGCTCTGATTACCATTGATGAATTTTGAGGTGCAGTGCTAATGCCCTAATGGTGGTTAGAGTTTGGCCTTAGTGTTAACAGAGACATGATCAACAGAACACTAGCGATCATCGAGTATGTGAAGAACAAAGAGGGAAACACACGCACCTGAGCTCATACCTTGTTGTGATGACGAAGAAGCATCCATGGAGCTTGTATGTCGACGGTGAAGTGCAGCGAGGCGACGTGGCCTCGTTGGGGAAGCCTTCCCCGGATTTCTCCCTCGAGCGATCGGAGCTCCTTAGATTAGTACTGATTTCGTGATTAGATTAGTCTCCAATTATGAGAGCAGGGCTCTCCTTATATAGGGTGAGAGGACACCTGAGGGGGCCCACCCCAAACCGAAATTGGTTGGGATTCTATCCCCGATCAGGATAAGGGAGAGAGAGAGAGAGACCGGGTTGGTTACAAAAGTAACCAACCCCTAATTATCCTTTGATCACCTTAATTAATTTCTAACACCTCTGTCCTCAAAAGTTTGTCGCTTTGTAGTTCATCAACTCCTATCTGGTTTTTTTAGGACGTTACAAAAAAAGAGCAGGACCGGAGGGAGTAGATATTTTTGTCAAAATTCATGGCAAAATCCATCTCAAATGATAATATCAGCATATTACTAGTATCAGCATAAACTACCATCTTTTCAGATGACAAAAGTAGCATAGTCAACAAGAATGAGCCACAATTAGATTGCAATAAAAACTAAATGAGCAACTTGGATATAGCAAAAAGACATGACATCAGATGCCACTATCTCCAAGTTCCAAAACATGAGCCACAATCAGATTGCAATAAGAGCTACTCCCTCCGTCCCAGAGAGATTGTCTTTCTGACTCTTTGGAAGTGTCCCACAAAGATTGTCGTTTTGGACTCATCAATGTAGTAGTTAAGATGGGAATTCAACAACCCACCAATGCATGCTTTCTTTGAGCGCAGTTTCCCCAAAAAATGCATTGAACTGACCAGCTTTATAAGGGCACATGCGTCATTTATCACCTTCCCTAATATGTCTGAAAAATGCTAAAACGACAATCATTCTGGGACGGAGGGAGTAGTGAACAACTTGGATATGACAAAAAGACATGACATCAGATGCCACTATCTCCAGCTCCCAAAGCACGAGCCATAATTAGATTGCAATAAAAAGTAGACGAAGAACATTGATATAGCAAAAAAAAAAAGAACATGATCATGCACCAGATGCCACTATCTCCAGATCCCAAAACATGAGTACCTGGTCGATCATGGTCTTACCGTGGTACAGATTTAGAGATAAACCCATGACTTATTTCCATGTTTTGATAGGATCAAGCTGGAGTTGGAGGAATGGCCATAAGAAGATGGAAAATAAAATAGAAATCCAACAAGTTGAACTACATGACCCCAGGAAACCCTTCAAATTAATACCCAACATCAACACAAAACTGAAGCCTAAAATATGCATTCGAGCTATGCCTGTATCTGCTTCCCTTCCTTATCATGCCTCTCTTATCAAGGTGAGCTTGAAGCACAGTTGTATCTCAACCTGTAACTGGAAAGCAATGGTTCTAGGTATCCAAAAAAATCAGTCTACTTGAACATTTCCACACACTGAAGCACCCATACAAGTACCTCAGATTGGTAAAATCAGCCATAATCATGTAGAGGCACTAGACAGAAAGATCAAATCATATTAAACCCACCACACACATTCCCATATTTCATAGTATCAAATAGCAACGGATCAATAAAGAGGTTTGATCAGGATAGTAACACATAAAGTTCAAATTAACTGACTCGGCCATATTCAATACTCCTCTACGCTTCTGTTGTTGTCGCTGACTAAATCAATTAGCTAAGCAACAACAACAAAATTAGAATAAAGGGAGTACAAAATTCAGCCAAAGCTTACACACAAAAAAGACTCATCCTGCTGATGTAGTTGAAATCTGCTGTCTCCGTGGGAACTTCAGGACATCCTGGCGACGAACCTTGATTTTAGCCAACTAGCGCCAGTTCCAGCTTGGTTTCATCATCTGCATAAGGCAATATTTTTCACATTCTATCACATGTATGCAACAGAATTATCATGTACTCCCTCTTGGTTCGAAA
Organism: Tuctoria greenei; assembly: GCA_036927565.1. Lineage (NCBI taxonomy): Eukaryota > Viridiplantae > Streptophyta > Magnoliopsida > Poales > Poaceae > Tuctoria > Tuctoria greenei. Next base: position 149,556,931 of record JAYESD010000009.1, read on the forward strand.
TATTTGTCATCGTTTAGTTCAACTAACCAAACTAACCGATGACAAATATTTCGAACCAGGGGGGAGTACACACAAAAGCTTTTGCACTGATTTCACTAAGAAGTTGATGTTGTACAGACGGTTGAGAAATGTAAGAGAATTAAACTGATGAAGCAATACAAAAAGGAAGCAACAAGTCTACTGGAAAGAAATGGGGCTATTGTGATTTTACTCCTCATTTGAAATGCAATTGTAATTTTACCCTTCAAATTTACAGTTTGTGATTTTACCCCTGTTTTTTAACAATGAAGGTAAAATGTACCCCTACTCCGTTAGTTAGTGTTAATGGTGTTAAGTATGAGGAAAAAAGACAGAAATATCCTTATCATCTTACTTTTATTTTGAATTTAAGCTCTATTTCTTGCGCAAAACACTAAACAAAACATTACTTGGACGCAGGAAACTATAAGAATCTGATCAATTGAGACCGCGACGATCTGATGGATATCAAACAAAAACTGACAAATCGCTAGAGAAACTCAGAACAAGAAACGTCATTTGAATTTCATGAGCTCAGCCTAGTAGAGAGATCAGTCAGAGCCTAAGCGTTAGGCCGGATTACTCCAGGGCACGCATGATGCCGCTGACCACATCGGCGATCGACACAGCAACAATGGCTGGCCTGAAGCTACCGGGCTAGCCGAAGCTGAGCTCCTCGTCACCAACCAAGAACAACATCCGGGCCAGCAACCCCTGCCCTATGCGAAGGCGCGGGTGCCTCGCTGCTGCAGGCACACGGGCGACCGGCGCGCAGCCGCGCGGTCGGCGCACGTTCTGGGATAGCAGCGGCGGCAGGCGAGCAGGTGGCGTCTGCGGCTGGGGCGCAGTTTGCAGGAGGCGGTAACAAAGGGTATCTTGATCATTTTCAATTTTATAATCTTTTATTTTATTTTTAATAATTGTTTAATCATGTGAAACAAACGGTGATAAAAATGAGGGGTAAATGGTGACTTCGTTTCTAAGAAAGAAGAATAAATTCACAAAGTCTTAAATTATAGGATAAAATCACAATTGAACTTCAAATCAGGGGTAAAATCACAATAATCCCAAAAGAAATTGCTACTATATATTGTAATTCACAAGAGGCCTGACCTAGTGGACGAGTGTAAAAGATCATGCCACATGCAGCCACGAATCAACATGAGCAACCAACGACACTACTTCTAGGATCTCCACCAGGAGCTGTAGTTGTACCTCTAACCATGAGGTGGCATGGACGAATGGACGAGACCTCCGGGAGAAAAGACATGTTACTGTGGGCGGCGCTCGGAAGATACCACTCATATCACTTGTAACTCGCAGTCTCGCACTAGCAACTAGCATCCGTTCCAGCTCCGGTAGCAGCGATTGTGCGGCGAAGGTCATCTAAGGTTCAGCTGTTAGAGGCGAGGATTAATTTCTTCTCCTCGACGACTAAGCCAGGTGGCAGGTCGATTCGGTTGTTAGTAGCGGCGGTGGTCTGGGTGGTGGGCGGCCGGGGCGGCGAGCACGGTGCGACGGCAAGAAGAAAAAGGGGGAATTTAAGATGAAACTCAACTCACTCGGATAGACGATTAGACCGCTGGCGCCATGAGGCCGACGAGAACTGCTGTCGCTCCAAACGCGATCTTGACGAGGAGGACCTGAACATGCCCCTCTCCGGCGACGGCGCGGCCGCCAGCGCGGACGTGGACGAAGAGGAGGACCACGCCGAGGAAGAAGGTAGCCGTCGCCGCAGCAGGGAGGGCAAGGGCCGCAGCCGCACGGAACTCTCGTGCTCTCGCGCTCGCGCCGTCGTACCCTTCAGCCGCCGCCGGCTTGCACACGAAGGTGAAGAGTTCGATCACGCCGATCGCCGCGCATATGGCGGCGAAGGCGACCACCGTGCCGGCGCCTGCTGCGGCCTCGGCAGCGGCGCGACGATGCAGCTGGCGGTAGATGGACGCCACGGCTGCGAGGAGGGCGCCCATCGCTGCCAGCGGCAGCAAGGCTTGCACGGCTTGGGCTGAAGTCATGGCACCTACTAGGTTGTGGTCGAGGGAGGGGAGTAGTTGGATAGCCGTGGTCGACGCGAATAGGGCGAGCAAGGAGACGGCGGAGGCTGCACTTACCATGGCGTTCGACCGCGGAGGATGTTGAGGCGTGGGGCGAGAGAGAGGGAGAGAGAGGGCAGCGCAGCGGGGATAGCTCAGGTCGCGCTGGTTAAATGGGGGAGGAAGGGAGAGTGGTGTGGGAGAAGTTCCGGCCGGTGCGGCCAAAGCCCCAAAAAGATCTGTGCTGGATTCGGCCGAGGACGACGCGGTCGCGAACAGCACCGATGGTCTGGCCAGTCCTGGTGTAGCAGTAGAACATGGAGAGAATTCAGATACTCTGTATGTAGCGAACCATGCAGCGAGTCAGTGCAGTGCCGAGCCTAGCGACGAGGCAGCAACACGGGATCGTGACATATTGCCACATTAGTCTCCGATCTCCTGCAGACAAGGTCGGTATCAAACACAAGGTTGTAATGGAGATTGGGGTCTGCGTGTGTGTGAGAGGCAACGAGACCCACATAACCTTTAGCCTTTGATTTTTTTATGGGTAGTTTTTGTTTCTTTATTGTTTTTTGATGCTAGGAGAGCGACAGTCTGTAGATATAAACAAACAAAGCTAACGGACGCTTGGGTTGACGGAAGGCTACCCTAAAAATATGGACGAATACAAATATGATAGGAAGTATATTTTGTTCAAGAAGAAAAGGAAGTATGTATGGGATGAGTTGAGAAGAAAGAAGCCGCATCCGACGGATGAGAGATTGCACTTTGCTCCAACGGGTGACGGCTCCCGCGGGACGCGGTTTCCCTATTCGCTCCTCCCGTGGCGAAAATCTCCACTTTTCCATGCATATTCTATTATTAGGTGGGACCAGATCCTTTTTTTTGGATTCACAGAACCTCCTATAGCATGTTACCTTCAACGTGCGGGGGAGTGAACTAAAGGCTTGACAAAGCAGGAAAGGGTGGAGGAGGGGTCGACCGATGCGTGGTAGATTCACGGGGGTCGGTTTTTGTGAACTGGCCCATATATCGGTGCGCGTGCGAATAACCAAGGAGCATTATATGGTGAAAATCAGCGACGATTTTCTGTACTACTTCTTTCAGTGTGGTGATATGATCAATAACAGCCTCCGTTCTATGAACCCCTTCAATTTTAAATTACCGACGTTGGCTGATTCAAAACTGTACCGGCCGATCTCCGTTCGAAAAAAAAAATTTGTACCGGCCGACAGAACCGAAGTGAGTAGATTATATAAGACACGTAAAAGTATTAGAACTTGTTTGGATAGCAGTGGATCCACTTCAATTTAAGTAGATTGAAGTGGATTCAGAAAAGAAAATAGTTTATTTTTCACTCCAATTCACTTAGATTGGATGCACCTAAACAAGCCCTTAGGAGTGCTAAAGATAAGAGAAATATTCTCACTCACCACTCTCAACCGAACTTAGATGTAGGAAATGGTCAAACTAATGCATTTCTTTCTATTCTTTTTGAAAAGCATATGTTGTCTATACGGGCCAAAAGATTCTAAGCGATGGCACACCGAGTATCTGTTCTACGCTTGGGCCTCCTCTACGTAGCTGACTCATTCCTGACAGCCCAAACGGCCCAAAGCACGGCCGGTCTAATCCCGGACCTCAGACAGACGCTCTGGTACGTGCTCTGCCATGTCAAGGGTCCACCTGTCGTCTATGACAGCAATGGCTGCACTCTCTAGTCGCTCAAAACTCCATATCGTCCCTTTCTTTTGAACACGAAGCGACCAAATCAGGCAGATCGAAACGGTCATCAACTATCAACTATGACCACGACGAGAAATGCCCCGTCCTTAATCAGTTCAACTAGAAGCGTAGGACTTTTACTACCGAGATGCTAGATTGTGTAGCGAAAAGGTACTGCGCAGACTCACAAAAAGACTAGACGGAATCTAGTTACAGATGATCGTATCGCTTGTAGAAAGTCAACAAGATCTGATATCAAAACGAAAGCAAGCAGAAGTGCATAGTAGATACTAAACTGGAAGACCGGACAGACCTGTCACCGTCACCTCCATGACGCTTGGGGCCACCAGGTCGGAGCTCTCAGCTCGTCGGGCTATGGAGTCCAACCGCCTGCCCTGCCCATCGGCGAGCATGGGAAAACGGGGAGAGGCGAGATCGGGACGGTGGAGAGCTCATTTGAGAGGCGGGAGGTTGACTCGCAAGTCTCCTCCCCTTCAACATCTAAATAACAAGTGGACGCTGCACCATCGCCGCTGTGCGCCTGTACGATGCAATCATGCATTGGCTCGGCCTATCAGAGAGAAGACAAGAACATGGCCTGCGTCGTGCGCCGTACAATAATCCGACTCCATTTCCGAAGGAATCCATGGCTAACCGTTAAGTGGTTTGGCGCTCAACAACGTTGTGCCAAAACTCCCGGTAATAATTTTGCAAGTGCTCCGTGGAGCCAACCTGTTAGCAATAGTTAGGGCTCGGTTCCCCTAGCTGTGCCAAGGGGGGCAGGGAGCAAGGGAATAGTTTTTTTTCGAAACGTCGGCCGTGGTCGGATTATATTATAAGAGGAAGTGAAACAGTTACATTTACAAGCACAAGAGATGCTAAGCCCTAAGGCCCTACATGGTACAACAGGGCAATAGAAGCCCTAAATCGTGAAGGAGGGGGAGGTAAAAGCAGAAGTAGTTTGGATGCACCCGCCGCATGCCATTGTGCGACCTCGTCTTGAATTCTTTGATGCAGCTCGTCTAGGCTTTGCTCCTTGCATTAGAATACTCTTTCGTTCCTCTCCTTCCAAATGGCCCACATAATGGCCAGCGCAAGGGTGTGCAAGCCGTGTGCCGTTGCTGCATGCGTGGATCCTTGGATATGGATATACCAGTCGGCAACCGCAGAAGATGGGTGCCAGCTTTGAGGCTACTCCCGCCCACTGTCCAATCGATGCCCAAAGTTGTCTAGAGGTCGGGCACTCAACAACCAAATGGAAGGAGGTCTCCAAGCTCCGGTAGCAGAGAGTGCATAAGTATGTGTTCGGCCACCCACGTCGTTGGAGGCAATCCACAGTCTAAACACGATCTTGAGCAATGAGCCATGCGAATAACTTACACTTCGTAGGAGCCCAGACCTTCCAAAGGGTTTGAGGAAATGTTGATTCGACTCTCCCGTCGAATTGCATTCGATTTGCAGATTTGGAGGTGTAAGTCCCTGTGGATGTGAGTTTCCAGGAGATGGAATCCGCAACCGATATTTGAAGGATTGGTGCAACATCTCTGATCATCACCCAAATCTTAACAAATTGAGCAAGAACTGCGAATGACAACAGAGGTTTAAGGGTGTGGATCCAGGCATTTCCAGCAAGTGCCTCGGCCACACTGATGTGCTTGCATCGGTAGCGCTGGTACAGCTCCGGGAAGGCGGCAGCCAGCGCGATGCCCTGCAGCCAGCTGGACCACCAGAAGGTAGCAATCCGCCCATCGCCCAAGCAAACTGTCACGGCCGCCGCAAAGGGAGTGCGATCGTTGTCATCAACAGGCAGATCCATGCCCTGCCATGGCAGTTGGGGCCAACTCCAATTGTACCAAAGCCAGCAGAGACGGATTGCCCTGTCAAAGCGCTCCAAGTCAAGGATGCCCAAGCCACCCTTGTCCAAGGGTGAGCAAACAGTGTCCCCGCGCACCTTGCATTGCCCCTTATGGAGTTGCTGTCAGCCGACCCACAAGAATCGACGTCGAACTTTGTCAACTGACTTGATGAATTTCTTCAGAGGTTGTAACGATGTGAGCATATATGTTGGGATGGAGCTCATGACAGATCTCACCAGTTCTCGTCGATCAGCGAAGGTGAGGACGGCAGCCTGCCAGCCGGACAGCTTAGCTTGCACGCGATCTTGAATAGTTTGCAAGCTTGAGAGGGTGAGCCTGCCCAAGGAGATCGGTAGCCCCAGGTAGCTAACCGGGAACGAGCCACATTGGCCACCAAATTGTTTAAGGATTCCTAAGAGATCCACGATTTTGCGTTGGATGGGCATAAGAGAACTTTTGGTCATGCTGACATGCAGTCTAGAGGCACTGCCAAACTGCTTCAGGATGTTCATGGTAGCCCGCACCTCTTCCACATTGGGGTTGAGGAAAAGAACAATGTCATCAGTATATAGGGAAAGGCGCATGTCGGTACCCTGCAGACCGGGTACCCCCGCGTACAATCTATAAGAAGATCCAGACCCGGCCTTCCCATTGAGGCGGGTTTCGGGGCTGACATGCGTCCTCGGGCGCCGGACCCATGCTCCCTCTGAGGAGGGCTTTGGAGCTGCCACGCGTCCTCCCGCTACGGACCCTTGCTCCCTCCGAGGAGGGTTTTGGAGCTTCCACGCGTCCTCTGGCTCCAGACCCTTGCTCCTACCATGGAGGGCTCCAGAACAGCCATGCGTCCTGCAACTTACCCTAGGCGGTAGGTTGCGAGAGTAAGAGGCGGTGTGTCCTGTCCAGTCGCGCATTGAAGGAATGCGCCTTCCCCATCCGTACAGGTGTAGCGCACGCCTCCTGTCAAGTACCACTGCGTACAATCGCATCGTAGTGAAGGCGCCGCAGGTCTACGCCACTCTGCCAAGTGGGTAGCTATCGGTACCCGGCATACCACGTACCCTCGCGCACAAGCTAAAAGCACCTAAGTACCCTACCTCCCAGCTGAGGCAGGGTCCGATAGCTCCACGTGTCCAAAAGGCTCGGACCCCTCTCTACCTTATATACGGGATCCGCCTCTTCCACATGGACCTCAATACGGGGTCGAGCTCCCCCGAGGAGACGGGCTCCCAAGCGGCCACATGTCTAGCAGGACGAGACCCCACTCCCCCATAGGAGTGGGCTCTGGTGCTGCCACGTGGTTCGAAGTACCAGGTCGGCCACCTCCCGCGGAGGCGGGCTCCGGCTCTACCACGTGTCTTGCGGTCCTGCATCCCTTGCTCTCCTCAGGGATGGGCTCCGAGGCTGCCATGTGATCCGCAGTTAGGAACCCAGCCTTCCGCGCAGAGGTTAGCTCTCGAGCTGCCACGTATCCTGCAACTTGTCCTGGACGGTGGGTTGCGAGAGTTAAGGGGGCGGTTAGCCTTGTCTAAATCAAGCATTGAAGACACACATCGTCCCCAGGCGCATGATGCGGAGCACGCTTACTATCAGATACCACTACGCCCAATCACATCGTACTGAAGACACTGCATGCCTACCTCACTACGCCAAGTGGGTAGCTTACAGGGATAGGACAGTTGGACGGGACATCCCCTGCCATCATCAACTACTACGCATGGGCCAGTGGCGTTTGATGCAGCAAGATGGCAGGTCTTCTAGCCACAGTTAGAGAAAGCTTATGCGAGAAGCCTTAGATCTTTAGGTTAAGACACCCCGGGGCCACCCGTCGGGCCCCAGACCCCACTTGTAAGGCGTCCAGCCTTGCCTATAAAAGGACTAGACCGCCACCATTACAAAGGATCCAATCTCAACACATACACGTGCATTCACACCAGCAATACAACTCACACCTTGGAGTATGATATTACGCCCCGATAGCCCGAACCACGTAAAACCATCATCTCACCATCTCTCATACGTGCAATCTCACCAGAGGACTAAGCCTTGTCGATCAAGAACCTCGGCGGGCTACTCGCATAGCAGGTCCGGGGGAAGTGTCACAAGAACACATTGACAGTAGCTTACAGTGAAAAGATGAACGGAACGTTCCCTGCCATCATCAATAACTACGCATAGCCACTAGCGTCCGACACCGCTAGACGGTGGGTCTTCAAGCCATGGTCAGAGGCAGCGTCCGCAAGAAGCCTTAGATCTTGTACAGGATAAGATCGCCTTGGGGACACCTGTCGAGCCCCAGACCAGACTTATAAGTTGTTCGGCTTTGACTATAAAAGGACCGGGCAACACCCGTTATTGGACAGGCTAGATGGTCCGCTCGGACTAGGGACGCGATCTCAACTCCTACACACTCAACACACACATTGACACCAGTAATACAACTCACATCAGAGAGTAGGGTATTATGTTCCGGCGGCCCGAACCACATAAAACCACTATCTCACCATCTTTCATATGTGTAATCTCTCCCAAGGACTAAGCCCTGCCGATCAAGAACCCCCGTGGGCTGCTCGCATAGTAGGTCCAGGGAAAGTGTCGCAAGAACACTTCGACAGCGCATACCGGTGTGACCTATGTGGACAAACAATAGTACTCCTTGGTTAGTTGCATGGTTGAATATGGCCTGCAGAGTATCAATGGTAAGGAGGAATAGGTGCAGTGAGATTGGATCCCCCAGCCGTAAGCCTCTTTGATGCACGATGCTAGGGCCTGAGATCCCATTGAGCGACACTTTAGAAGATGATGATGACCATATCAGAGATAACCAGTCACGCCATTTGCAAGGAAAGCCCCGGTGCTGGAGAACATCCAACATGTATTCCCACGAGACCGAATCAAATGCTTTTGAAATATCGCGCTTTAACATGAGGATCGACTTGTTGGACTGATGATACAATCGGGCCAAGTTCCGAACATACATATATTTGTCATGGATACTCCTCTTGGCGATGAAGGCACTTTGGGATATGGAGATGAGATGGTCGATGTCATTGGCCAACCGAGTGGCAAGCACATTGGATAGGAGCTTTGCGAAGAAATGTACCAGGCTGATCGTCCTGAACTGCCCAGGGGCACAGGCAGACATACACTTTTGTATAAGAACGATGTTAGCCATCTTAAGACGATACAAAGGCCCGAAATCAAGATTATAGAAGCTAGAGCAGGCGGACTTGTACGATCTCTAGCGGACTAGTCTGATTTTCCTGGTTAAATTGTGTTGAATTAATTCCAAAATTAGATCTAATCAACTCCAAACCTGTATAAACTTGTTAAAAGCTATTAGAACTAGTTACTGACCATTAAAAGCAACTCATTATCTAATTCCACATTGCATTTGCATGAATCATGCATGTCATATTGAGTATTGTGCACTCTTTGATTGTGTTTATTATCTTGTTTGTTTATTGTGCGGATTAGACGGATTTGCGCTAGAGAGCGTTGCGGAGGATCTACAGCACCAAGCGTTTGAAGGTTTTGACCCGAACCAACCGCAAGAGCAAGGCAAGTGTCCTTGAAGCATATTGATCCTGTTTTAAAATAAATGTTTAGTTTGCAAAATTGCATGCTTGTGTCAATTTGATGGGAAATCCTATTGTAAGAAGTTTACTAGATTTGTTTAACCATTCTTGTCACATGGAATTTATGGTAGAGAGTCGGGATGGGCTTTTTACCTTTTTTGCTTCGCTTAGTTAATTGGAATGAGAAAACAACTATATCACTTAATTTAATTATGCTTTTGTGAGATTATGAATAATATGAACTGGTTAATATGATATGGTAATGGGTGATCTAAGCAAGCCTGAAATGTGGATAGATTGGATGTTATGGTGGTTTGCTTGCTTTAGATCTAAGGACCGGTTCATGGGAGAATAAGCCAAGACTACAGTACCACCATGAGGCCTAGTATGGGTGCGGCGTAGCTTATTAATTGGGGTTTTGTCAGTTATTTGGACCATTAAGGATGCTCGGGGAAGGAGTAGTCGGATTTGGTTTGTTGATGATTGGTGGGACTATCCTGGGATCCGAATGGCTCAAGAGGGGGCCCTTGGTTGAAGATGTGCTCAGTTGGAGGCATTGCCACCGGTAAAACCTCAGTGGGGTCTAAATAGGCTAGTAATCCCTTTGTAAAGGCTATTTTGTGATCTCTTTGCCATACACCAAAGGAAGTGTAATTGGCATAAGGGATGTTCTTTAGTCGCTGACAGGTGATGAAATCACAAACACGTGGGTAAAGTGGTACAAACTCTGCAGAGTCTAATAAACTATCCTGATAGCCGTGCTCCCGATTATGAGCACTTGGACAACTTCCATGATTAGAGGGAACTTGATATTGGGATGGTTTTTGGGATGGTTATGGTTTGGTAATGGTCATGGCTGGTTATGGATTAAATTCTGGTATTGAATATGGTTATTGGAAATGGTAAAATCTAGAATTATTGATGATGGTAACAAATATGGACTGGTATTATGATGATTATATGGTTTATGATGGGTTTATTCACATACATATGATATATTGCTTTCCAAATGTTTTAATGTACTTTTCGACACTCAGTTATTATTATATTCGTCATTTGAATCAACTATATGTCATACTTTCTACACTTGCTGAGTATGACACGTACTCACTCTTGCGATCCCCCCAACAGTTGCAGGTCGGGATTGGGAGTTTAATGATGATAATGCGGAGTACTAGACCGTGTCTACCGTAAGCTTGCCTGTGGTGTTGATTGGAGTTGCGCTATCCCTTTTGCTTATGCTGCTTAGTTTGCTTAATTAGTTTATTTCTGCTGCAATAGTTTGAACTTGTCAGTAATGTTCATTAGAGCTTGTATTTGAGGATAATATGAATTGTGTAATAAAAGTGGATAAATAATTTGTTTTATGGTAATTTTTTGTATATCCTTTTGTGATGCACTTGTGTATGTGTGTTGAACGTCTTGGGTACACATATACTGCACTTGGTTAATTTTCGGAACCGGGTGTCACAAATTGGTATCAGAGCCACAGGTTAACCGTAGGATGCAACCTAGATAAAATGGACACTTTAGAGCACATAGGAGCACTCAGTAATCAATGTGTTTCTGCTTGGTGTGTTGTTTGCTATATTGTTTGCTTGTGTGCTTAATAGAGGATTTTGGGATGCTTTAGCATTGCCATGTCCACCTAGGCTAGTTAGTTGCTTAGTTTTATATCTCTTGATGCATATAGTTGGGGACGTTTTCTAATTCTTACCTATTGCTTTTCTTCAGATGGTGAGGACTCGCAACCAGAGGGATGGCAATGATAGGGAGGAGAACCATGGAGCCCCTCAGAACAACAATGGACAAGGACCTGCTCAAGGAGCTATCAACATTGAGCAGCTATTGGCTATACAGAACCAGCTCATGTAGACCATAATTCAGACTATGGGACAGCTGCAGGCTGGCAATATCAACAATCAGCGCCACATGCCTCCACCGCCACCCCCACATCCTCATAACCGGTTGGGAGAGTTTATGAGGACTAGGCCGCCAAACTTTGCTCAAGCTGCTGACCCTATGGATGCGGATGATTGGCTCAAGTCCGTAGAGAAGAAGCTTGCTATCGTCCAATGCAGTGACCGGGAGAAGGTGCTTTTTGCTTCTCATCAACTAGTTGGAGCAACTGCAGATTGGTGGGACTCTTTATGCAATGCTCATGAGAATTAAGAGAGGATCACCTGGATCGAATTCAAGGAGAGCTTCCGTTTTCATTATATGCCAGAGGGTGTTATGATTTTGAAGAGGCAAGAATTTGAGAACTTAAGGCAAGGAAGATTGAGTGTCGGTGAATATCTCAATAAATTCACTCAACTTTCAAGGTATGCCCCTGAACATGTTAATCGGGACAGCCGAAAGCAATATTTGTTCATGAGAGGCTTGAACAATGAGATCCAAGTACAATTGCTCAACTGCGATTATGCCAACTTCGAGAAGCTTGTGGACAAAGCAATCGTGGTGGAGAACAAGGTCCGTGATATAGAGCAAGACAACAAGAGAAAGGTGCCCTATCAAGGAAAACAACAAGGAAGTAATGTGCGCCATCGCTTTGCACCACTCAATGCGCCTTATTTCAGCTCCTCTGCGACTGCTTATCGTCCTGGTTATGCACCGCGTCCAACTCAGTTTGTGCAGCAGCGCCCTATCATGCAAGCACCTAGGCCTCCAATGTCTTATGCACCTCGTGCTAATTTTCCTGGTGCCCATGCTCAGAACCAAGCTCGTCCTAATAATTCTGGTGCAGTTAAGAAGTGCTATACTTGTGGATAAGCTAGACACTTTGCACATCAATGTCCTAGGTCAGGCCTTGGTCAAGGAAGCAATGCTCCGAGACAAAACCCAATACCTAATGGAGGACAGCCGCAAGGGAACCGTCCACAACATAATTTCGCTCGTGGCAATGTGAACCATGTCTCTACGGAGGATGCTCAACAAGCGGATGATGTGGTCATTGGTATGTTCCTCGCAAACTCCAACTCCGCGACTATGTTATTTGATTCTGGAGCATCACATTCATTCATTGCATCAAAGTATGTTGCCAAGTATAGTTTGCCTATCTCTCATATGAAGTTTACTTTATTGGTTAAGTCTCCTGGAGGAGAGATGAGGACAAATATAGTATGTCCAAAAGTAAGCCTTAGAATAAGGGGGGTAGACTTCCTTGCCAACCTTATAGTCTTGGATTCTCAAGGATTGGACATTATACTTGGTATGGACTGATTGAGGAAGCACAATGGAGTTATTGAGTGTGCCACGAAGACGGTGAAGTTGACTAATGAGGAAGGCATCACCGTAGAATTTGAAGCATCTCAACATGCACTGAAACAAGTGGAGCTGAACCACATGGACGGTGCCGCTATTGAGGAAATTCCAGTGGTGTGTGAATTTTTGGATGTGTTCTCAGATGAGTTGCCAAGTACGCCACCTGATCGAGATATTGAGTTTGTTATTGATTTAATACCTGGAACTGCACCTATAGCAAATAGGCCATATAGGATGCCTCCTAAGGAATTAGTGGAGCTCAAGAAGCAAATTCAAGAGCAACTAGAGAAGGGTTTTATTCGCCCAAGCTCTTCGCCTTGGGGAGCGCTCGTGCTGTTTGTGGATAAGAAGGATGGGTCGCAAAGGATGTGTGTGGATTACCGAGCTCTCAACGAGTTGACAATCAAGAACAAGTACACCTTGCCACGCATATAAGATTTGTTCGATCAGATGAAGGGTGCTTGTGTATTCTCCAAGATTGATTTGAGGTCCGGATACTTTCAAATGAAGATAAGACCGTCGGATATACCCAAAACAGTTTTCAGGACACGATACGGATCCTATGAGTGCACCGTTATGTCTTTTGGATTGACAAATGCACCTGCCTATTTTATGTACATCATGAATAAGGTCTTCATGGAGTACTTGGATAAGTTCGTCATGGTGTTTATTGATGACATTATGATTTATTCGAGGGATGAGAAGGAGCACGAGGAACACTTGAGGCTTATGTTGCATAACTTGAGGGGGCATCAATTGTATCCCATGTTCAACAAGTGTCAGTTTTGGTTAAGGGAAGTGTCGTTTTTGGGTCATATAATTTTAGGAGGAGAAGTATCGGTTGACCCTGGAAAAGTGAGGGACGTGTTGAAGTGGGAACCTCCGCAGAATGTAAAGGAAATCTGGAGTTTTCTTGGAATGGCTGGATATTACCGTCGGTTCATCAAGGACTTTTCCAAGATAGCCAAGCCAATGATGGAATTTCTAATGAAGAGAAAAGCTTTTCAATGGACCCAAGCTTGTCAAGAAAGTTTTGAGGAGTTAAAGAAGAGGTCAACAACAACCCCAGTTTTGGTATTGCCGGATGTGAGCAAAAGTTTTGACATATATTGTGATGCATCGAGACAAGGACTTGGATGCGTGCTTCTGCAAGAAGGTCAAGTGGTTGCATATGCATCGAGGCAATTGAAGAAATATGAGCAGAATTACCCAAGCATGATTTGGAACTTGCAGCCGTAGTACACGCTTTGAAAATTTGGAGACACTACATCCTTGGACATAGGTGTGAAATTTATACGGATCACAAGAGTCTCAAGTATATTTTCACACAAATGGATCTGAATTTGAGGCAACAAAGATGGTTGGAGCTTATCAAAGATTATGATTTGGGAATCAATTATCATCCAAGGAAGGCTAATGTAGTGGCCAATGCTTTGAGTCGGAAAGGAGTAAGTAATCAACTCACAGTTCGAGAATTACCATCCGAGCTATGTAAAGAGTCTGAACGGTTGAATCTCAGATTTGCGAATGAGATGGGAATGATGGATTTAAATCAGACCTTGGAGCAAGAGATCCGAGAGGGTCAAACAAAGGATGAGGAAATCTAGGAAATCAAGGAAAGGACCCAAGAGGGAAGAGAATTCAGATTCAATGAGGATGAACACGGTACCCTATGGCTTGGTAAGAGGATTGTCGTTCCTAATGTGAAGCATATTCGGGAGACAATACTAAAGGAGACACATGGCTCGCCTTACTCAATTCATCCTGGTTGTACAAAGATGTACAAAGACCTAAAGATTTGTTATTGGTGGGCTAGCATGAAAAAGGACATAGCTGAATATGTAGCGTTGTGTGATGTGTGCCAACGAGTCAAGGCAGAACATCGAAGGTCAGCTGGATTATTGCGGCCATTGAAGATTCCAGAATGGAAGTGAGAAGAAATCGGTATGGACTTTATAGTTGGCTTACCACGTACCCAGTCCGGGTATGACTCAATTTGGGTAATTGTGGATCGATTGACCAAGTCAGCTCATTTTGTTCCTATCAATACCAAGTATACAGCTGCACAATTGGTCAAAATATACATGGAGCATATTGTGTGTCAACATAGAGTCCCTAAGAAGATAGTCTCGGATAGAGGTTCTCAATTTACCTCCAGGTTTTGGCAAAAATTGCATGAAGCTTCGGGAACGAGGTTGAATTTTAGCTCAGCATATCACCCTCAAACGGATGGACAAACCAAGAGGACCAATTAGATTTTGGAGGACATGTTAAGAGCTTGTGCTTTGAAGCATGAGAAAAGTTGGGACAAAAGCCTGCCATATGCAGAATTCCCATACAACAATAGTTACCAAGCAAGTTTGAAGATGGCACCATATGAAGCACTATATGGAAGGAAGTGTAGGACGCCTTTATTATGGAATGAGACAGGAGAAACTCAAATATTTGGTTTGGATGTGTTGATAGAAGCTGAAAAACAAGTTCAGGTTATCCGTGAGAACTTGAGGACTGCTCAATCAAGGCAAAAAGGCTATGCGGACAATATGAGAAGGAAACGAGCCTTTGAAATGGGAGACTTCGTTTACCACAAAGTGTCACCAATGAGAGGTCATAAGATGTTTAACATAAGAGGCAAACTAGTACCTCACTACATTGGACCGTTCAAGATTGTGGACAAATGGGGATAAGTAGCGTATAAGTTCGAGATGCCAACTCATCTTTTAGATGTGCATGATGTGTTTCATGTTTCCCAGCTCAAGAAGTGTTTGAGAGTACCGGAAGAACAAGTGCCAATGGAAGAATTGGAGGTAGAGGAAGATTTGACTTATGTCGAGCAACCAGTCAAAATATTGGAAAACAAGGAGAGGGTTACAAGGAACAAGGTCATTAGATGGTGTAAAGTTCAATGGAAGCATCATACAGAATCAGAAGCAACATGGGAGCTAGAAGATGATCTCAAGAAGGAATTTCCCTATGTCTTCTCTTCCGCGTCGAATCTCGAGGGCGAGATTCATTTTAAGGGGGGGGGGGTAGGTTTGTAACACCCTCATTTTCATGCTTCATGCCCTTCATACATTCATATACATGTCCAACATTAATCAACATAAAAAGGAACAAATTTAAAATTTATTTGGAACAAAACCGCACTTAGGAATTCTGGGAAGTGCAGACTAGTCCATTTTTTGTGCGGACTAGTCCGATTTCTCTCCGACCTCGTTTGGACTTGTCCGTTTTTGCTACGGACAAGCCTAATTTCTCTTTGGACACTTTCGGACTTGTCCGGTTTTGTGCGGACTAGCCCGGTGTTCCAATTCCCTTGGAAATTTCGCTAAGTCTCTAGACTTGTCCGCACTAGTCCGGTAATCTAGCGGACTTGTCCATTTTCCTCTCTAACTAAAGTAGGATATTCAATTTTAGGCCGGACTTGTCTGTTTTTCCCCTCTGGATAAGTTCGAACTTGTCTGATATCCAGTGCGTACTTGTCCGATTTCTTTCCGACTAACTTCGGACTAGTCCGACCCTTTTCGGACTTGTCCGATATTTCGCGACTCTGAGCTGATCTTTTATTTCACGACTTGTTTCTTGGGTTTTACGTTAAGTGGGACTAGGGACGTCATGCCTAAGTCTTTTAGAGCCCATGTGGGACTCTAAACTGACCCCTACTCATCTCAAACTCGAAATCCATCTAATCCTAGACTCCACCTCTATATAAACAACCCCACCCCTTGGCTTGACATCTATTTGCCACTTTTCCATCTCACCCAAAACCCTAGTTCGTGGAGAGCTACTACCAAGGAGGGAGGAGGAGATCTCAAGCAAGAAGAAGAAGAGGAGGAAACGAAAGAGGACCAAGATCTCCATCAAGTTTTGCTCTACATCACCAATTCATCTCCAAGTTCTTCATCAACTCTAGATCGCCAAGATTCAAGTGTTGCCTCCAAGATCCTTGATTCTTTGGAGTTCTAAACACCTGGTATACCTTCTATTCTCTTTCCCTTATGTAAATTCAACCCCTAATATCTAAATTAACATCGATTTAGAAAACCCTAGTTCGCTAGTTCTGCAAAGTGCGGACTTGTCCGGTCTCTAGCGGACTAGTCCAATTTTCCTTGTTAAATTGTGTTGAATTAATTCCAAAATTAGATCTAATCAAGTTCAAACCTATATAAACTTGTTAAAAGTTATTAGAACTAGTTAGTGATCATTAAAAGCAACTCATTAACTAATTCCATCTTGCATTTGCATGAATCATGCATGTCATATCATATTGAGTAATATTTGTGCATTCTTTGATTGTGTTTCTTGTCTTGATTGTTTATTGTTGAATTAGACAAATTTGCGCTAGAGAGCGTTGCGGAGGATCTACAGCACCAAGAGTTTGAAGGCTTTGACCCGAACCAACTGCAAGAGCAAGGCAAGTGTCCTTGAAGCATATTGATCCTGTTTTGAAATAAATGTTTTGTTTGCAAAACTGCATGCTTGTGTCAATTTGATGGGAAATCCTATGGTAGGAAGTTTACTAGATTTGTTTAACCACTCTTGTCACCTGGAATTTATGATAGAGAGTCGGGATGAGCTTTTTACCTTTTTTGCTTCGCTCAATTAATTGGAATTGGAAAACAACTATATCACTTAATTTAATTATGCTTTTGTGAGATTATGAATAATATGAACTGGTTAATATGATATAGCAATGGGTGATCTAAGCAAGCCTGAAATGTGGATGGGTTGAATGTTATGGTGGTTTGCTTGCTTTAGATCTAAGGACCGGTGTCGGTACCCTGGGTACCGTATACCCCTTGAGATTGCGAAGATCTTAAGGAAATGTCATCTACTTGATTTGAAGACCTTCGGAGGTCCACATGTCAGACATAACCGGATCCGCTTCCCCAATATAGTTAGTCTCAGGGTTGCCACGTGTACTATCAAACTGGAGCTACCGCCCACAAGGGGGAAGCTCCGGGCTATGTACCATAACAACACCCCCAGACCTAACCCCAGACCGAGGGAAGCTCCAGAACTGACACGTGTCTGGTGGCACCGGACCTATCTATTCCCCACAGTATGCTCCGGGACTGCCACGTGTCCAACCGTCGGATCTTCAGCCTCTAACCTCTGGAAGACTCTACAACGGATCCAGATCTTCAAAGGGGAATCAAGGACTTCAATACTCGATTGAGTGTCATTAATACTATGTTAATGACACACGATCGGACGACCTTAATTACCAGTAATGGTGCTGTCAAAGCCCGTAACTCAGTCATTAAGGGTAATTAAGCGCATCAAATGTGTATCAATATTAGTAACCGCTGGGGCCACATGTCGGGTCAGGCTAACTTGTAACGGCGTGTCCTTATACTATAAAAGGATAGGCCGACGATACACGGGACCATACTGATCTGACCTGCACCGATCTGACCTGCTCTGATCTGATTGCGCACTCTCAACTCACGTTGAGTTCATACATCCAATACAGCAACAACACACCCCGTGGAGTAGGGTATTATGCTTAGGCGGCCCGAACCACGTAAACCCTCGTGTCTCCTGCGTCATTTCACATATCACCTTCTTGAATCTCCGCGCGCCCACACGGAACCTCAAACTCCGCAAACACTTTTAGTAGTGTCGGGAGATCTGCCGGATCAAAACCATCGACAGTTCGCGCCAGGTAGGGGGCGCCTGAGATTTCAAGAATAGTGAACTCAACTGCTGAATCATCCAATGGTCATCCCGCTGTTCAAGCTGCTGGGGGCAATCCCCCCAATATGCAGCCACCAGCAGGAACCTCAGTTCCAGCAGGAGTCACACTTCCACCACCACCGCCTCCACCAGCAAATCAAGCTGGGCAGCGCGATGGTGCACCGGCGTCAATCACTGCGTCGGCGAATCTTGACAACCCGGAACACGCGCTCCATGCAGCACGTGCTCTCCTTCAGCGTCCACCACCTCCGGATGCATCCTGGGATGCAATGGAGCAGTGGAGGGCCGATGTGGAACACTTGGTTGCAGCAGCAGCCGACCGCATCAGCAACAAGGGTCCTCCTCCTTCAGGACGGGCCCCGTCGCAGCGACGGACCTTGTCTGGTAGACTTGGTCCGCACGTTTCCAACAACAGGAGACGTGCTGCGTCACAGCAGGTGACGTCGTTGCCCTTCGGGGCGAGATGCACTCACACGGTATCAAGGCTTTCAACTCATGACCTCTGGACGGAGCTTGATCGCTGATACCGTCAACAAGACGGCCGAGTCCATATTGAGCGTGCTCGTGAAAGACGAGAAGCTCAGGACATTCCTGCTCCTGAAGGAGTAGGAGGAGGCTGCTCAGCCCTGGCCATGCATCTGCGTATGGTCAGGTGGCCACATAAATTTTGGCCTCACCTGCCGGAGAAGTTTGACGGGACCATTAATCCTGTCGAATTTCTTCAGATTTACTCCACTACTATCCTGGCAGCTGGAGGAAATGAGGTCGTAATGGCCAACTATTTTCCAGTGGCTTTAACTGGGACCGCCCGGTCCTGGTTTATGAGCCTTCCACCCAACTCCATCAACAGTTGGGAGGAGTTGTGCCGACAGTTCACTGCCAACTTCGGGAGTTCATATACCTGACCAGGCACCGAACTGGACCTTTTTGCAGTTGTGCAAAAAGGGGGAGAATCCCTGCGATCATTCATCTAGAGATTCTCTCAGGTATGAAACACTATCCCTTCTATCTCTAGCGCTTCTGTCATTGTGGCATTTAGACACGGCGTACGGGATAAGAAGATGTTGGAGAAACTGACGATCAAGGAGATCACCAGTGTCACGGAACACTTCAGCTTGGCTGACAAATGTGACAGAGTTGTGGAGGGCCATGAAATGCACTCCAAACCACCTCCAGAGGATCACAAAAAATCCTCCAAAGGAGAAGCAACTACCTCCGGGAGTGGCAAGAAGAAGAAAAAGACCAACGGCAAGAAGAAGCCGTCGGCCGGCGCATCTAATGCTGCAGCTGCTGCAGCTCCGGGTGGCCGGGGGGCCACGCTCCGAGAAGCGACCTCGACCGTCTTCTGAAGATGGTGGCAAACCCAAGGTGTGGTGTCCAATTCATAAGACGTACAACCACAGTTTGGAAGACTGCCGGGAGGTCCAAAACCTTGCCGAATGCTACAACAAGCGCCGGGAAGAAGTTCCTTTCCGATAGAGGGAAGGAAAACAAAAAGTTGACGAAGCTTCGGCTGAAGAGGAGTTAGGTTTTCAGGATCCCAAAAAGGTCCTGAAGGTCATCTACACCTCCGTCGACGATGATTCTGACGTCTCTGACAACGAGCGTCGGAAGACTATGAACACCATTTTTGGTGGATCATGGGACATCACCTCACGTCGCGTCCTCAAGACAATGCGTCAGGACATGGCCGTTGTATATCCTACAGCCAGGGCGGAGCCTTATCGGACGTGGATGGACACAACCATCACATTTGATGCTTCGGACTGCCCTCGAAGCATGGTTGGAGCAGGCGAATTACCTTTGATGGTATCTCCTACCATCAATAACATCCAGCTCCACCATGTTATGGTAGACGGAGGTTCGGGGCTGAACCTCATAAGCTTCGAAGCTTTTACCAAGCTTCAGCTCCAACCTTCGGATCTCCACCCCTCCCGACCTTTCTCCGGAGTAGGTCCGGGAGCCATTACCCCACTCGGTGCTATTACTCTCCCCGTTACCTTCGGGACCCGGGAGAAGTATCGCATTGAGAAGTTGGTCTTTGACGTTGCTCAGATCAACTTACCTTTCAACGCCATCTTGGGCAGGCCTGCTTTGTACAAATTCATGGCAGCTGCTCATTATGGTTACTTGGTGTTAAAGATGCCAACACCAGTAGGCGTTCTCCAGATCCGCGGAGATCGCACTGCCGAAGTAACTGCTTTGGAAGAACTTCATGCGCTTACTACGGCACAAGAGGAGGACTCCAGGCAGGAGCAAGCTCCAGAACCCCCGAGCATTCGTCAGCGAGGCTCGACTTCTGCACCTCGTGTGCAGCCAAGCGGCGACACCGACAATCCCGTCAAAGTCGTCCAAATCGGTTCCGATGCCGCTCAGACCACCCGTATATCGGGGGGACTGAATGACAAATAGGAACTCGCGCTCATCGCTTTCCTCCGGGCTAATGTCGACGTGTTTGCCTGGCAACTGTCACAAATGCTTGGGATCCCCAGAGAAGTGATTGAGCACAATCTGAAGTTCAACCCCGACGCCCGGCCCGTGCATCAAAAGCCTCGGAAACAATCCGTGGAGCGACAGAACTTCATTCGACAAGAAGTGAAGAAGTTGCTCGAAGATGGATTCATCCGAGAAGTCTTCCATCCAAAATGGCTGGCAAACCCAATCGTTGTGCCCAAGGCCGGCGGGAAGCTTCGGATGTGTATTGACTACACAACACTAAATAAGACATGTCCAAAAGATCCATTCCCACTACCTAGAATAGATCAGATAGTGGATTCCACCTCCGGGTGTGAATTACTGTGTTTCCTAGACGCATATTCTGGGTATCATCAAATCAGAATGTCTAGGGAAGATGAAGAGCATACCTCTTTCATCACAGTAGATGGATTGTACTGTTATACAGCCATGCCATTTGGTCTCAAGAATGCAGCTTCAACCTTTGTACGAGCTATGTACAAAACTTTTGAAGAACTCATTAGAGATATAGTGGAAGTGTACGTCGATGACATCGTGGTCAAGGTCAAGAACAAGGAGTCACTCCTTGACACCTTGCAGGCTGTCTTCGACAAGCTGCGGGTCACCCGCGCAAAGCTAAACTCAGACAAGTGTGTCTTCGGGGTTAGATACGAAAAACTTCTTGGTTTCCTGGTAAATCATCGGGGCATAGAGGCTAATCCGGCGAAGATCAAAGCCATTGAAGACATGCGGCTACCAGCCCGCATCAAGGATGTCCAAAAGCTGACTGGATGTCTAGCAGCCCTCAGCCGGTTCATTTCAAGACTGGCGGAACGGGCACTTCCCTTCTTCAAGTTATTGAGGAAGTCCGGACCATTCCAATGGTCTGAAGAAGCAGAAAAGGCGTTCCAGGAGCTAAAACAGTTCCTCACCACCCTACCAACTCTGGTAGCTCCAAACCCTGGTGAGCCTTTACTGCTTTACATTTCAGCAACTGACGAAGTCGTCAGTATGGTCCTGGTTGCAGAGAGACCAGAACCATCCCCTGCTCAGGAATCCAGACCCCTCCGGGAGGGTCCAGAGGTTCCTGAAAGCGAGTCTAGATCCCAGTTCCCAGACTTGATTCCACAAGAAGTTACTTCAGAAGACCCAGACCCCTCCAGGAGGGTCCAGGTCGCTTTTGAAGAAGCTCCGGGTCCCTCCAGCAAAGACCTGGAGGTCCCCGAAGAAGGTTTGGATCCCTCTGGGAGGATCCGGGTCAATGAAGAGGAAGCTCTGGGCCCCTCCGGGAGGGTCCGGACCATCCAGCGCCCAGTGTACTTCATCAGTGAAGTACTTCATGACGCCAAGACTCGATACCTAGAGGTGCATAAGCTGCTCTATGCAGTTCTTATCGCCTCCAGGAAGCTTCGCCATTACTTCTAAGCTCACAAAATTTCAGTGGTGACTTCTTACCCACTTCGAGCAATCTTGCATAATCCCAATTCAACTGGGAATATTGCAAAGTGGGCAGCGGAATTGGCTGAATTCGATCTCGAATTCATTCCAAGGCAAGCAATCAAGAGTCAAGCATTGGCGGATTTCGTGGCGGAATGGACTCCCTCTCCATCAAACCCTGGGGGACCCAGTGAGCAGAAGCCGGAACGCAAAGCTCCGGTCTTCACCGAGCCTCACTGGACACTCTACTTCGACGGCTCCATGCAAAAGCAAGGGGACGGAGCTGGAATCCTTCTCCTTGCACCAACCGGGGAGAAGGTAAAATACATGGTACACCTTGACTTCAAGGCGACCAACAACATGGCGAAGTACGAAGCACTCATCTACGGACTAAAGGTGACACTGTCATATGGTGTCAAGCAATTGCTGGTCAAGGGAGATTCACAGCTCATCATTAAACAAGTGAAGGGTGAATGCTCCTGCAACAATCTCCAGCTAGTTGCTTACCCCCTTGAAGTCCAGAGGCTTCAGAAGGACTTTGAAGTCCTAGACGTCCACCACGTCTAGCGTGTCCACAATGCTGAAGCCGACGAACTCTCGACAAAAGCATCAACCGGAGCTCCAGCTCCTGACGTAACTTTTGTCCGGAGGTTGTCAAAACCCACAGCTCAGCCTGCCGAACTAAGCGAAGGGGGCGAGATCAGCATCCCGAAGCTGACGGTCCCGATGGCCCTGTTACCATGGCAGCCATCAAGAATTGTAGGTGCTGCCGGAAGCTCCGAGCAACCCAGCACGCAAGACTCAAATGCTCAAGTTAGCTCCGATGCATGGATCTCGGAGATCCGGAGCTACTTGAAAGACAACATCCTTCCTGACGACGATGTATCCACTGACCGGATAGTCAGATTGGCTAAAAGATACACGTTGGTAGAAGGGGATCTCTACCGGCGCGGTGCCAATGACATCCTAATGCGGTGCATCACAAGGGAAGAAGGTTGCGAGCTCCTCGCATAAATCCATGGAGGCGAGTGTGGGAACCACGCGTCTTCCTGCACGTTGGTCGGTAAAGCCTTCCGGCATGGCTTCTACTGGCCTACAGCACTCCAGGATGCAACTGAGCTGGTGAAGAAATGTGAAGCATGCTAATTTCATGCAAAGCAAATTCACATATCGGCTCAGCTTCTATAAATGATACCTCCTACATGGCCCTTCGCCGTGTGGGGGATGGACATCTTGGGACCTTTCCCAAGAGCCGTCGGAGGTTATAAGTTCCTGTATGTCTCCATTGACAAGTTCACCAAGTGGCCGGAAGCAACTCCAGTTGCGACAATAAACAAGCAATCTGCTATCAACTTTTTGCAGTCCATTGTATGCAGATTTGGTGTCCCAAACAAAATCATCACTGATAACGGGACCCAATTCACAAGCTCTGCATTTCAAGGATATTGCGAAGACCTCGGCATTCAAGTTTGCTACGCCTCCGTAGCTCACCCGGCAAGCAATGGCTAGGCCGAGAGAGAAAATGCTGAAATCCTGAAAGGACTCAAAATGCACACCTATGAGTGCTTGAAAAAACATGGAGCCAACTGGATTGAAGAGCTTCCGCCCACTCTATGGTCCAACAGGACAACTCCAAACCGGTCAACTGGAGAGACACCCTTCTTCCTGGTGTACGGAGCTGAAGCAATCCTTCCTCCGGAAATCACCTTGGGGTCACTCCGGGTCCGAACCTTTGACGAAGCCACGCAGGACTAGCTCCGGCATGAAGACCTAGACCTCCTTGAGGAGTGAAGGTGCCAAGCAGCTGTTCGGAATGCCCGATACCGCCAAGCCCTTCAGCGCTATCATCAGCAGCATGTACACAACCGACAGCTCGAGGAAGGAGATCTGGTGCTACGGAGAATACAATCCAAAGAAGAGTTAAACAAACTCTCCCCCAGCTGGGAGGGACCCTTACGAGTGATTAAAGTATCCCGTCCCGGAAGCGTTCACTTGGCTACCGAGGATGGGACACCTCTCCCAAATCCTTGGAATATTGAGCACCTCCGTAAGTTCTACACTTAATATCACGGAGGTGAGTCTGTAGTAACTTGAGGTGTATGTTATAGAGTCATTGTACAGAGTCGGGTAGTTCCTCCGGGAGAACAGTCGGACCTTTCCCGGAAGATCCGCAAAGTTTATGCAACACTTGTCACAGTCTCAGGACTAAAAGTGTGGCTAGCTACCCTGGGTCAAACGAGAAATGAAACACGCTTAGCCTGGTTTCGTACCCTAAGAGTGTACTTGTTTCCCCTGTACCCCGGACCTGTAATGAAAGACATCCTCATGTGAAACAAACTCCAAGTGCATTTATTTTGTACAAGCTCAACATTTTTTATTTTTCTCTTTCTTGTCTATAACAAAGTTGTGCAATTCTTAAGAAATTTTAGTTCGACCAGTTCAAGTACAATCCGAGCTGTATTGTCAATTCTTTTGGATTCAAATATTGTTCATGGCCCACTCGCCTGAATGCCGCTAAGCCAATCAAGGGTCGGAGTGTGCTATCGACTTAGCCTGGTCAAGCACCCTAAGTACGCCACTCTACCTACACCTCAGTAGGCCGAAGTAAGGCGAGTCCAAGTACAATTGGATCTGGAAGAAAGAAGGCAACGCATTCGGTTGTATTCAGAATTGTGTTTGACCTAAAACTTTCTTGGGAATCGTAAGCCGCGACGAAGTTATAGGCAAAGAGCGAATTTTACTATTTTTCTTGGCTTCAGTGTGCAGGAAAAATAAAGAATCCACGTTGATGGAGAAAATCCGGAGCTAACAAAGCTCCGACTCCCCCTAGGTGGCTTGTAATCGATGTTAAACATTGAAAACGAGCATCACCGGAGCAACCAAGCTCCAACAAAGCTAGGGTGGCCAACCGTCGACGCAGAATAAAAGATGGTGAGAAGACCCCACAAGCGGAGTCTGCTGCCGACAAACTACGCGTTGGCAAAGGTCACTGTCGGTGCTATTAAGCTTCGACACCCCGGAGGGCTAACTATCGATGCTCTACGTGTTGATAGGGACTATTGCCGGAGCTACTAAGCCCCGACGGTAGTCAATGCTAGAGCTTCTGAGCTCCGACAACCTCAGGGGGCCTTCACTATCGAAGACTTCGGACCTACACTCTACAAGTTTGAAGCAAACGAGTCTTCAACATAACACAATATCCTCTAGGTACATGTTCACAATCAAATTGTGTACATCTACCAGGGGGCCAAGTGAACACAAAAGTGTTGAAGACAAAAAATGAAATTCACAAAAATTTGGATTTCATTCATCTGGAGACAAGGGATTACAAAATTGGGGAAGAAAAAGAGAGAATACAAGTGGGAGCTACAGAGATAGTCCTAGACCCTATGGAAGAACTGGGCGACCTTCTGAGCAACCTCCGACACATTGGCTCGGGTGGCTTCACCTTCTCCTTCGACGGGACCTTCAAGCACCAGGTCCAGAGGGAATTGGGGATCCCGGCTGGTGTAGCACATCAGCACACATACTCTGCGATGTTCTCCTGCTTGCAACGCCAGGTCCGGCTCTGGCTCCGGATCATCCGGACGCACGGGACTGAAGCTCATTGGTGTCAGCGCGTCGTTGGCTTTAATCAGGAACTTCCAAACCTGTAGGGAGTCCGCAGTCCTCAAGCCCTTCAGTTCCTCCAAGGATCTTTTGGCCGCCGCCAGTTCAGAATTCTCGCGAGCAAGGCGCTCAACCTCTTTGGCATTTTGCTGAATCTTTTCAGCAACCTGCTTCTCGAGTTTTCTGAGCTCCTCCTCTCGGAGGTGGATCTTGTTCTAGCGGTCGACCAGGTCCTTCTCCCGGCCCCTAACTTTCTTCTCCCTGACAGCGATGGCACACTCTTGCTGGTAGAGTTCCTGCTCTCGCACCCAGGCCTTCTCCTCCTCCTCAATGCAACGCTCCTCCAACTTCTTGGTGCGTTCCTTGAGGCCCTTGTCAACCAGAGCCACCTTTTCGGCGAGCTCCTCCTCCCTCCTCAAGACGTCATCCCGCAGCTCTAGGAGTTTTTGCTCTTCGTCTTCGAGCCTCTTCTCCCTCTCCTCAAGTGCCTCCCGGCGCTTGATGAGAGTAGTGTTAATGGCTTCAAGCCTTTCTTGGCGATCATCAGCCGCACTATTAGCTGCCTTGGTCTGCTCAGAAATGGCCCGAGATTGAGCATTGAGAGCACGAGTCAAGC
This sequence comes from Tuctoria greenei, assembly GCA_036927565.1. Lineage (NCBI taxonomy): Eukaryota > Viridiplantae > Streptophyta > Magnoliopsida > Poales > Poaceae > Tuctoria > Tuctoria greenei. The sequence goes on from JAYESD010000009.1 coordinate 149,583,218, forward strand.
TCTCCCTATCATCCAATAATTTGCCCCAGTATTACAGGCGCATCTTCTCCTGCTTGATCCACTCTTTGTCGTCTACCAGCCTCGACTGCGCCAGCTTGGTCTCGAAGTAGAGCCGATTATGCCACCGCCTAAGGGTTTGGCGCTCCTCTTCAAGAGCCTTGCTGTCGTGGTAGAACGCCAGCTGGACTTCACGCAGACTGGAACAAGCGTTGTCAATGGACAACGACAGGGGAATAGGGTTTGGATCTGTTGGGGTCTCCTCCGCTGGTTCCAGCGGGTTCTCACTCACAAAAATTGGGTCCCACTCCACAAGAGTGGTCCCCTGAGCCTCCACGGCAGGGCCGTCCTCCGGTATAGCCTCAGTCGCCATTGAGGAGGGTCCCGTAGAAGAAGTTCTGACCTCCAGAAGTGGTTCCGAAGGCCCTGCCGCCAGGTCTTCATTTGCCCCCTCGGGCAGGGGGCCAACGACTTCATCTGGGTACCCTGGCCCAGCAGCAGGCACCTCTGCCGTCATCACTTCCGGAGCAGGGGAAACTTCAGGCTCCGGCCTGGGCTCATCCTCCATTGGTGGCTCGGGTGTTGGCACCTCGACCATCATGGGTTTGAGTGCCGATGCCTCCGTAATAACCGGCCCTGAGGCCGGAGCTTCAAGCTCAACCAGCTCAGGCGCCGGAAGGCCTTCAACTTCAACCAGCTCTGCAGCCGGAGCTTCAGTGGCAACCGGCACTGAGGCCAGAGCTTCGGAGGTAGCCGGCTCAACCGCCGGGACTTCCTCAACTTCCGGCTCAACCGCTGGGGATTCGACAATTTCCAGCTCTGGGGCCGGAATCACTGCTTCCTCCGGCTCAACGGCTGGAGCTTCCAACATCTCAGCATCAAGACCCGAGGCTTCAACCTCCGGGGCAGGTGCCGCTGGCGCATCTTCTCTCCCGTGGTCCGGCGCTACCACGGGAGTCTCGGGAGATGAGTCGAGGTCCATGACCACGACAGCTGGTGTCGGAGCTGCCGCAGCTTCAGCCACCACTTGGGGCGGCACCGGGATAGGAGCAGAAGCCTCCGCCCTCACAACTTCAGCTGCTGTGGCTGAGGGTGGAGCCTCACTCCTCTTCTTGGGGATGCTGCAAATGATGGATGAAAAAACTTAAAAAAACAGTTACTACAACAAAACAACTGTCTGAGGTAAAGATTAAAAATTACCTCGGAAGGCTTCCGCACCAGCTTGCACGGAATCTCTTTCTCGAGCGTTCGGACTGACCATAGCCGCCGCCGGCGTGGTAGCTCCGGAAGGCCCCCCGGAACTTGTTGCAGCCGCGGGAATTTCCTAGGTCGAGGCCCCCCTCGACCGGGAAGGACCTTCGGACCCAGAGGCCTCAGCTGGTCCTGGTGCTGGAGTCACATGCCCGGAGCTAGCACCCCGGGAAGACACTGTAGCAGGTACAGTCGCTGCAGTTGTAGAAGACCTCCCCCTCCGAGGAGAAGGAGCTGCTGCAGAGGATGCAGGCCTGACGGACCATCCGTCGGCATGCTTCAGCTTCCTCTTCCGGCTCGAGGGTTCGACCATTGGCTCCTTACCCTTGCCGACAACTTCGATCCTTGGCTTCGGGGTAGAGTTGGGGCCACCTTCAGAAGCCCCAAAGATCACCACCTCGGAAGTCGATCGTCTCTCGACAACACCAAGGTCGTCAAGCACCGGCATCTTCCGCCGGAGCTCCCTGCTGAACTCTACTTCCACGTTCAGAGGGAGGAAAGCTGGTGGCGGGGTCAAGTCATCACCCGCAACGTCGATGCCATGCTGGAACTTCTTGAGATGAAACTCCAAGGTCGCCCCCTCCATGTTGGACTTCAGCCCGGTCTCGACCCGGTCGTCGTCCATCACACTGTTGAGGGCCCAAGCGAGTTTTTCTCTCCTCTTCAGCGGTGCCCACCTGTTGCCCAGGAAATTACAAAATACCACCTGAGGAGTTACTCCTCCCTCCACACAATGGCGGATCCTGGTCAGAGCAGGGTTGAAGGCATCCGACAGCATCGGAGCTTCACTCCAGACTGCAGTGTCGATGTTGGGGAGGCCTTCGGGCAGCTCCAGCTTCTCGTGCTCCTCCACCCGGATGACTATCCAATCTTTCTTATAATTGTCCCACTTTCTAGAGGGAAACGACCGGAGGTACTTGAATGGGCACTTCTTGCGCTTCACAAAGTAGTAGAAGCCAAGGTACTCATCACCCCTTCCGGTATGGACGGTGAAGAAGGTCCGGAAAAGTTCAATGCAGGGGGGATGCCCACCCACATTTCGCAGAAGTGAACGAAGACAGACACTAGAAGAATGGAGTGAGGGCCAAGGTGGTACAGCTGCAGACCATAGAAGTCTAGCAGCATCAAGAAAAAGGAGGAAAAAGGTGGGATCAACCCCATCATGGCGTACGAAGAGAAGTACACCATCTCGCTGGCGTGCTCCTTCTCGAACAGGAGCTCCCCACCGGCGCGGACCAGGTGGTTGAAGAAGTCCGAGGACCACCCCATGAGGGCCCGGACCTTCTTCAGGTCACCTTCGGTCTTCAAGCGGCTCTTGCGGAGACCCAACTCCATCGCAGCACAACGAGGCAAGGGAGGAAAAGCAAGCACAAGTTTGGGAGTTCGAGCGCAAGTTCAGATGAGAGGCGTAAAGAACCCCAGACGATGCGTGCTTTCCTTCTTAAGTAAGCCCCCGCAACGCTTGGGTGGAAACCGCAGGGAAGCCGAAGATACTATTCAAAAATTTCACCCTGCCAATGACAAGAGGGCCCGGGACCACCCCGACGATCAAGTCGAGGTTCTTACCCAGGCGAACGGTTGTCATCATGAAAGGCGGGAAACCCGAAGGCTGCAGCCTGACAAGGCGCGCGGAACCGATACAATTTTTGTATCGGGAACCGGCGACCTTCAATTGCGTGAGATCCGCACGCCAAAGATATCATCTGCCGCACCCGAGATATGCCACGCGGGGAGGATTTAACTCCAAAACTATCGCCAACAACACATCTGAAGACCTTTGAAGACTCGGTTCAAAAGTCGAAGGATGGACCCACCTCTGGCAGAATGACTTCACCCAAGGGGTCTTCCCCAGAGGTGGGCCCAGGGGGCCACTGTCGGTACCCTGGGTACCGTATACCCCTTGAGATTGTGAAGATCTTAAGGAAATGCCATCTACTTGATTTGAAGACCTTCGGAGGTCCACATGTCAGGTATAAACGGACCCGCTTCCCCAATATGGTTAGTCTCAGGGTCGCCACGTGTACTATCAAACCGGAGCTACCGCCCACAAGGGGGAAGCTCCGGGCTAGGTACCATAACAGCACCCCCGGACCTAACCCCAGACCGAGGGAAGCTCCGGAACTGACACATGTCTGGTGGCACCGGACCTATCTGTTACCCACAGTATGCTCTGGGGCTACCACGTGTCCAACCGTCGGATCTTCAGCCTCTAACCTACGGAAGACTCTACAACGGCTCCGAATCTTCAAAGGGGAATCAAGGACTTCAAGACCCGATTGAGTGTCATTAATACTATGTTAATGACACACGATCGGACGACCTTAATTACCAGTAACGGTGCTGTCAAAGCTCGTAACTCGGTCATTAAGGGTAATTAAGCGCATCAAATGTGTATCAATATTAGTAATCGCCGGGGCCACATGTCGGGTCAGGCTAACTTGTAACGGCCTGTCCTTATACTATAAAAGGACATGCCGACGATACACGGGGCCAGACTGATCTGACCTGCACCGATCTGACCTGCTCTGATATGATCGCGCACTCTCAACTCACGTTGAGTTCATACATCCAATACAGCAACAACACACCCCGTGGAGTAGGGTATTATGCTTAGGCGGCCCGAACCACGTAAACCCTCATGTCTCCTGCGTCATTTCACATATCAACTTCTTGAATCTCCGCGCGCCCACGCCGAACCTCAAACTTCGCAAACACTTTTAGTAGTGTCGGGAGATCTGCCGGATCAAAACCACCGACAACCAGTTCATGGGAGAATAAGCCAGGACTACAATACCACCATGGGGCCAAGTATGGGTGTGGCGTAGCTGATTAATTAGGGCTTTGTCAGTGCTATTTGGACCATTAAGGATGCTCCAAGAAGGGGTAGTCGTATTGGGTTTGTTGATGATTGGTCGGACTACCCAGGGATCCGAATGGCTCAAGAGGGGAGCCTTGGTTGAAGATGTGCTCAGTTGGAGGCATCGCCACCGGTGAAACCACAATGGGGTCTAAATAGGCTAGCAATCCCTTTGTAAAGGCTATTTTGTGATCTCTTGGTCATAAACCAAAGGAAGTGTAATTGGCATAAGGGAGGTTCTTTAGTCGCCGACGGGTGATGAAATCAAAAACACGTGGGTAAAGTGGTACAAACTATGCAGAGTCTAATAAACTATCATGATAGTCGTGCTCCCGGTTATGAGAACCTGGAAAACTTCCATGATTAGAGGGAACTTGATATTGGGATGGTCTTTGGGATGGTTATGGTTTGGTAATGGTTATGGTTGGTTATTGATTAAATTCTGGTATTGAATATGGTTATTGGAAATGGTGAAATCTGGAATTATTGATGATGGTAACGAATATGGACTGGTATTATGATGATTATATGGTTTATGATGTGTTTATTCACATACATATGATATATTGCTTTCCAAATGTTTTAATGTACTTTTCGGCACTCAGCCATTATTATATTCGTCATTTGAATCAGCTACATGTCCTACTTTCCACACTTGCTGAGTACGACATGTACTCACTCTTGCAATCCCCCCAACGGTTGCAGGTCAGGATTGGGAGTTTAATAGCGATAATGCGGAATACTAGGTTGTGTCTACCGTCAGCTTGGCTGTGGTGTTGATTAGAGCTGTGCTATCCCTTTTGCTTATGTTGCTTAGTTTGCTTAATTAGTTTATTTTCGCAGTATTAGTTTGAACTTGTCAGTAATGTTCATTAGAGCTTGTACTCGAGGATAATATGAATTGTGTAATAAGAGTGGATGAATAATTTGTTCTATGGTAATTTTTTGTATATCCTTTTGTGATGCACTTGTGTATGTGTTTAACGTCCTGGACACTTGGTTCATTTTCGGAACCGAGTGTCACATATGGCATAATCATAAAGACTACTCCTACCACATACATGGAATCCACAATCAAACAAGAAACGCTTCATCCAAGTATATGAATAAAAGAAGACTAAAGATAACATATTTATTATGCATAAAGTCACAAATATAATAAGGAATATGTGAGCCATAGCTTTCCAAAATTGGAATTGGGAAGAGAGAGACTCCTTCTACTCCTTCCTAATTTGGACTAAGGACTAAAGGTTCTCCTCTCTACAGCCTAAACTCCTCTAAGACTATGGAAGATAGTGGATACAATAGAATGAAGCTCAAGTGGTGTGTGTGCGAAGTGGGGGTTTGGGGTCCTATTTATAGCTGGAGAAGAGTCGGTTCCCGCTACCAAAAGAGCGCGAATCAGTCTTCATCGTGATCAAGGCACCACAGGGAGTCGACACGTGGAAGTTGACCAATTTTGGCACTAATTCCACTTCGACCGAACAGGAAGTTCGCCCGAATTGGTATTTTGACCAATTCTAGTGTGCTTCCTCGAGGTGACTTCCAAGTGGGTCCTGTTGACTGATATGAGTGATACACCGTTGGATGACCTCAGGTGCTACTGTTCATGGGCCATTTGATCCATGTGATGCCACGTGTCGGTGCTTAGTTGGTTGAGGTGATAATTTATAGGATTGCTCCCTCCTCTTTCACCTCATTTTTTGCACAAAATGTCTGTATGCACTATTCTTCCAAAGACAAGTGGAAATAGCTTAAGTAGAAAGGTGATGTGTGCAAGAAATGATATTTCCTTCACATAATTGAGTTATATTGACGGGAAAAATTGGGATATAACATCCGCCAACAGTGAGCCAATCGATGAAGAGAAGTAATCAAGTAGGACCTTTTCCTTCTGCTAATGGTCCCAAACCACGACGCCTTCTGAGTCAAAGAGATGCGAAACAAAAAATTTGTGTGCTCTTGATCTTGTTTCTACATGAAAAAGGCGCGTGCACGCGTCTCCATCATGAAGCCATGAAAGTCGAGAAGCTTGCTTGCGCTTGGACCGCTCGACGGCAGCCATCAGAGGACAGTTTTCATGTTCTCATGATCCGAGCTTTCAGGTCGTTCATCAATCGCAGCTCATCAGAGGACAGCACCCGGGACTCTTGAGCATATTCAAGCCAGTAGACAATCTCTTGTGCTATGTGAAGGTGAAGCCTCGCCTTGCCGAAAAGTTTGTTGCTCCATATTCTCAGGGACTTGGCCGTCACGTCCAGCTTACGATGGAGGGTCGCAAGTGGGGACAAGCCCGGTGCAGCAGAGGACCAAGCAGCCTGCACCACAAAGAGAAAATCCGGACGGCACGACCAGAAGCACTAGAACCTGAAGGAGGATGGTTTATGGGGACAATCCTGCGAGAGTAGAATGATCGGGCAGTGATCTAACACCAAGGAAGAGAGGTCCATGAGCCCATAGTCAGCATAAGATTCCTCCCAGTCTTGAGTGTAGAAAGCATGATCCGGGCGCACCATAGTGGGGTCAGCGCTCTCGTTGCTCCAAGTGAAACTCTGGTTCTGCAGGCGATACTCCAACAGTTCCACATTGTTCAGAGCAGTTATAAATAGTCCCATCCAGCGTCGATTGATGTTGCCATTGCTTTTGTCCTAAGAATCATATATAAGATTGAAATCTTCAATACATATCCAAGGTAGCCCAGGTGCTGTATTAGAAGACTGTAGATCAGACAAGAAGGAAGCTTTGTCCGCATCCGAAGTAGGCCCATAAACAGTTGTCAACACAGAAGTAGTATTTGAGGGTCTGTACTTGAAGGTAACGGTGATGGAGAAGGTGTTTATGCATTGAGAGACTAGATCAATATTGTTGTGTTGTCAAGCTGCAAGAATATCTCCAACAGTACCCAGCGCAAGCAGGTAAGTGAAGTGATAGATTGGACCCAAGCACTCAGCAGCAAGGCGATGGTCAAACAGTTGAAGCTTCGTTTCTTGGACACAAGCAATGCTTGGCCGAACAGTGTTGATCAGAGTGTTGAGAACTTCACGTCTGGCCGGTAGGTTGTGACCCCAGACATTCCAACTTAGGATTGATAACTTAGGATCTATTAACATAAGAGGCTACTACAAAACGGCCAGAAGAAAGCACACACCGAGGCGATCTGGTAGGACCATCGAAGGACTGAGCACAGTATGACACTAACACAGTGAACACCTCTCTAGGAAGCTGGGGCTCCAACATAGCCCACAAGATAGCACCAGCTCCAGATAACCCTACTGACATTACGGGGCAGACGCCCAACACACACAAAGGACTACAATCCATGGAAACTGAACTGGCTTCAAGGTGCACTCGTCCCAGCGTGCTTAGGAAGCGACCACCTGCACGACCAGCTCATCCCAGCCAGGGCAGCAGTCGCCTCAGCAACTTCTTCAGCGGAGAGGCCAGTCAAATACCTCATGGGGAGCAAGGCGCGAGGGTGCAGAGGCTGCTTGTAGATCTTGGCATAACGCTGCATGGCGGCTTCATGAATTGGGTCATCAGTTCCCGCCAAGTCTAAGTTGGCGAATGAGGCGGAAAGTTGCACGCATTGCCATAGGGATGTGGGTCTTGGACTTTGCTTGCCGCGCACTGCGTCTTCCAGGAGCAGGAGGGACAAAAGTGCCTCTCGGGATGCGCCGGTGTACTGCTGGGGAGGTGTCACGCCCGGTTCCTGCAAAAGAAACCAAATGCACTCTCGTGTATGCCAGGATTAGTTAAATCATACGCGAGAAGACAAAAGTGGAATATCATATAAATAAAGCCAAATCCAACGTATTTATTCAGTACATGGATGACTCATAGGTCCAAAAAGGAAAAGATACATAGCAGCAGATAACTAAGCGTGTAGCTCCATCACAGGCGTTGTCCGGGAGCACGCCAGCCTAGTACTGCACGCCGGGGTCGAAGCCGTCGTCTTCCTCATCACTCGCTCCATCTCCATGATTTGAGTAGCAAGTACATACAAGAAAAAGAGGCAACAAACAAGCGTGAGTACCTAATGTACTCTACAAGTGTGGGAAATTATGATATGCAGGCTAATCAATGAGGAAGGCTAGACACAGTTTAAGCACTAAGCAGAACTCCCTATCTTTAGTTTACCTTAACATCCTATTTACTAGGTGAACCATCCCAATCTCCAATAACCAAAACCAAGACGCTCATGTCCCAACCAAGTACCAACAAAACTGTCCAGGCTCAAACCAACTGGACACCAACCCAACAAGTTCCGACCCACCTGTCACCAAGACCAAACCATCCAACCCAGATAATCATGAATAAGTCCAAGCGTTGCTCTTGACCGCGAGCGCGGCTATCTAGATAGTTTTACACTCTGCAGAGTTTGTACCACTTTACCCACAAGTCGTGATTCTGTCCCTTGTCGCCAAGTGGACTAGACCCTCCCTGATGTCCGTGATTGCGAATCACACTTCACATTTCCTATGGTGTGTGGCCAGGAGATCACTATGAGGCCTTTACATCACACTACCAAATCTGTGCACACCTGCTAAGGTTTCGCCCCACGACAGAGTCTATTTGTACCTCTCCGCGGCATCCCCCTCTTGCGCCACTCAAACATCTCACATGGTATACACAAAATAAGGTAGAAATCGACTTAATTGGCCAAACTGTTCCATAGCAGTCTTGTGGTGGCACGGTAAAGTCAGGTTACATGCTCCATGAACTGATCCTTAGAATCTATGACAGACGCTAGCAACCCACCCGTGTCTCGTGCACGCATGCACCCACCGAACCGACCAGTCTGTCTAGATTCCTACACTCCAACTACAAACCACCACATATCCATATGATTAAGAGTAATATAATAACAAGTGTATTAAATCCCATAACCCATCCCAACTAAGACAGCATGGCTAAGCGTAATAATATCCCGACATGTAACATAATCCACCCAACATGGCTACAAGGAATGATATGGAAAAACTAGTAAACAACCTATCATAGGATTCAAATTAATTGACTGCATGCAACTAATTATATCTGCATCCTTAATTTCCTAACAGGAGAGATATGGTCAAGGGCACTTGCCTCCAGGGAAGTGCGGCTGCTCGGTTGCGTCAAAGTCTTGGTCTTGTAGATTGAAGGTCGGCTCCGGAACTGACTCTGTCCACATCATCATACGCGCAACAAAATAATAAGAAAGCAATAAGAAACAATACAACACAACAAGGCATAATAAATACATGTACATACAACCAAAGCCTACGCACTTACGTCGTCGTGTAAGAATTAACTAATTAATCCTAAGCTATAAATAATTTATAATGTGCTAGAATATATTTTAATATTCAATTTAAGCATTAGAAGCGTAGATAAACATTTTCCGGAGATGTTTTAAACCAAAAACAGCCGCTGCAGGATTATATCTATCAGTTTCAGCATGGTACAGAGTGGTCCCATTGCAAAATCATACTACTGGATGTATTAAATCATCATTTTTACAAATGTAATGGGTGCATTTGAATATGAGGTGCTGCTGCAGGGGTTAGAAGGCTAAAACAAATCTATACAGTGGCTTATATGCTAGATTCAGACTTCTAGATGGGCTAGAAATGCAAAACTGCAAGTTACACGGGTCTAAAAATCATTATACAGCAAAACTGCTAATTAAAGGAGAGTCCAAGGTTAATTCTGTAAAAGCGTGGACCTACATGTAATTAGCTAAAAGAATACAGGGGGCTGGTTGCTAAATGCGAAGAGGTATATCTGATTCTATTATGAACCGTTGGATCTTAGATGGACGCACCAGATTAAAAGAACGAAGGGGTATGCTCCTATTCAATCAGGACCGTAGGATATAAAATGAGTGGACTAGGTTTAATATAAATGAAGGGGTATCCCTATTCTAATCTACACTGCACATTGAGGATCCAAGGGCTAAGAACAAAATCAGCATGGGTCTTCTTCTTCCTCTAGACAGGACGATGGTGCAGCCATGGGTGTGGTGCTGGAGCTCGCTAGGGCATGCAACCAAGGGGAGAAACGCCTAAACCCAGTCGAGCTCTACCAAATCCGAAGGAGAGGAACATCGCAGACTCACCTGGGGGGTTTTGCGGACTGGAACGGCATGGAGAGGGAGCAGCAACGTTGAGGCCGGTGGTGAGCTTCGGCCCTCCGAGAGAACGACGTTGGGGTGGCTATTCTTCGGTGTCTTCATGTCTGGGGCGCATTCTAGAGCAAGGCGAGTGAGTTAGAAGGGTTAGCTTCAAGGAGAAATCGGGTAGAAACAGGGGAACATCGTGAAGGGCGGAAAAACTCATCGCAACTCGCCGGAGTTAGGGTTTGAGGCGGTGGTTCGCAACGGGGAGGACTGGAGGAGGTAGCCGGCGTCCCTGTGAAGCAGCACGACGGGTTAGCATCACCAACCACGGATGGCAAAACGAAAATCTATCAGGAAGGCGCAGCCCACCGAGAGGAACGTAGGCGGCAATGGAGGCGCTCCCAGTTTTGGGAATTTTTGAAGCAGAGAGAAATCTAGGGTGGGGAGGCAGTTTATAGAGGGGTGGCGACTCCAATCGAAGGAAACTGCGCCAGATTCGATGGGATTCCGATTTGATCGGGTTGTTGGGCATGCATGCGGGTGGTGCCTTCGTGGGGAAGGGGAAAGAAAGGGAAAACATGCTGACAGGTGGGACCCACAAGGCGAATTTGGAGGAACAGAAAAGGGAAGAGGGAGACTAGGGCGTTACAACTCTCCCCCCTCAAAAGAAATCTCGACCCGAGATTTAGGAGACTTACGAGAAAAGATCAGGGAACTCTGTCTTGATGTCTTCTTCTCTCTCCCATGTGGCCTCCTGCTCGGAATGATGCTTACATTGAACTTTGCACATGGGGATCCTATTGTTTCTGGTGATGCGCTCTGACTTCTCAAGAATCTTGACGGAGTACTCAGCATAAGAAAGATCTTCCTCAATGTTCAACTCATCCATCGGCAACTGCTCCTCTGGCGCTCTGAGGCACTTCTTCAACTGAGACACGTGAAACATATCGTGCACATCTGACAAACGAGCTGGCAACTCTAGCTGATAAGCAACCTCACCTCTCCTGTCTAACACCTTGAACGGCCCGATATACCTTGGTGATAGCTTACCCTTCACCTTGAATCGACGAAGCCTTCTCATGGGTGACACCATGAGGTACACATAGTCTCCCACCTCAAAAGTCAACTCTCGTCGTCGTGTGTCTGTGTAGCTCTTCTGCCTGGACTGTGTTGTCTTCAAATTCTTGCGGATCTCCCGCACTTTGTCTTCCGCATCTCTCAACACCTCTGGCCCAAACACCTGACCTTCTCCTGTCTGATCCCAAAACAACGGAGTTCTGCACTTCCTTCCATACAACGCCTCAAACGGTGACATCTTCAAGTTGGCCTGGTAACTGTTATTGTAAGAGAACTCTGCATGAGGCAAATTCTTATCCCAACTCCTGCTGTTCTTTAAAGCACAAGCTCTCAACATGTCCTCCAGAATCTGATTAGTTCTCTCTGTCTGACCATCTGTCTGCGGGTGGTACGCTGAGCTGAAGTTCAAATGAGTGCCCATAGACTCGTGCAACTTCTGCCAGAACCTCGACGTGAATTGAACACCACGATCAGAAACTATCTTCTTAGGTACACCATGGAGACACACAATCCTCGACATATACAACTCTGCCAACTTTGACCCAAGGTAGTGCTCCTTAACTGGTATGAAATGGGGGACCTTGGTCAACCGGTCCACTATCACCCATATAGAGTCATAACCTGACTGTGTCCTGGGAAACCCTACAATAAAGTCCATACTGATTTCCTCCCACTTCCATTCTGGCACCCTCAAGGGTTGTAGCAACCCCGCAGGTCTGTGATGCTCTGCCTTCACAAGCTGACAGGTGTCACATAGTGCCACATATTCTGCAATGTCTCGCTTCATGCCAAGCCACCAATAGCGTTCCTTTAGATCCTGATACATCTTAGTACTTCTAGGATGTATGGAGTAATCTGAATCGTGAGCCTCTTGCAGGATCAACTGTCTGATGGCCTTATCATTTGGCACGCATATCCTCTTCCCGAGCCATAGTGTCCCTTGCTCGTCCACCCTGAAATCAGGAGCCTTGTTCTCCTCCATCAAACGCTTAAGCTTCAAAATCTTCTTGTCGTTCTTCTGACCTTCTCGAATATCGCGCTCTAAGATGGAATCCACCTCCATCATCACTGCCTCCGCGCTAGACACCATGCAAAGATTAAGTCTTGCAAACTCCTCACAAAGTTGAGGTTGCAACGCCAAAGCGTTACAATGCACCTTCCTGCTCAAAGCATCAGCAACCACATTGGCCTTCCCAGGATGATAGTTGATCCCCACATCAAAGTCATTGATGAGCTCCAACCATCTGTGCTGTCTGAGATTTAGATCCGGCTGCGTGAATATATACTTGAGACTCTTGTGATCTGTGTAAATCTTTGTCCTCTTCCCCATCAAGTAGTGCCTCCAAAGCTTCAAAGCATGTACCACAGCTGCCAACTCCAAGTCGTGCGTCGGATAATTCCTCTCATGCTTCCGAAGCTGTCTAGAAGCATATGCCACGACATGTCCCTCCTGCATGAGGACACATCCCAAACCCTGTCCGAACGCATCACAATAGACTAAGAATTCCTTCTTCATATCTGGCATTATCAACACAGGTGCCGACATCAATCTCTTCTTCAACTCCTGGAAACTTGCTTCACACTCGGGCGTCCATCTGAAAACTACCCCCTTCTCAAGCAACTTCGTAAGCGGTCTAGCAATCTTCGAGAAGCCCTCAATAAATCGGCGATAGTACCCTGCCATTCCCAAGAAGCTTCTGATCTCTCCCACATTCTCTAGCACCTTCCATTTCAGCACATCTGACATCTTGCCTGGATCGACCGATACTCCTCCCACAGATAGGACATGCCCCAAGAACGAAACTTCCTTCAACCAGAACTCACACTTGCTAAGATTGGCATACAACTGATTCTCACGAAGCTTCTGCAACACCAACCTCAGATGCTCGTCATGCTCCTCCTCATTCTTCGAGAAAACCAGAATATCATCAATGAAAACCACCACGAATTTATCCAAATACTCCATAAATACCTTATTCATAAGGTACATGAAGTAAGCCGGAGCATTAGTCAGTCCAAACGACATGACCGTGTACTCATAGAGACCATAACGAGAGACAAACGTCGTCTTCGGAATATCTGAGGCCCGAATCTTCAATTGATGATATCCCGAGCGAAGGTCAATTTTAGAGAACACACATGCCCCTCTAAGCTGATCAAACAAGTCCTCGATGTGTGGCAGAGGATACTTGTTTTTTATGGTTATTGCATTAAGAGCTCGATAGTTGACGCACAACCTCTCAGTCCCATCCTTCTTTGGCACAAATATAACCGGTGCTCCCCAAGGCGAGGAACTAGGACGGATATAGCCCTTGTCTAGAAGCTCTTGGATATGAATCCTTAAGCTCTGCTAACTACTTCGCATCCATCTTGTACGGTCTCTTATATATAGGAGTGGTACCTAGCACTAACTCAATGACAAACTCAATGTCTCGATCTGGTGGCATACCTGGCAACTCCTTGGGAAAAACATCCGGGAACTCACTAACCACCCAGATCCCCTCTGTAGCGTCGATCTGGTTAAGCTGGATCTTTTCGACTGGCGCTTGGGCAGATGAGAACTCCACCACTGTGCCATCGATGTGTGTCAACCTGACAGTCCTCATCGCACAATGAATCACACCATCATACTTGGCCAACCAATCCATCCCCAAGATGATATCTATGTCGCGTGACTCCAACACAATGAGGTTTGCAGAGAAGACCACCCCCATTATGTCTAGACGCACTTTTGAGCACACCTGACTCGTCTTGAATTCTCCTCCAGGAGAGTTGACCACTAGCACACGGGTCAAAGATGTAGTTCGCATAGCATGCCTCCGTATAAACTCCTTAGCAATAAATGAATGTGTAGCACCTGAATCGAACAAAATAGTAGCAGGGTGAGTGTCAGCGGAGAACGTACCAATCACCACGTCTTGAGCCTCCTGAGCCTCCTCCAAAGCTACATGGTTCACCCGACCATGCATGAAATTATGTTTCTACTGCTGTTGTGACTGCTTACTCTTCTGGCATCGGCTGGCAAGATGAACCATCTCACCACAAGTGTAACACGGTCCAATCAATTTGCTCCACTGATTCTTGTTGCTCTGTTGCTGACTCTGCTGGACCTGTCCCGCTGTACGAGGTGGAAAAGTGGGACGCTGCTGTGGCTGCTGACGCTGTTGCTGAGTCTACGGCGTCGACTGTCTGAAAGCTGGAGTGGGGTACCTCGACCCCTGGTATGGGCCCATAGGATGGCCCATCTGTCCCGCTGGCTGCGATGCAAAGTGAGGACGACTGCTACTGTCTGAAGACTGACTCTGCCATGACATCTTCTGCTTCCTCAACTGCTTCTCCATCACAAAAGCCTTGTCCACCATCTATCGAAAACTATCGTAGTAGCTGGAAGACAGTGCATTCTTCAACTCAGCATCTAGCCCCACCACAAAGCAATCCTGTTTCTGCTCATCAGTCCCGACCTCCTCGGGTGCGTAGCAAGACAGCTGTGTGAACTTAGTGAGGTACTCACGCACTGACATGTTACCCTGTTTCAGATTAAGAAACTCCTTCCGCTTCATCTTGATCTCCCCAGCTGGTACAAAGTGATTGCAAAAGCTCTGCATGAACTCCTCCCACGTGATACTCTGAGGGTCCTCGTGGGCAGCTGTGTAAGCTGTCCACTAGTCTGCTACGGGTCCTACTAGTTGGTGAGCTGCCAGCAAGACTCTCTCCCGTCCGTAGCACTCAACTAGCGGTAGCTTGCTGTCGATCGTCTTCAACCAGTCATCTACATCCATCGGCTCCACTGGACTCGTAAAGACAGGAGGCTGAGTGCTCTGAAAGTCATTCAGTGTGGACCGAGGTCCTGGTGCCTGCTGTGGTTGAGGTGCCTGCTGCATGTTGGCCACCACCTGAGTCTGATTTTGTAGAAGCTGGTTCTGCATGGCCATCATCTGCTGCATCATCAGCGGTCCAGCTCCTCCGCGAGCACCTCGACCCTGCCAGCCCTGAAGCTAGAAACCTGGAGGCCCGTCGTCAACCTCAGGCTCACCACGACCACGACCACGTCCTCGACCTCTGCTTGCCATCTGATACGTATAACATAATATTTAGACTAAAATAATCGATAAGACAGGGAACGAAAAATTATTAAATAGCTCGACAATCTAACTAACAATATATATATATATATATATATATATATATATTATATATATATATATATATATATATATATATATATATATATAAGAATCAGCAAAACAAGTGCAAGGATCCATCAAAAACAAACAAGTAGTCATACACACATATTTATTAGGCGAAACTAATCGGTGTCTCACTATATTTCTGTGGAAGGGGTGACTCCTATACCAAATTACATTGGGTCCTTCTTGGGGGCTTCAACATTTTGAACAAGAGAAGAGATGTAAATTCATCAAGACTTTTCAAAACGAATAAAATAGAAAAGACAAAGTTTTACTAAATTGGGGGTAAGACACGTGAAAATAGAAACTCATGCAAAGTCAGGCAAGTTTTGTGTTGCAAATAGTTTTAGAAAGGAAAATACACTTAGTTCACGACCGTTTCTAACTAGGGTCGCGTCCTACGGACAACCTGGCTCTGATACCAATTTGTCACGCCCGGTTCCTGCAAAAGAAATCAAACACACTCTCGTGTATGCCAGGATCAGTTAAGTCATACACGAGACGACAAAAGTGGAATATCATATAAATAAAGCCAAGTTCAACGTATTTATTCAGTACATGGATGACTCATAGGTCCAAAAAGGAAAATATACATAGCAGCAGATAACTAAGCGTGTAGCTCCATCACAGGCGTTATCCGGGGGCACGTCAGCCTAGTACTGCACGTCGGGGTCAAAGCCGTCGTCTTCCTCATCACCTGCTCCATCTCCATGATTTGAGTAGCAAGTACGTACAAGAAAAAGAGGCAACAAACAAGCGTGAGTACCTAATGTACCCCGCAAGTGTGGGAAATTATGATATGCATGCTAATCAATGAGGAAGGCTAGACACAGTTTAAGCACTAAGCAGAACTCCTTATCCTTAGTTTACCTTAGCATCCTATTTACTAGGTGAACCATCCCAATCTCCAATAACCAAAACCAAGACCCTCAGGTCCCAACCAAGTACCAACAAAACTGTCCAGGCTCAAACCAACTGGACACCAACCCAACAGGTTCTGACCCACCTGCCACCAAGACCAAACCACCCAACCCAGCTAATCATGAATAAGTCCAAGCATTGCTCTTGACCGCGAGCGCGGCTATCTAGATAGTTTTACACTCTGCAGAGTTTGTACCACTTTACCCACAAGTCGTGATTCTGTGATGCCTGTGATCGCGAATCACACTTCACACTTCCTATGGTGTGTGGCCAGAAGATCACTATGAGGCCTTTACATCGCACTACCAAATCTGTGCACACCCGCTAAGGTTTCGCCCCACGGCAGAGTCTATTTGTACCTCTCCGCGGCAGCCCCCTCTTGGGCCACTCAAACATCTCACATGGTATACACAAAATAAATTAGAAATCGACTTAATTGGCCAAACTGTTCCATAGCAGTCTTGTGGTGGCATGATAAAGTCGGGTTACATGCTCCATTAACCGGTCCTTAGATTCTACGGTAGACGCTAACAACCCACCCGAGTCTCGTGCACGCATGCACCCACCGAACCGACCAGTCTGCCTAGATTCCTACACTCCAACTACAAACCACCACATATCCATATGATTAATAGTAATATAATAACAAGTGTATTAAATCCCATAACCCATCCCAACTAAGACAGCATGGATAAGTGTAATAGTATCCCGACGTGTAACATAATCTACCCAACATGGCTACAAGGAATGATATGGAAAAACTAGTAAACAATCTATCATAGGATTCAAATTAATTGACTGCATGCAACTAATTCTATCTACATCCTTAATTTCCTAACAGGAGAGATATGGTCAAGGGCACTTGACTCCAGGGAAGTGCGGCTACTCGGCTGCGTCAAAGTCTTGGTCTTGTAGATTGAAGGTCGGCTCCGGAACTGGCTCTATCCACGTCATCATACGCGCAACAAAATAACAAGAAAGCTATAAGAAAAAAATACAACACAACAAGACATAATAAATACATGTACATACAACCAAAGCCTACGCACTTACGTCATCGTGTAAGAATTAACTAATTAATCCTAAGCTATAAATAATTTATAATGTGCTAGAATATATTTTATTATTCAATTTCAGCATTAGAAGCGTAGGTAAACATTTTCCGGAGATGTTTTAAACCAAAAACAGTCGCTGCTCCCATTGCAAAATCATACTACTGGATGTATTAAATCATCATTTTTACAAATGTAATGGGTGCATTTGAATATGAGGTGCTGCTGCAGGGGTTAGAAGGCTAAAACAAATCTATACAGTGGCTTATATGCTAGATTCAAACTTCTAGATGGGCTAGAAATGCAAAACTGCAAGTTACAGGGATCTAAAAATCATTATACAGCAAAACTGCTAATGAAAGGAGAGTCCAAGGTTAATTCTGTAAAAGCGAGGACCTACACGTAATTATCTAAAAGAATACAGAGGGCTGGTTGCTAAATGCGAAGAGGTATATCTGATTCTATTATGAACCGTTGGATCTTAGATGGATGCACCAGATTAAAAGAACGAAGGGGTATGCTCCTATTCAATAAGGACCGTAGGATATAAAATGAGTGGACTGAGTTTAATATAAATGAAGGGGTATCCCTATTCTAATCTACACTGCACATTGAGGATCCAAGGGCTAGGAACAAAAGCAGCATGGGTCTTCTTCTTCCTCTGGACAGGACGATGGTGCAGCCATGGGTGTGGTGCTGGAGCTCGCTAGGACATGCAACCAAGGGGAGAAACGCCTAAACCCAGTCGAGCTCTACCAAATCTGAAGGAGAGGAACATCGCAGACTCACCTAGAGGGGTTTTGCGGACTGGAACGGTGTGGAGAGGGAGCAGCAACGTTGAGGCCGGTGGTGAGCTTCGGCCCTCCGAGAGAACGACATCAGGGTGGCTATTCTTTGGTGTCTTCTTGTCTGGGGCGCGTTCTAGAGCAAGGCTAGTGAGTTAGAAGGGTTAGCTTCAAGGAGAAATCGGGTAGAAACAGGGGAACATCGGGAAGGGTGGAAAAACTCACCGCAGCTCGCCGGAGTTAGGGTTTGAGGCGGTGGTTCATGACGGGGAGGACTAGAGGAGGTAGTCGGCGTCCCTGTGAATCAGCACGACGGGTTAGCATCACCAACCACGGATGGCAAAATGAAAATCGAGCAGGGAGGCGCAGCCCACAGAGAGGAACATAGGCGGCAATGGAGGCACTCCCAGTTTTGGGAATTTTCGAAGCGGGGAGAAATCTAGGGTGGGGAGGCTATAAAGTTTATAGAGGGGTGGCAACTCCAATCGAAGGAAACTGCGCCGAATTCGACGGGATTCCGATTTGATCGGGTTGTTGGGCATGCATGTGGGTGGTGCCTTCGTGGGGAAGGGGAAAGAAAGGGAAAACGTGCTGACAGGTGGGACCCACAAGGCGAATTTGGAGGAACAGAAAAGGGAAGAGTGAGACTAGGGCGTTACAGGAGGGAAGCAGTGCAGGATAGGGAGAGCCAAGATGTTGCAGAAGAGGCCATGATCATCGTTGTGCACCGCCGGAGAGGCAGTGACAGGAGTAGCACCCGTGAAAATCACAAAACCTTCAACTAGGTTAGCAGCTGGAGTGGGGTCAATTGGAGCAGCAGCAATAAGAGTAACTCATCAGGTGGACTAGCACCCAGGCCCACCCCAACAGCGAGGGAGGTGGCGCATGGAGAGATATCAGTCCCAACATGCAGGATCTCGATGCACACAAGCGCGGAAGGCGGGCACACCAGCTGCTCGGAGCTGGATGCAGAAGCGTCCCCAGGGGCCGCGTCAGGAATGGGGGTCATGGCAGACAGCAGAGGGGCCACCATCTCGTCCACCGTGGGGTCTTTACGTAGTGGGGGGAGACTTGGTGGTGTGAAGGCAGCAGCTCCGGGGTAGCAGGCGAGGCCGCCCGCATAGGAGGGGGAGCCGTGACTGCCGGGGCAGGTGGGCGGGACACAACAATCCATCAGCGAGACCAGGAACGACCACACACACGGGCGCCCCGAGCACCCCGACCCGGTCCATAGGAACATCCTGCATGGCCAACGTAGCGTCACAGCGGAGGTGTCAGCAGCCGCAGGCTGGCGGCCTAGTGTGCGTGAGTTCTGGCCTTGGGCCCACCATGGCTGTGTGAGTATCGGGTATTAAAGGAAGGAGATGTAGCGGGAACAGGGTATCGAACAGAACATTATTGTCTCATATTGTTCGGTCATTTCCTTCCTCTTCCTCCTTTCTTCCTTAACTCCGGCGATCTTCCGGCCAGGTTTTACCGGAGTTGCTAACAATTGGTATTAGAGCCTACGATTCCAGATGGACTCCGAGATGACGAAGGAGGTGCTGGAGTACTTCTTCCAGGAAGCTCGTAGGACGATCCGAGAGGCGATCTGTGAGGGATCCGCCAAGTACACCACGATCAACGTCGTCACGGCAGCCGAAGAGCACCAGCCCGATCCCGTCGCCGTCGAGGAGTCCAAGGATAACGCCTCCTTCAAGTCCCTGTCCGCCTCGCACGAGGAGCACCAACCGCATCCCGCTCTGCTGCAGCTCTTCTCCAACGGCCCCGCATCGCCGATCGTTCCAATCCCCGACGAGCGGATCCAACTGGACTCTGGCTTCCTCACCGCGCTGCAGGAGGACGAGAGCAAGGGTGGTCTCGAGATGCTATACCCTGTTACCGGCGAGTTCCCAGCCACCATCGAGGAGAACGACGCCGAGGCTGCGATCTGCTTACCCGCCCCTGTCTTCTACGCCTCGCCGGAGCTGCAGCAGCATCACGCCGTCGAGGAGTCCGCGCACTCGAACCACATCTCTGTCGACCCCATCCTGCAGCCGTGCGACTCCAACGGCCTCAAGGTGCTGATCCCTGCCACCGGTGGGATGGACTCTGTGGATTCCGTCGCACTCGAGGAGAAGTTTGTCTCGTCCGTCGAGATGCGAGCGACCAAGCCAACGGATGAGCTGTTCGACGGCCACCGTGCGTGCAACCTCTCCGATGCCCCCGTGCTATACCCGTATGTCGTCGCCACGCCGCACAAGATTCGCGACTGTTGCGACACTGTGCGCGAGGTGGAGCACAACCTCGAACTTCGCCATGAAGTCCTCGTCCACTGCGCCAACGACCTCATTGCGAAGCTCGGCCGCTCCCTCCTCGTCGAGGCCAAGCTGGTCGAGGAACTCAGGAAGGGCCACAACTTCTCCCACTCGCAGTTCTGTGCCTGCAGGATGTTCGACGAAATGTCTGATTACTGTATGAATGGCTTGGGAAAGAAGGCGTTGATGTCCGCGTCCAAGGAGTGTCTGCGCAGCAGCCGCAGGTTCCTCCGCATCATCATCCTGCTACTCCTCGTCCTGCTCGAGCACCGATATCCAGCTCTGCCACCATGGCCACCTCCATTGTTCGCAAGCAACCTGTTCGAGGAAATGCCCGTGAGCGAGCTCACCAAGCAGGGAGTCAGGCCAGAGGAGCTCGCCATCATCTCCAGGGAGGCAGTGGCTCCTTACGAGAGCAATTGTTATCTCTTCCCTCGAAATGCTGCAAGACTCCCAGGATTTCATGTGACCTTAAGAAGTGGGGAAGAGAAGCTATTGTCTGAATGGCCTGAATGGTATGCAGAGAAAGGGATTGAGTTGATCCTCAGCATAGAAATCATCCAGGTTGATCTTGCTGCCATGACTCTCACTAGTGCAGCCTTGAAGTTCAATGACTTTGATGCCACCGAGGTGTTTGCTGAACCAGCTATGCTGTACTTGCTGATGACCAGAAGCTTTTTCTTGTGAATCCTTCCAAAACTGCCTGGAGCACAATTGGTGGTGTAAAAGGTCAGCAGGAGCTTTTGCCTGTGAAACCAGATGGGCGTTTGTGCAATTACCCAAATCAAGGTGGCAAATCAGCTTATTCATGGTATGGTGGCTGGAATACAATATCAAATGGAATGAACAAGTTTATAGATGAAGGCAATTACTTCCCAGGATCCGTTCCCCCTCAGATTCTTGTCTATGTTCTTAAACTGCTCAAGAATCCACACTTCATGGCGAAGTTCGCACTGGTTGAATTGATCAGAAGTATTGTTTAGGCTAAGGGTGCTTCAACAGACAAGGCATTGGACCTCCTTGCTCAAATTAAGCAGCGGGAATTCCGTCCTGTCACAGTGACTCTGATTAACGTTCTAAGTGCATGCACACACATGGGATCTCTGGAAGAAATGAATTTTGACAGGAAATATGTCTCTTCCTATTTTGTCACCAATCAGAAGCAAGAGTCACGGCTGATTATGGCAAAAGATCAAAGAGGTGAAGCATTGGGTACTCTACATGCTAAGAATATGGGCTGCACCCTAAAAGCTTCCGGTATTGGGAAAAACAAGCAGAAGCTAGAAAATGCAAACAAAGTGAAGAGCATCCTGTACGGCAAGCTTCAGAGCACGCAACAGTTGTTCAAAGGTGCTGACGACTTCTTGGCACAGAACCTCTACATCTCCAGTAACAGCAACAACCGGGTGATGGGGTGGCTGCTGGCGATCGGCAACTTCTTCTACACACTGTGGGCTGTGGCTGATCCTGCAGGCCAGGCAAAGTTGAATGTATTGTTCCACTACTCCAGCATGGCGCTCAGTGCTCCGTGGCGCAGCGGCAGCATGGTCGACCCGTGGGCGGCACTCGCACACCGTCAAGCACATGCAAGCGGAGGACACCTTCGTCGAGGACGTGCTGATGGATGCCAAGAGCAGCTGGTTTTCGGATATTGATCGACTACACCAAGAGTTTTGGAGAGCTCCTGCTTGGGGGCAAGCAGGCTCTCAAGGGGGAGAGAATGTCAGCAGCCGCAGGCTGGCGGCCTAGTGTGCGTGAGTTCTGGCCTTGGGCCCACCATGGGTGCGTGAGTATCGGGTATTAAAGGAAGGAGAGATAGCGGGAACAGGGTATCGAACAGAACATTATTATCTCATATTGTTTGGTCATTTCCTTCCTCTTCCTCCTTTCTTCCTCAACTCCGGCGATCTTCCAGCGAGGTTCTACCGGAGTTACTAACAGGAGGGTTGGCGCGGACGCAGAAGCAGGTGGTCGCGCACCGCGGACACCGAGCGGCGATGCTCCCAGAGTCCCAGTCGGCGTCCCCACGAAGCAGAGGCTCACGCCTCCGAAGGCAGACACGCGAGCGCACAGCTGTGCACCGACGAGGGTGCTAGCCCGAGCCGAAGCCAGGAGGAGGCCCGATGCCCGGGGAGTCAATCACACCGTGGGACCACAGGAAGCGCTTCAGGTACGGGAAGGCAGTGCCGAAGGAGTTGGATGACACCGACGAGTGCCTACCGTCCGAAGAGCCCCCTGAGGACGAGGTGGTATACTACGAATCAACAGGGTTGTGGTCGAAGTAGTAGTCCAGGTGCATGATCAGGCGCATGCGGTGTCCCATGGGAATCTGACCGTTGGTAATGACGGCGTCAATCTGCGATGGTCCATTGTCCTGGGCCGACCGGCCAGACCCAACACGGAACAACGTGATGTCCTTGGTCAACGGCAAGAGGTTGGGATCTTTCATCAAGCTGACTAAGCCACACACAGTCATGTCATTGCGATGCAGGGAGTCGGAGTCGTAGTAGTCGAACGACACAATATCGCCCAGCACTTGGCAGAGGATCTCCGCGTTCCAGGCGTGTAGGGGTAGGTTCTCGATGTAAATCTTGACATGGTAAAACCATCCGTCAAGCCCATTCTTCTCGTGCAAGCTCCACGGTCGAAACGTGTGCCGAACACCGTGGAGGTCGACGGCCCCAACCTCAAAATATTGGTTGCAAAATATGTAGCGCTGGAAGCAGACGAGGAAGCCCGTCCAGTGCATGGAGACATCAAAGGCCCAATGGAGGATGCCCATTTGATTGTGGATGGCTTTGCGGATGTCGGCCAGAGTAGCAGTGGTACGTCTCTGCGGAGGCGCGGGGAAGAGGGCCGAGCGGCGGAGGCGTTGCCACTTGTTCTCCATAAGTCCCCCGACGACCACAACAGCATGCTCGCTTTGGGGATGATACTCTGGAGCACCGCGAATGCAACGACGAGGCATGACCCCAGAAGGCGACTTGGAGACAACGTTGATAAAGGAGCAGTCGGAGCAGAGGAGCGTAGGGCGAGATGGGAGTGGAGGGAAATGTAGGTGGTTTTGGATGAAGGGTGGTGGGTTTAATAGGCGCTTGTGGAAAGGGCGATGCCCATCTGGATCCTTAGACTACTCGCACTCGTCGTCCTCTATATCAGACCTCTATACCACCTTTTTCTGTGACCTCACATTCTCATCTTTACAGTTTCATTCTCCGCACTTTTTCACCTCTAAATTAGACATCTATATCTTTTTTTCTCTCTTCTTTCTTTATTCTATCATTGTTTTCTACTCATTTCTCTCTCTTCTTTACCTTCCTTCTCCTTTCCAGGCCCCTCTATATGTACCGTGCTCCTCTTGAAGCCGCGATTTTAGAGATCGCTTTAGAGGTGCCAGTGCGGAGCAATTTCGTGAGCTGTGGCCGCTAAAGTCCCGTCCAGGTCAGTTTACAGGTGCCGCTGCGAGTAGTCTTAGGCATGTGGCAACGGCTGGAGCGGTGGCCAGAGTGGAGACAACACCAACATTGAGGTGGGTCCCGACAGGCAGCGGTCAGGTGGCCACGGGCAAGACAATGGAAATAGCGCCCTCTGACCGCAACAATATCAGAAGGGGCACATGGTTTCAACGGCCTAGAGGAGGATATATGTTGGTGTTTGCGTGCACGCCGAACAGGAGTCCAATCAGGGGATTCGCCAGAGTGTGAATCCGCAGGAGCAACACAATCAGAGAGCAGGGTGCAGACTGAGGGGGGCACGTGTAACACCCTAGCCACTACGGACCTGGCGGTCGTCACTCCTGACAGCTCTCTAAGATCACAGACTAGCCTCACAGACTGACACTAGTCTTCTTTGCACACTTTGTCCTCACTCGTGCGCACCCAGAAAAACTTCTCGGTCGATTACCTATTCGTAAATTGCTCCAGACCAAGCACGCTTAACCTCAAAGTTCTTTGCAGGTGGGCTCCCGGAAAAGAAGGTATACCTTGGTGGTATGAGTATTTTATCAATCCTATTAAGCCTTGAGCCAGAATATCACAGCAAGCTAGGGGCGAGCCCAGGATGGAGGCCTGGGCAGGTAGGATGGTGCCTAGACGCGACGCAACAGGTAGGCGCAGCGCATTCAGCGCAGGGAGAATCACGCGACGTGCCAGCCCAGCGTGAGGGGGGCGAGCAGCAGGCTTTTGCACAGGGGGCGGAGGGGAACAAGCGGGCACGACAGGGGCGAAGCGACACCTGGAGGGACCGAATAGGACACCAAACCAACCGCACTGATAGCAGTTGGGGAGGCACAATGGTCGAGGGCAGGAACCATGGTGAACAACTTCAACGACAACAAGGACGGGGCAAGCTCCAAGGGGGGGGGGGGGTAGCGAGCAGGCTCGTTGGACGGACGCGAAGCGGGGGAGGCAAAGTCATCAGCCTTTGAGCCCTAGAGGTCCTCTGAGAGGATAGGGATCGGGGGGGGGGGGGGGGGAACACGTCGTCTTCAATGCTAAGAGGAGACAATGATGGAGAGGAGTGGGGGGAGCGGAGCTCGGTGAAAAGGGTGCAAGGGAGTCCAGGGGAGCCAGTAGGGCGACAAGCAACGTGGGATGCGGGAGAGGGGCCAAAGGAGAGCTAAGCAATGGTGAATTCAAAGCAAGGGAGATTGGGGATGAGGGGGGGGGGGGGGGGGGGGGACGGACCTTGATGACGTAGCTGCCAGGGCCGCAGCGGAAGGGAGCACTATAGCGTGGGGCCTATCACTGGCTGCCGGCGCGAGGGGGCGGGGGTTCAGTGGAGGGGCTCATCTCGACTGTTCATGTTTGAAGGCGAGCAAGGGAATAGTACTTCACAGAATAGCGTATCCATGTCGAAGTGTCATTGCAACACTTCCCTTGAATCTGCTATGGAGCAGCCTGCGGAGATTCTTTGATCGGCAGGGCTTAGTCTTCTATCGAGGGATTGCGCATATGAGAATGGTGACACAGTGGTTTTTACGTGGTTCGGCCCGCAAGAGCATAACACCCTACTCCACGATGAGGTTGTATTGCTAGTTTGTAGTGTGTGAATACGTAGACTGGGGATCCTTTGTAATAGTGGCGGTCTGGTCCTTTTATAGACAAGGTCAGATGTCTTACAAGTGAGATTCGGGGCCTGACAGATGGCCCGAGGCGATCTTATCTTAAAAATATATGACTTCTCGCATAAGTCTCCTCTAACGGTGGCTTGAAGACTCGCTATCTTGCCGCCTCAGTCGCCAGTGGCCCATACGTAGCGGTTGATAATGGCAGGGAATGTCCCGTCCAACAGTCTCAATTGTCGTAAGCTACCCACTTGGCGGAGTGGGGTAGGCTTGCGACGTCTTCACGGTGATGCGATTGAGCGTAGCGGTACCTGACACTAGGTGTGCGCCGCGTCGTGCGCCTGAAGAAGACGCGAGTCTTCAATGCTTAATTTAGACAAGGGTCTCGATCTGCGGATCACGTGGCAGCACCAGAACCCTCTTTCAGGGGAGCGTGATCCCGCCCTGCTGGACACGTGGTCGCTTGAGATCTCGTCTCCATTGGGGAGCTGAATTCTCCTTTGGGGTCCATGTAGATTCTCCGAGCCTCGTATCCGAGGTAGAGGGATTCTGTCCTTCTAAACACGTGGCACCCTCGAACCCTGCCTTGGCATGAAGACAGGACTCCTAGACGACTTTAACTTGTGCGCGAAGATACCCAGTATGCCGGTACCAACAACACCTATAGCTCGAATTGCGGCACAGACAAGGTAGACATCTACTGTTAAACTGTTGTAGTGACAGGATCTGAACTGAGGACGACATGACTAGATGCGTTTGTTTAGAGGAGGTGCTCTGATTACCATGTGAGAAAATGGGACTGTCTAAAATTCAAGAAAATTTCAGGTAGTAGGTAATTAGTAGTTAATTACTATCATTAATCACAAATCTTTATAACTATAGGTTAATTAATCATAAAATTATTTATTTTATTATTTTACAATTAATATAAACTTTACAAATTACGGTTTAACAATTAACAAAATAGACCCTCTCTGTCTGGCCGCTGCGAGCGCAGGCGCGGTCGCCTGAAATCCAGCTTCAGGCCGGTAGCACCCGAGTAATAGTATTCCCGGAGAAAAATAGATCTGAACGTGCTTTTTTTTAGAGAAATACAAACACGGGTGGGACGTCTGTGGGGGGAAAGGCAGGTTTCAGAATATTCTGGCCACCCAGTCAAACGCCAAAGAACTTTTGTCCATCTTAAAATAAGGACTCGACCCGAGTGAGGCCAGTTTGCCTTATTCAGATAAGAACTTTTGTCCATCTTAAAATAAGCCCGCCCCACTCGCTTATCTAAAGATCAGTTCGCCTGCAGAACCTTATCTGAATCCTCACGCCGAGTGAGGCCAGCGGCTTCTTCAACAACTGAAATTCTCGGCGTCGGCGTGTCGTCTACGCGGTCGTCGTGGTGGTGGAATGGAAGAAGCCGTAGCCATCACTACCAATGGACCTGCATACTGCAGCTTTGAAAAAACTTTGAAAAAGAGCTGCCTCAAGCTAGTGGAGTGCAAAAGATATTGGCGTATCCACCTCACCTGGCCGCAATTCACTCCGGCGGACGCAGCCTCGGTCAACCGCCGTGAGCGTACCTGTGAAAGCATCGCACCAACCGAATTGAATCACGGCGCGGCCGGGCTTCCGCTTTGAACGGACCACGACGTCGCCTAAGCCTCTTTTGGCAGAGCTTCGAGAGAAGTTGTACCAAACACTATTTTTCATAAGATGTGATTCTTGTCTGTTTTTGAAAAGTGATTCCTTGAAATAAACTAAGGAGCTGAGAGCTGAAAAAAGTAGCATCTCCTGATTCTGTGAAGCGATTCTCTGTCCTGATTCTGAGAGTTTGTTTTATAAATCATAAAGAATCACATTCATCGAAGAATGAGAGGTGAATTCAGAAAACCAGCTATGTGAAGCTCTGTAAAGCAGGGCCTACCAGGCTACCACTACCACCAAGTTGAGCCGTTGAATCCTCGAGGCCCTGTCTGTCTCTCTCTCCATGCATCACCCAACAGAACACACGGCGATCCCAATTGATAGCAAGACACCAAGGCTTCATGTCATCACGTCTTCTTTCTTCTTTGGCTTGAGATTCCACTCAAGCATGAAACCTTTCCATGCCATACGAGAAGAAAAAAAGACGACGACAACCCAAAGTCTCAGCTAGCTGAAGATTATTTAATCCGAGTGTATCTACTTGTCATGTGTCTTAAATATGAGAATATTTCAGGTATTCGATCATTAACAGCTAATTACCGTCATTAATTACTAATTTTGTAATTAATTTAATCCTTAATTTTATAGATTATTCAATCACAATTTTTTTATTTAATTGTTTTACAATTAACATAATCTTACATGTTAGGGAAAAGGGGACACAAAATTTAACGTGGAAAAAACTCCTCTAAGATGGAGGGGAAAAACTATGGAAAACAAATCTATTATTAGGGTTGAGGTACAAGTACAGGGGTGACCTATATTTATAGGCGTGGACATACAAGAGGTAGAGTCATATCTCAACATTACACTTACGCAATTACAATTACAGATTAACAATTATGAATTAACAACTAAAAACTTACCTCATTCGGACTCGGTTGGTAGGCGGCACCACTGCCTCCACGCCTGCGAGCCGCGGCCGCCGCCGTGCGCCGCCGAGCCACGCCTACTCGCGCGCCGCCGCGCCGCCTCGCTGTGATCTGTGCATCGGCACTGCCTCAGACCGGCTCGCCGGCCGCCGCGTGGAGGACGACGCCACGGTCCGGCGCATCGGGCGCCGTTGCTGGTGAGCAGACCGCCGCCGCCAGATCGGGTTTGGAGGAAGAGAGGAGTAGGATTGAAGATAAATAACTCCGCACGAATCTCAAAGGGAAATCAACAGTTGCCTGAAATGAGGTGGGATTTAAGGCAACTAAGGTAGAGGATTTCCGTTGAATAATATATCCAAGTTGCGTCGGAAACTTCAGATTGCAGGAAGGGGTGAGATAACTTGGCTAGATTGGCAACCAGACGTTCTCAATCGCTCAACTTTAATTACTGATGTGATCAACTTAGCTATCTGGCCAATCTTCAGTGCGCGCCCTCTTAGACATGTGGTGTTCTTCGGCGACGGGGGCTCACCGTCGTCTCTGGTCGAGTCCGTGAACAGAGAACGGCCGGACTTTCCCTGCTGGTCTTCAGCATCTGGCAGACACGCCGTCCTTGCCTTTGGCTAGCACAGGCGCAGCGCCATGGCGTCTTGGACTTCGAGTTCCTGGAGGCCGGCCTTCACAGGGTGCTGATCTTGTTTTTGGTGCGGTGCCGATCGACCAAAGGACTCGATTACTGTTCGAGCCAGCGGCAAATGATTTGCATGCTGCTGCTGCTTCGAGATTCCATTTCCCCCACAGTTTATTAGACCCACAGCATCGCTTGATTAGTACCAATCAGACTTGATCATTAATGAGCCAATCCCAAGCCTTTTGTAACACGATATTAATAACGCGGCCTCGATCTGTGTTATTTTGAAATTTTCTGCTGATTTGGTTACATACAGTCTAAATTGTGGGCAAACATTGCAATGCAGATAATGAGGAAGAAGTCGGAACAGGTCTCTACGGGCTGCAATCCATGTTCATCTCAGACAAGGATCCTCTGACTTAAAATCTCTTGACTTTACCGTTCAGTTCTCACATCGACCGTTCATTTTAAACAACGATTAGTAGGTGCAGAAGTTACGAGTCTATGTACCATGGATGTGCTGAACTGCAGACGATCTCAATCCGTTCATCTCGTGGTTACCTTCTCATTGCTATATACTCTCTCTGTTTTGAAATAAATAACGTTTAGGACAGCTTTAAAAAAAACATTCAGGACAACTAATTTATTTTGAATGAAATTAAAATAGATGTTCTGTACATCATTTATTTTAGAACGGATGGAGTAAAATTTATCTACGGTGGCTGGACGAATGAATTGTATAAGTACATTTGTGAAATCAATCCTGTACTTGAATATGGTTGTGCTGGTTACTCTGAAAACTCTTGTGTGCCTGTGGTGATCAAAATCTGTATGCTAATCCATCGCATCGTTGTGGTTAATATGATGCAGTCTTCTGTTTGTGCTTGTGCTTGATCATAGCTGATAGTTTCTTTCCATTAACGGATTGAGACATGGAGCTCACAGCGGAACTGGACGAACACCACCCCATATATTAGCTTTGCTTATTTATTTATTTAAAAAGAACTTGTCCATTTGATGAACTTAAGAGAGTTGAAGGGTACACATACTCTGAATGTATCCGATTTACACCCCTATTGTTTCTACAAAATAACATCTTGATCATAAACATTATTGTCTTGAAAGTAAGCATGATACTCTGATTTTTTTTTCCGCAATGAAACATGTTACCTGTCAAAAGTAAGATCATACGATTGACCACACGAGTTTGTTCCTATCAGAAGCAGATACAAGACGCCGGTCAGAAAGTTAAGTTAATTCAACTTAGCTAACGCACAGTAACACAGAAAGGGCGCCGATGAGTAAAAGAATCGAGACGGGTCGTCTTCCTCCTTCGGCGTCACAACTTGAAACGTGTCCCCCACACACACAGCACATGCACACGCTGCCTCTCGCTTTCTATGGAAACGTCTTCGAATTTGTTGGTGCTCGCGACACAACTTGAAAACTCACTGTCAGTTGTCACCGCCCACACGAATGACAACTAAATCAATTCCCAACGACTAATATGATCAATACCAGCGAGCTATAGCGAAATTCCACAGGCTCAGGAAAACTTCGAAGAAGATCGATGATCATCAGTCACCCGACATGTTCCACACTGCCTGCCACACAGGTGCACGCACTGGACCTTCCACGTGATGAGTTCTCCGGACGAGCTTCATTTGATCTCAATCTAGTTCCTCTATATCCTAAATTACTTGTCATTCTCTAGTTTATTTTTAAATTAAAAAGTGGATAAGTAATAGAGGGAGTACTGCAGAATGATAGCAAGAACTTCTGACGGTTGCAACAACGACCACAGTTTCTCCTGGCGTGGCACGCATCTTCCTTGCGTGCTCTGTAGAATATATCTTCATTCTCGTCTGATATGGAAATGATGGAGGCCAAGCTATTCTCTGCTTGGACCACAGCACGTCCATCCTACATGAACTCCCGACTTTACCGCATAATGTCACAAAAGTCAGGCAGTTCACGCAGGTAGGAGTATCAAAGGAACAGGTGCATTCGGTCAATGTTATTTTACTTTATTTTTGAATTTTTTTTTTAAAGCTCGAAAGGAGGAGCTCTCGCGTAATATATTATAAGAAGAAAAGTGACTCAGTTTATATAGGAAACCGGACTCGGAAACCGTACAACAGAGAGGATGATGTCACATCCTCCACCCGACGACGCACACCACTAGCTCTGTGGATATCTAAAGTCAAACGAGTTGTTATGCCTGAATGCTAGTTTGAGGTGATAAATAACTTCCATACAGTGTCAATCCACCAAGAACGACGCCTCAAAGAACGACGCCTCCAAGAAGGAATATGACGTTAAAATGCCATAGTAGCTAACAAGGTTTTCACCCAGAGGATTGACAGATGAGGTAACTCGACAACACCTTAATAGGACTTACGGCGCGCGCACGCGCCGCTGTTGTCGACTCCTCAAGCCCAACGAACAACTGCACAAGAGTCTCCGTCACCACGATCAACATAAGGCTAGCGACCGCCCAACTCGCAACACCACTTAACAGAGGTGCTTACGTCACACTCACAACCACCACCATACCACACACGCGTTTGTCGACTCGACTCGCGTCTACGCCACCAAACCACTGCACCCATGACCATAATTGCATCATCGTAATCCACCCGCTTGAGCTCACGAGGGGATTGCTGTCAACTGCAATAAGCTAGGGTCAAGCACTTTACCAGCGCACGTCGACCTTCGGTACCCTCCTCTGCCTGCTTTCCAATCGCTGCACCACGAAGATCAGAGACACTGATCTTCAACCCGCTCGAGACCGCCCCATCTGTCAACAATGATGCCCACGAGTCCCGCCGCCTAGATCCGTCATCGCAGGCACCGCACAGACTTTGCCGCCCAGATCCGCCGTCGCATGCGCCCCTCTGGTCGTGCTGCCCAGATCCGCTGTCGCAGCCATCTGTGAGCCCCACTGCTCAGATCCGCCGACACGAGTACCCACGAGCTTCACCGTTGTTGCTTCAGTAGACCGTCCGAGGAGGAAAAGGCCACTGTCGTCGAACACTCCTGTGGCAAAACGATCTACCACATCCGATCGTCTCCACCCCGAAAATTGCCACCGCCATCAGTGCCCTCACCGGACCACTGCACATCTGAAGGAGTTTCTCCTCACAACGGATCACCTCATCATAGAGGTCAAGCCATCCTTGACTCGTCGTTGAGCTCGCGTCGTGCAAGATGTGGAACTCTAGCGTCAGTGACGCCACCAAGCTCAAGCCGCATGTCATCTTTGTTGAGCTTCATCATTGTCGACCGTCACAGCTCACCTTGAGCCACATCTGCTTCGTCGTGCACTGCCGCTGGATCCGACCACTCCGACAGATCTAGCTAGTGCCTCCTCGTTGATGCGCCGAACACAACCTCCAGGCCGACACTTCCGCTTGGGCTCCGGTCACCAGCGTGTGGCCACTGTCTCCCAACGCGATGGCGGTCCCACAACCACTTCCCAGCATGAGGCTCCCAGTGTGATGCCTTCTAGCCGCTTTCTTGCATCGTGTGCCACTGTTGGTCTGCAGCACCGCGGCACCCAACGACAGGTCACCGTCTCCCAGCGCGATGCCTTCTGACGCACGACGTCTACCCCGCAGCGGAGCGGCTGGCGCGCCGTCATCGCGCTTGCTTCAATTGGCGGTGCCGACACCGCAACGCACAGGCTGTCCAGCAAAAGCGCCAACCTTCACCGGCGCGGATCTAGCCGTCAAGCACCGGATCTGGGCATTTGGCCGCCGGATCCGGCCGCCACTGCCTCCATCGTCGTCGTCCCAGCAGGCACCGTTGTTGGCCACCAGACCTGAGAGAGGCGCCACCAAGCTTCGAGAGAGCCCCACCGCCACCGTCCTAGCTTGACGCCCGACTTGCGAGCAGCTTGCTCTGGTGGCGGCGAGGTGGAGATGACAGGAGATAGGACCGGCGGCAGCTAGGGTTGGGTCGCCTCCCGTGTCGCCTGTGAGGGAGCGACGCGGGGGCCTTTCCTCGTTGTCGGTTTGATAACAGGGCATCCAATTTCTTCAGTCAATGTTATAATATTATGGATTTGAGGAGTCCCGGATATCATTACCCACTATAAAAAATCTCTCCTCTTCAGTCTTAAAAAGTTTCGTCATGGCTCGAACATATCAACACACTGCAAACTCTCATATATCCATGATTCTGCAGTCTAATATATAATCTCTCCGTTGCAAAAAGTTTGTCACTCGGCATACAATTTATGGCAAACTCCATCGCAAATGATAGCACTAAGAAAATAACTGGAGCAATTCAACGTACTTGGCTACACAGCCCACAATGTCACGGTGGATAGATGAAAAGGATATCAACGTGTGCCTAACCTCACCACCAATGCCTATTACTAGTATCAGCATAAACTGCCATCTTTTCAGATGACAAAAGTAGCGCATAGTCAACAAGAATGAGCCACAATCAGATTGCAATAAAACAAAATGAGCAACTATACAACAACAACCAAGCCTTTGTCCCAGACAAGTTGGGGTCGGCTAGAAATGAAACCCAACAATTTTGAAGAAAAGTAATAGAAAATAAGATAAAAGTAAAAAAAATCTACATTTTATTTATTCTAGAAACGGGTTAATAAGAAAGAAGATAAGAGTAACAAATTCTGAATAAACTAAGATTCTGACACATGAATTGCTAATTTCCATGCAGTCCTATCATGAGCCAAATCTCTAGGTATGTCCCACTCCTTTAAATCTCGTTTCACTGCCTCCTGCCATGTCAACCTTGGTCGACCTCTACCCCTCCTAAAATTTTCTCCACTCTTTATAATCCCACGGTTAACCGGTGCTTCTGGAGGTCTCCGCTGGATATGCCCAAACCACCGTAGGCGATGTTGGACTAGCTTCTCCTCAATCGGTGCCATCCCTACCCTATCACGTATTACTTCGTTCCTAATTTTGTCTCTTCTTGTGTGACCGCACATCCACCGTAGCATGCGCATCTCCGCAACACTCATTTGTTGGACATGTTGCCTTTTAGTTGGCAAACATTCTGCTCCATACAGCATTGCAGGTCTGATCACCGTCCTATAGAATTTTCCTTTCAATTTTTGTAGAACTTTCTTATCACATAAGATTCCAGATGCTTGTCGCCACTTCATCCACCCGATCTTGATCATGTGGCAAACATATTCGTCAATATCACCATTGCTTTGTAACATTGATCCTAAATATCGAAATGTATCCCTCCTAGGTACTACTTGTCCTTGTAAACTAACATTACCATCCTCGCACCCGACAACGCTAAAGTCGCATCTCATATACTCGGTCTTGGTTCTACTAAGTCTAAACCTCTTAGACTCTAAGGTCTGCCTCCATAGCTCCAATTTTCTATCAACACCATCCTTAGTTTCATCTACCAACACTACATCATCAGCAAAGAGCATACACCAAGGGATATCCGCTTATATATCCTTCGACACCTCAACCATCACTAAGGAAAAGATGTAAGGACTTAAGGCTGATCCTTGGTGTAACCCTATTGTGATAGGAAAAGTGTCGGTCTCACTATCTCTTACGCGCACACTTGTCACCACATTATCATACATATCCTTGATAAGGTTAATGTACTTTTTTGGGGCTTTGTGTTTCTCTAGTGCCCACCACATGACCGGTCTTGGTACCTTATCGTATGCCTTCTCCAAGTCAATGAAGACTAAATGTAGATCCTTCTTTTGCTCCCTATACCTCTCCATAAGCTGACGGAGTAAGAAAATCGCCTCCATAGTGGACCTCCCAGGCATAAAACCAAACTGGTTTTTAGTGACATTGGTCACTTTCCTCAAGTGGTGTTCAATCACTCTCTCCCAGAGCTTCATAGTATGACTCATGAGCTTAATTCCTCGATAATTAGTACAACTTTGAACATCTCCTTTATTTTTGAAGATGGGTACTAAAATACTTTTCTGCCACTCTTCAGGCATTCTGTTTGACTGAAAAATGCGATTGAATAGTTTAGTGAGCCATACTATTGCTACATCCCCTAGACATCTCCACACCTCAATGGGGACATCATCGGGACCGTGGGCCTTTCCTCCTTTCATCCTTTTTAGGGTCTCTCTAACCTCGGACTCTTGTATCTTCCGCACGAATCGTCTATTGGTGTCATCAAATGAGTCATCCAACTCGAACCTAATACTCTTATTTCCATCATTGAATAGTCCATTGAAGTAGTCCCGCCATCTGTTCCTAATTTCTTCCTCCTTCAATAGAATTTGGCCTGCCTCATCCTTAATGCATTTGACTTGGTTGAGATCTCTCACCTTTCTCTCGCGAAGTTTCGCCATTTTGTATATATCTTTTTCGCCTTCTTTTGTCCCTAGCCTCTCATATAGCGCATCATAGGCCTGCCCCCTTGCTTTACTCACAACACGCCTAGCATTTTTCTTAGCCTCTTTATACTTCGCCATGTTACTTGCACTTCTCTCATGATGTCAGCTCTTATAAGACTTCTTCTTCTCCTTAATAGCTTTTTGTACATCTTCATTCCACCACCAAGTGTCTTTATCTACAAGTTTCTCCAAAATGAGCAACTGTGATATAGCAAAAAGACATGACAACAGATGCCACTATCTCCAGCTGGTCCCAAAACATGAGCCACAATCAGATTGCAACAAGAGCAAGTGAACAACTTGGATATGACAAAAAGACATGACATCAGATGCCACTATCTCCAGCCCCCAAAACACGAGCCACAATCGGATTGCAATCAAAACTAGATGAACACATTGATATAGCAAAAAAATAAAAATAAAAAGAACATGACACCAGATGCCAGTATCTCCAGGTCCCAAAACATGAGTATCTGGTCGATCATGGTTTTAGCGTGGTACAAATTTAGAGATAAAACCATGACTTATTTCCATGTTGTGATATGCTCAAGCTAGAGTTGAAGGTATGACCATAACAAGATGAAAAATAAAATAAAAATCCAAAAAGTTGAACTACATAACCCCAAGAAACCCTTCAAATTAATTCCCAACATAAACACAAAAACTGAAGCCTAAATATGCATTCGAGCTATGCCTTTATCTGCTTCCCTTCCTTATTGTGCCTCTCTTATCAAGTTGAGCTTGAAGGCTCAGTTGTATCTCAACCTGTAACTGCAAAGCAATGGTTCTAGGCATAAAAAAAATCAGTTTACTTGAACATTTTCACACGCATATATACTAAAGCACCCATACAAGCACCTCAGATTGGTAATGATCATGTACGTACAGGCATTAGGCAGAAGATCAATTCATATTCAACCCACCACACACATTCCCATACTTCATAATATCAAATAGCAACAGATCAATGAAGAGGCTTGATCAGGATAATAACACATAAAGTTCAAATTAACCGACTCGTCCATATTCAGTACTCCTCTATGCTTCTTTTGTTGTCGCTGACTAAATCAGGTTTGAGCTAAGCAACAACAACAAAATTAGAATGAAGGGGGCACAAAATTCAGCCAAAGATTACACAGAAAAAGACTCATCCTGCTGATGTAGTTGAAATCTGCTGTCTCCGTGGGAACTTCAGAATATCCTGGCGACGAACTATGATTTTAGCCAACTAGCGCCAGTTCCAGCGTGGTTTCATTATCTGCATCGGCAAGATTTTCACATTTTATCACATGTATGCAACAGAATTATCAAGTACACACAAAAGCTTTTGCACGGATTTCACTAAGAAGTTGATGTTCTACAGACGGTTGAGAAGAAATGTAAGAGAATTAAACTGATGAAGCAATTGAAAAAGGAAACAAGTCTACTGAAAAGAAAATACTACTATATGTCATATATAATCATAAGTCACAAGAGGCCTGACCGAGAGTGGATGAGTGTAAACGATCATGCCACATGCAGCCACGAATCAACATGAGCAACCAACGACACTACTTCTAGGAGCTTGTTTGCGAGCAGCTGTGGTGCCGCGCCGTACAAGCCAAAGACAGGCACGGCTTGTGATCTGCGAGCAGCTGAAGCAGACTGACAAGTGGCAAGGCTAGGCAGTTCACGCAATCCATTCGGAGCTAGATGGACATGGCCTCGTACCTCTAACCATGAGCATGAGGTGGCATGGTCGAGGCGTCCAGGCGAAGCTACTTGGACGTCCCCTGGTGCACCGGCACCAGGTTACAAATCAAGATTAAATTAACATCATCAAATTTTAACCATGAGTGCACAAGGTTGGGCCAAACATGTGCACCAGTAAACTTGCTAAAAGAGCCTGTGTAAGTGAAAATTAACTCAATATTTCACAGCCCATTAGCTCAACAAGGCAAACAATCCAGCCCAGATAGCAGCCTAGCAAGCATTCGTGTGTTAGCTTACAGAGGAAGCTGCAGCCTCTACTCCCGTAGGAATTTCAATCGACACTCGTCTCTGGTTTGTGGCCTTCGAGCTCAGGAGCTCGCCCATGGCCACGGCGCCACCATCCACCTCGCCATAGTCAGACAACTCGCCGACCACTGCTCCAGCCTCCAAGTAAACTTCAATCGGCCGCTGCTCCTGTGCTTTGAGGTGATTTTTTTTGCTTCATCGTTACTTCCTCTCTTTGGCTATGCAGTCTAAAAAATGAATTAGCTCAAGTACATATTGTTATGCATCTATTATTTCTCAATTTTTTGCTTTTAATCCAATTTCTTTGAAGCAAACAGAGTACTGAGCTAGTCTTGCATCAAGTTGTTATTGATCTTTATCATTCACTGTGATTGTAGGATTAGGGTTTGCTATTATTTGGTACAAAGTATGGAAAGGTATTATAAAAGAAAAGCATATGATGATCCCAGTAACAATGAACAAGGTCTTAATTTGGAGGACGAAATTCAGTTTGATCCAGGAAAAAGGAAAGAAATTAACAAGTATCATCCTAATCTCAGAGATGTGGTAAGAAGAAAGTACTTGCAAAATGGACCTTGCCAACCACGTACTCATGATTTTCCAAGCACTAAAATTGGTAGCAAAAATAGAAGATTTAATCCAGAGTGGTTCGACGAATTTGGTAGTTGGCTTGAGTACAGCGAATCCAAAGACAGAGCATATTGTTTTCCTTGTTTCTTGATGAAAGAACGCTCTAAAAAGGAGGCCGGTTATGAAGCTTTTGTTGTTGAAGGTTGGAATAGTTGGAATAATCCGACTAGGCTAAAAGATCATGTTGGTGGTGTTGGCAGCCCTCATAATGAAGCACAAAAAAATTGTGTTGCTTTGCTAAGAAGAAAACAACATATTGATGTTGCTCTACATAAGCAGAGTGAATTTCAAGAAATGCTTATTTTGTTCGACTTAATGGCGCAATTGAAGCTGCTAGATGGCTATTAAAGCAAGGATTGCCATTCCGAGGCCATGATGAGTCAAATACATCCTATAACAAGGGTAATTTCAAGGAATTTATTGAATGCTTGGCACGTAATAACCAAGCTTTAGCCAATGCATTAACAATTGATGCTGCAGATAATAGCCTTATGACATCTCCAGATATCCAAAAAGATATTGTTCGATGTTTTGCAGAACAGATTTTAGAGTCTATTCTTCAAGATATCGGAGATGATGTCTTTGCCTTGCTAGTTGATGAGTCTAGAGATATCTCTTGCAAAGAGCAGATGGCAGTGGTTTTGAGATTTGTTGATAAATCTGGACATGTGAAAGAAAGATTTGTAGGCCTTGTGCATGTGGCAGAGACAACTTCTTCCTATCTCAAGACATGCATTGATTCTTTATTTGCAAAATTTAAGATTAGCTTGAAGCAAGTACGGGGTCAAGGATATGACGGTGCCAGCAACATGCGAGGTGAGTTTAATGGTTTAAAATCTTTGATCATGAGAGAGAGCAGTACAGCATATTATGTGCATTGCTTTGCCCATCAACTTCAACTAGTGGTTGTGGCTGTTGTTAGAAAGAATCGAGATATTAGTATTTTTTTCAATTGGATTTCTACCTTGTTGAATGTGGTGGGCGGATCTGCAAAAAGAAGGGACATGATTAGAGATATCAATCTACAAGAAATAACTAAGGCTCTAGGTTGTGGACTGCTTAAAACTGGGACAGGTTTGAACCAAGAGCAATGCCTCAAAAGATCGGGAGAGACTCGTTGGAGTTCTCACTATAAATCCCTTCAAAGTTTAGTTAATCTTTTCCCAACAATTGTGAAGGTCCTTGCCATTATTGAAAAAGAAGATAGGG
Source organism: Tuctoria greenei (assembly GCA_036927565.1). Taxonomy (NCBI): domain Eukaryota; kingdom Viridiplantae; phylum Streptophyta; class Magnoliopsida; order Poales; family Poaceae; genus Tuctoria; species Tuctoria greenei. The sequence goes on from JAYESD010000009.1 coordinate 149,622,215, forward strand.
ATGGGACAAATAGAGAACAAGCTTGGGGTCTTCAAGTCTACTTCCAGTCTTTTGCTTTTGTCTTCTATTTGCATCTCATGTTGACTGTTTTAGCAATCACTAACACCCTATCAAGTGCATTACAACGAAAAGATCAAGATATTGTGAATGCTATTAATTGTGTGAGAGCAACTAGAAGCTGTTTGGATGAACTTAGAAGAGAGGGATGGGATAAACTCCTATTTGAAGTGTATGCATTTTGTGATAAATACGATATTCCTAAGATGGAAATGGATGAGGCATACATTGATCCAAAGAATGTAAGGAAGAAAACTGGAATTACAAACAAACATCATTTTCAGGTAGAGTGCTTTAATGATATTATTGACTGGGTACTTCAAGAGCTTGATAACCGCTTCAATGAGACAACATCTGAATTACTTATTTATTCATCTGCTCTAAGTCCAAAAGATAAATTCCATGATTTCAATACAGAGAGGTTGATAAGCTTAGCTAAATTATATCCCAGTGATTTTGATTCCAAAGATCTAAGAGAACTTGATCACATTCTTTCTCTTTACATAGCTGATGTTCGGGAAGATGAAAGATTTGCAAACTTACAAACTATTGTTGAGCTTTCCCAAAAAATGGTGGAGACAAACAAACATCAGTGCTATCCTTTGGTTTATCGACTTGTGAAGCTAGTACTTGTATTGCCTGTTGCTACTGCCACCGTGGAGAGGATCTTCTCAGCCATGAAAATTGTGAAAACATATTTGCAAAATCGTATTGGTGATGAATACATGAGTCATAGTCTTATTTGCTATGTTGAAAAACAAGAGATGGAGAAAGTTACGAATGATATCGTGGTTCGCCGCTTCAAGGCCATGGCTGAACGCAAATATTAGAAGGTAATGTATCTGTTTTCTTTGATCTTTTTTATTTTTCTTCATATTCAAATAAATAGTAACTTTTATTTACATATTTTACAGGTCGTCGAGGTAGCTGGTTCATTTTGCTCAAGATATTAATGTCTAGTTTGCATTTTTTTACTTTATTTGACTTTAGTCACTATTTTAACTAGTGGCATGACATCCGTTCTTAAGTAAATCTTTATATCAATCACTATTTAGTTATCATACATATGTAAGTTTGTTATAGTGTGCACTCGGGTGTCCGGAGCTCTAGCTTCGCCACAGGCGTCCAGGAGAAAAGACAAGTCACTGTGGGCGGCGCTAGCTCGGAAGATACCACTCACGACACTTTGTAACTCGCACTAGCAACTAGCATCCGTTCCAGCTCCGGTAGCAGCGATTGCGCGGCGCGAAGCTGATCTAAGGTTCAGCTGTTAGAGGCGGGGACTTCTTCTCCTCGACGACTAAGCCAGGTGTAGGTCGATTCGGTTGTTAGTAGCGGCGGTGGTCTGTGTGGCAGGCGGCGAGCACGGTGCGACGGCGAGAAGAAAAAGGGGGAATTTAAGATGAAACTCAACTCACTCAGATAGATTAGAGCGCTCGCGCCATGAGGCCGACGAGAACTGCTGTCGCTCCAAGCGCGATCTTGACAGGCCCCTCTCCAGCGACGGCACCGCCGCCAGCACGGACGTGGACGAAGAGGAGGACCACGCCGAGGAAGAAGGTAGCCGTCGCCGCAGCAGGGAGAACAAGGGCCGCAGCCGCACGGAGCTCCCGTGCACTCGCGCCGTCGTCGTCCCCTTCAGCCGCCGCCGGCTTGCAGACGAAGGTCAAGAATTCGATCACGCCGATCGCCGCGCATACGGCGGCGAAGGCGACCCTCGTGCCGGCGCCTGCTGCGGCCTCGGCAGCGACGCGACGATGCAGCTGGCGGTAGATGGACGCCACGGCTGCGAGGAGAGCGCCCATCGCTGCCAGCGGCAGTAAGGCGTGCACAGCTTGGGCCGAAGTCATGGTGGGATGGTCGAGGGAGGGGAGTAGTTGGATGGCCGTGGTCGACGCGAATAGGGCGAGCAAGGAGATGGCGGATGCTGCACTCACCATGGCGTTCGATCGCGGAGGATCTTGCAGCGTGGAGACTGGAGAGAGAGAGAGAGAGGGGGGGGGGGGGGGGGGGGGGGGCAGCGCAGCGGGAATAGCTCAGGTCGCGATGCGGGTGCGCTGCTGGTTAAATGGGGGGAGGAAGGGAGAGTGGTGGGTGTAGTTCCGGCTCTCGTGCGGCCAAAGCCCAAAAGATCTGTTCTGGATTCGGCCGAGGACGACGCGTTCGCGAACAGCACCGATGGAAATTAGTTGGTCTGGCCAGTCCTGCCGTAACAGTAGAACATGGAGAAAATTTTTATGTGTAGCGAACCATGCAGCGAGTCAGTGCCCAGCCTAGCGACGAGGCAGCAACGCGGGATCGTGATATTGACACATTGGTCTCCGATCTCCTGCAGGACAAGGTCCATGCTGGGTATCAAACACAAGGTTGTAGTGGAGATTGGGGGCCTGCATGTGTGTTAGAGAGAACGAGACCCACATAAGCTTTAGCCTTTGATTTTTTATGGGTGTTTTTTGTTTCTTTATCGCCTTTTGATGCTAGGAGAGAGACGGTCTGTAGATATAAACAAACAAAGCTAAGGCCCCCTTTGGCACAGCTCCACAAAGCTGATTCTCTGGATTCACTTCTGATTCTCTGTTGAAGTGATTCTGTGGCTGAAAATGATTCTCTATAATTCTCTAAAATAAACTCTTAGAATCAGGACAGAGAATCACTTCACAGAATCAGGAGAAGCTACTTTTTTCAGCTTCCAGCCCCTTAGTTCATTTCAGAGAATCACTTCACAGAATCAGCCAAGAATCACTTCTTCTGAAAAATAGTGTTTGACACAGCTTCCCTGATTCTGCCTGAGAATCAGCTCTGTGAAGCTCTGCCAAAGGGGGCCTAATAACGGACGCTTGGGTAGTTGGGTTGACGGAAGGCTACCTAAAAATGTGGACGAATACAAACATGACACTTAGGATGCGTTTGGTTGGGAGTCAAATTGGGATGGGATGGATTCATCCTAGTTTTTAGGGATATGATGGTCCCGTTTTATGTTTGTCTAGAGGGATGAGACGATCCCTGTTTCTTGTTTATTTTGTGGGATGGTGTGGGACGGAATGATCCCGTCTCTTGTTTGAATGAAAGGATGGGACAGACACATGTGAGTATGAGTACTTCTGGAAGGTCGCGCGCATGTCTCCACGGAGGTGGGACGGATCCGTCCCTATGTTTTCGGTGGGATGGTTTCATCCCGCATCTAGGTGGAATATTCTCTTTTGAGGGATGACTTCATCCCACATGTCTCCAAACCAAACAACACAAAAGTGGGATCGTCCCATCCTGTTCCACTATATCCCTCGAACCAAACACACTCTTAGATGGAGTATGCATAGGATGGGAGGAGGAATTGGGAGGAGTGAAGTGTGAAGCCGCATGCCCACGTCCGACCGACGAGAGATTTGCCCTTTGCTCCAAGGACGCGGTTTTCCTATTTGGGAGTAGAGAGATACGGTGACGTGTCGGGGGACTGAACTGAACGCTGTAGAAAGCAGGAAAGGGTGGCAGATTTGATCGGTTTGTGAACTCGCACATTGGTGCCCGTGCGCGGACGCGAGGGAATAACCAAAGAGCATTATATGGTGAAAATCGGCGATGAATTTTTGTACTGCTACTTTCAGGGTGGTGATATCAATAACAGCATCCGTTCTATGAACCCCTTCAGTTTTAAATTATCGGTGTTGGTTGATTCAAATTTGTACTGGCCGACAGAACCGAAGTCAGTAGATTATATAAGAAGTGTAAAAAGCATTAGGAGTGCTGAAGATAAGAGAAATTTTCTCGCTTGATTCAAATTTGTACTGGCCGACAGAACCGAAGTCAGTAGATTATATAAGAAGTGTAAAAAGCATTAGGAGTGCTGAAGATAAGAGAAATTTTCTCGCTCACCACTCTCAACCGAATTTGGATGTAGGAAACTGTCAAACCTATGCATTTTTTTTTGAAACCCACTTTGGTCTACACAGGCCAAAAGTACTGTCCAACCGACCGTGCTGGACCGGCTCGGCCAGAGCACAGCCGGGCTCGGGCTTAAAGGCCTCCGTCCGGCACCTCCCAAAAATGATCCGGGCCATCCCGATGAGCCTGCACCTCGGCCCGAGCACGGACCGGAAATGAAACGGGTCGTGTCGCGCCGGTCCGACGGGCCGACACCTCGACCTGATCACACCGAGAGCTTATTTTTATGCGTATCGTACCATATGTCGGCCCGATGCCCTTTTATTTAAAAATATATTAAAAATAGTGAAAATAATAGATAGGTGCTCTTTGGATTACTTGTGGAGTTTCTTTTGCAAGCCGAAGCCGGCCACCGATGTCACCAATGGCGATTCCTCAAGTTACCAGGGGGAAGATCGCAAGAGGATCAGCGCCAAAGGTGATCCCACTCTCTGACATCGAGGCACGCTGGGTGGGGTCTGCTGGGCAAGGGGGTGTTCGTGATTTCAGATCTTCGACGGGGATTCCTCGGAGTGGTTTTGGTTCTCGTCGAGGGCTGGGGAACAATTGTCTTCTATCCTTGGGAACCCAGGCGCGAGTTGCAGGGGGCAGTTGGCTTTCGGGCGTGGCTTTTCTGCTGCCAAAGCTAGGGTTTACACCTGCACCGCCCGCCAGATACATTGCTACGCAGAGAAGGTTCTTCAGCCATTTTTGGAGGCAGGCTACAAGATCTTACGCGGACGTCGTCAAATCGGGTATGTCGTCAAGGATGTTCCCGAGAGGTGGTGATTGGGGGTGGGATGCTGGTATGTGTGGTGGCGGGTGGCCTAGAGGTCGAGGCGGTAGTGGCGGCGGTTATGGTGGTAGAGGTTTTGGTGGTGGTCGTGGTGGTGTCGGGGGTGACTGGGGGAGAGGTGGTCGTGGTTGGGGCCATGGAAATTCGGTGGATGTTGCTCATGGTCGTGGTGGCAGATCTGGAAGAGGCATTCCTTTCAATCCGTCATGGCAGCGTGAAATGGATAAGAGTGGGGATGATCTCCAAGGAACTGTGGTTGAAAATCAACCTCAGGGTCCTGCTGTTGCCCATGATGAAATTCATCGGGGCAAAGAGAGATCGAGGTGGGATCACCGCCCAGAGATGATGGAGGCCACGTTGCTGCTACAGGAAGAAGATGTACCAACTATGGTGGCTCCAGGGAAGGGTGATAGCAAGTCAGAAAGTAAAGGTGAGCTTCTTAAACCTGATGGTCCCTCTTATCCTGCAATAGTTGGTTGTTTGCGTTGTGGTGATCTCGATCATCAACTCATGGAGTGCCCTAGAAACAAACCGTGTAGAATCTGAGGTAAGGTCGGTCATGAGGTTGTTGATTGTAGGAAAAGGAAGCTGAGTGAATGCATAGCTCCCCTCTGTGCTACTCAGGTAGAAGACCAGAGCTTCTTTTTGATTCCTGACCAGCCATCTGATGTGATTGTGAAGGAGAAGGCAACTATAGCAGTGGTAAGAGTTATATCTGGTGAAGCTAGTGCGAGGCAGATTGAAAATGAGTTTAGAGAGATTTTGGGTTCTAATGCCTGGAAGTGGACTGCTAGGAAAGTGAATGATAAGTGCTATACAGTAAGATTTCCCACTGCATCTATGATTCAGGATTAGAGAAGGTTCAAGTTGGGGATAAGTGAGACTAATGCTTTATTATCTATCTCACCCTGGTCTTATGCAATTGATGCTAAGTGGGAATTGCAGATTGCTTGGTTTTGAGTCAGGGGAGTGCCATGTGATAAAAGATGTGAAGAAACACTTGCATATGTTGGATCTTTGGTTGGGATGACAGTGGATATAGATGAAAGATATAGAACTTATCCTGATTTTGTAAGGCTGAAGATAGCATGTAGAGATCCAACAAGGGTTCCATATGTGGTTGAAGGAGTCATTTTCCCTTTTGGCTTTGATTTTTTCTTTGAACTGGAAAATCCTTTCAAAGAGAATTTGCCTAAGTCAGGTGTAGGGATTACAATCAAAGATAATGAGCCATCTTCAGAACCAAAAAAAAGATGGAGGAGTTGGAGGTAATGGATCCACAATTGATGGTCTGGGAAAGGAGAAGGGTAAGCTGCATAAGCATATAGGAACCTCTGCAGTAGACAAGAAAAGGGTGAATGAAGATGGACAGAGGTACCAAACGAATACAGGGCCTGGTTACAAGGAATCTGCTTATGATGCTTTGAGAAGAGTAAAAGGCAAGTTCCCTGAGTGTGTGGGGACATCTGCAGCACGTATGCAGATGGGTCAGGAGTACCAGAGACTTCATGGTATTAAGCCTGTGAATTTGACTAGTAATGAGGGAGACAAGGATGTGGAGGAAAAGAACAAGTTAAGTGGGGGATCTCAAGTGGTACAGAAGGTTACAGGTGAGGGAGAAAGGATGGATAACCTTAAATTGGTGGATACAAAGGATAAGATTCCTCAAAAACCTCATAAGGCCCCATATGTACATAAGATGCATGAAGATAAGAAGCCAACTGAAGATACTATTGGAGAACAGGAAATGAATGGGGAGGAGGATGGGAAACTGAATATATCTTAGGATGCTAATGAAGATGATTTATTGGATGATATTGAAGACTCTCAAGATGAGGTGATTTCCAAGCAGCCCAAAAAAGTCTGGTTGATGCAATGCACCAATCCTTCTACAGTGATGCATACAGTGGTGGAGAGGCTCAAAGCAGGTAGATGTGAGTCTGCTGAGATTAAGTTTGTTCAGTGTGAAGGTGTGGAGAAACAGAAGACTCTGATGGTGCATCAAGACCAGTTAATACCTAAAAGAAGACAAAGTGAGAGGATTCAAGAGAATTTTCAGAAGAAGATACAAGAAGTGGTGGTTCAACCTAGTAAAAAAAGGTCATTTGAAGGTATGAATATTGTGAAACCTAAATCCTTTGCCATTTTATCTAATTTTGATATCTTGGATATTGCTAGTCATGTGGGGATCAATATCTCTATCAGTGATCTTAGTAAAATTACTTTGATTAGAGATTTAGAGGAAGCTAGATATGCTTTGGATAGGAAAAAGATGGAGATGGCTATGGAGAAAACACATATAGAGGATGAGTCTGTCCCCTGGGTGGATGGTAGTAAGCCTCTTTTAGATTGGGTGGGTGAGGATGATGCTGCTAAAAACTCTGCAGTTGGGGTCCAGATACAATGCAAAAAGATAAAACAAACTAAAACAGCTAAAATTATTCCCCCTGTGAGAAGAAGTGTGAGGAAAACTCCATCAGTTTATAGGAGAAAAATGGACAAGGAAAATCCTTGTCCAAAGAGTGTTAAGAGTAAAGCAAAACAATCAAAATGATAGGTTTATTTTGGAATTGTAGGGGGTTGAGAAAGAAAGGAATGAAAGCTTATATTTTTGGTCTTATTAAGAATTACAACTTTGATTTTATATGTGCCCAGGAAACTATGATTCAAAAAATTTCTGATTCACTTGATAGATTGGTAGACCCTGATAAAAATTATTGCTGGTTTTGGTCCCCTGCTAAGGGCAGATTTGGTGGGAGAGTGGTTGGGATTAAAAATGAAAAGTTTGATGTGATTGATTTTGTGGATGGTAGTTTTATTAGTCAAGTTAAAGTTTGGGACAAGGTTATTAGAAAAGAATGGTTGTTGTTAAATGTGTATGGCCCTGCCCAGGAAGTGGATAGAGAAATTTTTCTTGGGGAATTGGCAAGTTTCTGTCATACAACCAATGGTCCTTACATTGTTGGTGGGGATTTTAACATTATTAGGTTTGCAAAGGAGAAAAATAAGAGATTTACACCTAATAATTTTTCTGATCTGTTTAACACTATTATACACATGAATGGTTTAAAAGAGATTGAGGGCCCTGGAGAATTCTTTACTTGGTCAAATAATAGAGCAAATCCAACTTTGGAGGTTCTGGACCGAGTGTTGATGAATAGTGATCGGGAAGAGCTGTTCCCCATGGTGCAAATCACTAAATTGCCTAGATTCTTATCCGACCATAATCCTCTTGTGGTTAAGACTATCTTTCAGGAAAAAAATGTGCCAAATTGAGTTTCAATTTGAACTAGCTTGGCTTAAAAAAGAGGAATTTCTAGACATTGTCAGGAGGATTTGGGAGGAACCTACTGTTGATAAGGATGTGCTAGGAAAAGTGCTTTTCAAATTGAAAAAATTAAGAAAATTTCTGAGAGGATGGGGTTATAATAGGGCTGGGGTTATTAAGAAAAACAAAACTAATATTCTGGAGACACATAGTTATTATATGTCCATGTTTCTTTTGCCTAGGACAGTAATTGATGACTTGGAAAAAATGAGAAGGGTTTTCTTCTGGCAAGGGGGGAGAAGAAGAAGAAATATCACCTAGTAAAGTGGGAGGTGGTATGTAAAAAGAAGATGAAAGGGGGGCTGGGCATAAAAGACATTGGGAAAATGAACAAATGTCTTTTGTGCAAATGGTGGTGGAAAATAGAAAATGAACAAGGGTTGTGGCAAGACCTGATTAAAGCTAAATACATTAAGTCCAACCCGATTGGGACAGTGAAAAACAAACAAAGTGACTCCCCAGTTTGGAGAGACTTGCTGAAAATAAGAAAGCTGTATGTAAAGGGGAGAAAGTTCATTATAGGCAATGGTAGGAGTATTGATTTTTGGTCTGATATTTGGTTGGATAACAAAGCACTATGTGTGGAATACCCAAGTTTGTTCTATCTGGCGTCTAGACAGGAAATTTCTGTCTGGGATTGTGCCAATGCAAACTGGAACATAGAGTTTAGAATTCTTCTTCCCAACTATTTACATAATGCTTGGTATACGAGTCAACAGGCTGAGTGGAGTAACTTTGAATTCTGAGGCTGATAAAGCAATATGGAGGTGGGAAAGGTCGGGTCAATTTACTGTTAAATCCATGTTTAAACATCCAACAAGGAGTGAGGAGGGTAGTAATTACAAGCTGATTTGGAAATCAAAAACTCCACCAAAAATTAAAACATTCATGTGGTTGTTGATGAATAATGCAATACTGACTAAGGACAATCTGTTGAGGAGAAATTGGAGAGGGAACTCTTGTTGTTATTTTTGTAGTGGACAGGAAAACATACAACACTTATTTTTTATATGCCCGGTGGCCAAAGTTATTTGGTCCATTATTGCCCAGTGTCTGGGAAGTTCGCATAGGCCTAATGACATATATCAATATGTGATATGGTTTAAGCAGATCCTCCCAAAGGGAGATCAAATACTATGGTTTGGCCTATCTGCTATTTTTTGGGCAATATGGAAGGCTCGAAACCGAGCTCATTTTGAAAAAAAAAATTGATGAAGCACCCCTGTGATATTATATTACATGCTTGTGTGTTCATGGATTATTGGTCAGGTTTGTACAAAGGAGAGATGCAGCAGATTGTCAAGCGTGGGGTGGCTGTGGTGATGAAGGTTGCACTCAAGGTGCTGTACGATCAAGGCAAGTTGCTTCGGTTGACATCTCAAGATCAAGATCAGGACCTGGGAGGCTCTGACCTCAACCAGGCGAGACGTGGATGAAGAATAGCTGAAGGCTTTCACGTGATGACTCTATGCCCTGGAAGTTCAGAATGCCGGTCTTTCATTATGGTTTTGTTTTTAGTTTTTGGGTTATAGCATCTTCGTTGTACTGAGGACTGTAATTCGGTCCACTGGCATGTACTGGTTGGAGTGCCGCTGTTAGTTTTTGTGACTAGCACTTTTTTGGTTCCTGGTATGCCTAGACGTGGACGTGTGTGGACGCCTATAGAGCGTCATTACCTGCTCAAGGAGCAGTGGATGTAAAAAAGAACTCTATGATCTCTGTTTCAGGTTGGAATGGAGGGGGAGTAATCCCGATTGAAAAAAGAAAAAAAATAGTGAAAATAATATATTATACAGGCTTATACGGTTGTGCTGAACCGGCCCCCCACAGGCTAGCCAGACCATACCACCGGGCCAGCTGGGCTAACCTTAAACGGCAGTACTAGATCAGCTCGACAGGCCTGAGCCCAAGTCTGAACACACCTCGCGCCGAGCTTCAGATCGGCTCGGGTCCATTTTTTTGCCGGATCATGCTCATGCAGAGCCATTTTTATCGGACTTTGGGCCAATCCGATTGGCCCAACCCATTTGGCCACTTATAGCTAAAAGATTCTACGAGATGACACACACCATGTATCTGTTCTACGCTTGGGCCTCCCTACGTAGCTGACTCATTCCTGGCAGCCCAAACGGCCCAAAGCACGGCCGGTCTAATCCCGGACCTCAGACAGAGGCTCTGGTGCTCTGCCATGCCAATGGTCCACCTGTTGTCCATGGCAGCAGTGGCTGCATTCTCCTAGTCGCTCAAAACTCCATATCGTCCCTTTCTTTTAAACACGAAGCGACCAAATCAGGCAGATCGAAACGGTCATCAACACCAGATCAAATCAGGCAAGTCGTAATACCACATGAACTATGACCGCGACGAGAAATGCCCCGTCCTTAATCAGTTCAACTAGTAGAAGCGTAGGACTTTTACTACCGAGATGCCAGATTGTGTAGCGAAAAGGTATTGCGCAGACTCACAAAAAGACTAGACGGAATCTAGTTACAGATGATCGTATCGCTTGTAGAAAGTCAACAGGATCTGATGTCAAAACGAAAGCAAGCAGAAGTGCATAGATACTAAACTGGAAGACTGGACAGACCTGTTACCGGCGGCACCTCCATGACGCTTGGGGGCACCAGGTCGAAACTCTCAGCTCATCGGGCTATGGAGTCCAAGCGCCTGCACATCGGCGAGAGAACGGGAGAACGGGGAGAAGCGAGATCGGGACGGTAGAGAGCTCATTTGAGAGGCGGGGGGGTTGACTCGCAAGTCTCCTCCCCTTCAGCATCTAAATAACAAGTGGCCACTGCGCCATTGTCGTTGTCGTCGTGCGCCGGCTCTGCCTAAGAAAAGAACATGGCATGCATGCGTCGTGCGCCGTGATTCCTTTTCCGAGGGAATCCACGGCTCACCATTATTGAGTGGTAGGCGCTCAACAACGTTGTTCCAAAACGCCGGTAATAATTTTGCAAGTGCTCGCTGGAGCCAATCTGTTAGCAAGGGCTCGGTTCCCCTGTGCAAGGGGAGCAGAGCAGGGACCAAGGGAACAGTACACCACAAAATAGCGTATGCACACCTATAGCTCGACTCGAATTGCAGCACAGACAAGGTAGACATGTACTGTTAAATAGTGTTAAACTGTTGCAGTGACAGGATCGGAACTGAAGACGACATGGCGAGATGCGTTTGTTTAGAGAAGGTGCTCTGATTACCATGTGAGTAAATAGATCCGAACGTGTTTTTGTAGAGAAATACAAACACGGGTGGGACGTCTGTGGAAGGAAAGGCAGGCAGGATATTCTGACCACCCAGTCAAACGGGAAAGAATTGCTGTCCATCTTAAAATAAGGACCCGGCCGACCCGACTGATCAGTTCGGCTGAATTAACCTTATCTGAATCCTCACGCCGAGTGAGGCCAGCGGCTACCAATGGACCTGCATATTGCAGCTTCGAAAAAGAGCTGCCGCAAGCTAGTGGAGTGCAAAAGATATCGGCGTATTCACCTGGCCGCAATTCACTCCGGCGGACGCAGCCTCGGTCAGCCGTCGTGAGCCTGTGAAAGCATCGCACTGACCGAATTGAATCACGGCGTGGCCGGACTTCCGCTTTGAACGGACCGCGACATCGCCGAAATGCAGGGCCTACCACTACCACCAAGTTGAGCCGTTGAATCCTGAGGTTCTGTCTGTCTGTCTCTCTCCATGCACCACCCAACAGAACACACCACGATCCCCGTCGATAGCAAGACATCAAGGCTTCACGTCGCCTTCTTCGGGGTCGCTGAGGTTCCACTCGAGCTGTCGAGCACGAAACATTTCCATGCCATAGGAGAAGATAAGAGAGCGAAGATGATCCAGTCTCAGCTGAAGATTATTTAAACCCGGCTAAGGTATCTTTTTCGGAAGAATCAGCACCAGTAGCTGGCGTTATATTATAAGAAGAAATAAAGTGATGTTACAAGTTTGAATACATAAACGAAAGAGGAAATCTGCAAAAAGATTACACGCAAGCCTCGCTAGTCTGGCATCACACTTAGGCGACGTGCCAAACCAGAGACGAGTTCAACAAGTTTCTTGGCCCCGGCTTGTTGCCACATCAGGAGTTCATCCTTGATGATGGTCAGCAACGCCTGGGGCGAATTCTCTGGTTGTTGAAAGATCCTCCTATTCCTCTTGCTCCAAATGCACTATAACACAAATATCAATATGGATGTTAGCCCCTGGACCCGGGACTTGGCAGTGGTTTGAACCGTAGTGTAAAACCAATCAGATAAACTGGAAGCCGAGCAGAATTGAGCAGGGTGCAGTGAGCGTTCATTGATCCACCGGCTGACCGAGCTCCAGATGAGTTTAGACATGTTGCAGTCCAAAAAAGGTGCTCCGACGATTCTAGGTTGCGATAGCATAACGGACAGAAATAACAATTCGGCCAGTCCCGACGTTGGAGTTGGTCTGCAGTCCATAAACGGGACTGCAACAATAACCACATAAAAGCTTTGCACTTCGGAGGTGCCCACATCTTCCAAACTGCCGAGTGAAAATATGATATGGTGGCACCTTCAAACTGTAGCCGGTAGGCTGCGACTGCTGAGTATTGACGTTTAGGGCCATAAGTCCAAATGATTTCATCTTGCTCTGGAACTGAAAGGGCCAGTTGCTGCTCACTGATCAGGTTCCAGAGGGAGATGTAATCTGTCAACATGTCTCTGGCACTAGGCGATGTGCCAGATCACGAATCCAGCGCGCATTATCAAGAGCCACAGCCACCGATTTTTGCTTACCCCTTGTGATCTGAAACAGCCTAGGAAAGAGCGAAGCTGGAGACTTGCCGTCGATCCAACTAGATGTCCAGAACGTGGCGAGCTGTCCATTTCTTACTTGAACCCTGGTGGCTGTTGCAAACAGAGCCACGTCCACAGCGTCGGTGGGTAATTCCATCAGAGAGCATTGTCCAGCTGGCTACATCCAAACGTTCCATAACCAGCGTAGTCTCAAAGCCCGACTAAATCTATGTAAGTCGAGGATGCCCAAGCCGTCACATTGGAAAGGACGGCAGACCTTGGACCATGCAACTTTGCACTTGCCACCACGCAATTCCTCATTGCCAACCCATAGAAATCATCGACGCAACTTGTCGAGCTGAGAGATGAATTTTTTGGATGGCTTGACCGCGGACAGGAGGTAGGTGGAGGATGAGCTGAGCACAATATGAACTAGTTCACGGTGTCCAGCGAAACTAAGAAGCTTGCCCTGCCATCCGGCCATTTTTCCAGTAGCTTTGTCTAAATAGCTTTGTAAGTGCACTAACTTTGTTCTGCCCAGTGTAACGGGAAGGCCCAAGTACATTACTGGCCAAGAGACCAGTTGGCAGTTGAATCCGGCTACGATGTCTTTAACGCACAGACCTTCGCAGCGTATTGGGGCTAATGTAGTCTTCTGTTCATTTATCTGGAGGCCACAGTGGCATTCCCAAAGTTCTTCAACAATTCCATGATATTAACCATGTCTACCCGTATGGGATTGAAGAAGATACCGACATCGTCGACGGCGTACATAAAGAGGCGAAAATGTGAATGCCTGACTGGTAACTGCAACAGCATTCCGACCGTGTCAGCTTGGTCGAATAACCGGCAGAGAGTATGAATAGCCAGGATGAAGATGTAAGGAGACAGAGAGTCGCCCTGACGAAGGCCCCGTCTGTGGCCTATGGAAGGACCAGCCACCCTATGGCAGGACCGGCTAAGGTATCTGAGAGCCATTTTATGTATCGGTCATCGATAGTTGCACGCCACGTGAGCAGCCGACTGGGCGGGCTGCTACTTTGTGCCACGTAACTGCGTGCGTCACCGAAACGCTGCAGTCGACTCGAAGTATAGTCTAGGCTTCTGGAGAAAATTTCGACAGGAAATTCCTTCACTGAATAATATATCCAGGCTGCCTCCGAGTTTCGTCGAAAACTTCAGGTGCAAGAAGAGAGATAACTTGGCTAGATTGGCAACCGCATAATTAATCAGTCGCTGAACATTCTCCCATTTCGGCCGGCTCTCGGGCTCGTTCTTCACGCTGCCGCGTCAGTTCGTTGACCATCGTCATCTGGTGCGGTGGTGCATATATATGTATGCGTTGCACACATTGTTGCAATCCTTGAGAAATCCCAGGCCTGCAGGTACAAACCGTGGCAGGGCGCGCATGCATATACACATCTTACGTTCTTAGCCATGCATACGGCATCTCGCTCGCCCCTGTTAATTATTCGTGGTGAAACCTGCAGTGTTCGATCAGAGAGTCGGAGCTCATGTCACAGTTTCGGTGATCGGCGGAGTTCATCAGCGGCTGTGAGCTAATGAGCTGGTGTGCTCGCGCGAGACGGCAGAAGAATTATTCAGTCTTTTGTTACAGGGAAGAGGAGCGCGCGAGATGCGAGGATGAATGAAACACAGCAAAACAGCCAACAGGGTGCGCTGCTGACCATACTGGGAAGCTCGCTAATCTGCGCCATCGTTCAGACAGGATGGATCGCTAGCTCTGCTGAGCGAAGGCCCTGATGGACACGAACATGCGCCGAGTGGCCTGTCGTCGCGGAAGTGATATTGGAGCTAGAACACTGCCCTAGTTGAGTCATATTTGGAGAAGGATTTTTTTTGAAGCAAATAGAGAGGAAGGATTGATTGCAAAGTCTATGGAGGAGCGAGGATCACAGGGATCCGTCACATAAGATGCATGGTACGTAACACACATGCATAATATTTTTTTCTAAACGTTATTGCTTTTTCAGATACTCCTTCCGTCCCCGTTTAATTTGACATCAGGAAAGCTAAAACTAGAAGTACTCTCCATGTCAAATAATTTATTAAGTCCACATGCTAATGTCTTGTACGCTTGACCGTGGTTGGATGGGTTCGGGGAAATGCATGCACTTGGGTCGTTGAAGAATTCTTATTTATTTGCAATTTACCGGGAAACACACAGAACCATACTTATTATTCTGAATATCAACACCAGACAACTGTGAAAATGATTAAATCTGTTCGTTTCTTCTGCACGAAGGTTTCTCCGTGTGGTGGTTAGAGTTTGATATACTGTGCATGCCTGTGCTTATTTGGACAAATTAAAGCGTGTTTATTTGGACCGGCCGGCCGGTTCAAACAACAGCGTGGTCAATGCTTTGTGTTTCTTCTAGGGTTTTTTGCTCTTGTATTAGGACACGATTAGTTGGCTCTCTTGCTTTGTTTACCAGGTCAAACTTTGACCGTTGAAAATTGAAAACGTTACGCACTTATCTCAACTTTTCCCCAGGGAATATATATATATATATATATTCGGCGATAGATGGATGGGATATATACGCATGATTACATATTGAGAGGAAAATCAACAACTACGGTAAAAATATTGTATGTATAGAAACAAAATAAATGTCAATAGATCGACACGTTATATTTGAGAAGGTAACAAAAATCTGTACATACTCTCTTCGGATCTTTTTATTTGTTATCGGCTACTAACGGGTGACAAATAAAAATATCCAGAGGGAGTATAAGATATCAGGCAGCACGCATACAGTGACAGCAGCTGCAGCGGCCGCACAACAGTACAGTTTTACAAAGGAAGAAACGGAACGGCGACTACAATTTTACAGCGTGGTAAGCGAGCAAACGTAACAACATGGCGACAAACCGTGGTGATTCAGATCGGCCCTCACCTGCAGCAGACTAGCCGCCCTTGGCTAGCTTGGATCGCCAAAATCTAGGGTGACATCACGGAAAAATCTAACACTACGTACAACCTAGATGGACCAGAACTAGAGAAGCGCGCCTAGGACAGATCGCCGTGGCCGTGGTCGTCTGCTCATCTGCAGGTTGTACCTTGTACATACCTTATTTTGGTTAGCACATGTACGGTTCGTACAGTGTATGCATGACTTGCTGTGTTGCTGACGACGGGCGCGTTCTCATGTCGGTGTGAACCCGCCGGGCGGCGAGCCGTCGACGGCGAGGAACAGGAAGGCGGCGAGCGCGATGAGCAGCGCGAGCGCCAAGGTGCACGTGCACGCCGCCAGATCGGCGAGCCGCCGCGGAGCCCCCGGCGGAGCGGCCACGTGGAGGTAGACGAGGGTGACGCCCATGAGGTAGGTGGCCGGCAGGGTGACGAGGACGACGGCGACGGCGGCGTCGAGGATGGGGCTGCGCGGGGAGACCCCGTCGACGAAGTCGAGGACGGGCTGCAGGATGTAGGCGCAGCCGAGCGCGACGGTGAGCGCGAACTTGGCGGCGGACGGGAGGTAAGCCGGGAGGCCTCCGTGAGCCATCAGCCTGCTGGAGATCTTGGCGCCGCCAACGCCCTCGGGACGCGAACGCATAAAGCAGAGCTGTTGTGGAAATTAAAGAACAGAGTAGTAGAGTCAAGTCAAAGGATTGTTGGGAAGAGGATCGTGATAAACAGACACCTCGTGGGAAGGTAAGATTAACTTGCTCTCAAGAACCGAAAGATCGACCAGTGGGTACTTGGCTTGAGCTTCAGCTGTCTCTTCTGCTCGTAGCTGATGCTCGTCTTCAGCTTTCTAGACAAGAGCAAGGCAAAACGAAGAGCGAGGGCAGCAAGGGAAGAAGACGACCTGGTCCGGCAATTCCAGGGCCCATTGATATAGACAGGAGGGGATGTTCCAAAGGGATGGTCGCTGCCTTCCATATGAAGCTACCGCGTGTTATTTAGGCCTGATTAGTGCCTAGTGGTTTGCTCTTCTGGTCTAGGACTGTCCATTACAGGTTTAAACCAAGAACGAGCAGCGACTCAACATGATAGGCCTGTCCGGAAGAAGGTCGAGCACCAAGGAGGCCGGGGCCATTTGCGCCAGTCCAGGGCGCACGCCAAGAGTGAGCAGCGCCAAGCCAAGGGGCTTAGCTAAGGCCGCGAGTGGGCCGGGTTACGTTAGCTGCATGAAAGTGACCATGGATTCTGTTTTCTTTTCAGATTGCTGGTGGTCTATGTGACAACCTCTTGACATGCATAGTGAGAGCATGGGTCTACAGAAAACCACTCCTTGTTAGCCAGAGTGGTATGTGTATGAAAGTAACTTTCGATGTGGTTGGTCTCAGTCTGTCAGTATTAACCAGAGATTGGGGAAATGCTGTTATTATTCCAACCGTTACCTTTTCCTCAAAAAGTAGGAGTATCCAGTTAGGATACTGCTGATGAGTCTACTCAATTTGTAGTACTAGGATTGATTGTGATTATTAGATAACAACTTAGTCTACATCAACAGTTTAGCATCTGCATGTATCTCACATGACTGCGTCGTGCTCCATGATCCTATCGTTAACTCAGGATCTGTAACTGCATCGCTGTACTATGTTCTATATATACGCCATAAGATCAACACGACGAGGTGGGTGCGTTGCACATTAACATGGTAATCAGAGCGCAGTGAATCCTGCTCCTTTTTTTCCACCCTCCTCTCCCAACAATGGCAGACACTACACCTTCAATCAGCAGCACAACCTCTGGCGCCATGACGTCGCTGTCCGTAGGCTCGGGCCTCTCTGGTTTCATTCCTACCACCACCAACGCATCTGCTTCCCTTGCTTCCGCCGTTCAATCAGTGAACATCACCAGTCTCGTCTCCATGCGCCTCGACATGTTTTCCACGGCGTACCGCCGGTGGAAACGCTTGTTCTTGGTGGTTCTTGTACGCTTTAATTTGCGTCACCACGTCGATGGCTCTCCACCCCGGCACGACGACACGATATGGATCCAGGAATACCTCACCGTCCTTATGTGGCTGCACGCAACGCTTGCCGATGACCTGCTCGATTTTGTCATAGAGGATGAATTCACGGCGTTCGGATTTTGGAACAAGATCGTTGAGTTCTTTCTCGGCAACAAATCCAGCCATGCAGTTCAGCTAGAACAAGAATTGCATGGACTCGTTCAAGGCGACATGTCAGCCACCGCCTACTGCCACAAGCTCAAGACACTTGCAGACTCCCTCGCCGATTGTGATCAACCGGTGACTGATCGTGCCCTTGTGCACCAGCTTATCCATGGATTGAATCCAAAATATCAAGTCCTTCGTCAGCTCCTGCCGGCCATGCCAACCTTCCCGACGTTCATGGAGGCACGCGATCAACTCATTGTGGCAGAGAACACACTACTTTCATCTGCAACACCCTCTCAGGAGACGGCGCTCCATGCTACTCAGGCCACCGACGATAGCTGCGACACTCAGAACACGTCGCAGCAGCCTCCTCGTTCTCATGGTGACCGCGCTCAGTTCAACCCTTCTTCGCGTGGGCGTGGACGTGGAGGTTACCGTGGGCGTTCACGGGCCAGAGGACGCGGAGGACGTGGCAACACCTACAACTGGCAACAAAACATTCCTTCCTGGGCAGCCCCTTGGCTTGGCGCTGCTCACTCTTGGCGTGCGCCCTGGACTGGCGCAAATGGCCCCGGCCTCCTTGGTGCTCGACCTTCTTCCGGACAGGCCTATCATACCCAGTTCATTCCACCATCCACTCAGTTTGCGCCTGCAGTGACATCAACCTTCGACACCACGGGTCTTCTACAAGCTTTACACGCTGCAGCTCATCAACAATCAGCATCCCAGCAGGACTGGTATATGGACACCGGCGCCTCTGGACATATGACTGCAGACTCAGGTACGTTATCCAATTATTATCCTTCATCAATGTATAATTCCTCTCACATTGTTGTCGGTGATGGATCTTCTATTCCCATCAAAGGTTCAGGTTCAGTCTCCATTCCAACGTCCAATGGCACCTTCTGCTTATCTAGAGTTTTGCATATTCCTAGTCTCATTAAGAACCTTATTTCTGTCAGAAAATTTACAACTGATAATTGTTGTTCCATTGAATTTGACCCATTTGATTTTTCTATAAAGGATCTTCTCAGCAAAATCGAGATCATGAGGTACAATAGTGATGGAGATCTTTATCCATTCCTTCATCAGACAAGACCGCCATCTGCTATGTCACTCTCTGTCACAACCAGCACAATCTGGCACTGAAGGCTAGGACACGCTGGTCATCAGTGTCTCGACAACATATTATCTGAATTTTCCATTCCTGTTAGCAAGAATAAAACTTCCATTTGTGATGCTTGTCAACAAGGGCGCCACATAAAGCTCCCTTTTCCCATTCCTCCTCTGTACTTTACTTTCCATTTCAATTAATTCACTGTGACCTTTGGACCTCTCCAGTAGAAAGCATTACTGGCTTTAAGTATTACATTGTTCTTCTAGATGATTTTAGCCATTATTTGTGGACAGTACCATTGCGCCATAAGTCTGATGCCTTCCAAGCAATAAAAGATTTCTTTGCCCTCATTCAAAATCAATTTCATCTCACCATTTAGTCATTCCAATGCGACAATGGCAAAGAATTTGATAACGCTTCACTAAGAAAAAATTTCAGCACCCATGGTGTCACATACCGACTCTCCTGTCCATATACTTCACCACAAAATGGGAAAGCAGAGAGGTCCCTATGCACTATAAACAATGTCATTCGATGTCTCTTATTTCAGGCTTCTCTGCCTCCAAAATTTTGGGTCGAAGCACTACACACTTCAACATATATCCTGAACCGAAGACCATGCCAGCCCTTGAATTTTTATACACCCTATCATTTTCTATTCGGTGAACCTCCAGCTTACAGTCATATGAAGGTCTTTGGGTGTCTTTGCTACCCCAATATTTCTTCATCTTCTCCTCATAAACTAGCACCGAGATCCGCTGCTTGCCTGTTCTTGGGGTACCCAGTCGAGCATAAAGGATACAAGTGCATGGATCTCACCACAATGAAAATTATAATCTCTAGACATGTGGTTTTTGATGAATCCACCATTCCTTATGCCTCTGTAACACATTCTGCTCCAGCAACCATTTCTCCTCTGTCAACAACATCTCCTGTCATAGTACCAGGACCCCCTATCTCTCACAAGGTTCCTTCACAAAGTGATCAGCCTGCCTTTTCTACCGCATCAGACCACACATGCCCTCCCCCCACCCCTAATTCTGCTCCAAGTCCACAGGCCTCTTCTTCATCTATATTTGTACCCTCTTCCTCTAACAACACCACAACACCTACACCATGCCATATGCCTTCGTCTCACCAGATGGTCACTAGAGGCAAACAAGGAATTTTCAAACCTAAACAAATCATGAATCTACATACCACAGAATCCTACTCACCCACACCATCTACTTACAAATCTGCTCTCAAAGATCCTAACTGGCTTAGTACTATGCAGGAGGAATATAATGCATTGATGTTGAATAATACTTGGACTCTAGTGCCAAAACCTGCAGGTGTGAATATTGTTTCAGGGAAGTGGATTTTCAAGCACAAACTTCACCCAGATGGTACTGTGGCCAGACACAAAGCAAGGTCGGTTGTCAGATGGTTTACACAAGAGCATGGAGTTGATTTCCAAGTGACTTTCAGCCCTGTCTTCAAACCAGCCACCGTGCGGACTGTTTTGAGCATTGCAACTTCCTCTTATTGGGCTATACACGACCTTGATGTCAAGAATGTCTTTATACATGGTCATCTAAGTGAGACTATTTTTTGTGCACAACCTTCTGGCTTTGTCAGCTCTGAACGTCCAGATTACATTTGCAGACTTAACAAATCACTTTATGGGCTCAAGCAGGCACCCAGGACTTGGTTCCTTCGGTTTCAGAAATCTCTTACAACCATTGGGTTCAAAGCATCAAGGGCTGACAACTCCCTGTTTATCTACCATAGCAACATAGCAGCCAGCACACAGCATACCTTCTCCTATATGTGGACGACATAATCTTGACTGCCAACTCTGCATCATTTTTGAGTAAGGTAACATCGAGTCTCTGTCAAGAATTCTCCATGACTGATCTTGGACCGTTGAATCACTTTTGTCGGTGTTTAGAACCGGCAGATCTCCTGACACTACCTTTGATAGGTCGAGGAGTTGTAGTTCGGTAATGGGCGCGCAGAGATTCAAGAAGATGAAAGAAACGTGCACACAGGGATTTACGTGGTTCGGGCCGCCTGAGCGTAATACCCTACTCCACGGGGTGTGTTGGTGATGTATTAAGCTTGTGAGTCTAGAAGAAGCTCCAAAAGAAGAAGCTCGTCTAGCTCAGGGTGTTCAGCCGTGGTCTAGAACCATCCCTTGTGTATCGTCGGCCAGCCCTTTTATAGTACAAGGACTGGTCGTTACAACATTAGCCTGGCCCGACAGGTGGCCCCGGCGGTTACACATGCTTGATACACAATAAATGGAGTTAATTATCCTTAATAGCCTGGTAACAGGCCTTAACAGTGCCGTTACCAGTATTAAGAACCATCCGATCGTGTGTAATTAATATGACATTAATGACACTTAATCGGGTCTTGCATTTCTTGATTGATCCTTGAAGGTCCGGAGCCGTTGGGGGGTCCACCGGCCTGATAGTTGAAGTTGAAGGTCTGGCGGTTGCCACGTGGCAGCTCCGGAGCTCACCGTCGTGGACGGGTAGGTCCGGTGCTGTTGGACACGTGTTAGTACCGGAGCTTCTCTCTGTCTGGGGTTAGGTTCGGGGGTGCCATATTGGTATTCTAACCGGAGCTTCTCAGGTGTGAGTGATAGCTCCGGTCTTGTGATACACGTGGCGGCCCCGGGACTAACCATGTCGGGGAAGCAGGTACGGCTACGCCTGACATGTGGGGCCTTTGGAGGTCTTCAAATCTGGTAGATAGAGTTTCCTTGTGATCTTTGCAATCCCAAGGGGTATCCGGTACGGAGGATACCGACAACTTCCTAGGCATACGTGTTCACAGGACTGACAATGGCTTATTTCTGGATCAAGAACAATATGCTCTGGATATTTTAGACCGTGCCAACATGACACACTACAACCCTGCATCTACACCTATTGATGTGAGGTCCAAACTCTCTGATACTGATGGCCAAGTGCTTGACCATCCTTCTGACTATCGTAGCCTCGCCGGTGCCTTGCAGTATCTGACATTAACACGTCCGTATCTCACTTACACAGTGCAACAGGCATGTTTGTTCATGCATCAACCAAGAGCACAACATCAACAACTGCTAAAATGGATCCTCCGATATGTCAAGGGTAATGTCAAGTAAGGCTTGCATATCACAAAATCTGCATCCAAAGACCTGATCGCCTATACAGATGCGACTGGGCCGGCTGCCCAGATACCCGAAGATCAACGTCTGGCTTCTGCATTTTCTATGGAGATAATATTATTTCTTGGTCCTCCAAGCGCCAAACAACAGTTTCACGGTCTAGTGCGGAGGCTGAATATAGAGGAGTTGCCAACGCCGTCTCTGAGGTGTCCTGGCTACGACAACTACTGAACGAGCTACATTGTCCACTGCACAAATCCATGGTTGTGTTCCGCGACAATGTAAGTGATCTCTACTTGTCTACAAATCCAGTGCAATATCAAATGACAAAACATATTGAGATCGATCTTCATTTCGTCAGAGATAAAGTAGCATTGGGCGAGATCAAAGTACTACATGTTCCCTCCTCACATCAGTTTGCAGACATTTTTACAAAAGGCCTGTCCTCTACTCTGTTTCATTCATTTAGATTCAATCTCAACATTGGAGAACGTTTGGACTGAGGAGGGGGGGGGGTATTAGATAACAACTTAGTCTACGTTACCTCCGACAGTTTAGCATCTGCATGTATCTCACACGACTGCGTCGTGCTCCATGATCCTAGCATTAACTCAGGATATGTAATTGCATCGCTGTACTCTTTTCTATATATACGCCGTGAGATCAACACGATGAGGCGGTTGCATTGCACATTAATAGTGATTGTTTGCAAATGTATCAGTATATATTGCAGCAAACTTAAACATCACATCAATTTTTTTATACCATATTCTTTATTCCTGCCACTACAGGAAAGCGCATATAGGGCGCCGGCCTTGTAAACGTCGGTTGTGCACTAAAACCGATGTACATAAACTATGAACGTCGGTTGGCCGACGCATATAGCCGACGTCACAAATTGGACGTCTTTAACATTTAGAAGTGTCGGTCCCGACACTCTTAAGTACTTAAGGTTGTCAGTGACGTCGGACTGACGCACATAAATTTAAGACCGTCGGCCGCAGAACCGACACATTTAAACCTCATAAACGTCGGTTTCCTGGACAAGCCGACGGCCTTACGGTACGTATGACTGTCGGCCTGTTTGTAATCGACGGTTTTAATGGGCTTATGACCGTGGGACAGTTTGTAACCGATGGTTTTAATAGGCTTATGACCGTCGGCCAGTTTCAGACTGACGGTTTTAATCAGCTTATGACCGTCGGCCACGTGGAGAACCGACGGCTATAGTGCTGATATGAGTGTCGGCCCCCAGAAACCGACGGTCTTATATTTTTTTTCGCGTCGTTTTCTCTGCGTCCCCGGCTGGGGATCCTCCAACAATAGCTCATACAGTTTCATCAGCTCATACAGTTTCAATATAAGCCAACATAGCACAGCAAATTCCATACAGGTTTTCAACATAACAACTCAACATATATACAGCAATATCAGCTCAACATAGCCACCATAGGTTTTCGAAATCAGCAAACATACAAGTCTCAAACATAAGATCAACCCTCAAGCAAGTTCATAATAGATATTAACATCATCACACAATATTGTATTAACTCGAAACATCACAAGCAAAGATAGTAAACAACCATGAAGATCAATCTGCACGCATGTTGTGAGAGCTTCCGCCACTCGCTCCTCCACCGCTCGCACCCATGTTATCGTTCAAATTTAGAAAATCATTACAACCATTGGGTGTCACTTGATGAGAACCCTACAAAAAAACACATTCAAATTAAAGTTTACATTAGTAAAAATGATTTCGCATGTCTCGATATCAAAGTAGGGCGCTACTTCACTAATATTTTATAAAACTTGCATAACTATAAATATTAGTATTAATTTGAATTTGATTTGAGATTAGAAAATCGTACCGCTGTCGCATGAGTTGCCGATCGTTCATGCACGGGGCGGGCTGGCGGTCGTAAAAACCTGGATATGGTGGCCAAGCTGGAGCGGTTGCGCCTAGCATCGATAGAAATCCTTGAGCTGGTGGAATATATCCTTGGCCACTCTCAGAACCCGTTGACAAATATTATTATGTCTAGTGTTACTCGGAAGAATAATACAAAAAGTCGAAATTATACCTGTGACGACGAAGCAAACGGAGTACAAGGAGCACCGAACTGCGATCCAATTCCAACATGAGGGAATAACTGTATCAAGTAAAGATAATGAGTTAATTAATGTAACATATTATAATAAGCAAAATTTAACTCGAACAAAACAATCATGTGTACCTACATCATATAGGTCATTTGTTGCTGCATTTGCATATTCATCTGTTGTATCTCACGCATATCTTCCTTATTGTGTCTCAATTATTCTCTTAATTCTCTCTCCGTATTAGAATCGGACCTACTAGAACTGACGCTAGACAACCTTCATCTAGCATAAGCCTCGCGCTCCACATACCCATCACCCAACCCAAGTCTAAAAAAAATATGTAAGTGTTATGAATTGATAGCCATAAACATATAAATCGTCAATGTCTTTTCACATACCTCCCATGTGGTAGACCTCCGTCGGCTTCGTACGCTGCCGCCACATCCAAAGGCTCTTTGACATAATCCGCGTCATCTCCATGAGTTTTCTTAAAACACTCAGCATATTTTGCCTGCAATACATCAAAATAACAGATAGATCTAGTAAAAGATAAATTGACTTCATGAACACATGTAACAAATAGTGAACATTCATACCAATTTTTGTGTCGATGCCTCATCACACAGCTGCTCCGGATGATTTGGATCTCGACCTCTGTGTCCCTTAAGATAAAGCTCAAAAAAAGTAGAAGGCATCCCAGTTTCAGCTGTCTGCAATATAAAACTTCAACATTTCAATCAATACAATTTTTCAAGCAAAGTTTGATTGTAAGAATTCATATCATCCTTTGCTCCATCCGCACATATCCATCCAATCCATAGAAGTGCTTTCCAGGCTTGCTCTTCCGATTCCTTCGATTTCTGTTAGATTTATTCTTGAACTCATCTGACACCCAATACTCGCATAGCCACTGTCAAGCCTCCATATCCGCACAAATCCAATTGAAACTACTCTGTAAGTACTCCTCTTTATGTAGGTGAATTTTAGCTCTTTATTTGTCATGGGCTGTAACAGCACCGTCTTGTAGTACATGGTCACGGCTTTGATCCGTGCATCAGAGAAAGAGTCATTGGTACGTCTTCTAGCTGCATTCTGAAAAACGAAACTTGCATAAGCTTCACTCGTACCCTCCTCCAAGTGAAACGAACCCTGCATATAAGTAACAGTTACTGTCATCCAAATCAAGAAGCAATGTGACAAAATCGATAAGAAGAAACTTACCCGAAATATCTCCCAAACTCTATCTTGACAATTACCTCTACCATACGGTTTTAACGCATAGTGATCCTAACTATGTGTTGCCTTTCTTTGTCCTTCCACTAGAATCATACCAGGAAAACAATATCGAATGGCATTTCCCAACTCCGTGTTGATTACACGTCGATGCCCCTTGCCACTCCAACCAGGGTCGATCCAGCACCTGGTACCCTTTGGCCTAATAATGGTTCGCTCGTCAAGGCTTCTAGCTGGATTACTGTGATGCCCGGTTCCGAAAAATGAACCAAGCTAATGCATATGTGTGCCCAGGACGTTCAACACACATACACGAGTGCAATCACAAACGATATACAAATAATTACCACATAACAAGATTAATTAACCAAATTTTATTACACAAACCATATTATTCTCGAATACAAGATCTAATGAATATTAATGACAAGTTCAACTAATGCAGCGGGAATACTCTAATTAAGCAAACTAAACAGCTAGGCAGCATAGGCAATAGGGTATAGCGCAGCTCCAATCAACACCACAGGTAAAGCTGACGGTAGACACGACCTAGAACTCCGCATTATCGCCATTAAACTCCCAATCCTAACCTGCAACTGTTGGAGGGGGGGGGGGTTGCAAGAGTGAGTACATGTCATACTCAACAAGTGTGGAAAGTATGACATGTGGCTGATTCAAATGACGACAATAATAATGGCAAAGTGCTAAAAAGTACATTAAAACATTTGAAAAGCAATATATTACATGTATGTAAAATAAACCCATCATAATCATAAGTAATATCATAATACCAGTCTATAATTCACCATCCTCATCCATAATTTCAGATTTCACCATTTGCCAATAACCACATTCAATACCAGAAATTAATCCATAACCAGCCATAACCATTACCAAACCATAACCATCCCAAATACCATCCCAATACCGAGTTCCCTCTAATCATGGAAGTTATCCAGGTGCTCATAACCGGGAGCATGGCTGTCATGATAGTTTTATTAGACTCTGCAGAGTTTGTACCACTTTACCCACGTGTTCGTGATTTTATCACCTTTCGGTGACTAAGAACCTCCCTTATGCCCGTGACCCGTCGGTCACATTACACACTTCCGTTAGTGTGTGGCCAAGAGATCACAAAATAGCCTTTACAAAGGGATTACTAGCCTATTTAGACCCCGTTGAGGTTTCACCGGTGGCGATGCCTCCAATTGAGCACATCTTCAACTAAGGGCCCCCTCTTGAGCCATTCGGATCCCAGGGTAGTCCCACCAATTATCAATAACCCAATTCGACTACCCCTTCCCCGAGCATCCACAATGGTCCAAACAGCACTAGCAAAGCCCTAATTAATCAGCTACGCCGCACCCATACTTGACCTCGTGGTGGCAATGTAATCCTGGCTTATTCTCACATGAACTGGTCCTTAGATCTAAAGCAAGCAAACCACCATGATAACCAACCCATCCACATACCAGGCTTGCTTAGGTCACCCATTACCATATCATTTTTAACCAGTTCATGTTAACCATAATCTCATCCATGCATAATTAAATTGAGTGGTATAGTTGTTTCCCCATCCCAGTTGATTAAGTGAAGTAAAAAGGTAAAAATCTCATCTCGACTCTCTACCACAATTCCAGGTGACAAGGGTGGTTTAACAATTCTAGTAAACCTCCTACCATAGGGTTCCCATCAAATTGACACAAGCATGCAATTTTGCAAACAAAACATTTATTTTAACACAGGATCAATATGCTTCAAGGACACTTGCCTTGCTCTTGCTGTTGATTAGGATCAAAGCCTTCAAAATCTTAGTGCTGGAGATCCTCCGCGGCACTCTCTAGCCCAAATCCGTCTAATCCGCACAATGAACATACAAGACAAGAAACACAATCAAAGAGTGCACAAATATTACTCAATATGACATGACATGCATGATTGATGCAAATGCAAGGTAGAACCTGTTAATAGATTACTTTTAATGATCAATAACTAATTCTAATAGCTTTTAAAAAGTTTATACATGTTTGGAGTTGATTAGATCAAATTTTAGAATTAATTCAACACAATTTAACCAGAAAGATCGGACTAGTCCGCTAGGGACCGGACAAGTCCGCACTCTGCGAGATCAGCAGATTAGGGTTTTCTAGATCGACGTAAATTTTGAGATTAGGGGTTGAATTCTCGTAAGGAGAAGAGAATAGAAGGTATACCAGGTGTTTAGAACTCCAATGAATCAAGAAACTTGGAGGTAACACTTGGGTCTTGAGGATCTAGGGTTGGTGATGAACTTGGAGATGAATTGGTGATGAAGAACAAAACTTGGTGGAGATCTTGATCCTCTTTCATTTCCTCCTCTTCTTCTTCTTGCTTGGGATCTTCTCCTCCCTCCTTGGTGGTGGCTCTCCATGAACTAGGGTTTGGGTGGGGTGGAAAAGTGGCAAATAGATGTCAAACCAAAGGGTGGGGTCGTTTATATAGAGATGGAAGCTAGGGTTAGATGGATTTCGAGTTTGGCATGAGTAGAGGCCGGTTTAGAGTCCCACGCGGGCTCTAAAAGAGTTAGGCACGATGTCCCTAGGCCCACTTAACGTGAAACCCAATAAACAAGTCGTAAAACGAAAGATCAACTCAGAGTCACGAAATATCGGACATGTCCGAAAAGGACCGGACTAGTCCGGAGTCGTCCAGAGAGAAAATTGGACAAGTCTGGCTAAAAATCGGACAAGTCCGACTTTAAACAGAAAGGAAAACGGACAAGTCCGCTGGAACACCGGACTAGTCCGGAAAAGTACAGGGACTTAGCAAATTTTCAAGGATTCATGGAATATTAGACTAGTCCGCACAAAATCGGACAAGTCCGAAAGTTTCCAGAGGCAAAATCGGACTAGTCCGCAGCAAAAATGGACAAGTCCGTTTTTAGTCAGAGAGAAATCGGACTAGTCCTCAGTAAAATTGGACTAGTCCGCACTTTCCTGCATTTTAAGTGTGGTTTTGTTCCAAATCAATTTTAAACTCATTCCTATTTATGTGGATCAATGTTAAACATGTATATGAGTGTATGTAGGGCATGATGCATGAAAATGAGGGTGTCACAAACCTACCCCCCTTAAAATGAATCTCGCCCTCGAGATTCGACGCGAGAGAGAAGAGATAGGGAAAGTCCTTCTTGATATCATCTTCTAGCTCCCAAGTTGCTTATTTTTATGCGTGGTGCTTCCATTGAACTTTACACCATCTAATAACCTTGTTCCTTGTGACCCTCTCCTTAGTTTCCAAGATTTTGATCGGTTGTTCGACATAAGTCAAATCTTCCTCTAGTTCCAATTCTTCCATTGGCACTTGTTCTTCCGGTATTATCAAACACTTCTTGAGCTGGGAAACATGAAAGACATCATGGACATCCGAAAGATGAGCTGGCATCTCAACCTTATACGCTACTTCTCCTCTTTTGTCCAGAATTTTGAATGGTCCAATGTAGCGAGTTGCGAGCTTGCCTCTTATGTTGAACCTCTTATGACCTCTCATTGGTGACACCTTGAGGTAAACAAAATCTCCTATTTCAAAGGCTAATTTCCTTCTCCTATTGTCCGCATAGCATTTTTGCCTTGATTGGGCAGCCCTCAAGTTTTCACGAATTATTCGGACTTGCTTTTCGGCTTCTTGCAACACATCTGGACCAAATACTTGAGTTTCCCCTGCTTCATTCCAGAATAAAGGTGTCCTACACTTCCTTCCATAAAGCTCTTCATACAGTGACATTTTCAAGCTTGCTTGGTAACTATTGTTGTATGAGAATTCTGCGTATGGCAAGCTTTTGTCCCAACTTTTCCCATGCTTCAAGGCAAAAGCTCTTAACATGTCCTCCAAAATCTAATTGGTCCTCTCGGTTTGTCCATCCGTTTGAGGATGATTTGCTGAACTAAAATTCAACCTCGTTCCCAAAGCTTCATGCAATTTTTGCCAAAATCTGGAGGTAAACTAAGAACCTCTATCCGAGACTATCTTCTTAGGGACTCCATGTCGACACACAATATGCTCCATGTATATTTCGGCCAATCGTGCAGCTGCATATTTGGTCTTCACAGGGACAAAATGAGCTGACTTGGTTAAGCGATCTACAATTACCCAAATTGAGTTATACCCGGACTTAGTACGTGGTAAACCAACTATGAAGTCCATTCCAATTTCTTCCCACTTCCATTCCGGAATCTTCAATGGTTTCAATAATCTAGCTGACCTTTGATGTTCCGCCTTGACTCGTTGACACACATCACATAATGCTACGTATTCAGCTATGTCCTTCTTCATGCTATCCCACCAATAGTGTCGGTGGTTTTGATCCGGTAGATCTCCCGACACTACTAAGGTGTTTGCGGAGTTTGAAGTTCGTCGTGGGCGCGCGGAGATTCAAGAAGGTGAAGTGTTAAATGACACAGAAGACGTGAAGATTTACGTGGTTCGGGCCGCCTGAGCGTAATACCCTACTCCACGGGGTGTGTTGGTGTTGTATTGGATGTATGAGCTCAACGTAAGTTGAGAGTGTCGAGTGAGCGCGTCGAGTCCCCCTCTATGTATCGTCGGCCTGTCCTTTTATAGTACAAGGGCAGGCTGTTACAAGTTAGCCTGACCCGACATGTGGCCCCGGCGGTTACTAATATTGATACACATTTGATGCGCTTAATTACCCTTAATAACCGAGTTATGGGCTTTGACAACACCGTTACTGGTAATTAAGGTCGCCCGATCGTGTGTCATTAATATAGTATTAATGACACTTAATCAGGTCTTGAAGTCCTTGATTCCCCTTTGAAGATCCAGAGCCATTGTGCAGTCCTCCGGAGGTTAGAGGCTGAAGATCCAACGGTTGGAGACGTGGCAGCTCTGGAGCATACTGTGGGGAACAGATAGGTCCGGTGCCACCTAAAACGTGTCAATTCCGGAGCTTCCTTCGGTCTGGGGTTAGGTCCGGGGGTGCCGCTATGGTACATAGCCCGGAGCTTCCCCTTGTGGGTGGTAGCTCCGGTTTGATAGTACACGTGGCAACTCTGGGACTAACCATGTTGGAGAAGTGGGTCCAGTTATGTCTGACGTGTGGGCCTCCGAAGGGCTTCAAATCAAGTAGATGACATTCCCTTGAGATCTTTGCAATCCCAAGGGGTATATGGTACCCAAGGTACTGACAGTGGCCCCCTGGGCCCACCTCTGGGGAAGACCCCTTGGGTGAAGTCATTCTGCCGGAGGTGGGTCCATCCTTCGACGTTTGAACTGAGTCTTCAAAGGTCTTCGAATGTGCTGTTGGCGATAGCTTGGAGTTAAATCCTCGCCGCGTGGCATATCCTGTGTGCGGCAAGTGAGATCTTTGGCGTGCGGATCTCACGCAATTTAAGGTCGCCGGTTCCCGATACGAAAATCGTATCGGTTCCGCGCGCCTTGTCAGGCCGCCGCCTTCGGGCTTTCCGCCTCATGATGACAACCGTTCGCCTGGGTAAGAACCTCGACTTGATCGTCCGGGTGGTCCCGGGCCCTTTTGTCATCGGCTGGGTGGAATTTTTGAGTAGTATCTTCGACTTCTTTGCGGTTTCTATCCAAGCGTTGTGAGGGCTTACTTAAGAAGGAAAGCGCGCACCGTCTGGGGTTCTTTACGCCTCTCATCTGACCTTGCGCTCAAACTCCCAACTTGTGCTCGCTTTTCCTCTCTTGCCTTGCTGTGCCGCGATGGAGTTGGGTCTCCGTGAGAGCCGTTTGAAGACCGAAGGTGACCTGAAGAAGGTCCGGGCCCTCATGGGATGGTCCCCGGACTTCTTCAACCGCCTGGTCCGCGCCGGGGGAGAGCTCCCGTTCGAGAAGGAGCACGCCGGCGAGATGGTGTGCTTCTCTTCGTACGCCATGGTGGGGTTGATCCCACCTTTTTCCTCCTTTTCCTTGATGCTGCTAGACTTCTATGGTCTGCAGCTCTACCACCTTGGCCCCCACTTAATTCTTCTTATGTCCGTCTTCGTCCACTTCTGTGAAATGTGGGTGGGCATCCCCCCTGCATTGAACTTTTCTGGACCTTCTTCACCGTCCATACCACCGGTAGGAGTAATGAGTACCTTGGCTTCTACTACTTCGTGAAGCGCAAGATGTGCCCATTCAAGTACCTCCAGTCGTTTCCCTCTAGAAAGTGGGATGATTGGAAGAAGGACTGGATAGTCATCCGGGTGGAGGAGCACGAGAAGCTGGAGCTGCCCGAAGGCCTCCCCAACATCGACACTGCAGTCTGGAGTGAAGCTCCGGTGCTGTCGGATGCCTTCAACTCTGCTCTGACCAGGATCTGCCAGTGCATGGAGGGAGGATTAACTCCTCAGGCGGTATTTTGCAATTTCCTGGTCAACAGGTGGGCACCGCTGAAGAGGAGAGAAAAACTCGCTTGGGCCCTCAACAGTGTGATGGACGACGACCGGGTCGAGACCGGGCTGAAGTCCAACATGGCGGGGGCAACCTTGGAGTTTCATCTCAAGAAGTTCCAGCACGGCATCGACGTCGCGGGTGATGACTTGACCCCGCCACCAGCTTTTCTCCCTCTGAACGTGGAAGTAGAGTTTAGCAGGGAGCTCCGGCGGACGATGCCGATGCTTGACGACCTTGGTGTAGTCGAAAGAAGATCGACCTCGAGGGTGGTGATCCCTGGGGCTTCCGAAGGTGGCTCTGACCCTGCCCCGAAGCCAAGGATCGAAGTCATCGGCAAGGGCAAGGAGCCGGCAGATGAACCCTTGAGCCGGAAGAGGAAGCTGAAGCATGCCGATGGAAGGTCCGTCAGGCCTGAACCTCTGCATCAGCTCCTTCTCCCCGGAGGGGGAGGTCTTCTACAACTGCGGCGACTGTACCTGCAGCGGCGTCTTCCCGGAGTGCTAGCTCCGGGCATGCGACTCCAACACCAGGTGCAGTTGAGGCCTCTAGGTCCAGAGGTCCTTCCCGGTCGAGGGGGGCCTCGACTAAGGAAATGCCCATGGCTGCAACGAGTTCCGGGGGGCCTTCCTGAGCTTCCACGCCGGCGGCGGCTATGGCCAGCCCAGAATGCCCAGGAAAGAGGTTCCGCGCAAGCTGGTGCGGAAGCCTCCCAAGGTAATTTTTAATCTTTACCTCAGACAGTTGTTTTATTGTAGTAACTGTTTTTTAAGTTTCTTCATCCATCATCCGCAGCGTTCCCAAGAAGAGGAGTGAGGCTCCACCTTCAGCCACAACAGCTGAAGTTGTGAGGGCGGAAGCTTCTACTCCTGTCCTGGTGCCGCCCCAAGTGGTGGCTGAAGCTGCGGGAGCTCCGGCACTAGCTATCGTGGTCATGGACCTTGACTCATCCCCTGAGACTCCCGTGGTAGCGTCAGACCACGGGAGAGAAGATGCGCCAGCAGCACCTGCCCCGGAGGTTGAAGCCCTGGGTCTTGATGCTGAGATGATGGAAGCTTCGGCCGTTGAGCCGGAGGAAGCAGTAATTATGGCCCCAGAGCCGGAAATTGTTGAAGCCCCGACGGTTGAGCTGGTGGTTATTGAAGTCCCGGAAAGTGAGCCGGATGTGGAGGAAGTTCTGGCAGTTGAGCCGGCTACCTCCGAAGCTCCAGCCTCAAAGCCGGTTGTAGTTGAAGACCTTCCGGCGCTTGAGCCGGTTGAGGTTGAAGCTCCGGCCTCAGGGCCAGTTGTTGCGGAGGCATAAGCACTCGAACCCATGGTGGTCGAGATGCCAACACCCTAGCCATCAACGGAGGAGGGACTCAGGCCGGAGCCGGAAGTAGCCCCTGCTCCGGAAGTGTTGTCGACGGAGGTGCCTGCTGCTGAGTCGGAGTACCCAGATGAAGTCGCTGGCCCCCTACCCGAAGGGACAGATGAAGACCTGGCGGCAGGGCCTTCGGAACCACTTCCGGAGTTCGGAACTTGTTCCGCGAGATCCTCCTCGGTGGCGGCTGAGGCTATCCCGGAGGACGGCCCTAGTGTCGTGGAGGCTCAGGGGACCACTCTTGTGGAGTGGGACCCAATTTTTGTAAGTGAAAACCCACTGGAACCAGCGGAGGAGACCCCAACAGGTTCGGAACCTATTCCCCTGTCGTTGTCTATTGACAATGCTTGCTCCAGCCTGCGTAAATTCTAGCTGGCGTTATACCACGACAGCAAGGCTCTTGAAGAGGAGCGCCAAACCCTTAGGTGGTGGCGTAACCAGCTCTACTTCGAGACCAAGCTGGCGTAGTCGAGGCTGGCAGATGACAAATAATGGATCAAGTAGGAGAAGGTCCGCCTGGAATATTGGGGCAAATTATTGGATGACAGGGAGAGCTTGACTCGCGCCCTCGACGCTCAATCTCGGGCCATTTATGAGCAGACCAAGGCAGCTAATAGTGCGGCTGATGAACGCCAAGAAAGGCTTGAAGCCATTAACACTACTCTCATCAAGCGCCGGGAGGCACTTGAGGAGAGGGAGAAGAGGCTCGAAGATGAAGAGCAAAAACTCCTAGATCTGCGGGAATACGTCTTGAGGAGGGAGGAGGAGCTTGCCAAAAAGGTGGCTCTGGTTGACAAGGGTCTCGAGGAACACACCAAGAAGTTGGAGGAGCGTTGCCTTGAGGAGGAGGAGAAGGCCTGGGTGCGAGGGCAGGAACTCTACCAACAAGAGTGTGCCCTCGCTGCCAGGGAGAAGAAAGTTAGGGGCCGGGAGAAGGACCTGGTCGACCACCAGAACAAGATCTACCTCCGGGAGGAGGAGCTCGGAAAACTCGAGAAGCAGGTTGCTGAAAAGATTTAGCAAAATGCCAAAGAGGTTGAGCGCCTTGCTCGCGAGAATTCTGAACTGGCGGCGGCCAAAAGATCCTTGGAGGAACTGAAGGGCTTGAGGTTTGCGGACTCCCTATAGGTTTGGGAGTTCCTGAGCAAAGCCAACGACGCGCTGACACCAATGGGCTTCAGTCCCGTGCGTCTGTATGATCCGGAGCCGGAGCCGGACCTGGCGTTGCAAGCGTTGAGCTCGGCAGGTAGCAAACTCTCCAAGGTGGGCGACGTCATCGCGGACCAGTTGGAGGTTGAGGGGCAATCCCTGATGAAGAACGTCGCAGAGTATGTGCTGACGTGCTACACCAGTCGGGATCCCCAATTCCCTCTGGACCCGGTGCTTGAAGGTCCCGTCGAAGGAGAAGGTGAAGCCACCCGAGCCAACGTGTCGGAGGTTGCTCAGAAGGTCGCCCAGTTCTTCCATAGGGTCTAGGACCATCTCTGTAGCTCCCACTTGTATTCTCTCTTTTTCCTCCCCAATTTTGTAATTCCTTGTCTCCAGATGAATGAAATCCAAATTTTTGCGAATTTCATTTTTTTGTCTTCAACACTTTTGTCTTCACTTGGCCCCCGGTAGATGTACACAATTTAATTGTGAACATGTACCAAGAGGATATTGTGTTTTGTTGAAGAATCATTTGCTTTGAACTTGTAGAGTGTAGGTCCGAAGTCTTCGATAGTGAAGGCCCCCTGAGGTTGTCAGAGCTTAGAAGCTCTGGCATTGGCTATCGTCGGTGCTTAGTAGCTCCGAAAATAGTCCCTATCAACGCGTAGAGCATCGATAGTTAGCCCTCTGGGGTGTCGGAGCTTAGTAGCTCCGGCAATGACCTTTACCAATGCGTAGTTTGTCGGCAGCAGACTCCACTTGTGTGGTCTTCTCACCATCTTTTATTTTGCGTCGACGGGTGGCCCCCTAGCTTTATCGAAGCTTGGTTGCTCCGATGATGCTCGTTTTCAATGTTTAACATCGATTACAAGTCACCTAGGGGGAGTCAGAGCCTTGTTAGCTCCGGCTTTTCTCCATCAACGTGGATTTTTTATTTTTCCTGCACACTGAAGCCAAGAAAAATAGTAAAATTTGTTCCTTGCCTATAACTTCGTCGCGGCTTACGATTCCCAAGAAAGTTTTAGGTCAAACGCGGTTCTGAATACAACTGAATATGTTGTATTTTCTTCCAGATCCAATTGTACTTGGACCCGCCTTACTTCGGCCTGCCGGGGTGTAGGTAGAGTGGCGTACTTAGGGTGCTTGACCAGGCTAAGCCAATAGCACACTCCAGCCCTAGACTGGCTTGGCAGCATTCATGCGAGTGAGCCATGAACAATATTTGAATCTAAAAGAATTGACAATACAACTCGAATTGTACACGAAATGGTCGAACTAAAATTTCTTAAGAATTGCACAACTTTGTTATAGACAAGAAAGAGAAAAATAAAAAATATTGAGCCTGTACAAAATAAATGCACGTGGAGTCTGTTTCACATGAAGATGTCTTTCATTATAGGTCTGGGGTACAGGGGAAACAAGTACACTCTTAGGGTACGGAACCAGACTAAGCGTGTTTCATTTCTCGTTTGACCCAGGGTAGCTAGCTACACTTTTAGTCCTGAGACTATGACATGTGTTGCATGAACTTTGCGGACCTTCCAGGAAAGGTCCGGCTGTTCTCCCGGAGGAACTACCCAACTCTGTACAATTACTCTATAACATACACCTCAAGTTACTACAGACTCACCTCCATGATATTAAGTGTAGAACTTACGGAGGTGCTCAATGTTCCAAGGATTTGGGAGAGGTGTCCCATCCTCGGTAGCCAAGCGAACGCTTCCGGGACGGGATACTTTAATCACTCGGAAGGGTCCCTCCCAGCTGGGGGAGAGTTTGTTTAACCCTTCTCTGGATTGTATTCTCCGTAGCACCAGATCGCCTTCCTCGAGCTGTCGGTTGTGTACATGCCGCTGATGATAGCGCCGAAGGGCTTGACGGTATCGGGCATTCCGAACAACTGCTTGGCACCTTCCCTCCTCTAGGAGGTCTAGGTCTTCACGCCGGAGCTGGTCCTGCGTGGCTTCGTCGAAGGTCCGGACCCGGAGTGACTCCAAGGTGATTTCCGGAGGAAGGATTGCTTCAGCTTCGTACACCAGGAAGAAGGGTGTCTCTCCAGTTGACCGGTTTGGAGTTGTCCTGTTGGCCCATAGAGTGGGCGGAAGCTCTTCAATCCAGTTGGCTCCATGTTTTTTCAAGCGCTCATAGGTGCGCGTTCTGAGTCCTTTCAGGATTTCTGCATTTGCTCTCTCGGCCTGGCCATTGCTTGCCGGGTGAGCTACGGAGGCGTAGCAAACTTGAATGCCGATGTCTTCACAATATCCTTGAAATGCAGAGCTTGTGAATTGGGTCCCATTATCAGTGATGATTTTGTTTGGGACTCCAAATCTGCATACAATGGACTGCAAAAAGTTGATAGCAGACTGCTTGTTGATTGTCACAACTGGAGTTGCTTCCGGCCATTTGGTGAACTTGTCAATGGCGACGTACAGGAACTTGTAACCTCCGACGGCTCTTGGGAAAGGTCCCAAGATGTCCATCCCACACACACCGAAGGGCCATGTAGGAGGTATCATTTGTAGGGGCTGAGCCGGTGTGTGAATTTGCTTTGCATGAAATTGGCATGCTTCGCATTTCTTCACCAGCTCAGTTGCATCCTGGAGTGCTATAGGCCAGTAGAAGCCATGCCGAAAGGCTTTACCGACCAGCGTGCGGGAAGACACATGGTTCCCACACTCGCCTCCATGGATTTCTGCGAGGAGCTCGCAGCCTTCTTCCCTTGTGATGCACCGCATTAGGATGATGTTGGCACCGCGCCGGTAGAGATCCCCTTCTACCAACGTGTATCTTTTAGCCAATCTAACTATCCGGTCAGCGGATACATCATCGTCAGGAAGGATGTCTTTCAAGTAGCTCCGGATCTCCGAGATCCATGCATCGGAGCTAACTTGAGCATTTGAGTCTTGCATGTTGGGTTGCTCGGAGCTTCCGACAGCACCTACGACCCTTGATGGCTGCCATGGTAACAGGGCCATCGGGACCGTCAGCTTCAGGATGCTGACCTCGCCCCCTTCGCTCAGTTCGGCAGGCTGAGCTGTGGGTTTTGACAACCTCCGGACAAAAGTTCTGTTAGGAGCTGGAGCTCCGGTTGACGCTTTCCTCGAGAGTTCGTCAGCTTCAGCGTTGTGGGCACGCTGAACATGGTGGAGGTCTAGGACTTCGAAGTCCTTCTGAAGCCTCTGGACTTCAAGTAGGTAGGCAGCTAGCTGGAGATTGTTGCAGGAGCATTCACCCTTCACTTGTTTAATGATGAGTTGTGAATCTCCCTTGACCAACAACTGCTTAACACCATATGACAGTGCCACCTTTAGTCTGTAGATGAGTGCTTCGTACTCCGCCATGTTGTTGGTCGCCTTGAAGTCAAGGTGTACCATGTATTTTACCTTCTCCCCGGTTGGTGCGAGGAGAAGGATTCCAGCTCCGGCCCCCTGTTTTTGCATGGAGCCATCGAAGTAGAGGGTCCAATGAGGCTTGGTGAAGACCGGAGCTTTGTGTTCCGACTTCTGCTCACTGGGGCCCCCAGGGTTTGATGGAGAGGGAGTCCATTCCGCCATGGAATCTGCCAATGCTTGACTCTTGATTGCTAGTCTTGAAATGAATTCGAGATCGAATTCGACCAATTCCGCTGCCCAATTTGCAATATTCCCAGTTGAGTTGGGATTATGCAAGATTGTTCGAAGTGGGTAAGAAATCACCACTGAGATTTTGTGAGCTCGAAAGTAATGGCGAAGCTTCCTGGAGGCAATAAGAACTGCATAGAGCAGCTTATGCACCTCTAGGTATCGAGTCTTGACATCATGAAATACTTCACTGATGAAGTACACTGGGCGCTGAATGGTCCGGACCCTCCCGGAGGGGCCCGGAGCTTCCTCTTCATTGATCCGGATCCTCCCTGAGGGATACGGACCTTCTTCGGGGACCTCTGGGTCCTGGCCGGAGGGACCCGGAGCTTCTTCAGGACTTCCCTAGGGATCCCAGACATTTGTGACGGTTGCCAGGCAAACACGTCGACATTAGCCCGGAGGAAAGCGATGAGCGCGAGTTCCTATTTGTCGTTCAATCCCCCCGATATACGGGTGGTCTGAGCGGCATCGGAACCGATTTGGACGACTTTGACGGGAATGTCGGTGTCGCCGCTTGGCTGCACACGAGGTGCAGAAGTCGAGCCTCGCTGACGAATGCTCAAGGGTTTTGGAGCTTGCTCCTATCTAGAGTCCTCCTCTTGCGCCGTAGTAAGCGCATGGAGTTCTTCCAGAGCAGTTACTCCGGCAGTGCGATCTCCACGGATCCGGAGAATGCCTACTGGTGTTGGCATCTTTAACACCGGGTAACCATAATGAGGAGCTGCCATGAATTTGTACAAGGCAGGCCTACCCAAGATGGCATTGAAGGGTAAGTTGATATGAGCAACGTCAAAGACCAACTTCTTAGTGCGATACTTCTCTCGGGTCCCAAAGGTAACGGGGAGGGTAATAGCACCGAGTGGGGTAATGGCTCCCGGACCTACTCCGGAGAAAGGTTGGGAGGGGTGAAGATCCGAAGGTCAGAGCTGAAGCTTGGTAAAAGCTTTGAAGCTTATGAGGTTGAGCCCCGAACCTCCGTCTACCATAACATGGTGGAGCTGGATGTTATTGATGGTAGGAGATACCATCAAAGGTAACTGGCCTGCTCCAACCATGCTTCGAGGGCAGTCCGAAGCATCAAAAGTGATGGATGTGTCCATCCACTTCCGATGAGGCTCTGCCCTGGCTGTAGGAGCTACAGCAGCCATGTCCCGACGCATTGTCTTGAGGATGCGGCGGGAGCTGATGTCCCATGATCCACCAAAAATGGTGTTCATGGTCTTTCGACGCTCGTTGTCAGAGACGTAAGAATCGTCGTTGACAGAGGTGTAAACGGCCTTCAGGACCTTTTTAGGATCCTGAAAACCTAACTCCTCTTCAGCCGGAGCTTCGTCAACTTTTTGTTTTCCTTCCCTCTGTCGGAAAGGAACTTCTTCCCGGCGCTTGTTGTAGTGCTCGACAAGGTTTTGGAACTCCCGGTAGTCTTCCAAACTGTGGCTGTCCGTTTTGTGAATTGGACACCACACCTTGGGTTTGCCACCGTCTTCAGAAG
This sequence comes from Tuctoria greenei, assembly GCA_036927565.1. NCBI lineage: Eukaryota > Viridiplantae > Streptophyta > Magnoliopsida > Poales > Poaceae > Tuctoria > Tuctoria greenei. The sequence goes on from JAYESD010000009.1 coordinate 149,661,785, forward strand.
ACGGTCGAGGTCGCTTCTCGGGGCGTGGCCCCCGGCCACCCGGAGCTGCAGCAGCTGCAGCATTAGATGCACCGGCCGACGGCTTCTTCTTGCCGTTGGTTTTTTCTTCTTCTTACCACTCCCGGAGGTAGTGGATTCTCCTTTGGAGGATTTCTTGTGATCCTCCGGAGGTGGTTTGGAGTGCATTTCACGGCCCTTCGTAGCTCTGGCACATTTGTCAGCCGAGCTGAAGAGTTCCGTGACACTGGTAATCTCCTTGATCGCCAGTTTCTCCAGCATCTTCTTATCCCGCACACCCTGTCTAAATGTCACAATGACAGAGGCGCTAGGGATAGAAGGGATAGTGTTTCGTACCTAAGAGAATCTCTGGATGAATGATCGCTGGGATTCTCCTCCTTTTTGCACGACTGCAAAAAAGGTCCAGTTCGGTGCCTGGTCGGGTGTATGAACTCCCGAAGTTGGCGGTGAACTGCCGGCACAACTCCTCCCAACTGTTGATGGAGTTGGGTGGAAAGCTCATAAACCAGGACCGGGCAGTCCCGTCAAACTTCTCCAGCAAGTGAGGCCAGAACTTTTGTGGCCACCTGACCATACGCAGATGCATGGCCAGGGCTGAGCAGCCTCCCCCTACTCCTTCAGGAGTAAGAACGTCCTGAGCTTCTCGTCTTCCACGAGCACGCTCAATATGGACTCGGCCGTCTTGTTGACGGTATCAGCGATCAAGCTCCGCCGGAAGGTCATGAGTTGAAAGCCTTGATACCATGTGAATGTGTCATGCCCCAGAGGGCAACGACATCACCTGCTGTGACGCAACACGTCTCCTGCTATTGGAAACGTGCGGACCAAGTCTGCCAGACAAGGTCTGTCGCTGCGACGGGGCCCGTACTGAAGGAGGAGGACCCTAGTTGCTGATGCGGTCGGCTGCTGCTGCAACCAAGTGTTCGACATCGGCCCTCCACTGCTCCATAGCATCCCAGGATGCATCCGGAGGTGGTGGGCGTTGAAGGAGAGCACGTGCTGCATGGAGCGCGTGTTCCGGGTTGTCAAGATTCGCCGACGCAGTAATTGACGCCGGTGCACCATCGCGTTGCCCAGCTTGATTTGCTGGTGGAGGCGGCGGCGGTGGAAGTGTGACTCCTGCTGGAACCGTGGTTCTTGCTCGTGGCTGCATATTGGAGGGATTGCCCCCAACAGCTTGAACAGCGGGATGACCATTGGATGATCCAACGGTTGAGTTCACAATTCTTGAAATCTCAGGCGCCCCTACCTGGCACGCCAACTGTCGGCGGTTTTGATCCGGCAGATCTCCCGACACTACTAAGGTGTTTGCGGAGTTTGAAGTTCGGTGTGGGCACGCGGAGATTCAAGAAGGTGAAGTGTTAAATGACACAGGAGACGCGAAGATTTATGTGGTTCGGGCCGCCTGAGCATAATACCCTACTCCACAGGGTGTGTTGGTGTTGTATTGGATGTATGAGCTCAACGTAAGTTGAGAGTGTTGAGTGAGCGCATCGAGTCCCCCTCTATGTATCGTCGGCCTGTCCTTTTATAGTACAAGGGCAGGCCGTTACAAGTTAGCCTGGCCCGACATGTGGCCCCGGCGGTTACTAATATTGATACACATTTGATTAGCTTAATTACCCTTAATAACCGAGTTATGGGCTTTGACAGCACCATTACTGGTAATTAAGATCGTCCGATCATGTGTCATTATGTGATGCCCGGTTCCGAAAAATGAACCAAGCTAACGCATATGTGTGCCCAGGATGTTCAACACACATACACGAGTGCAATCACAAAAGAGTATACAGAAAATTACCACAGAACAAGATTAATTATCAAATTTTATTACACAAACCATATTATCCTCGAATACAAGCTCTAATGAATATTAATGACAAGTTCAACTAATGCAGTGGAAATAAACTAATTAAGCAACTAAGCAAACTAAGCATAAGGCATAGGGTATATATGCGCAGCTCCAATCAACACCACAGGCAAAGCTGATGGTAGACACGGCCTAGATCTCCACATTATCGCCATTAAACTCATAATTCTGACCTGCAACTATTGGGGGGGGGGGATTGCAAGAGTACATGTCGTACTCAGCAAGTGTGGAAAGTATGACATGTGGCTGATTCAAATGACGAATGTAATAATGGCTAAATGCTGAAAAGTACAGTAAAACATTTGAAAAGCAATATATTATATGTATGTGAAATAAACCCATCATAATCATAAGTAATACCATAGTACCAGTCCACAATTAACCATCCTCATCAATAATTCCAGATTTCCCCATTTGCCAATAACCATATTCAATACCAGAATTAAATCCATAACCATAATACTGACCATAACCATTACCAAACCATAACCATCCCAAATCCCAATTTCCCTCTAATCATGTAGGTCATCCAGGCGCTCATAACCGGAAGCACGGCTATCATGAAAGTTTTAATAGACTCTGCAGAGTTTGTACTACTTTACCCACGTGTTTGTGATTTCATCACCCGTCGGCGACTAAAGAACCTCCCTTATGCCAATTACACTTCCTTTGGTGTATGGCCAAGAGATCACAAAATAGCCTTTACAAATGGATTACTAGCCTATTTAGACCGGTGGCGATGTCTCCCACTGAGCACATCTTCAACCAAGGGCCCCCTCTTGAGCCATTCGGATCCCAGGGTAGTCCCGCCAATCATCAACAAACCCAATCTGACTACCCCTTCCCCGAGCATCCACAATGGTCCAAATAGCACTAGCAAAGTCCTAATTAATCAGCTACGCCGCACCCATATTTGGCCTCGTGGTGGCACTGTAGTCCTGGCCTATTTTCGCATGAACCAGTCCTTAGATCTAAAGCAAGCAAACCACCATAACATCCAACCCATCCACATACCAGGCTTGCTTAGATCACCCATCGTATTGACCAGTTCACATTAACCAAAATATCACTGATGCATAATTAAATGTGTAGTGTTGTTTGCCATCCCAATTAATTAAGCAAAGCAAAAAGGTAAAAGCCCTTCCCGACTCTCTACCATATATTCCAGGTGACAAGGGTGGTTAAACAAATCTAGTAAACTTCCTACCATAGGATTCCCATCAAATTGACACAAGCATGCAGTTTGCAAACAAAACATTTATTTTAAAAACAGGATCAATGCTTTAAGGACACTTGCCTTGCTCCGACGGATGGGATTGCTCAAGCGCTTCAAAGTCTTGATTTTGGAAATCCTCGTATGCGGCCTCTTGAGCACGTTCCTCTACACGTGATCACACATACAAGAAAATACATACAATTCAATATGATGCACACAAAATAATCAACATGCAATGACATGCATGCATGCACAATTCAATAATTAATTAACTATGGTTGTTTATTGATTAGATGCGACTAGTTCATATGTGTTCATATGAGTTTACGGGGGTTTTAGCAGGGATTAATGTTGCTGAAAATAAAAAAGACGACGCAACTACGATCAATTTACGTCTATTAGATTCAATATGGTCGCTAAAATTCGCATCGGAAACATGGCCTACCGTAGATGCGATGGCTTTGATGATCGCGGGATGGGGACGATGCGTAGACGAAGTAGATGCGCAAGGTTCTCCGGCGGCACGACGACGGCGACGCGATGGCGACGACGATCTCCGGCGGACGACGGCGCTCTCCTCTTTTTCCTCCTTTTCTTCCCCTCCTTTTTCTTCCTTTTCTTCCCTGCGGCGCAGCCCTCTGGTGCCCTTTTTTTTCTGTACCGGCGGCGTTTCTTTGGAAGGCGGCGGCGTTTTCCTGGGATCGGGGAAACCTACGAAGCCCTCGGTCCTTTTTATAGGCCGCGGGACGCGGTCGATCCAGGGGCCGAGTCGGTTCGGCCGGGCGCTGCGGGATCGCGTCGGGGTCGGGCGCTGCGGGGCGTTGGGGTCGGACGGGAGTCGGGTGGGCGCGCGAGCGGATCGGCGTGAGCGGTGCGGGGCCCAGCGCGGCAGGCGGTGCGGCGCCCAGGGTGCGCGGGGTGTGGGGCCCAGGGTGCGCGGGGTGGGGCCAAGGTGCGGGCGCGCGTGAGGCCAGGCGGCGGGAGTCGCGGTGCACGCGGTCGGGGGCGGTCAACGCGCGTGCGGGTCGGGCGACAGGGGCGTGGCTGGCTGGGCCGTCGGCCTGGCCAGCAGCGGCGTTTTTGTTTTTTTTCTTTTTTTTTTTCTTTTTCTCTTTTTTTATATATTATTATTTATTTTTTATATTATTTATTTATTATTTTTTATATACAGTTATTATATATATTATTTATATATATATTTATATATATATTTACATATATTTTTATTATTATTTTATACTTATTCCCTATACAAGTTTTATGCTATTATTTTCTTTTTCTTCTTTTGCTACACATATTTGTATATATGCTTTATCTTTTATTTTATTTTTTCTTTTATCTATTAATATTTAATGCATGAACATGTATGCAATGCATGATGCGAAAATTGAGGGTGTTACACATTAATATAGTATTAATGACACTTAATCGGGTCTTAAAGTCCTTGATTCCCCTTTTAAGATCCGGAGCCGTTGTGGAGTCTTCCGGAGGTTAGAGGCTGAAGATCCGATGGTTGGACACGTGGCAGCTCTGGAGCATATTGTGGGTAACAGATAGGTCCGGTGCCACCTAACACGTGTCAGTTTCGGAGCTTCCCTCGGTCTGGGGTTAGGTCCGGGGGTGCCGCTATGGTACATAGCCCGGAGCTTCCCCCTTGTGGGCGGTAGCTCTGGTTTGATAGTACACATGGCGACCGTGGGACTAACCATGTTGGGGAAGCGGGTCCGGTTATGTCTGATGTGTGGGCCTCCGAAGGTCTTTAAATCAAGTAGATGACATTCCCTTGAGATCTTTGCAATCCCAAGGGGTATATGGTACCCAGGGTACCGACAAATAGCAAGCCTTCAAGTCTTTGTACATCTTTGTACAACCAGGATGAATTGAGTAAGGTGAGTCATGTGCCTCTTTTAATATTGTCTCCCGAAAATGCTTCACATTAGGAACAACAATTCTCTTTCCAAGCCATAAGGTACCATGTTCGTCTTCATCAAATCTGAATTCTCTCCCTTCTTCGGTCCTGTCCTTGATTTCCTTGATCTCTTCATCTGCGGTTTGGGCCTCTCGAATTTCTTGCTCCAAGGTTGGGTTTAACTCCATCATCTCCATCTCATTTACAAATCCGAGGTTCAACCTTTCAAACTCCTTACATAAATCGGATGGTAACTCTCGAACTGTGAGTTGATGACTTACTCCCTTTCTACTCAAAGCATCGGCCACAACATTGGCCTTTCCCGGATGATAGTTGATCCCCAAATCATAATCTTTGATGAGCTCGAACCATCTTCGTTGCCTCAAGTTCAGATCCGTTTGTGTGAAAATATACTTCAAACTCTTATGATCCGTATAAATTTCACACCTATGTCCAAGAATATAGTGTCTCCAAATCTTCAATGCATGTACCACGACTGCAAGTTCTAAATCATGTGTTGGGTAATTCTGCTCATGTTTCTTCAATTGTCTTGATGCATAGGCAACTACTTGACCTTCTTGCATCAATACACATCCAAGTCCTTGTCTCGATGCGTCGCACTATATGTCGAAACCCTTTCTTACATCCGGCAATGTCAAAACTGGGGTTGTTGTCAACCTCTTCTTCAATTCCTCAAAACTGTTTTGACAAGCTTGAGTCCATTGGAAAGCCTTTCCCTTCATTAGCAACTCTGTAATAGGCTTGGCTATCTTGGAAAAGTCCTTGATGAACCGACTGTAATATCCAGCTATCCCAAGAAAACTCCTTATTCTCTTGATAGTTTGCGGTGGTTCCCACTTCAACACGTCTCTCACATTCCCGGGGTCAACCGATACTCCTCCTCCTGAGATTATATGACCCAAAAACGACACCTCTCTCAACCAAAACTAACACTTGTTAAACTTGGCATACAATTGATGCTCCCTTAATTTCTGCAATGTAAGCCTCAAGTGTTCCTCATGTTCCTTCTCATGCTTCGAGTAGATCATAATGTCATCAATAAACACCACAACGAACTTATCCAAGTACTCCATGAAGTCCTTATTCATGAGATACATAAAGTAGGCAGGCGCATTTGTCAATCCAAAAGACATCACGGTGTACTCATAAGATCCATACCATGTTCTAAAAGCTGTTTTGGGTATGTCAGATGGTCTAATCTTCATTTGAAAATATCTCGACCTCAAATCAATCTTAGAGAAGACACAAGCACCCTTCATCTGATCAAACAAGTCTTCTATGTGTGGCAAGGTGTACTTGTTCTTGATTGTTACCTCGTTGAGAGCTCGGTAATCCACACACATCCTTTGGGTTCCATCCTTCTTGTCCACAAACAGCACGAGCGCTCCCCAAGGTGAAGAACTAGGGCGAATAAAACCTTTCTCTAGTTGCTCTTGAATTTGCTTCTTGAGCTCCGCTAATTCCATTGGAGGCATCCTATACGGCCTCTTAGCTATAGGTGCAGTTCCAGGTATTAAATCAATAACAAACTCAATGTCTCGATTAGGTGGCATACGTGGCAACTCGTCCGGAAAAACATCCAAAAACTCACACACCACCAGAATCTCCTCCATTGCGGCACCGTCCATATGATTCAGCTCCAATTGCTTTGGTGCGGTTTGAGATGATTCAAATTCTATGGCGATCCCTTCCTCATTGGTCAACTTCACCGTCTTCGTGGCACACTCAATAACTCCATTGTGCTTCCTCAACCAGTCTATACCAAGTATAATGTCCAATACTTGAGAATCCAAAACAATGAGGTTGGCGGAGAAGTCTACCCCCCTTATTCTAAGGCTTACTTTTGGACATACTATATTTTTCCTCATCTCTCCTCCAGGAGACTTAACCAATAGAGTAAACTTCATACGAGAGATAGGCAAACTATACTTGGCAACATACTTTGATGCAATGAATGAATGCGATGCTCCAGAATCAAACAACATAGTCGCGGGGTTGGAGTTGGCGAGAAACATACCAATGGCCACATCATCTGCTTGTTGAGCATCCTCCGTAGAGACATGGTTCACGTTGTCACGAGCAAAATTCTGCTGTCCACGGCTTCCTTGTGGCGCTCCTGCATTGGGTCTTGGGTTTTGCCTTGGTGCATTGCTTCCTTGACCAAGGCCTGACTTAGGACATTGTCCAGCTTCTCCACAAGTATAACACTTCTTAACTCCACCATAATTATTGGGACGAGCTTGATTTTGAACATTGGCACCAGGAAAATTAGCACGAGGCGCATAAGGCATTGGAGGCCTAGGTGCTTGCATGAGAGGGCGCTGCTGCACAAACTAAGTTGGGCGTGGTGCAAATCCAGGGCGTTGAGCAGGAATAGAGGAGCTGTAATAAGGCGCATTGGGCGGCGCAAAGCGAGGGCGCACATTACTTCCTTGTTGCTGTCCTTGATATGGCGCCTTCCTCTTGTTGTCTTGCTCCATCTCACGGATCTTGTTCTCAACCACAATCGCTTTGTCCACAAGCTTCTAGAAATTTGCATAGTCACAATTGAGCAATTACACTTGAATTTCATTGTTGAGGCCTCTCATGAACAAGTATTGCTTCCGACTGTCCTGACTAACATCCTCAGGCGCATACCTTGAGAGTTGAGTGAACTTATTGAGGTATTCACTCACACTTGATTTTCCTTGCCTTAAATTCTCAAATTCTTGCCTCTTCAAGATCATAACACCCTCCGGCACATAATGAGAACGCAAATTCTCCTTGAATTCGGCCCAAGTAATTCTCTCTTGGTTCTCATGAGCATTGCAATAAGAATCCCACCAATCCGCAGCTTCTCCAACTAGTTGATGAGAAGCAAACAAGACCTTCTCCCGATCACTGCATTGGACAATAGCTAGCTTCTTCTCCACGGACTTGAGCCAATCATCCGCATCCATAGGGTCAGCGGCTTGAGCAAATGTTGGTGGCCTAGTACTCATAAACTCTCCCAACCGGTTATGAGGAGGCGGGGGTGGCGGTGGAGGCATGTGGGGTTGATTGTTGATGTTACCAGCCTGTAGCTGTCCCATAGTCTGTATCATGGTCTGCATGAGCTGGTTTTGCATAGCCAATAGCTGCTCAATGTTGATAGCTCCCTGAGTAGATCCTTGTCCAATGTTGTTCTGAGGCACTCCATTGTTCTCCTCCTCACCATTGCCATCCCTCTGGTTGCGAGTCCCCACCATCTGAAGAAAAGCAATAGGTAAGAATTAGAAATGTTCACAACTATATGCATCAAGGGATATGAAACTAAACAGCTAGCTACACTAGCCTGGGTGGACATGGCAATGCTAAAGCATCCCAATATCCTCTATTAAGCACACAAACAAACAATATATATAGCAAACAACACACCAAGCGAAAACACATCGATTCCTGGGTGCTCCTATGTGCTCTTAAGTGTCCATTCTACCTAGGCTGCTTCCTACGGTCAACCTGTGGCTCTGATACTAATCTGTGACGCCTGGTTCCGAAAAATGAACCAAGCTAACGCATATGTGTGCCCAGGACGTTCAACACACATACACGAGTGCAATCACAAACGATATACACATAATTACCACAGAACAAGATTAATTAACCAAATTTTATTACACAAACCATATTATTCTCGAATACAAGCTCTAATGAATATTAATGACAAGTTTAACTAATGCAGCAGAAATACTCTAATTAAGCAAACTAAACAGCTAGACAGCATAGGCAATAGGGTATAGCGCAGCTCCAATCAACACCACAGGCAAAGCTGACGGTAGACACGGCCTAGAACTCCGCATTATCGCCATTAAACTCCCAATCCTGACCTGCAACTGTTGGGGGGATTGCAAGAGTGAGTACATGTCGTACTCAGCAAGTGTGGAAAGTATGACATGTGGCTGATTCAAATGACGACAATAATAATGGAAAAGTGCTAAAAAGTACATTAAAACATTTCAAAAGCAATATATTACATGTATGTGAAATAAACCCATCATAATCATAAGTAATATCATAATATCAGTCTATAATTCACCATCCTCATCCATAACTCCAGATTTCACCATTTGCCAATAACCATATTCAATACCAGAAATTAATCCATAACCAGCCATAACCATTACCAAACCATAACCATCCCAAATACCATCCCAATATCGAGTTCCCTCTAATCATGGAAGTTGTCTTGGTGCTCATAACCGGGAGCACAACTATCATGATATTTTTATTAGACTCTGCAGAGTTTGTACCACTTTACCCACGTGTTCGTGATTTCATCACCTTTCGATGACTAAGAACCTCCCTTATGCGCGTGACCCGTCGGTCACATTACACACTTCTGTTGGTGTGTGGCCAAGAGATCACAAAATAGCCTTTACAAGGGATTACTAGCCTATTTAGACCCCACTGAGGTTTCACCAGTGGCGATGCCTCCAACTGAGCACATCTTCAACCAAGAGCCCCCTCTTGAGCCATTCGGATCCCAGGGTAGTCCCACCAATCATCAACAACCCAATCCGACTACCCCTTCCCCGAGCATCCACAATGGTCCAAAAAGCACTAGCAAATCCCTAATTAATCAGCTACACCGCACCCATACTTGGCCTCGTGGTGGCACTGTAATCCTGGCTTATTCTCGCATGAACCGGTCCTTAGATCTAAAGCAAGCAAACCACCATGACAACCAACCCATCCACATACCAGGCTTGCTTAGGTCACCCATTACCATATCATTTTTAACCAGTTCATGTTAACCATAATCTCATCCATGCATAATTAAATTGAGTGGTATAGTTGTTTCCCCATCCCAGTTGATTAAGCGAATCAAAAAGGTAAAAATCCCATCCCGACTCTCTACCATAATTCCAGGTGACAAGGGTGGTTTAACAATTCTAGTAACCTTCCTACCATAGGGTTCCCATCAAATTTACACAAGCATGCAATTTTGCAAACAAAACATTTATTTTAACATAGGATCAATATGCTTCAAGGACACTTGCCTTGCTCTTGTTGTTGATTAGGATGAAAGCCTTCAAACTCTTGGTGCTGGAGATCCTCCGCGGCACTCTCTAGCGCAAATCCGTCTAATCCGCACAATGAACATACAAGACAAGAGACACAATCAAAGAGTGCACAAATATTACTCAATATGACATGACATGCATGATTGATGCAAATGCAAGGTAGAACTTGTTAATAGATTGCTTTTAATGACAAATAACTAGTTCTAATAGCTTTTAACAAGTTTATACAGGTTTGGAGTTGATTAGATCAAATTTTAGAATTAATTCAACACAATTTAACCAGAAAGATTGGACTAGTCCGCTAGGGACTGGACAAGTCCGCACTCTGCGAGATCAGTAGATTAGGGTTTTCTAGATCGACGTAAATTTGTAGATTAGGGGTTGAATTCTCGTAAGGAAAAGAGAATAGAAGGTATACCAGGTGTTTAGAACTCCAATTAATCAAGAAACTTTGAGGTAACACTTGGGTCTTGATGATCTAGGGTTGGTGATGAACTTGGAGATGAATTGGTGATGAAGAACGAAACTTGGTGGAGATCTTGACCCTCTTTCGTTTCCTCCTCTTCTTCTTCTTGCTTGGGATCTTCTCCTCCCTCCTTGGTGGTGGCTCTCCATGAACTAGGGTTTGGGTGGGGTGGAAAAGTGGCAAATAGATGTCAAACCAAGGGGTGGGGTTGTTTATATGGAGGTGGTGGTTGGCGGCGCCATAAACTCGATAACCAGCACCACGGAGTCAATAAATTCAACTAAATAGAATCCTAAAACAATATTATGGCGTGAGCCGCATGCAGGGAGACCCGCACGTACGGTTTTCAGGGGGATCTAGGGTTAGACGGATTTCGAGTTTGGGATGAGCCCACACGGGCTCTAAAAGAGTTAGGCACGACGTCCCTAGGCCCACTTAATGTGAAACCCAAGAAACAAGTCGTAAAACGAAAGATCAACTCGGAGTCACGAAATATCGGACAAGTCCATAAAGGACCGGACTAGTCTGAAGTCGTCTAGTGAGAAAATCGGACAAGTCCGACTTTAAACAGAGAGGAAAACGAACAAGTCCGCTGGAACACCGGACTAGTCCGAAAAAGTCCAAGGACTTAGCAAATTTTCAAGGACTCATGGAATATCGGACTAGTCTGCACAAAATCGGACAAGTCCGAAAGTTTCCAGAGGCAAAATCGGACTAGTCCGCAGCAAAAACGGACAAGTCCATTTTTAGTCAGAGAGAAATCAGACTAGTCCTCAGTAAAATCGGACTAGTCCGCACTTTCTTGCGTTTTAAGTGTGGTCTTGTTCCAAATCAATTTTAAACTCATTCCTCTTTATGTGGATCAATGTTAAACATGTATATGAATGTATGTAGGGCATGATGCATGAAAATGAGGGTGTCACAATTACATAAAATATGTCTCCGTAACCTGTACACATAATATCAGTTAATTAGTTGACAAGAAAAAATATAAAAGATATTGAGCTTATCAATAAATCTAAAATAATACCTAAAGGGACATCGATCGGGCCGCCCCAACTCAGCTAGCTTTGCTGCTCTTTTGATCCTTGCATCTCGCTCTGGATCATCGACCTCCTCTTCATTCTCATCGTCCCCCCTCAGCGCCACCTTCAGAGGAGGGCGACTGCTTAAGTACCTCCACCCTCGAGGCTGCTGCTGAGCCTCCTCCCTACTCTAAGCCTTTACCCTGCTCAAAGCTTCCTCCCTGCACTGCCTCCTCCCCGAACAACTCCTCGCACGTGGGGCACCGATCAAGCACTCTCGTCTCCACCCTCGAGCCTGTTGCCGAACCTCCTCCCCGCTCTAAGCTGAATGTGGCCTAGAGAGAGGGGGGGTGAATAGGCCTTTTTGAAATTTAGTCGGAACCTGCAACACTTAACAAACTGATCAAATCCCGAGATATCAGACTAGTCCGGTAGGGTGCAGACTAGTCCGGTGCATGCAGACTAGATTGATCAAGTTCGATCAATGATTTCAATTCAAGCACAGTATACAACGGAAAATAGTATGTAACTTGCAAGTATTGATTCAATGAAGTTAAGTGTAGTGCAAATTAGCTTTGATATGAATGTTCTAACGTAAGATGGACAAAATCAATCAAACCCTAGAATATGATATGAGAAACTTTAAGAGCAAGTTTGACACACGATTTTATCCCGTGGTTCGAAATTCCCACAGAGGCAACCTACATCCACGTTGAGGAGCCCACGAAAGGACCGGGTCTTCACTGACCCTAACCTCGTCGAATCGCCACAAAGGCCAATTCTTCTTCCACTATCACAAAGGCTCAAATCACCAAGTTCAAGGGGCCTTCTCACAAGTTGAGGGCTCCCCAAGATTACTATTCAAACACCACCAAGAACACACTCGTAAGATCAATAATGAAACCACAGGAGTGTGTTAGATATCAAACCCAAGAGCTCAAAAGTGTAGAATTGTGTCTCTCCTTTGATCCAAAGTGAATCCTCAAGGGATTGATCTTTCTTGTGTTGGATTGCGTGGAGAGATATGTTTTCTAGGCTCTTGGAAGGTGTGACAGCACAGGGGGTTGAGAGAGATGATAGTTGGGCCGTGCACATCTATTTATATTAGGGTTTTCAAAAGTTACTGTTAGGGTTTCGAAGGTCCGGACTAGTCCGTGGTGGAGTCCGGACTAGTCTGGTGTGCGGCGTGCAGGAAACCCTAAGTGTCCAAAAATATCGGACTTGTCCGAATAGGAGCGGACCTGTCCGATTTTAGTCAGAACGGTTTTCGGACTTGTCCATGCTGATACCAGACTTGTACGGTGTGGTGATGCCCTTAGTGAATATAGAACAAGTCCGCACTTGGAGGACTTGTCCGAATTTAGTCAGAGGCATTATCGAACTAGCGAACTTTTTTGGACTAGTCCGGTGCGGACAAGTCTGCATTGGCTAGACTTGTCTGAACCTGTCGAGAGAGGATATCAGACTAGTTCGGTGTATATCGGACTAGTCCGTTTTTCCTGTGAAATGTGAAGTGTGTGAGGATTTTTTGTGCTTGTGCTCTTGGGATGTGTTACACCAACACACTCCCTACACAATGATGTATTCTATTCAGCTCTTGAGCTCTTTTCCGAATTGATCCTCATTCTCCTTTCTTTTTGGCCTTCATTCTTTCATTAAAACCTACGCTCATCTCAATAATATGGTTAGGATCTCATTTGTTTGTCATAAATCAACCAAAACCCACAAGGGATGCCTAGATGCACTTTCAATCTCCCTTTTTTTGGTGATTGATGACAACCAATTGAGATTTCACAAAATATGATGAAAAAATTGAGATTTTCATAAAGTGTGCACATATGAGCTTAAAACTTATTTAGCAATGACAACATAAGACATATGTGCACTCTTTATGGTGGGATGCAAAACTAAATGAGTGAGAGTTGTAATCATGATAACAGTGAAATAATTGACATCAATATATCAACAACAAGCATATATGTCAATTACAGAGCAAAATCACAGATTTCATGAATATGAGCATAAATCATTCATAGCATTTCATGAATATGATCATAAATCATTAATTCCAAAGTACCAAAAGATTTCATGAATATGAGCATAAATCATTCATAGCATTTCATCACAGGATTAAAAGTACCAAAAGAGCACAATATTAAGTCTTACAACTCAAAAGACATAAAAAAATGCATAAGAGAGGCTCTCATGTCTCAACCTACAACTAAGATCTATTGATGACTCCCCCTCAATCTCTCCCCCTTTGTCATCAAGACACCAAAAAGAAGGAGAGGAGGGATCTAAGAACTTCATTCCTCGTTGTTTGTCCTCTCATCATCTTCGTCTTCATTCTCGGGCTGAGGAGGAGGGGGAGGAGCGGATCCACTCGAGCCCCCAATGCCAAAATAAGCAAGCTCAGAGGGAGTCAAGGGCCCGAGCTCGGTGAAATCTGAGGCTGAATCATCAGAAATGACTGGAGATCCAATGGGCTCGATCTCCAGCTTTTGGCAAATGTGCTTCACATTCTCTTTGAAGTACCGCATATCGGCCTTTCTCGCCTTGTTCAGCTTGTGTGTGTTCACTTCGGCCTTCTTGCAAGAGGCAAAAATAGCTGCCAAGTACTTCAAGATTCCACTAGGGGACCCTTTTTGGGGAGGGGCCCTAGTGGTGGGATCAGCCCTTGCATCTCCTCTAGCCCTCCTCGGAGCTTCTTCACTTGATGCAGGAGAAGATGCAGCTTGAACATTGGCTTGGGTAGGCTTTTGGGGCCTCATGGGAGTGTGCTCCACATCCTTCACAAATTTGATCCCTGTGACTTTCTCAATCATGAACATCAAGTAAGGTGCGGACAAGTCCGTGGTCTTCAATCCCTGAGCAATGGAGGTTGTTTTCCACCAAAACACGAAGATATTTGATGGAGGACGAAGGAAATCACCTTTGGGAGCTGGAGCAAGGAGAGAGAGAGCTTGAGGCAAGTGTGAGGGTGAAGAAGATTAGGGTTTGGCAGCGGCTAGGGTTATGGAGTCAAAAAATCAGGCTTGTCCGAAAATAATTGGAGTAGTCCAAACTTTTCCAGAGCCTATATCAGACTAGTTCGTGGTCTGCCGGACTAGTCCGGACTAACAGTCACTCTGCGGACCAGTTTGCAGGGGCGGACTAGTCTGGGTAACCACGGACTAGTCCGTGGTCACCAGAAAAGAAGTGTTTAGTCCATTCGTATATATTTGAAGGTACTTATTAATAAAATAGAGGGGGCAAAGCAAATCAAATAATCTTGATGAATATGATCAGTAAGCATACAACAATCAAGCAATCATCATAATTCATCAAGATCAAGTAGTTGAAATAGTTTTTGGAGAAAATTGAGAAAGATGATTTTCGCAACTCAAACAATATATTTTGAAGATTCCGTACAGGTATGCAAGTTTTCAAGCCACATTCCGAGCATCAAGGATATTGAGTTCATTTCGGAGCTTGCAAGAATGTTTTTCATCTAGTGGCTTGGTAAATATATCAGTTAGTTGCTTTTCGGTGTTGACATGGGAAATGGCTATGTCTCCTTTCATTGAATGATCTCTCAAAAAGTGATGTCGAATGTCTATGTATTTGGTTCTAGAGTGTTCAACTGGATTATGAGCAATTTTGATGGCACCCTCATTATCACAAAGGAGTGGAATACGGCTCATATTGTAACTGTAATCCCTTAGAGTTTGTCGCATCCATAGGAGTTGTGCACAACAAGTCCGGGCTACAACATACTCCGCTTTGGCCATGGATAAGGCAATGGAATTTTGTTTCTTGGAGGACCAATAAACTAGGGATCTACCTAGGAATTGGCAGGTGTCAGAGCTACTTTTTCTATCTACTTTGCATCTGGTATAATCTGCATCGGAGTATCCAATGAGATTGAACTTGGAACCTTTGGGGTACCAAAGACCTAGGTTGGGTGTATGAACCAAATATCTCAAGATCCTTTTAACGGCTGTCAAATGACACCCCTTAGGATTGGCTTGAAATCTCGCACACAAACATACACTCAACATAATATCAGGCCTAGATGCACATAGGTAGAGTAAGGATCCAATCATGGAGTTATATACCTTTTGATCCACGCTTGGTCCATCTTCATTGAGATTCAAGTGTCCATTGGTTGCCATGGGAGTCTTGATAGGCTTCGCCTTGTCCATCCCAAACTTCTTGAGTATGTCTTGAGTGTACTTGGTTTGCCTTATGAATGTCCCTTCCTTTTGTTGTCTCACTTGGAATCCCAAGAAGTACTTCAGCTCTCCCATCATAGAAATTTCAAACCTATCTGTCATAATCTTACTAAATTCTTCACAAAAGGATTTGTTAGTTGAACCAAAGATAATGTCATCAACATAGATTTGACAGATAAAAAGATCATTGTCAAAGTGTTATGTAAATAATGTATAATCTGCTTTTCCAATCTTGAAACCATTTTCAATTAAGAAATCTCTAAGACACTCATACCAAGCTCTAGGAGCTTGTTTGAGGCCGTAGAGAGCCTTACGCAGTTTAAAGACGTGGTCGGGGAACTCTTTGTCTTCAAATCCGAGTGGTTGCTCCACGTACACCTCCTCCTTGATTGGACCGTTGAGGAAGGCGCTTTTCACATCCATTTGGTAGAGCTTGAAATCATGGTGAGTAGCATATGCAAGCAATATTCTAATTGATTCAAGTCTAGCTACGGGAGCAAAGGTTTCATCGAAATCCAAACCTTCGACTTGTGAATACCCTTTGGCCACAAGTCGTGCCTTGTTCCTTGTCACCACCCCGTGTTCGTCTTGTTTGTTGCGGAAGACCCATTTGGTGTCGATGACGTTCGCGTTAGCTATTTCGATGAGTTCCCACCTCGTTCCGTTTGAAGTTGTTCAGTTCTTCTTGCATCGCCACCACCCAGTCTGGATCTTTCAATGCATCCTCAATGCTGCGTGGTTCCAAAAAGGATACAGAAGAGTAATGCTCACAAAAGTTAGCTATGCGGGATCTAGTTGTTACTCCCTTTTGGATGTCACCGATAATGTTGTCGATTGGGTGATCTCTTTGTACGCATTGGTGTACTCTTGGGTGTGGCACTTGCGGTCTTGTATCCTCATGATCTTCTTCTTCTCCCCCTAGATGGTTGCCCTCATTGACTTGTTGATCATATTCGTCTTCTTGAGGTTGATCTCATATGGAAGCTCCCCCTTGATCGTTGGTCTTCACTTGTGGTTCATCTTCCTCATGCACATGTAGAGGTGGCTCTTGTGGTCGAACTTCGCCTAATGCCATTCTTCTCAATGCTTGAAAGGGAGGTTCTTCTCTATCTAGCACACATGGATAAACTTGCTCCTTTTGGGAGCCGTTAGTTTCATCGAACACTACGTCACGTGCTACTTCAACAAGTTCGGAGGTCTTGTTGAAGACACGATAGGCGTAAGAGTTTGAATCATAACCAAGCAAGAAACCTTCATCATACTTCGAAGCGAACTTTGAAGTCCTAGGCTTCTTGTTCAAAATATAGCACTTAGAATCGAAAACTCGAAAAAAATAAATATTTAGCTTGTTACCGGTGAGTAGCTCATAGGAAGTCTTCTTGAGTAGTCGATGATGGTAGAGTCGGTTTATGGCGTGGCAAGCGGTGTTAACCGCTTCCGCTCAAAACCGATCCGAGGTCTTGTATTCATCGAGCATTGTTCTCGCTATCTCTATGAGGGTTCAGTTCTTCCTTTCAGCAACTTCATTTTGTTGAGGAGAGTAAGGTGCTGAAAACTCATGCTTTATGCCTTCTTCGTCTAAGTACTCCTCAACTTGAGTGTTCTTGAACTTCGTGCCATTGTCGCTTCGTATGTTCTTGACCTTCAATGTGAACTCATTTTGGGCATGCTTCAGATACTTCTTGAGGGTTCCTTGACTTTTTGTCTTATCATGCAAAAAGAAGACCCAAGTGAAGCGCGAAAAGTCATCAACAATTACTAAGCCATATTTGTTACCACCGATGCTTATGTACGCAATTTGACCGAAAAGGTCCATGTGAAGTAGCTCGAGCGATCTTGTTGTAGTCATGACGTTCTTCGTGGGATGAGGTGCTCCAACTTGCTTCCCGGCTTGGCATGCACTACAAGGTCTGTCTTTCTAAAAAAACATCCTCCAAACCTCGGATGTGATCGCCCTTGAGGAGTTTTTAAAGATTACTAATACCAACATGCGCTAGCCATCTATGCCACGGCCAACCCATGTTGGTCTTTGCAATCAAGCATGTGTCAAGTTCGACTTTATCGTTGTTGAAGTCAACAATGTAAAGCTTTCCCTTTAACACACCCTTGAATGTAATGGAACCATCACCCCTTCTAGAGACGGTCACACCCTCGTTAGTGAACAAGCAATTATAACCTTTGTCACATAGTTGAGACATGGACAGCAGGTTATAATCTAAGGAATCGACGTGTAACACATGAGAAAGAGTATGTTGAGATGATATAGCAATTTTACCGGTACTGAGCACCTTTCCTTGACTGTTGTCTCCAAAGTAGATGCTCTCGCTTGGATCCTCATTTTCTTCATACTCAACGAACATCTGTCTTTCACCGGTCATATGGTTGGTGCAACCACAGTCTAGCACCCATTTAGATCAACCGGAGGAATATGCCTACAAAAACAAATCATACCTTGGTTTTAGGTATCCAAGCTTGCTTGGGTCCTTGGAGGTTAGTTACAAGAGATTTGGGCACCCACACATGAGACTTGGTGTTCCCATGGCGTGGCCCAACATAATGAGCATATACTTTACCAAAATTGCTTCTCATTAGAACATAGGATGCATTGAAAGTCCTGAATAATATTTGTTGCTGTTTATAAACAGAACCAATCCAGAAAATCGGACTTGTCGTGATGACCGGACTTGTCCGAGTAAGGATCGGACGTCCGGTTGTTGTATGCGTTGACTATCTTGGACTTATTAGCATTATTGGTTTTTCTAGCTTGAGGGGAGTTTCCCCTCACAAAGGCAATGCTCTCCTTGTTATTTTTATGGCTTCTAGCATATTGCTTTTCACCATAAGAATAACCAATGCCATATTTGACATTAGGAGGTCTTGTGACCAAGTATGCACTATGTGCATATTTGATCCTCTCCTTGTCAAATATGCCACTTTGGGAAGGAGCTTGTTCTCGATAGAGGTGGACTTTTCCTTCAGCTAGTGTCAATTTTAGCACATGAGCAAGTAATAGTATCTTCAGTTTTAAGTGGTTGAGAAGGTGAGCTTGAAGGGGATGAGGGGTCACTTTGTTTGAGTGACTCAACTTGTACCTCAAGGATTTTGTTAACCTTGGATAGGTTAGCAAGTTCATCCTTGATGGTGGTGTTTGAGTCGCTTAACTTCAAGCAAGCTTCCTTGGTTGAGGCTAACTCAAGTTTCAGTGACTTGCCTCGCTCCTTTTCAAGTTCGAGAAGTTTGTCAAGTTCAAGATATTCCTCCTTTTGGTAGATAATCATATCTTCTTGATGGTTGATTAACTTCTCCTTCTCAACAAGCTGATCAAGTAGGAATTTCATTTTTGCTGTTG
The DNA here is from genome assembly GCA_036927565.1 of Tuctoria greenei. Taxonomy (NCBI): domain Eukaryota; kingdom Viridiplantae; phylum Streptophyta; class Magnoliopsida; order Poales; family Poaceae; genus Tuctoria; species Tuctoria greenei. The sequence goes on from JAYESD010000009.1 coordinate 149,680,915, forward strand.
TTTTCTTATCTAAGCCAACGAGCATGTCTTCATTATCACTAGCAACTTCACTATCACTAGAATAGGAATGCAAGGAAGAGGATTTGGTTGTTACCTTTCCTTTACCTTCCTTTGGCATGAGGCAAGTATTGTTGTCCTTCCATGCGCTGAGATTTGGGAAGAGGGTTGACTTCTTAGTTGTCTTCTCGATGGCTATGCTAGCCATGTCCTCTTCCTCTTCGGATGAGGACTCGTCATTTGAGTCCCACTCCTTTCCTAGATGCACTTGTCCAACTTGCTTCTTTTTCTTGAAGAATTTCTTGGGTTGAGGTCTTGTTTCCTTTGTTTTCTTCTTGTTTTCTTCGTATGGGCAATCAACTATAAAGTGGTCATATTCACCATAGTTATAGCATGCCCGCCTCAACTTTGGCCTTGACTTCTCTTTATATTTTCCTTCACTTGATTTTCCCCCTTGTCTTTTCTTCATCATCTTCTTGAATCTCTTCATAAAGAGGATCATGTCCTCTTTGTCAATGTTGCTGCTCTCGTCATCGCTGTCTTCTTCTTGTTGAGCTTCTCGAGCATCTTTAGACAAGGGCTTGAAAGTGGACTTCAAAGCGACCCCTTTATTCTTTGCCGAGGTGAGGTCGGCAATCTCCTTGACATGCTTTTCCTGCTTTTCCGTCATCTCAAAATTGATGATTTTCCAAGTAGCTCATCCGGGGTCATTTTCTTGTACCCGGGGCTTTCTCTAATCATTGAGCACAAGGTGACGTTGTGAGGCATGAAAGCTCTAAGGATGAGCTTCACCACCTCGTGATCGTTCCACTTCTTGCTTCCGTATGCTCGAACCTTGTTGATGAGCGTCTTTAAGCGGTTGTACATGTCTTGCGGCGACTCATCTTCTTCAATGGCGAATCTTCCCAATTCGCCTTCGATCATTTCAATCTTCGCTTCTCGAACATGACGATCGCCTTCATGTGCGATTTGCAATGTATCCCATATTTCTTTCACAATCTCGAGCCCATCCACCTTGGTGAACTCGTCCCGACTAAGTGATGAGGTGATGACTGCTGCAGCTTGGGCATTTCGATGAATTGCTTGCTCTTGGCTAGGTGTGAGCTCCTCATCATCGTCGGGGATATCTATTCCTGTAACCACAATGTGCCACAAGCTTGGATTGAGTGAGATCAAGTGCATTTTCATGTTTTGCCTCCACATTGAGTAGTCATTGCCATCAAAATGTGGGGCTTTTCCAAGGGGAATAGATAGGTAATGATTATTGTTAGAATTTAAGCGATCACAATTATAAGGATATCGGGAGTAGTCGATGTGACTACCCCCTTCTTCTTCTTCTCGTCCTCGACCTTCACTTTCCCTTTCGAGAGTGCTTTCTTCCTTAGGAGCGCCGTGAGTTCAAGCGTCTCCTCATCATCATCCTCGAAGTCCTGGATGGCATCGAGGAGCTTCTCCAATTTTTGAGCTTTTTCGTCTTCAACCTTCTCTTGGTTGAGACTCTTGTGTGCATCCTTCATGTCCGACATGTTCTCTTCGAGCGATTAGTCTCTTGCGAAGAGTCCTGCTCTGATACCAATTGAATGTGGCCTAGAGGGAGGGGTGAATAGGCCTTTTTGAAATTTAGTCGGAACCTACAACACTTAACAAACTGACCAAATCTCGGGATATCAGACTAGTCTGGTACGGTGCGGACTAGTCTGGTGCGTGCGGTCTAGATTGATCAAGTTCGATCAATGATTTCAATTCAAGCACAGTATGCAGCAGAAAATAGTATGTAACTTTGAAGTATTGATTCAATGAAGTTAAGTGTAGTGCAAATTAGCTTTGATATGAATGTTCTAACGTAAGATGGACAAAATCAATCAAACCTTAGAATATGATATGAGAAACTTTAAGAGCAAGTTTGACACATGATTTTATCCCGTGGTTCGGTTTCCACAGAGGCAACCTACATCCACGTTGAGGAGCCAACGAAAGGACATAGTCTTCACAGACCCTAACCTCGTCGAATCGCCACGAAGGCCAATTCTTCTTCCACTATCACAAAGGGGAAAATCACCAAGTTCAAGGGGCCTTCTTACAAGTTGAGGGCTCCCCAAGATTACAATTCAGACACCACCAAGAACACACTCGTAAGATCAATAATGAAACTACATGAGTGTGTTAGAGATCAATCCCAAGAGCTCAAAAGTGTAGAATTGTGTCTCTCCTTTGATCCAAAGTGAATCCTCAAGGGATTGATCTTTCTTGTGTTGGATTGCGTGGAGAGATGTGTTTTCTACGCTCTTGGAAGGTGTGACGGCGCAGGGGGCCGAGAGAGATGATAGTTGGACCGTACACATCTATTTATATTAGGGTTTTCAAAAGTTACCACTAGGGTTTCGAGGGTCCGGACTAGTCCGTGGTGGAGTCCGGACTAGTCCGGTGTGCGGCGTGCAGGAAACCCTAAGTGTCTAGAAATATCGGGCTTGTCCGGATAGGAGCGGACTTGTTCGATTTTAGTCAGAACGGTTTTTGGACTTGTCCGTGCTGATATCAGACTTGTCCGATATGGTGATGCCCTTAGTGAATATAGGACAAGTCCTCACTTGGAGGACTTGTCCAGATTAAGTCAGAGGCATTATCGGACTAGTCTGGACTTTTTTGGACTAGTTCGGTGCGGACAAGTACGCATTGGTTGGAATTGTCTGAACCTGTCCAGAGAGGATATCGGACTAGCAGGTGTATATCGAACTAGTCCGTTTTTCCTGTGAAATGTGAAGTGTGTGAAGATTTTTTGTGCTTGAGCTCTTGGGATGTGTTACACCAACACACTCCCTACACAATGATGTATTCTATTCAGCTCTTGAGCTCTTTTCCGAATTGATCCTCATTCTCCTTTCTTTTTGGCACTTTCTTCATTATTTCATTGAAATTTGCGCTCATCTCAATAATATGGTTAGGATCTCATTTGTTTGTCATAAATCAATCAAAACCCACAAGGGATGCCTAGATGCACTTTCATAAGTGTGACGCTCGGTTCCGAAAAATAAACCAAGCTAACACATATGTGTGCCCAGGATGTTCATCACACATACACGAGTGCAATCACAAAAGATATACAGATAATTACCACAAGACAAGATTAATTAACCAAGTTTTATTACACAAACCATATTATCCTCGAATACAACCTCTAATGAATATTTATGACAAGTTCAACTAATGCAGCGGAAATAAACTAATTAAGCAACTAAGCATAAGGGATAGTGTAGCTCCAATAACACCACAGGCAAAGCTGACGGTAGACACGGCCTAGAACTCCACATTATCACCATTAAACTCCCAATCCTGACCTGCAACTGTTGGGGGGGGGGGGATTGCAAGAGTGAGTACATGTCGTACTCAGCAAGTGTGGAAAGTATGGCATGTGGCTGATTCAAATGATGACAATAATAATGGCAAAGTGTTGAAAAGTACATTAAATCATTTGAAAAGCAATATATTATATGTATGTGAAGTAAACCCATCATAACCATAAGTAATATCATAATACCAGTATACAATTCACAATTCTCATCAATAATTCCAGATTTCACCATTTGCCAATAACCATATTCAATACCATAAATTAATCCATAACCAACCATAACCATCCCAAATACCATCCCAATACCGAGTTCCCTCTAATCATGGAAGTTGTCCAGGTGCTCATAACCGGGAGCACGACTATCATGATAGTTTTATTTAACTCTGCAGAGTTTGTATCTCTTTACCCACGTGTTTGTGATTTCATCACCTTTCGATGACTAGAACCTCTATTATGCCATCTCACACTTCCATCGGTGTGTGGCCAAGAGATCACAAAATAGCCTTTACAAAGGGATTACTAGCCTATTTAGACCCCACTGAGGTTTCACCGGTGGCGATGTCTCCAACTGAGCACATTTTCAACCAAGGGCCCCCTCTTGAGCCATCCGGATCCCAGGGTAGTCCCGCCAATCATCAACAAACCCAATCCGACTACCCCTTCCCCGAGCATCCATAATGGTCCAAATAGCACTGGCAAAGCCCTAATTAATCAGCTACGCCGCAGCCATACTTGGCCTCGTGGTGGCACTGTAGTCCTGGCATATTCTCGCATGAACCGGTCCTTAGATCTAAAGCAAGCAAACCACCATACATCCAACCCATCCACATACCAGGCTTGCTTAGATCACCCATTACCATATCATATTTAACCAGTTCATGTTAACCATAATCTCATCCATACATAATTAAATTGAGTGGTATAGTTGTTTCGCATCCCAGTTGATTAAGCAAAGCAAAAGGTAAAAAAAAACATCCCGACTCTCTACCATAATTCCAGGTGACAAGGGTGGTTAAGTATTCTAGTAAACTTCCTATCATAGGGTTCCCATCAAATTTATACAAGCATGCAGTTTTGCAAACAAAACATTTATTTTAAAAAAGGATCAATATGCTTCAAGGACACTTGCCTTGCTCTTGCGGTTGATTAGGGTCAAAGCCTTCAAACTCTTGGTGCTGTAGATCCTCCGCGGCACTCTCTAGCGCAAATCCGTCTAATCCACACAATAAACATACAAGACAAGAAACACAATCAAAGAGTGCACAAATATTACTCAATATGACATGACATGCATGATTGATGCAAATGCAAGGTAGAATTTGTTAATGGGTTGCTTTTTAATGATCAATAACTAGTTCTAATAGCTTTTAACAAGTTTATACAGGTTTGGAGTTGATTAGATCAAATTTTTGGAATAATTCAACACAATTTAACCAGGAAGATTGGACTAGTCCACTAGGGACCGGACAAGTCCGCACTCTGCGAGATCAGCAGACTAGGGTTTTCTAGATCTACGTAAATTTGGAGATTAGGGGTTGAATTCTCGTAAGGAAAAGATAATAGAAGGTATACCAGGTGTTTAGGACTCCAATGAATCAAGAAACTTGGAGGTATCACTTGGATCTTGGTGATCTAGGGTTGGTGATGAACTTGGAGATGAATTGGTGATGAGGAGCGAAACTTGGTGGAGATCTTGATCCTCTTTCGTTTCCTCCTCTTCTTATTCTTGCTTGGGATCTTCTCCTCCCTCCTTGGTGGTGGCTCTCCACGAACTAGGGTTTGGGTGGAGTGGAAAAGTGACAAATAGATGTCAAACAAAGGGGTGGAGTTTTTTATATAAAGGTGGAGGCTAGGGTTAGATGTATTTCGAGTTTGGGATGAGTAGAGGCCGGTTTAGAGTCCCACATGGGCTCTAAAAGAGTTAGGCACGACGTCCCTAGGCCCACTTAACGTGAACCCCAAGAAACAAGTCGTAAAACAAAAGATCAACTCGGAGTCACGAAATATCGGACAAGTCCGGAAAGGACCAGACTAGTCCGAAGTCATCCAGAGAGAAAATCGGACAAGTCTGGTCAAACATCAAACAAGTTTGTCTTTAAACAGAGAGGAAATCGGACAAGTCCGCTAGAACACCGGACTAGTCTGGAAAAGTCCAAGGACTTAGCAATTTTTCAAGGATTCCTGGAATATCAGACTAGTCTGCACAAAATCGGACAAGTCCGAAAGTTTCCAGAGGCAAAATCGGACTAGTCCGCAGCACAAACGGACAAGTCTGTTTCTAGTCAGAGAGAAATCGGACTAGTCCTCAGCAAAATCGGACTAGTACACACTTTCCTGCAATATAAGTGCAGTTTTGTTCCAAATAAATTTTAAACTCGTTACTCTTATTGTGGGTTAATGTTAAACATGTATGTGAGTGTATGTAGGGCATGATGCATGAAAATGAGGGTGTTACAAACCTACCCCCCCTTAAAATGAATCTTGCCCTCGAGATTCGACGCGGAAGAGAAGAGAGAGGGAAATTCCTTCTTGAGATCATCTTCTAGCTCCCAAGTTTCTTCTTTTTCTATGTGGTGCTTCCATTGAACTTTACACCATCGAATCACCTTGTTCCTTGTTACTCTCTCATTGGTTTCCAAGATCTTGACCGGTTGCTCGGCGTAAGTTAAATCTTCTTCTAGTTCCGATCCTTCCATTGGCACTTGTTCTTCCAGTAATCTCAAACACTTCTTGAGCTGGGAAACATGAAAGACATCATGGGCATCCGAAAGATGAGCTGGCATCTCCAACTTATACGCTACTTCTCCTCTTTTGTCCAAAATCTTGAATGGTCCAATATAGCGAGGTGCTAGCTTTCCTCTCATGTTAAACCTCTTATGACCTCTCATTGGTGACACCTTGAGGTAAACAAAATCTCCCACTTCAAAGACGAATTTCCTTCTCCTATTGTCCACATAGTCTTTTTGCCTTGATTGGGCAGCCCTCAAGTTTTCACGAATTATTTGGACTTGCTTTTCGGCTTCTTGCAACACATCCGGACCAAATACTTGAGTTTCTCCTGCCTCATTCCAGAATAAAGGTGTCCTACACTTCCTCCCATAAAGCGCTTCATATGGTGACATCTTCAAGCTTGCTTGGTAACTATTGTTGTATGAAAATTCCGCATATGGCAAGCTTTTGTCCCAACTTTTCCATGCTTCAAAGCACAAGCTCATAACATGTCCTCCAAAATCTGATTGGTCCTCTCGGTTTGTCCATCCATTTGAGGATGATATGCTGAACTAAAATTCAACCTCGTTCCCAAAGCTTCATGCAATTTTTGCCAAAATCTGGAGGTAAATTGTGAACCTCTATCCGAAACTATCTTCTTAGGGACTCCATGTTGACACACAATATGCTCCATGTATATTTCGGCCAATCGTGCAGCTGTATATTTGGTCTTCACAGGGACAAAATGAGCTAACTTGGTTAAGCGATCCACAATTACCCAAATTGAGTCATACCCGGGTTGAGTACGTGGTAACCCAACTATGAAATCCATACCGATTTCTTCCCACTTCCATTCCGGGATCTTCAATGGTTGCAATAATCCAGCTGGCCTTTGATGTTCCGCCTTGACTCGTTGACACACATCACACAATGTCACATATTCAGCTATGTCCTTTTTCATGCTATCCCATCAATAGCAAGCCTTCAAGTCTTTGTACATCTTTGTACAACCAGGATGAATTGAGTAAGGTGAGTCATGTGCCTCCTTTAATATTGTCTCCCGGATATGCTTTACATTAGGCACAACAATTCTCTTTCCAAGCCATAAGGTACCATGTTCGTCTTCATCAAATCTGAATTCTCTCCCTTCTTCGGTCCTTTCCTTGATTTCTTTGATCTCTTCATCAGCGGTTTGTGCCTCTCGAATTTTTTTCTCCAAGGTTGGGTTTAACTCCATCATCTCCATCTCATTTACAAATCCTAGGTTCAACCTTTCAAGCTCCTTACATAACTCGGATGGTAACTCTCGAACTGTAAGTTGATGACTTACTCCTTTTCTACTCAAAGCATCGGCCACTACATTAGCTTTCCTGGATGATAGTTGATTCCCAAATCATAATCTTTGATGAGCTCCAACCATCTTCGTTTCCTCAAGTTCAGATCCGTTTGTGTGAAAATATACTTCAAACTCTTATGATCCGTATAAATTTCACACCTATGTCCAAGAATATAGTGTCTCCAAATTTTCAATGCATGTACCACGGCCGCGAGTTCAAGATCATGTGTAGGATAATTCTGCTCATGTTTCTTCAACTGCCTCGATGCATAGGCGACCACTTGACCTTCTTGCATCAATACACATCCAAGTCCTTGTCTTGATGCGTCGCAATAATTATCAAAACTCTTGCTCACATCCGGCAATACCAAAACTGGGGTTGTTGTCAACCTCTTCCTCAACTCCTCAAAACTATTTTGACAAGCTTGGATCCATTGGAAAGCCTTTCCCTTCATTAGCAACTCCATCATGGGCTTGGCTATCTTGGAAAAGTCCTTGATGAACTGACGGTAATATCCAGCCATCCCAAGAAAACATTTTATTTCCTTGACATTTTGCAGGGGCTCCCACTTCAACACGTCTCTCACTTTTCCGGGGTCAACCGATACTCCTCCTCCTGAAATTATATGACCCAAAAATGACACTTCTCTCAACCAAAACTAACACTTGTTGAACTTGGCATACAATCGATGCTCCTCAATTTCTGCAATGTAAGCCTCAAGTGTTCCTCATGTTCCTTCTCATCCTTCGAGTAGATCATAATGTCATCAATAAACACCACAACGAACTTATCCAAGTACTCCATGAATACCTTATTCATGAGGTACATAAAGTACGCAGGTGCATTTGTCAATCCAAAAGACATCACAGTGTACTCATAAGATCCATACCGTGTCCTAAAAGCTGTCTTGGGTATGTCCGATGGTCTAATCTTCATTTGAAAGTATCCCGACCTCGAATCAATCTTAGAGAAGACACAAGCACCCTTCATCTGATAAAACAGTCTTCTATACGTGGCAAGGTATACTTGTTCTTGATTGTCACCTTGTTGAGAGCTCGGTAATCTACGCACATCATTTGGGTTCCATCCTTCTTGTCCACAAACAGCACAGGCGCTCCCCAAGGTGAAGAACTAGGGCGAATAAAACCTTTCTCTAGTTGCTCTTGAATTTGCTTCTTGAGCTCCGCTAATTTCATAGGAGGCATCCTATACGGCCTCTTAGCTATAGGTGCAGTTCCAGATATTAAATCAATAACAAACTCAATGTCTCGATCAGGTGGCATACCTGGCAACTCGTTCGGAAAAACATCCAAAAATTCACACACCACCGGAATCTCCTCAACTGCGGCACTGTCCATATGATTCAGCTCCAATTTCTTCGGTGCGGTTTGAGATGCTTCAAATTCTACGGTGATCCCTTCTCCATTGGTCAACTTCACCGTCTTCGTGGCACACTCAATAACTCCATTGTGCTTCCTCAACCAGTCCATACCAAGTATAATGTCCAACCCTTGAGAATCCAAAACAATGAGGTTGGCGAAGAAGTCTACCCCCCTTATTCTAAGGCTTACTTTTGGACATACTATATTTGTCCTCATCTCTCCTCCAGGAGACTTAACCAATAGAGTAAACTTCATATGAGAGATAGGCAAACTATACTTGGCAACATAATTCAATGCAATGAATGAATGCGATGCTCCAGAATCAAATAACATAGTCGCGGGTTGGAGTTGGCGAGAAACATACCAATGACCACGTCATCCGCTTGTTGAGCATCCTCCGTAGAGACATGGTTCACGTTGCCACGAGAAAAATTTTGCTGTCCACGGCTTCCTTGTGGCGCTCCTCCATTGGGTCTTGGGTTTTGCCTCGGCGCATTGCTTCCTTGACCAAGGCTTGACTTAGGACATTGATGCGCAAAGTGTCCAGCTTCTCCACAAGTATAACACTTCTTAACTCCACCAGAATTATTGGGACGAGCTTGGTTTTGAACACTTGCAGCAGGAAAATTAGCACGAGGCGCATAAGGCATTGGAGGCCTAGGTGCTTGCATGACAGGGCGCTGCTGCACAAACTGAGTTGGGCGCGGTGCAAATCCAGGGCGTTGAGCAGGAATAGAGGAGCTGTAATAGGGCGTATTGGGTGGTGCAAAGCGAGGGCGCACATTACTCCCTTGTTGTTGTCCTTGATATGGCGCCTTTCTCTTATTGTCTTGCTCCATCTCACGAATCTTGTTCTCAACCACAATTGCTTTGTCCACAAGCTTCTGGAAATTTGCATAGTCACAATTGAGCAATTGCACTTGGATTTCATTGTTCAAGACCCTCATGAACAAGTATTGTTTTCGGCTGTCCCGACTAACATACTCAGGCGCATACCTTGAGAGTTGAGTGAACTTATTGAGATATTCACTCACGCTTGATCTCCCTTGCCTTAAGTTCTCAAATTCTTGCCTTTTCAAAATCATAACTCCTTCCGGCACATAATGAGAACGGAAACTCTCCTTGAATTCCGCCCAGGTAATTCTCTCTTGGTTCTCATGAGCATTGCAATAAGAATCCCACCAATCCGCAGCTGCTCCAACGAGTTGATGAGAATCAAATAGCACCTTCTCCCAGTCATTGCATTATACAATAGCTAACTTTTTCTCCACGGACTTGAGCCAGTCGTCCGCATCCATAGGGTCAGCAGCTTGAGCAAAGGTTGGCGGCCTAGTCCTCATTAAACTCTCCCAACTGGTTATGAGGAGGCGGGGGTGGCGGTGGAGGCATGTGGGGCTAATTGTTGATATTGCCAACCTGCAGTTGTCCCATAGTTTGTATCATAGTCTGCATGAGCTGGTTTTGCATATCCAATAGCTGCTCAATGTTAGTAGCTCCCTAAGTAGATCCTTGCCCATTCTTATTCTGAGGTACTCCATTGTTCTCGTCCTCATCATTGTCTTCCCTCTAGTTGCAAGTCCTCACCATCTGAAGAAAAGCAATAGGTAAGAATTAGAAACCGTCCCCAACTATATGCATCAAGGGATATGAAACTAAACAACTAGCTACACTAGCCTAGGTGGACATGGCAATGCTAAAGCATCCCAAAATCCTCTATTAAGCACACAAGCAAACAATATATATAGAAAACAACACACCAACCAAAATATATCGATTCCTGAGTGCTCCTATGTGCTCTAAAGTGTCCATTCTATCTAGGTTGCGTCCTACAGTCAACCTGGCCCTGATACCAATTTGTGACGCCCGGTTTCGAAAAATGAACCAAGCTAACGTATATGTGTGCCCATGATGTTCATCACACATACACGAGTGCAATCACAAACGATATACAGATAATTACCACAAGACAAGATTAATTAACCAAGTTTTATTACACAAACCATATTATCCTCGAATACAACCTCTAATAAATATTTATGACAAGTTCAACTAATGCAGCGGAAATAAACTAATTAAGCAACTAAGCAAACTAAGCATAAGGGATAGCGCAGCTCCAATAACACCACAGGCAAAGCTGACAATAGACACGGCCTAGAAATCCGCATTATCACCATTAAACTCCCAATCCTGACCTGCAACTGTTGGGGGGAATTACAAGAGTGAGTACATGTCGTACTCAGCAAGTGTGGAAAGTATGACATGTGGCTAATTCAAATGATGACAATAATAATGGCAAAGTGCTAAAAAGTACATTAAAACATTTGAAAAGCAATATATTATATGTATGTGAAGTAAACCCATCATAACCATAAGTAATATCATAATACCAGTATACAATTCACCATTCTCATCAATAATTCCAGATTTCACCATTTGCCAATAACCATATTCAATACCAGAAATTAATCCATAACCAACCATAACCATAACCATCCCAAATACCATCCCAATACTGAGTTCCCTCTAATCATGGAAGTTGTCCAGGTGCTCATAACCGGGAGCACGACTATCATGATAGTTTTATTTAACTCTGCAGAGTTTGTACCTCTTTACCCACGTGTTTGTGATTTCATCACCTTTCGATGACTAGAACATCTATTATGCCGTCTCACACTTCCATCGGTGTGTGGCCAAGAGACCACAAAATAGCCTTTACACAGGGATTACTAGCCTATTTAGACCCCACTGAGGTTTCACCGATGGCGATGTCTCCAACTGAGCACATCTTCAACCAAGGGCCCCCTCTTGAGCCATTCGGATCCCAGGGTAGTCTCGCCAATCATCAACAAACCCAATCCGACTACCCCTTCCCCGAGCATCCACAATGGTCCAAATAGCACTGGCAAAGCCCTAATTAATCAGCTATGCCACACTCATACTTGGTCTCGTGGTGGCACTGTAGTCTTGGCTTATTCTCGCATGAACCGGTCCTTAGATCTAGAGCAAGCAAACCACCATACATCCAACCCATCCACATACCAGGCTTGCTTAGATCACCCATTACCATATCATATTTAACCAGTTCATGTTAACCATAATCTCATCCATGCATAATTAAATTGAGTGGTATAGTTGTTTCCCATCCTAGTTGATTAAGCGAAGCAAAAGGTAAAAAAAAACATCCCGACTCTCTACCATAATTCCAGGTGACAAGGGTGGTTAAACAATTCTAGTAAACTACCTATCATAGGGTTCCCATCAAATTGACACAAGCATGCAGTTTTGCAAACAAAACATTTATTTTAAAAAAGGATCAATATGCTTCAAGGACACTTGCCTTGCTCTTGCGGTTGATTAGGGTCAAAGCCTTCAAACTCTTGGTGTTGTAGATCCTCCGTGGCACTCTCTAGCGCAAATCCGTCTAATCCGCACAATAAACATACAAGACAAGAAACACAATCAAAGAGTGCACAAATATTGCTCAATATGACATGACATGCATGATTGATGCAAATGCAAGGTAGAATTTGTTAATGGGTTGCTTTTTAATGATCAATAACTAATTCTAATAGCTTTTAACAAGTTTATACAGGTTTGGAGTTGATTAGATAAAATTTTTGAATTAATTCAACACAATTTAACCAGGAAGATCAGACTAGTCCGCTAGGGACCGGACAAGTCCGCACTCTGTGAGATCAGCAGACTAGGGTTTTCTAGATCGACGTAAATTTGGAGATTAGGGGTTGAATTCTCGTAAGGAAAATATAATAGAAGGTATACCAGGTGTTTAGGACTCTAATGAATCAAGAACCTTGGAGGTAGCACTTGGATCTTGGTAATCTAGGGTTGGTGATGAACTTGGAGATGAATTGGTGATGAGGAACGAAACTTGGTGGAGACCTTGATCCTCTTTCGTTTCCTCCTCTTCTTCTTCTTGCTTGGGATCTTCTCCTCCCTCCTTGGTGGTGGCTCTCCACGAACTAGGGTTTGGGTGGGGTGGAAAAGTGACAAATAGATGTCAAACAAAGGGGTGGGGTTGTTTATATAGAGGTGGAGGCTAGGGTTAGATGGATTTCGAGTTTGGGATGAGTAGAGGCCGGTTTAGAGTACCACATGGGCTCTAAAAGAGTTAGGCACGACGTCCCTAGGCCCACTTAACGTGAACCCCAAGAAACAAGTCGTAAAACAAAATATCAACTCGGAGTCGCGAAAAAGTCCGGAAAGGATCGGACTAGTCCGAAGTCGTCCAGAGAGAAAATCGGACAAGTCTGGCCAAACATCGGACAAGTCCGACTTTAAACAGAGAGGAAATCAGACAAGTCCGCTGGAACACCGGACTAGTCTGGAAAAGTCCAATGACTTAGCAATTTTTCAAGGATTCTTGGAATATCGGACTAGTCCGCACAAAATCGGACAAGTCCGAAAGTTTCTAGAGGCAAAATCGGGCTAGTCCGCAGCACAAACGGACAAGTCCGTTTTTAGTTAGAGAGAAATCGGACTAGTCCTCAGCAAAATCGGACTAGTCCGCACTTTCCTGCAATTTAAGTGCGGTTTTGTTCCAAATAAATTTTAAACTCGTTCCTCTTATTGTGGGTTAATGTTAAACATGTATGTGAGTGTATGTAGGGCATGATGCATGAAAATGAGGGTGTTAGAATAAGCCTCCTCCGTGCTCTGCCACGTACTCCAACAACTCTCGTCTCCTCCTCCATGTACTCTCAGTAGTACCCTACAAATGCAAATAAAAATGTAACACATAATAGAAAAATAATTATGATATTAAAATAAATTTTGAAAAAACAATTACCTGAAATAAGCCTGTTTGGTGTGAACCAGTACTAGGCTGAGACGTGGATGACGAAGATCCGCTGTTTTTCTTGCCCTTCTTACCAAATCCTAAATGCTTCAACATCTACACAAATTTAGACAAATGATTAGTATACGAGAATATAAAACACTAAGATTTTACGTGCATACGAGGATATAAAAGAATGCATACACCAACAATTAGAAATCATCAGCATCATAATTTTCTTCTATCACACGTGCATTAAGATGTTCATGTATCTCTTGTTCCATCTCGTCTTCAAACTCTTCTTCACTCCCTTACTCAAATCTTACATGCTCTTCCGTATTCCTTTTGTGCTTTTCAATAATTCTTTTGATTGTCGAAGATGTTTTCTCGAACGGCCAACTTGTTCTTCACACATTAACTCTTGGGTACCTCTATTTATTTCCGCGAGTTCTATCTCACAAGATATCCTAAAATCTTCTACATCCTCGACTTCATCTTGATAGACAGTGTCACCATCATCTTATTGACTCTGTATGTAACCATCATAACGACGAGGGTGCACTTTACGATTCACTTTATATACTACCCATCAGTTTTTCAAACTTGGGTGAGGATAACTTAAATAGTACACTTGTTTGACTTGACTCGCAAGCACAACATTGTTGTTAAGAGTTGTGTATCATGAGTTATGGTTGACCTCCACCATTCCAAATTCATCCACTCGAGTTCCTGATATTGGATCGAACCATTGACAGTCAAAAATGACAAGTTGAAGTACTTTTGGACCGCCAAATGTGTACTCAATTATTTTTTGAAGAACTCTGTAGTATTCTTTCACTTCTCCACTATCTTTTGTGGCTGCTATCATTACTCCACTGTTTGTAGTGGCATCAAGTGGACGGTTTGCTTCTAAACTGGCCGTCCGAAAACAGTATCCGTTGATATCGTATCGTTTAAATTCATTTGCTTTCAATTGACCACGCAACATCTGTCACAAGTTATCAGAGATGTTGACATCATTCATACACTACATAAATATGCAAAGTTAGAATATTACGATAGTCATGTTAACTATGATTGTAAGAAAAAAGACGAATAAAGAACTTACATGTTCACGAAACCAACTCACAAAGTTTGGCCCACCATTTATGCCCTTTTGACGTAACTTATCTAATTGACTTTGTGTAGGTTTCCGTGGAGATGTCCAATATATCTTGCCAAACATTTCAAAATATGGCAACACTTCCTCCATGTTGAAAAATATATAAAGCATCATGTATTTTCTCTCTTCTTCCGAAATATGATGAAAATTAGCAGCCCCAACACACTTTCCCTTCCAATGAAAAATCAGAAGCTCACTCGTAGTGTGCTCCACTACATTATGATATCGTGTTGTAGATGCATTCACATTGTTGGCGCGTGAAAAATATCTGCTAGAGAAGTTAATAATCTCTTTGAATGCAAATGCCTTTGCAATACAGCCCTCAACTCTTGCCTTGTTACGCACGGTAGCTCTAAGTTTCTTCAATTCTCTTTTTTGGTTGTACATCCACCTGAATTGTGCATGACTTGCTACCAATGCTTCATAAGTTAAATGCACCAGCAAATGTTGCATAACATTCATAAAACCAGGCGGAAACACTTTTTCCATCTTACATACAAGCACAACAATTTCTTTCTCCTACTGCCACATCATCTTTTTTGACACTTCCTTAGCACATATCTGCCTATAAAAGAAGCTAAGTTCGGCAAATATCTTCCAAAGATCAGGTTTGAAGTAGCCATAGAACATTACTGGTACAAGTCTCTCCATCAAAATATGGTAATCATGACTCTTCAAGCCATTCAGTTTACCGGTGTTGAGATTAACACATCGTTTTATGTTGGCTGCATAGCGATCAGGAAACTTCAAAGTTTTCAATCAACTAAGTATTTGCTTTCTTTCTTCTGGTCTGACACAATATGGAGCTCGTGGCCTACTTTAATTTCCACTTGCATTTGTTACAACCTCAAGTGCAGGACGGTCACAAATGTCAGCTAAGTCTTTCCTTGCACTCAAGTTATCTTTGGTTTGACCGGTAAAATCAAAACACATGCTTATCAAGCTTTCAGCGACATTACGCTCATGTTGCATCAAATCTATGTTGTGTGGTAAAAGCAATGCCTTTGCGTATGGTAACTCCCAAAGAAAAGAAATATGGGTCCAGTTGTGTTCTTTATCATAACCTTCGAAAACACCTTCTGCAGACTCTTTTAACATTGTATGCCATGCCATTTTTTGTTCACCTGTCAATCGACGAGGTGGTCCTTTTAACCCTTTTGCCTCTTCGAAACGATTGTATATCACTCCTGAAAGGATGGTTTGGAGGAAGGAATCGTCGGTGGCAAACAAAGATGTTGACTTTATTTCCATACTTCAACCTCATGGCATCGGTGTCAGCCATACATATAGGACAACACAATTGCTCATGGACACACCAACCAGCCCAAATGACATATGCCAACAAATCATGTACAGACCATAGATACGCAGCACGTAAGGTAAATTCACATTTTAGATGACTGTCGTATGCCTTTACACCTTGCCATAGCTCTTTCAGCTCCTTAATCAACGGCTACATAAACACATTGATTTTCTTTCCAGGATGCTTAGGTCCAGGAATAATGGCCGCGGGGAATATGTATCCTTATTTCATGCACATTGTCGGTATCCTCCGTACCGGATACCCCTTGGGATTGCAAAGATCACAAGGAAACTCCATCTACCAGATTTGAAGACCTCTAAAGGCCCCACATGTCAGGCGTAGCCGGACCTGCCTCCTCGACATGGTTAGTCTCAGGGCCGCCACGTGTATCACAAGACCGGAGCTATCACCCACACCTGGGAAGCTCCGGTCAGAATACCAATATGGCACCCCCGGACCTAACCCCAGACAGAGGGAAGCTCCGGTACTGACATGTGTCCAACAGCACCGGACCTACCCGTCCATGACGATGAGCTCTGGAGCTGCCACGTGGCAATCGCCGGACCTTCAACTTCAACTATCAGTCCGGTGGACGCCCCAACGGCTTTGGACCTTCAAGGATCAATCAAAAACTGCAAGACCCGATCAAGTGTCATTAATGCCATATTAATGACACACGATCGGATGGTCTTTAATACTGGTAACGGCACTATTAAGGCCCGTTACCAGGCTATTGAGGATAATTAACTCCATTCATTGTGTATCAAGCATGTGTAACCGCCGGAGCCACCTGTCGGGCTAGGCTAACGTTGTAACGACCAGTCCTTGTACTATAAAAGGACTGGTCGACGATACACAAGGGACAGTTCCGGACCATGGCTAAACACCCTGAGCTAGACGAGCTTCTTCTTCTGGAGCTTCTTCTAGACTCACAAGCTTAATACATCACCAACACACCCCAGGGAGTAGGGTATTACGCTCAGGCGGCCCGAACCACGTAAATTCCCGTGTGCACGTGTCTTTCACCTTCTTGAATCTCTGCTCGCCCATTACCAAACTACAACTCCTCGACCTACCAAAGGTAGTGTCGGGAGATATGCCAGTTCCAAACACCTACAGTTGGCGCGCTAGGTAGGGGCGCCCGAGATTTTGAGTATGGTGAACTCAGCTGCTGGATCATCCAACGGCAACCCTGCTGTTCAACCTGCTAGAGGCAATCCCTCCAACACGCAGCAACCAGCAGGTGTCATGGCTCCAGCAGGAGTCATGCCTCCACCACCACCACCTGCACCAGCACGTCAATCTGAGCAGCGTGACGGTGCATCGGCGTTGGTCACTGCATCGGCAAACAACAACACCCCTGAACACGCGCTTTATGCAGCGTGTGCTCTCCTCCAATGTCCACCACCTCCAGGTGCATCCCAGGGTGCAATGGAGCAGTGGAGGGCTGATGTGGAGCATCTGGTTGCAGCAGCAGTCGATTGCATCAGCAACCAAGGTCCTCCTCCTTCGGGGCGGGCCCCATCGCAGCGCCGGACCGTGTCTGGCAGACTTGGTCCGCATGGTTCCCAGAATAGGAGGCGTGCTGCATCACAACAAGTTATGTCGCTACCCTCCAGGGCACGACGTACTCATACGGTAACCAGGATGTCAACTCATGACCTCCGGGCGGAGCTTGATCGCCGTTACCGTCAACAGGACGGTCGTGTCCATATCGAGCGCGCTCGCGAAAGGCGAGAGGCTCGAGACAGCCCTGCTCCTTAGGGAGTAGGAGGAGGCTGTTCTGCACTGGCCATGCACTTACGCATGGTTAGATGGCCACAAAAGTTCCGGCCACACCTGCCAGAGAAATTTGACGGGACTGTTAACTCCGCCGAATTTCTCTAAATTTACACCACCGCAATCCTTGCGGCCGGAGGTAACGAGGTCGTAATGGCCAACTACTTCCCAGTGGCTTTGACTGGGACCGTCAGGTCCTGGTTCATGAGCCTTCCTCACAACTCTATCAATAGTTGGGAGGAATTGTGCCAACAGTTCACCGCCAATTTCGGGAGTCATACACCCGACCAGGCACCGAACTGGACCTTTTTGTAGTTGTGCAAAAGGGGGGAGAATCCCTGCGCTCATTTATCCAGAGGTTATCCCAGGTACGAAACACCATTCCTTCTATCTCTAGCGCTTCTATTATCGTGACATTTAGACAGGGCGTACAGGATAAGAAGAGGCTAGAGAAGCTGGCGGTCAAGGAGATCACCAGCGTCACAGAGCTCTTCAACTTAGCAGACAAATGTGCCAAAGATGCGGAGGGTCGTGAAATGCACTCCAAACCGCCTCCGTAGGATAGCAAAAAAATCCTCCAAAGGCGAAGCCACTACCTCCGGGAGTGGCAAAAAGAAGAAAAAGCCCAACGGCAAGAAGAAGTCGTCGGCCGGCACATCCACTGCTGCAGCTGCAGCAGCTCTGGGTGGCCGGGGGCCACGCCCCGAGAAACAACCTCGGTTGTCCTCTAAAGACGGTGGCAACTCCAAAATGTGGCGTCCTATCCACAAGTCGAACGGCCACAACTTGGAGGACTGTCGAGAGGTCCAAAACCTTGCCGAGCGCTACAACAAGCATCGAAAGAAGTTCCTTTCCGTCAGAGGGAAGGAAAACAGAAGATCGATGAAGCTCCGGCTAAAGAGGAGTTAGGCTTCCAGGACCCCAAAAAGGTCCTGAATGCTGTTTACACCTCCGTCGACGACGACTCCGACGTCTCTGACAATGAGCGTCGGAAGACCATGAACACCATCTTTGGTGGTTCGTGGGACATCACCTCCCGCTGTGTCCACAAAACCATGCGACAGGACATGGCCTCAGTAGCTCCTACAGCTAGGGTGGAACCTCATTGGAAGTGGATGGACACTACCATCACTTTTGATGCATCAGACTGCCCTCAGAACATGATCAGAGCTGGCCAGCTACCTTTGATGGTATCACCTACCATCAACAACATTCAACTCCACCATGTAATGGTGGACGGAGGTTCGGGGATGAACCTTATAAGCTTCAAAGCTTTCGTCTAGCTTCAGCTCCGACCTCCGGACCTTCGCCCCTCCCGACCTTTCTCCGGAGTAGGTCCGGGGGCCATATCACCACTCGGTGCCATTACTCTCCCCGTGACCTTCGGGACTCGAGAGAATTATCGCACTGAGAAGTTGATCTTTGATGTCGCTCAGATCAACTTGCCTTTCAACGCCATTCTGGGCAGGCTCCCCTTGTACAAATTCATGGCTGCTGCTCATTATGGTTACCTGGTGTTGAAGATGCCAACACCAGCTGGCGTTCTCCGAATCCGCAGAGACCGTACTGCTAGAGTGACTGCTCTGGAGGAACTGCATGCGCTTGCTACAACGCAGGAGGAAGAATCCAAGTAGGAGCAAGCTCCGAAACCCCTGAGCATTCGTCAATGAGGCTCAACCTCTGCACCTCGTGTGCAACCAAGCGGCGACACCGACATCCCCGTCAAGGTTGTCCAAATCGGTTCCGATGCCGCTCAGACCACCCGTATATCGGGAGGTCTGAATGACAAATAGGAACTCGCGCTCATCACTTTCCTCCGGGCTAATGTCGACGTGTTTGCCTGGCAACCGTCACAAATGCCTGGGATCCCTAGGGAAGTGATCGAGCATAATCTGAAGATCTATCCCGACGCTCGGCCTGTACATCAGAAGCCTCAGAAGCAATTCGTAGAGCGATAGAACTTCATACGACAAGAAGTGAAGAAGTTGCTCGAAGCTGGATTCATCCGAGAAGTTTTCCATCCAAAATGGCTGGCAAACCCAGTCGTTGTACCCAAAGCTGGCGGGAAGCTTCAAATGTGTATCGACTACACAACACTAAATAAGGCATGCCCAAAAGATCCATTCCCACTACCTACAATAGATCAGATAGTGGATTCCACCTCCGGGTGTGAATTACTGTGTTTCCTAGACACATATTCTGGGTACCATCAAATCAGAATGTCTAGGGAAGATAAAGAACATACTTCTTTTATCACAGTAGATGGATTATACTGTTATACTGCCATGCCATTTGGTCTCAAGAATGCAGCTTCAACATTTGTACGAGCTATGTACAAAACCTTTGGAGAGCTCATCAGAGACATAGTGGAAGTGTATGTTTATGACATCATCGTCAAGATCAAAGGATAAGGAGTCACTCCTTGACACCTTGCAAGTTGTCTTCGATGAGCTGCGGGTCACCCGCACGAAGCTGAACCCAGACAAGTGCATCTTCGGGGTTAGCTCCGGAAAGCTTCTCGGTTTCCTGGTAAACCACCGGGGTATAGAGGCAAATCCGGCAAAGATTAAAGCCATTGAGGAGATGCGGCCACCAGCCCTCATAAAGGACGTCCAGAAACTGACTGGATGTCTAGCCGCCCTCAGCCGGTTCATCTCAAGACTGGCGGAACGAGTGCTACACTTCTTCAAGCTATTGAGGAAGTCCGGACCATTTCAATGGTCTGAAGAAGTAGAAAAGGCATTCCAGGAGCTAAAGAAGCTCCTCACCACTCTACCAACGTTGGTAGCTCTGAACCCTGGTGATCCTTTACTGCTTTACATTTCAGCAATAGACGAGGTTGTTAGCATGGTCCTGGTCGCGAAGAGACCAGAACCATCACAAGCTCAGGAATCCAAACCCCTCCGGGAGGGTCCGGAGGTTCCTGAAGGTGAGTCTGGGTCCCAGCCCCCAGACTTGGATCAACGGGGAGTTATCCCAGAAGACTTGGACCCCTCCGGGAGGGTTCGGGTCACTCCAGTAGAAGCTCCGGGTTCCTCCAGCAGGGACCCGGAGGTCCCCGAAGCAGGTTCGGACCCCTCCGAGAGGGTCCGGGTCGATGTGGAGGAAGCTCTGGGCCCCTCCGGGAGAGTCCGAACAGTCCAACGCCCAGTGTACTTCATCAGCGAAGTACTACATAATGCCAAGACTCGATACCTAGAGGTGCACAAGCTGCTCTATGCGGTTCTCATCGCCTCCAGGAAGCTTCGTCATTACTTCCAAGCTCACAAGATCTCAGTGGTGACCTCTTACCCACTGCGTGCGATCTTGCATAATCCCAACTCTACTGGGAACATTGCAAAGTGGGCAGCGGAATTGGCCGAATTCGATCTTGAACTCGTCCCAAGACAAGCGATCAAGAGTCAAGCATTGGCATATTTCGTGGCGGAATGAACCCCCTCTCCATCAAACCCTAGGGGCCCCAGTGAGCAGAAGTCGGAACTCAAGGCTCCGGTCTTCACCGAACCTCACTGGACCCTCTACTTTGACGGCTCCATGCAAAAACAGGGGGTCGGAGCTAGAGTCCTTCTCCTCGCTCCAACCTGGGAGAAGGTAAAATACATGGTCCACCTTGACTTAAAGGCGACTAACAACATGGCGGAGTATGAAGAACTCATTTATGGATTAAAGGTGTCACTATCATACGGTGTCAAGCAGCTGTTGGTCAAGGGAGATTCGCAGCTCATCATTAAACAGGTGAAGGGTGAATGCTCCTGTAACAATCCTCAACTAGCTGCTTATCTCCTTGAAGTCCAGAGGCTTCAGAAGGACTTCGAAGTCCTGGATCTCCACCATGTCCAGCGTGTCCATAACGCTGAAGCTGACGAACTCTCGACAAAAGCGTCAACCGGAGCTCCGGCTCCTGACAGAACTTTCGTCCGGAGGTTGTCAAAACCCACAGCTCAGCCTGCCGAACTGAGCGAAGGCAGCGAGACCAGCATCCCAAAGCTGGCGGTCCCGATGACCCTGTTACCAAGGCAGCCATCAAGGGTCGTAGGTGCTGCCGGAAGCTCCGAGCAACCCAGCATGCAAGACTCAAATGATCAAGCAAGCTCCGATGCATGGATCTCGAAGATCCGGGGCTACTTAAAAGACAATATCCTTCCTGACGATGATGTATCCGCTGACCGGATAGTCAGATTGGCTAAAAGATACATGCTAGTAGAAGGGGATCTCTACCGGCGTGGTGCCAACGACGTCCTAATGCGGTGCATCACAAGGGAAGAAGGTTGCGAGCACCTCGCAGAAATCCATGTAGGCGAGTGTGGGAACCACGCGTCTTCCCGCACGCTGGTCGGTAAAGCCTTCCGGCTTGGCTTCTACTGGCCTACAGCGCTCCAGGATGCAACTGAGCTGGTGAAGAAATGCAAAGCATGCCAGTTCCATGCAAAGCAAATTCATACACCGGCTCAGCCTCTACAAATTATACCTCCTACATGGCCTTTCGCCGTGTGGGGGATGGACATCTTGGGACCTTTCCCATGAGCCGTCGGAGGTTACAAGTTCCTGTATGTTGTCATCGACAAGTTCACCAAATGGTCGGAAGCAACTCCAGTTGTGACAATAAACAAGCAATCAGCTATCAGTTTCTTGCAGTCCATAGTATGCAGATTTGGAGTCCCGAACAAAATCATAACAGATAATGGGACCCAATTCACAAGCTCTGCTTTCCAAGGATACCGCGAAGACCTCGGCATCCAAGTCAGTTATGCCTACGTAGCGCATCCGGCAAGCAATGGCCAAGTTGAGAGGGCAAATGCAGAAATCCTGAAAGGACTCAATACGCGCACATATGAGCGCCTGAAAAAACATGGAGCCAACTAGATTGAAGAACTTCCGCCCACTCTATGGGCCAACAGGACAACTCCAAACCGGTCAACTGGAGAGACACCCTTCTTCCTGGTGTACGAAGCTGAAGCAGTCCTTCCTCCGGAAATCACCTTGGGGTCGCTCCGGGTCCAGACCTCCGACGAAGCCACGCAGGACCAGCTCCAGCGTGAAGACCTTGACCTCCTTGATAAGGGAAGGTGTCGAGCAGCTGTTCGGAATGCCCGATACCACCAAGCTCTTCGGCGCTATCACCAACGGCATGTTTACAGCCGACAGCTCGAGGAAGGCGATCTAGTGCTACGGAGAATACAATCCAAAGAAGGGTTAAATAAACTCTCCCCCAGCTGGGAGGGACCCTTCCGAGTGATCAAAGTATCTCATCCCGGATGCGTTCGCTTGGCAACCGAGGATGGGACACCTCTCCCAAATCCTTGGAACATCGAGCACCTCCATAAATTCTACGCTTAGTATCACGGGGGTGAGTCTGTAATTACATGTGGTGTATGTTATAGAGTCAATGTACAGAGTCGGGTAGCTCCTCCGGGAGGGCAGCCGGACCTACCCTGTTAGGTCTGCAACACCCATTCAACACTTGTCACAGTCTCAGAACTAAAAGTGTAGCTAGCTACCTTGGGTCAAATGAGAAACAAAACACACTTAGCCTGGTTCCGTACCCTAAGAGTGTACTTGTTTCCCCTGTACCCTGGGCCTAAAATGAAAGATATCATTATGTGAAAACAGACTCCACGTGCATTTACTTTGTACAGGCTCAATATTTTTTATTTTTCTCTTTCTTGTCTATAACAAAGTTGTGCAGTTCTTAAGAAACTTTAGCTCGAACAGTTCATGTACAATTCGAGTTGCATTGTCTATCCTCCCAGGTTCAAGCATTGTTGATGGACTACTTGTCTGAATGTCGCCAAGCCAATCTAGGGCCGGAGTGTGCTATCGACTTATCCTGGTCCTGCACCCTAAGTACGCCACTCTACCTACACCTCGACAGGCCGAAGTAAGGCAAGTTCAGAAACGATCGGGCCTGGAGGAAGCAAGACGGTGCTCTTGATTGTACTTAGGATTGTGTTCGACCTAAAACTTTCTCGAGAACAGTAAGCTGCAATGAAGTTATAGATAAGAAATGAATTTTATTATTTTTCTTGACTTCAGTGTGCAGGAAAAATAAAAATTCCTGACATCCTCTAGGCGGCTTGGGCTCTATGTTCAAACATTAACATAGAGCATCTCCGGAGCTACTCAGCTTCGGTAAAGCTAGGGGGAAAGTCGTCAATGTGAAGATGGTGGAAAGACTCTAAAGTGGAGTCTAATGTTGACACAACATGTGTTGACGGAGGTCACTGCCGGAGCTGCCAAAGCTCCAACACCCCAGAGGACTAACCATCGATGCTCCAGAGCTACTAAGCTACAGCGATAGTCAATGCCGGAGCCACTAAGCTCCGACAGCCTCAGGGGGCCTACACTATCGAAGACTTCGGACCTACATTCTACAAGTTCGAAGCACGCAAGTCTTCAACAACTATTACATCCTCTTGGTACATGTTCACAATCAAATTGTGTACATCTACCAGGGGGCCAAGCGAGACAAAGGTGTTGAAGACAAAAAATGAAATTTGAATTCACAAAAATTTGGATTTCATTCATCTGAAGACAAGAGATTACAAAATTAGAGAAGAAGAAGAGAGAGTACAAGCGGGAGCTACAGGGAGACGATCCTAGACCCTATGGAAGAACTGGGCAACCTTCTGGGCCACCTCCGACACGTTGGCTCGGGCAGCTTCACCCTCTCCTTTGATGGGACCTTCAAGCATTGGGTCCAAAGGGAATTGAGGGTCCCGGCTGGTGTAGCACGTCATCACATACTCCGCGACGTTCTTCGCCAGGGACTGACCCTCCGTTTCCAATTGATATGCGATGACATCGCCCACCTTGGAGAGTTTGTTGCCTGCTGACCCCAGCGCCTCCAACGCCTGGTCCAGCTCCAGCTCCGGATCATCCGGATGCACGGGACTGAAGCCCATTGGTGTTAGCGCGTCATTGGCCTTACCCAGCAAGTCCCAAACTTGTTGGGACTCCACAACCCTTGCACCACGCATCTCCGCCAAGGATCTTTTGGTCGCCGCCAGCTCCGAGCTCTCCCGAGCAAGACGCTCCACCTCTTTGGCATTCTGCTGAATTGTTTCAGCAACTTGCCTTTCGAGCTTGCTGAGCTCTTCCTCCCGGAGGTGGATCTCGTTCCGGCGGTTGACCAGATCTCTCTCCCGGCCCCGCACTTTCTTCTCCCGGGCAGTGATGGCATTCTCCTGCTTGTAGAGTTCCTGCCCTCACTCCCAGGCCTTCTTCTCCTCCTCCTTGCAACGCTCATCCAATTTCTTGGTGCGTTCCTCAAGGCTCTTGTCAGCCAGAACTGTCTTTTGGACAAGCTCCTCCTCCCTCTTCACGAGGCCGTCTCGCAGCTCCAGGAATTTCTGCTCTTCATCTTTGATCCGTTTTTCCCGCGCTTCAAGAGCCTCCCGGCGCTTGATGAGACTGTCGTGGATGGCGATGAGCCTTTCCTGGCGATCATCCACCGTGCTATTTGTAGCCTTGGCATGTTCATAGATGGCCCGGGATTGGTTGTCGAGGGTCCGCGTCATGCTTTCCCTCTCATCCAACAACTTTCCCCAGTACTCCAGGCGGACCTTCTCCCTTTGCACCCACACCTTATCGTCAGCCAGCCTTGACTGTGCCAGCTTGGTCTCAAAATGGAGTCAGTTGCGCCACCTCCTAGGGGTTTGGCGCTCCTCCTTGAGGGCCTTGCTGTCGTGGTAGAAGGCCAATTGGACTTGGCGAAGACTGGAGCAGACGTTGTCAATAGACAATGATAGGGGGATCGGGTCCGGACCTGCTGGGGTCCTCTCCGCTGGCTCTAGCGGATCTTCAGCAACAAAAATTGGGTCCCACTCTATGAGAGTGGTACCCTGAGCTTCCACGACACTAGGGTCGTCCTCCGGGATAGCCTCGGCCGCCGTCGAGGAGGTGCTTGCAGCAGAAGTTCTGACCTCCGAAATTGGTTCCGAAGGCCCGGCCGCTAGGTCATCAACAACTGAACCCTCTGGCGGGGGGCCAGCAGCTTCGTCACAGCACCCTGGATCAATAGAGGGCACGTTTGGGATCACCGCTTCCGGAGCGGGTGTTGAAGGTTCGGTCGGAGCAGAAACCACTTCTAGCTCCGGCGCAGGCGCTTCCTCTGCCTCTGGCTCAGGTGCTGGCGCTTCAGCCATCATGGGCTCCGGCGATGGCACTTCGACCGACATAGTCTCAGGTGCCAAGGCCTCCGCAGCAACTGGCTCGGACGCCAGAACCTCTTCAACAGCCGGCTCCACAGCCGGAACTTCTGCAGCAACCGGCTCTACCGCCGGAGCTTCCTCGACGACCGGCTCAAGTGCCGAAGCTTCATAAACACGTGGCTCTACCGCCGGGACCTCCTCAACCACCGGCTCGACTGCCGGGGCTTCAACAACATCTGGCTCTAGGGCCAAAATCACAGCTTCCTCCGGCTCTGCGGCCGGAGCGTCCAACATCACAGCATCCAAGCCCGGAGCTTCAACCTCTGAGGCTGGCGCTGCTGGTACATCTTCAGTCCCGTGGTCCAGCGCTACCACGGGATCCTCTGGGGATGAGTCGTCCAAAACCACGACAGCTGGCGTCGGGGCTGCCGCAGCCTCATCCACCTCTTGGGGCAGCGCTGGAATCGGAGTCGGAGCTTCAGCCTGCACGGCCTCAACAACTGCTGCAGAGACCAGAGCTTCAGCCCTTTTCTTGGGCACGCTATGGATGAAGGACGAAGAGACTCAAAATACAGTTAATAGCAAAACAACTGACTGAGGTAAAAAAATCAAAAATTACCTCGGAAGGCTTCCGCACTAGTTCCCGCATAACCTTTTCTCCGGACGCTCCGGACTGGCCCCAGCTGACACTGGCGTGGTGGTCCCGGAGGGCCCCCCGGAGCTTGATGCTGCTGCCGGTGTTGCTTTGGTCGAGGCCCTCCTCGACTGGGAAGGACCTCCGGACCCGGAGCCCTCAGCTGGCCCTGGTACTGGAGTCACTTGGCCGGAGCTAGCACCCTGGGAAGATGCCGCAACTGGAGTAGGCGCCGCTGTTGTAGACCTTCCCCTCCGTGGAGAAGGAGACACCGTGGAAGAAGTATGACTGGCCCTTCTGTCGGCATGCTTCCTCTTACGGCTCGAGGGCTCGACCAATTCCTTGCCCTTGCCGACGACTTCGGTTCTTGGCTTAGGGGCAGGAACAGAGCCACCTTCCGGAGCTTCAGAGATCGCCAACCCGGTGGTCGAGCGCCTCTCAACGACACCAAGGTCGTCAAGAACCGGCATCGTCCGCCGGAGCTCCCTACTGAATGATGCCTCCATGTTCAGTGGGAGGAAAGCTGGCGGAGGAGCCAAATCGTCGCCCTCGACGTCGATGTCGTGCTGGAATTTCTTCAGGTGGAACTCCAAAGTTGCACCCTCCATGTCGGACTTCAAACCGGTCACGATCCGGTCGTCGTCCAGCATACTGTTGAGGGCCCAAGCCAACTTCTCCCTCCTCTTCAACGGAGCCCACCTGTTGGTCAGGAAGTTGCAAAACACCACCTGGGGAGTCACCCCTCCTTCCACACACAGGCGGATCCTGGTCAGAGCAGGATCAAAGGCATCCGACAGCACCGGAGCTTCACTCCAAACTGTAGTGTCGATGTTAGGGAGGCCTTCCGGCAGCTCCAGCTTCTCGTGCTCCTCCACCCTGATTACAATCCAATCCTTCTTCCAGTCATCCCATTTCCCAGAAGGGAACGACCGCAAGTACTTGTAGGGGCACTTCTTGCGCTTCATAAAATAGTAGAAGCCAAGGTACTCATCGCTCCGACCTGTGGTTTGGACAGTGAAGAAGGTGTGGAAGAGCTCAATGCAGGGGGGATGCCCACCCACATCTCGCAGAAGTGGACAAATATGGACACCAGCAGAATAGAGTGGGGGCCAAGGTGGTAAAGCTGCAGACCATAGAAGTCTAGCAACATCAAGAAGAAGGAGGAGAAAGGTGGGATCAGTCCCACCATGGCGTACGCGGAGAAGTACACCATGTCGCCGGCGTGTTCCTTCTCGAACAGAAGCTTGCCGGCGCGGACTAGGTGGTTGAAGAAGTCAGGGGACCATACCATAAGGTACCGAACCTTCTTCAAATCGTCATCGGTCTTCAGTCGGCTCTGGCGGAGACCCAACTCCATTACGGCACAGCGAGGCAGGAGAGGAAAGGCAAGCAAAAGTTTGGAAGGTTTGAGCGCAAGATCGATTGAAAGGCGTAAATAACCCCAAACGGTGCATGCTTTCCTTCTTAAGTAAGCCCCCGCAACGCCTGGATGGAAACCGCAGGGGAGCCGACGATACCAGTCAAAATTTTCACCCCGCCAATGACAAGGGGGCCCGGGGCCACTTCGACAATCAAGTCGAGGTTCTTACCCCAGGCGAACGGTTGTCATCATGAAAGGCGGGAAACCCGAAGTCGGCGGCCTGACAGGGCGCGCGGAACCGATACGATTTTCGTATCGGGAACCGGCGACCTTCAATTGTGTGAGATCCGCACGCTAAGATCTCACCTGCTGTCTTCAAGATACGCCACGCGGTGGAAGTTTAACTGTGAACTACCGCCAATGGCACAACCAAAGACCTTTGAAGACACGGTTCAGAAACCGAAGAATGGACCCACCTCCGGCGAAATGACTTCATACAAAAGGTCTCTCCCGGAGGTGAGTCCAGGGGGCCACTGTCGGTACCCTCCGTGTTGGATACCCCTTGAGATTGCAAAGATCACAAGGAAACTCCATCTACCTGATTTGAAGACCTCCGAAGGCCCCACATGTCAGGCGTAGCCAGACCTGCTTCCTCGACATGGTTAGTCCCGGGGTGCCACGTGTATCACAAGACCGGAGCTATCACCCACACCTGGGAAGCTCTGGTCAGAATACCAATATGGCACCCCCGGACCTAACCCCAGACAGAGGGAAGCTCCGGTACTGACATGTGTCCAACAGCATCAGACCTACCCGTCCACGACGGTGAGCACTAGAGCTGCCACGTGGCAACCGCTGGACCTTCAACTTCAACTATCAGGCCGGTGGACCCCCCAATGGCTCCGGACCTTCAAGGATCAATCAAAAACTGCAAGACCCAATTAAGTGTCATTAATGTCATATTAATGACACACGATCGGATGGTCCTTAATACTGGTAATGGCACTATTAAAGCCCGTTATCAGGCTATTAAGGATAATTAACTCCATTTATTGTGTATCAAGCATGTGTAACCGCCGGAGCCACCTATCGGGCCAGGCTAACGTTGTAACGACCAGTCCTTGTACTATAAAAGGACTGGTCGACGATACACAAGCGACGGTTCCAGACCACGGCTAAACACCCTGAGCTAGACGAGCTTCTTCTTCTAGAGCTTCTTCTAGACTCACAAGCTTAATACATCACCAACACACCCCGTGGAGTAGGGTATTACGCTTAGGCGGTCCGAACCACGTAAATCCCTGTGTGCATGTGTCTTTCGCCTTCTTGAATCTATGTGCGCCCATTACCGAACTACAACTCCTCGACCTACCAAAGGTAGTGTCGTGATATCTACCGGTTCCAAACACCACAGATACATATCTGGTGGCGCTTTGTGAGGTTGTGGAAGGATATCGCAGATCAATTTCATGAGATCATTGTAGCAGTTGATGGAAAAAAAGTACTTGGACTTAATTGCCATAAATATGGTCAAGAAAGCAAGTACGGTCACAACCGTGTGTTCATGCAACGCCTCTTGTGATTTCTTCAGCTCCTTGAAGAACTCCTCTGCCTCATTTGTAAGAGGATCATCCGCTTCAAAAGATTCTAGCATCTCATCCATCCTATCAACCTCTGTTATATCATCATCATCATCCACTTTTGCTATGACTCGAGAATTAGTCTCGTCATGAAACGTCCACACTTCATAATATGGAGTGAAACCATTTCAACATAAGTGAAATGAAAGCTCCCATCTTCTCAAAACTTGGTGTTCCGCATTTTGTACATGGGCACCGCACCATATCTTCCGTTGACAACGAAAATGCTCGATCCAAAAATTTATCTAACTTGATGTACCACTCATCCAAGTGACCACCAATTCTGCTCTTCCAGCCAGTATACATCCAACTGCAGTCTTCACCAATATTTGGCTCTGCAGTTTAACGCGAAACAAAATTGTCATTAATGTATACAGGATAGGTCCTAAAATTTCGACAGCATGACGAGACGCGTCAGAGTATACATTTAAAGCAGACAAATCATTATTAGTTTCATTGTTATGTTTATGTCACGGCCCGACAACCTAGGCAGATAGATCCTAAACCCACTCAAGAGTGACCGAGCGGAGCGTGCTCATGACGAGACGTGTGATCCGGATTCGAACGAAATTTTAACAGCATAACCTCATTGTTCTCCACTGCACGCCCAAAAATGGTGCAGCAGAGAACAACAGAGTTATGCCATCGAAATCTCGTCCAAATCCGGACCCGCGTCTCATCACAAGCCACGCCCCCTCGGTCACTCCCATGCTGTCCAAAAAGGGACAATTCCGAACCTGCACATCTCACATGCCAATATACGATGCCTACTTTACGTACGACGGCCCTTTTGTTTAGCCGTGTCTATATATAATACATAAGCATCAAAAATATTAAAGAAAACATAAGCAACTGTATTTTAAACACAAAACAATAAACGAGAGCAATAATACAAATCTTAAACATTATTAAATAAAATCTAAGCATGTATAGTAACATTAATACCAATTAACAACTAACTAATAATTAATTAGAATGGTCAACTAATTAACAACTAACTAACAATTAATTGCAATTCAAACCTAATTAGCAACTACTAACAATTAATGAGAATTAACAACTAATTAACAACAACCTAACAATTAATTCGCATAACAACTAATCATCAAGAACAATTAACAACTAAATAGCATAACAACTAATCATCAATTAACAATTAACAACTAATTATCTAGAAATTAACAATTCATGAACTATGAATCTAACTACATTAACTAGTAAGTAACAATTACTTGTGCGGCGTGGAGCAGCGGGCCGGCGGCATCGGACGGACGGCAGAGGCGTTGGAGGAGGCCGGCGGCGCTGCTGTCCGGGACCGGTGGCGGCTGGGGCGCAGGGGCCAATGTGAGGGCGTGGCGGGGGCGCAGGGGCCGCGGTGGGGTGCGGCGGGCGCTGCTGTCCGGGGCAGGGACGGCAGGGGCGGAGGCGCGGCGGGGGCGGGGCAGGGCCGGGGGCGGCGAAGGCGCAGCTGGAGCGGAGGCGACGGGCCATGGTGGGGCCGCAGCGGCGTGAGGCGCGGGGGGCGCGACGGGGCTGGGGGCGCAGGGGCTGCGGCGGGGTCGGGGGCGACAGAGGCGCGGCGGGCCGACGGCGAGAGAGGGGGCGGCGGGCGCGGTGGCGGGCCGGCTGCAGGGCGGCAGGGGCGCGGCAGGGCGGCGTCGGCGTATTCAGGGGCCGATGGAGGAGAATGAGGTGTCGGGGTCCGATGGGACCGATATTAGCCTTATTTGCGACGGCTCTATTAATTGCTACGGCCTTATCTTATGGCCGTCGCAATTTAACTTATTTGCGACGGTACTTTTTGCAGCCGTCGCAAATAAGGTTTTATTTGCGACGGCTACTTGATTTGCGACGGCCCTAGGGTTCGCCGTCGCAAATAAAAGCTTATTTGTGACGGCTATCTTCAATGCCATCGTAAATTAGGCCTTATTTGCGACGGCCACATACATGCCGTTGTAATTTAAGTTATTTGCGACAGCGAGTTATTTGCGACGGCTCGCCATCGCAAATGATCGCGTTTCTTGTAATGAGTATATATTACGGTTTAGTGCCCTTATTTCCATCCATGTTTTCAGGTCGAACGATGTGTGGATCAATACCTTCAACCTCAGATAAGAGACGTTGCACTGTCTGCGTTGGTAGGTCGGTGCATGGGCAAAATGAGAGCGACACGGAGCAGGACACCTGGTGGATGGCTAAATGTAGCGCCAGCTGACCTGCGGAGTTCAGATAAGCCTTAGCCATTGGGAAGAAGCAGAGTCACGTTGGCAATTCAGTCATCGTTTTCATCACGTCACCAGTATCACCAGAAATATGCACGCCGCGTTATCGAAAAGCTACACTGCAATGCAAAGGGCTTTGGATAATATAGGTGACGGATGCGCATGCAACACTCACAGTGGGCTGAGCTGGCCATGAGTTCGTGTTGCAGTTGAACATCACCTGGCACCAGCCTTGAGGCCAGTGTTCTTCCAACTCAGCAGGGAAAGCTTGGAACAATGCAGGTAAAAAGGTAGCGCCGTCTGGTAAAAAGGTACAGAAAGGAAAACACGTCACGCTTGATACTTGTCATCTCCGCCATTGGCGACCGTGCAAGTGCGCAGCGTGGGCGCTTTCACTGACTCAGAACTACCGTACTACTCTTTTCGTTACAAAAAATTTATTGTTATATAGTCAAATCGACAACGGAGAGAGTACTAATCAAGATGGCAGATTTTGGAACTGTTGTGCCGTTCTTCGGTGAAGACATCAGTGTAATTGAGCGTCTCTCCAGATCATCTCTGCGGTTCTGAAGCAAGAAAAGATGGAGCCTTTGCATTGAACTCGACAAGAACGGGCACAGTGAGGTCAGTGTAGTACTGTTGATTGGTGCAGTACAAGCTACGCTACCAGCCGCTAATTTCCGGTCTGATAATTACAGGTCATGTCACGGGAGAAACGTCGCGGCGGGTCACATTAACCCCTGTATCCGAAGTGGGCCGCCACCCAAGATTACCCTCTAAAATGCCGTCGCTCTCAACCAGCTCCAGCCTCCCGTCGCGTTGCACCAGCGGCAGCAGCAGCGCGAGACGTACGCCAGGATGACGGTACGGTGCCGCCTGCCGGCTGGCTGAGCTGATCTCGACGTGCATGTGCGCCAGTCGTCCGGCGGCGTCTTCCTGGCTACAATCCCTGCATTTCCTGCTTACGGGGAGGATCGCTTTCACCTGCAGCTTAGGAGATGAGCCCATGATGTGTCGTACCTGGCCAACACGAATCCGACAGCAAAATCGCGGCCTCCAGCCTCCAGCGATTAGTGACGCCGGTGATGCTCACTGCACATATAAGTCGATCATGCATGGCGCCCATTTGTGACTAGCTATGATGGCTCCACATCAACCGTATTTCGGGTGCCGTTTGTTTCCGAGAAAACCGCCGTTCTTACGTACAAGCCGTCGTCAGTCACGTGTCGGTCGTACGTACAGTAACCATGAGCCATGAGGGACGATCCAGATCCGTCTGCATGCAGGATGCACAGCACATGATCCAAGCATCATACACGGTCCTGAGACGAACGACACGCCAAGATTTCAGAGCGCAAACATGGCATGTGTTTTCTGGGATGTCAAGATGTTTCTCATGGATTACAGCTACGTTTTTATTTACGTACTGTGGAAATACAGATGTCACCTTTTATTGAATTATCTATGTGAAAAGAAAGAGAAAATTAGAATACTATGATTGAAGGCACCAACCCAAACACGAACCACCACCAGAGGCGACAAAATTACTCTTCCACGTTTTTACTTTTTTTTCTGTAAAAAAATAACTTGAAAGCTACACGAAGATGCAGGACGGGGCCCACGTGACAGCGACGGCACAGCCGAACCTGCACCGAACCCACGCCACCCAACCGGACCGCAGAGATCGAGCCGACCGGTGGCGCGGCGGCCGCCACTACCTTCCTGGTGGGCCCTCACGGTCCAGGCCGCCAGCTGTCACGGTCCACACACATGGAAAGGCAAGGGCGGGCGCGCCTCTCCAGCTCAGCCGGCGGCGTGACGTGGACCTCCACCAGCACAGTAGCAACATGTACAACCTGGTCCAGCCGACGTGTGGGACCAAAGCGACGTGTCGTGGTTCGGGTGGAGGCGGGCTGAATGCGGCGCCGGTCCTGTGCGGGCCCCCGCCGGTGCCACGGCGTTCGTGGATAAATACACCTGGAGGCCACCTGTTTTCGGTGGAGCAACAGAGTTGCGCAGCGCAGCGCAGGGGAGGGGAGAGAATAGCGGCGGTGCGAGCCGGAGGGGAGAGAAGCGAAGAGGGGGACGTCGCCTGCGATGACACCGGCCTCGTCCGTCGCCGCCACCGTCATCGCCGTCGTTGCAGCAGGTACCCCGAGCGAGCAGAGCCACCGCCCGTCCGCGCCCTCGTCGTACGCCGTCTGGGAGAAGGAGCGGTGAGGAACGGTCGTCGAGACGACACGGCGCACACCACACCGCGTGGCCGTTCGCCGCTGCTGCTGTGGCTCGCGTGAAAGAAAGGGGGAAGTCGTCTCGTCATGGAGGTGGAGAAGGCCAGGTGCGAGTGCTGCGGGTTCACGGAGGAGTGCACGCCGGCGTACATCTTGGCGGTGCGCGCCGAGCACGCGGGCCGCTGGGTCTGCGGCCTCTGCGCGGAGGCTGTGGGCGACGAGATCCGCCGCGCGTGCGTCGATGCCGGCGAGCGCATCACCACCGCCGAGGCGCTCGACCGGCACGTCGCCTTCGCGCGCGCGGCGCCCCGCCGCGCGCCGGCAGGCGGGAAGCAGGGCGCCGAGGCGGCGGCGGAGGACGACCTCGTCGCGGCCGTCGCGCGGCTGCTCCGACGCTGCCTCGACTCGCCGCCCGCGTCGCCGCCGCCGCCACACGCCCGGAAGGTGGCCGCGGGATCCGGCTGCCCCGACGGCGCCGACGCTTGAAGCCTCTACAAGGCTGCAGGGGCGATGATGATTGAGTTCTTTCATCAAAAAAAGATGGCGATTGAGTTCGGCCATGTGCTCGTGCTCGTGAAGGTCGCCTTCCGGAAGATACAATAATTTGCGCTGTGATTGATTGATGATTGCTCGAGAGAGGAGTAATCAACCTCCGCGTTATCGGGCATGAAGTGATTAATGTATTGCATCTAGCTAGCATGTACTGTATGATCCTGGTGGAGAGTACTGTTCCAATGGCTCTGTAGGTTCAGATAAGGTATTGTAATCGTAATTGCGTATTATGGTGAAGCTAAATGCATTTTAATACCTGAATGTTAGCTGGTTATAAACGGGTTGTGTGAAAGCTACGTGTATGTTCTAGCAGTATTTTTTTTGCTACACGAGCTCCACGTCGCACAAGAAAAAAATCCCCCGGAAACCCCCCCTGCGTCTTTCAAGCCACTCTGCCCAGTCGCCAAATCAAACCCGCACAAGTCGTCGATAGAGAGCTCTTCAATCCGACGACGGAGATGTAATAACGTGACACCGGTAGCTATGCACTGTCCATTAGCTGGACAACTATAACTGAAAAACAATTGCAACACTACTGCTAGTCTCGAGAAAACGCATTCTGCTTTAGATGCATCAGGAAAGGAAACCTACAATGGCTTTGCTATTTTTCACCTTTTTAAATAAATTATTTTTCCTTGAGATTTATAAAAACAATACTTCAAATAAAGAAATTTCAAACACTGACAAAAAAAAACCCTCATGCAATCTGCTTCATGCTTCGTACTTCTTCCGTTCCAAAAACATTTATCGCTTAGTAGTTCATTTTTTAAAATACAAAACGATAAGTTTTTCGGGACAGAAAGAGTACAATCTAAGTTCATTATTTCGAGTGCTCATCACACGACAAGTAGTTTTCACACCTTAAAGTTTGAAAATTAGTGATTAAATATTCAACAGACAATATAACTTCATTTCGTGTTTTGAAATGCGAAAACATTTGAAAGTATCCCTCATTTTTTATTCGTCACCGACTAGTTTATTATTAAACTAACGAGTGACAAATAAAAAGAAACGGATAGAATATTTTTGACATACAAATACTTTCGAACATGGATGCAATAGCGTAATGACTGAATTTGAGCCTACCATGTCTGACACTAATCCAACCATTGCAACCACTTTTATTATTTTTAAGTTTCCTATATTGCGGTATTTTTTCTGCATCACGAGAAAATAATATTATTAAGAATTATTTTTTTTAACCTTGAACGAGGCTCGGACAGCGCAAGGCACGACCAGCACCAGAACGGCAAACACAACCCGGCGCGCGCAGGACATTCCAGAGATTTCCCGGCTCCACGCCTCCGCAACTTCGCATCGCACGCGCCGGTGCGCCTGTCTGCCAGGTGCGCCGCGGCCCCGCCTCTGGCGGATCCCGAGGCCGCCCGCCGCGCCGCGCCGCACCCGTCACCGCCACGCCACTGCGCTGGACCCACCCCTCCGAGTCGGGTCAAACACCACCACCCCCTCTCGCCTCGCCTCGCCTCACCTCACCTCAGTACCTCACGGCCTCCTCACCCAGTTACCCCATCCGTCCGCCTACTCTCCTGCCTCCTCTCCTTCCCCATCTCCGTCCCGGCACCCCGCCGTCCGCCTCCCAGTCATCCTCGTCATTATCGCGATCCGGAGGCGACTCGTCGTTGCTGTTCAGGAAGGCATTCACAATCCTGAGCTGAGGGCGGAGAGAGGTCTCCATCTCCATTTCCCCGCCGGAGGCCAGCAGCCCCATGGGCCTGTCGCCCGCGCCTGCTACATATCAGCTCATCGACCGGCTGGAAGGTACTTCTGTTTTTCATCCCTCCATGTCGGGTGCCTCCTCTCCTCCGGACCGGACCTTGCGAATTCCGCGTAGATCTGGCCCGGATCTCTTGCGCTGTCTCATACAGTTGCTTGGCTGGTAATTCCCCGGTTTACAGTCGCGTGCGTGCGGTGAAAAGAGTCGTCTTTTTTTTCCCGGGGGTCGGTCGGACGTCGCGGCGCTTGTTGGCCGGGAAAGCAATTAAGCGTAGTAGGTGCTCTGTTTCCTCGCTTTCTTTTTATTGTTGATCTTTTTCCCTACTCCCGGGTAAATTCTATTACTCATTCTTTTGGCCTTGCTCAAGTGCGGTTAGCGTGATTAGAGATGGAACTACTGAAAATTGGAGTCAACGGACGCCAGAGCAGCATCCTAAGCTATTTCCTCTGCTTCTTGTCTCTTCTGTGCTCTGCTTAGTTTTCAGATGTGATGCTGAAGCTGTGAAGTATGAAGTATGTTTAGGAACGAAGTATAGGAGATATTGAATACGACATGCGTCAATTTGAACAGAACAGGCAAACTGGGAGTATGTCAGGGAAAATGCTTCGTTTACGATCCATAGCATGCGCTAAGGAGACTTACATATAGGTACAGCTAGGAAAGGGCATAGCTGTTTTCTGTGCAGCAAGGAACATGCTAACAGTGCTATCGGAAGAAAGATCTTATTCTTAGGTCACCTGGAAATTTGGAAATTACTATTATAAGTTACACCAATGCTGGCTGTGGCATATAACTGCCGGACACTTTGACACTGATAAAGGGAATGTTCCTTTTAAAGCAAACAGCATGAGACTTTGCTCTATAAGAACACCTTATTCACTTTATCTAGCCAAATTTGTTTGGGGTTCTGTGTCATCCAGCACCGGTAAACTGGCCAGCCAGGAATCCAGCTGTTATGCTGCGCCTGAGGATATTGTCCTAATAATAGGACTTGATGCAATTAGACTATGAGATGGGTTAGCCAATATGCATAAATATGCTTGAGTTGTCTGTACGCTGGATTTGTGATAAAGTTTCTATTTTGATCGCAACAATTAATGCTGAATATATTTTCTTTCTGTATGTGCATGTATTGGCTGCTTGACCATGACTTGGCATAATACTTGTTCTCTTATTTTTTGCAGGACTCGGTTAATTATTCTTTGAGAGACTCTCTTGTACATGGCATGTATTGTATTTTCTGTTAAGATGAGTTCACTGAATAAAGTTGTTCCAGATAGTGGAGATGCATGTTCAGTGTTACCTAGTACAGTCTCGACATTAAATCCCAATGCAGCAGAATTTGTACCTTCCTTTGTTAGATCGTCTTTTGGAAGTAGCACTGTACCAGATGTAACTAAGTCAGATTTTAGAAGGTCTGAGTCATCAAAGTCTAATAACTCAGATGATGAGGCACACCAGTTTTGGCATAAGCAGCTTCCTGATGACATTATCCCCGACTTCAGTTTCGAGAAAATTGAACAAGGGCCTGAAGAACTATCCCTTGCTGGATCATCCTTGAATGCACCCCCCTTTTATGGGACAACATCCAGCCCTTTGTCTAGAGAGCATCATGGCTTACCTCGTCCAGCTACCAAGGGCCTGGAACTGGAGCATACTAATCTACTGTATGAAGATAATTCACAGGCAGTTTTTTCGGCTTTGGGTTTAAGTAATTGGGAACAAAGTTATATGGGTTTTGCTAGTGGAAATCAGGACCTTCATTATGATTCTGAAAGCACTGCAGGTTTTCCTGACAAAATTTCTAGCGAGTATGCTGCTGCGTCAGATGGCACTGTTGACCCCTTGGAGTTCTTAGCTTCTCAGTTCCCTGGATTTTCAGTGGAGAGCCTTGCAGAGCTGTACTACGCAAATGGATGCGACTTGAATCATACTATTGAAATCCTCACTCAACTAGAGGTAACATCTTACTGTGTAGTGTGTACTAATACACAAGTTATCTTTTCCTGATATCCACTCAGATTTCACTTTAAAATAAACTTGTCAATTTAAAAATGTGCTCTTTTCCTAGAGAAAAGTTCCTTCTGATTATGATCAAGGGGTTTGGAAGGAAGCATGATACATAATGGTATACTGTGTGCCTTTTCTGCCATTTCCATTATATTGTCATCCATCAAAGTAATCCTTGTTTTACTTTTTAGAGACCTACTGCAACACGCTGTGACCAATTTTTTAGGGAATGTATTGCTTGCATGAACTCCTTCCTGTTTAAATTTACTATTTCTTCTAATTTCCAAAAGAATTATTCTACTCATCACCACATTCATTTGAAATTTTTTGTTGGTTTCCATGTTATTTGGTTTTACGTTTAAAACTTTTGGCTAGGTCCATAAATTATTCCCTGATTTTTCAGATGCAAGTTGACGCTACCCCCAATCCCATGCCTAATTTGGCCCAAAGCACACCAAACTTTAGCACAGGGAATTTTCCGGCACTGCCAACAGCTGAGCATCATAATGGCTTCAATAAAGGCAATGCAGATGTCCTTAGCATCTTCAATGGGCGCAGTTCATCCACCCTGTCTAGTGGGGCTGGTGATTTTGTTTCAGCTGTTCGCAAACTTGCATCACAGAATTCTGGCCATTTGAAGTTTAAGAAAGCTCCTGGATATGGTAACGGTGTTTCAGCTCTTTCTGTACCCAAGCAGTACAGCTCTAGCACTAAACAATCATCTGGGAACAAGTTTCAAAGCGTTGGCAGTGCAAGGGTCGCTCCATGGCTAGAGACTGGTGATGCAGTGGGTAATATTCGTCCGATAAGTTCTTTCTGGCATAGTCCTCTCTCAATTATTTTTGTAAATTGCTGTGTATTAGATTTTGCAAGGTTTT
The DNA here is from genome assembly GCA_036927565.1 of Tuctoria greenei. Classification (NCBI taxonomy): domain Eukaryota; kingdom Viridiplantae; phylum Streptophyta; class Magnoliopsida; order Poales; family Poaceae; genus Tuctoria; species Tuctoria greenei. The sequence goes on from JAYESD010000009.1 coordinate 149,720,140, forward strand.
ACTTCTGAAACGATCTATGCACGTGTTATAAACTTCTTGTTTTGACCGTGATTTGGAATGGTAAGAAATCAGGCAGGATCATGTTGCATTTTCTAGACTCTGGTCCAGTTATTGACTGACGACTCTATATTTGTTTGCAACCCACCAGCGAATATGTACTCAAAATCAAGGAGAGAAGCTCGAGATTTTGCTAGGGTCAGAAATGCATGCTTTGAGCAGGTACACTATTTTCATTAAGAGTTTGTGACCTCAGGTGCATTGTCACATATGTCACGTTATGATGTTTGCGCAATGAATACATCCTCCATTTGCAGGTATATGATGCTTAGGACATCTGATTTAGTTCATAATTGAACTATATTAAACTTCCTAAACGCCATATATTAAAGCATGGAGTATTCATTAATGTTTATTCATGAATGTTATTAGTTGTTGCTTGTTGAGTAATTATATCATCCTTTCTGTTGAGTTGGATATCTTTTGGGTTGTTTAAGTATTCACATAAATGTATGCCTAACAGGCTAGGCAGGCTTACATGGTTGCCAATAAGGCTCTGGCCAAGGAATTGAGCATGAAGGGACAGGTGTACAATGCGCAAATGAAAGCAGCTCATGAGAAAGCACGAGAGGCTATTTATCGACAAAGGTATATCTTTCATGGCCTTTCTTAGTAAAATAAGTCGAACCGGAAACATTGAGTTCTTTTCATCCACGGTTTATACCAACTTACCTAACTGATATGTTCCACATACTGTTCTGACTTCACATTTTCCGCCTTGCAATATACTTCCTCTGTCCCCATAAACTTGTCGCTTTGTAGTTCAACTACAAAGCGACAAGTTTATGGTGATGGAGGGAGTACAAGTCTACTTTAGTTTTATGCTGGGCTTGCTTCACTGTGCAGAAATCCTGCTTCGCAGCGGGGGAGTGATCGGCTGATTGATTTACATGGCCTGCATGTGAACGAAGCAATCCGCATCCTAAAGGTTGAGCTTGCTGCCCTGAAGAGCGCAGCGAGGGCCACGGGGGAGAGAATGCATGTCATGGTATGCGTCGGGAGAGGCCATCACACCAAGGGCTCTCGCGCCGCAAGGTTGCCCATAGCGGTGGAGCAGTTCCTCCTGGACGAAGGGCTTCACTACACGCAGCCTCAACCTGGCTTGCTCAGAGTTGTGGTGTACTAACATCTCTTAGGTAAGCACCACAAAAAAACAAAAAAGAACGACCTCACGAAAAATGGAGAAAGAGATGTACGAAAAAACATACAAAAAAGTGTTGTTGGCGAATTCTAATTTCCTTGTAGTTGTATATTAAAGGAGGCGGGAGGAAAATAGCCTGACAACAGAATACAGTATACAGTGTATAGTTATATATGGCTTCAATCAAATACAATTTACATTCAGTTCCCATCGGTGCCTGCTGTGCGATTGAGGCAAGCATATGGATTTTTTTTTGTTTTAGCCTTAAAAAAAGGGTATTAGCAAAATTAGCAGGTTTTTTGTTTTTTACCAAAAGTAGCAGGGCAGTTGCACTTTTAGTGTGCGAGTCGCACAACTGATGAGCGATTGAACATGTGTTGCATCTGGATTCATTGCTGACCGAGTTTATGCTTGCTGATGTGTGGGGCCCACTAAGTCGCACTTCTGGAGTGCGACTCGCATATCTGCTATGCGACTTGCACATCCCGTGAAGCAAGAATCGGGAGAGCAAGACAAGCTTCTCCAGTTCTCCTGCCATTTGCTTTTGGTTGAGTCCAGGACCACACGGCCATGCACGGCAGCGCTGTGCGCATCGGGATTAGGCCATATTTCTGTGGGATGTGCAAGTCGCACAGCAGACGTGTGAGTCGCACTCTAGAAGTGCGATTTGGTGGGCCTCGCACGTCAGCAAGCATAGACTTTGTCAGAGTTTTATTTCGGCAATTCTTCTGGTACTACTGTTGGCAGCCTGCGGAGTTTGTTATTCGGTTGTGGGCACGCAGAGATTCAGAATATGATGGCAAGTTGACACGAGAATTTACGTGGTTCGGACCGTCTAAGCGTCATACCCTACTCCATGAGATGTGTAGTTATTGTATTGAGCGTCTAAGCGCTTGTGGGCTTGTGTCAGAGCAGAGTCTGGAAGTCTGGAAGAAGTCCCCCTCGTGTATCGCTCGACCAGTCCTTTTATAATACAAGGATTGGTCGTTACATCGTTAGCCTGGCCGACATTTGGCCCTGACGGTTACTGATGTTTAATACATAATTGAATGAGCTTAATTACCCTTAATAGTACCAGTAACGCGCTTTGACAATGGCGTTACTGGTATTAAGGGTCATCCGATCGTGTGTTATTAAGATGATATTAATGACACTTAATCGAGTCTTGAAGTCTTTAATATTCCTTAAAGGTACGAGTCATTGGGGGTCCACCAATCTGCTTGTTGAAGTTGAAGGTCCAACGGTTGGATGTGTGGCAGCTCCGGAGCTTACCGTTTTGGACGGGTAGGTCCGGTGCTATTGTACACATGTCGATATCAAAGCTTCCCTCTGTCAGGGGTTAGGTCTGGGGGTGCTACATTGGTATTTAGCCCGGAGCTTTCCCTTGTGTGGGATGTAGCTTCGGTTGCAGGATACACGTGGCAGCACTGGGGCTATCCTTAGAAGGGAGGCAGGTCCGTTTCCGTATGACACGTGGGGCCTTCGGAGGTCTTCAACTCAGACAGGTGAAGTTCCTTTGCTCTTTTTGCAGTCCCAAGGGGAATTCGGTACGTAGGATACCGACAGTGCCCCCTAGGCCCACCTCTGGGTGAGACCTTTTAGATGAAGTCGTTCTGCCGAAGGTGGGTCCATCCTTCGGCCTTTGAGCCGTGTCTTGAAGGATCTTTTGATGTGCCATTGGTGTTAGTTCGCAGTTAAACCATCACCGCGTGGCATATCTAGTATGCGGCATGTGAGATCTGAGTGTGCGGATCTTACGCAATTGAAGGTCGCCGGTTCCCGATATGAAAACCGTATTGGTTCCGGGCGCCCTGTCAGGTCGCCGCCCTCGGGCTTCCCGCCTTTCATCATGACAACTGTTCGCCTAGGGTAAGAACCTCGACTTGATCATTGGGGTGGCCCCGGGCCCTCTTGTCATTAGCAGGGTGAAGTTTTTGAATTGTATCGTCATCTCCTCTGCGGTTTCCATCCAAGCGTTGCGGGGGCTTACTTAAGAAGGAAAGTGTGCACCGTTTGGGGATTCTTTATGCCTTCATTTGAACTTGCGCTCGAATCTTCCAAACTTTCGCTTGCTTTTCATCTCTCGCCCCGTTGTGCTGCGATGGAGTTGGTTCTCCGCAAGAGCCGTCTTACGACCGACGGTGATTTAAAGAAGGTCCGCACCCTCATGGGGTGGTCCAGCGACTCCTTCAACCGCCTGGTCCATGCTGGCAAGCTCTCGTTCAAGAAGGAGCGCGCTGGCGATATGGTGTACTTCTCCGCGTACGCCATGGTGGGACTGATCCCACCCTTCTCCACTTTTCTCTTGATGCTGCTAGACTTCTATGGTCTGCAGTTGTACCGCCTCGGTCCTCACTCCATTCTTCTCGTGTTCACCTTCGTCCACTTTTGCAAGATGTGGGTGGGTATTCCCCCCTAAGTCGAGCTCTTCCGCACCTTCTTCACTATCCACACCACCGGCAAGAGTGACGAGTATCTTGGCTTCTATTATTTTGTGAAGCGCAAGAAGTGCCCATACAAGTACTTGAGGTCGTTCCCTTCCGGCAAGTGGGACGACTGGAAGAAGGATTGGATTGTCATCATGGTAGAGGAGCACGAGAAGCTGGAGCTGGACGAAGGCCTCCCCAATGTCGACACTGAAGCTTGGAGCGAAGTTCCGGTGCTATCAAATGCCTTCAACCCTGCCCTGACCAGGATCCGCCGATGTGTGGAAGGAGGGGTGACTCCCCAGGCGGTCTTTTGCAACTTCCTGGTCAACAGGTGGGCCCTCAATAGCGTGATGGACGACGACCGGATCGAGATCGGTTTGAAGTCCAACCTGGAAGGCACAACTTTGGAGCTTCACCTCAAGAAGTTCCAGCATGGCATCGACGTTGAGGGCGACGACTTGACTCCACCGGCGGCTTTCCTCCCTCTGAACATGGAGCCGGAGTTCAGCGGGGAGCTCCGGCGGAAGATGTCGGTGCTTGACGACCTCGGTGAAGTTGAGAGGCGTTCGACCACCGGGTTGGCGATACCTGAAGCTTCCGAGGGTGGTCCCCCTTCCGCCCCGAGACAGGGAGTTGAAGTTGTAGGAAAGGGCAAGGAGTTGGCTGAGCCCTCCAGCCGTAAGAGGAAGTTGAAGCACTCTGACGGGAGCTTAGTCAGACCTGCTCCTTCCGCAACAGCTCCTTCTCCCCGGAGGGGGAGGTCTTCAACGGCGGCAACCACTCCAGCATCAGCATCTCCCCGGGACGCTAGCTCCGGCCATGTGGCTCCGGTACGAGGGCCAGCTGAGGGCTCTAGGTCCGAGGGTCCTTCTTAGTCGAGGGGGACCTCAACCAAGACGACGCCGACAGTGGCAACAAGCTCTGGGGAGTCTTCCAGAGCTACTACGCCAGTGGCAACAGGGTCCGATCGTGAGCGTCCGGTGAAGAGGTTCCGCGGTAGCTGGAGCGGAAGCCTTCCAAGGTAAATTTGACTTTTTACCTCAATTGATTACTTTTATTGTAATCATATTTTGAGCTTCTTCGTCCTTCATCCACAGGGTATCCAAGAAAGGGGCTGAAGCTCTGAATCCTGCAACAGCGGCTGATGCTGTGCAGGCGGAAGCTCCGGCTCCAGTTCCAGCGCCGCCCTAAGAGGTGGTGTCGACTGTTGGAGTCGGCAGATCTCCTGACACTACTAAAGTGTTAAAGGAGTTTGTAGTTCGGTGTGGGCGCGCGGAGACTCAAGAAGGTGAATCACGATTGGACACGAGAGACTCAGTGGTTTACGTGGTTCGGGCCGCCTGAGCGTAATACCCTACTCCACGGGTGTGTGGTGTTGTATTAGTTTGTGTGTCAATGCGTGTGTGCCTCCGAGTGTTCGAGAGCCTTCTTTTTGTATCGTTGGTCTGTCCTTTTATAGTACAAGGACAAACCGTTACAAGTTAGCCTGGCCCGACATGTGGCCCCAGCGGTTACTAGTATTGATACACGATTAATTGTTGTTAATAACCCTGTAATGGGCTCCGACAGTGTCGTTACAGGTGTTAAGATTGTCCGATTAAGTGTCATTAACATGGAATTAATGACAATTAATTGGGTCTTGAAGTCCGCGGCTATCCTTTGAAGATCCGGAGTCGTTACAATGTCTTCCGGAGGTTTGAGGCGGCCAGCTCCGACGTTTGGACACGTGGCAGCTCCGGAGCTTGCTTGTGGGAAGCGGGAAGCTCCGGGGTGGCCTGGCACGTGTCAGGTCCGGAGCTTCTCTCGGTCAGGGGTTAAGTCCGGAGGTGCCGTTTCGGTACCTAGCCCGGAGCTTCACCCTTGTGGGTAGTAGCTCCGGTCTGGCAGTACACGTGGCAACCTAGGGGTTAACCATGTTGGAGAAGTAGGTCCGGTTATGTCTGACAAGTGGGCCTCCGAGGGTCTTCAATTTGAGTAGACGTCCTTCCCTTGAGATCTTTGTAACCTCAGGGGGTGTATGGTTTTTAGGGTACCGACAGTGGCCCCCTGGACCTACCTCCGGGGAAAGTCACCGGGGTGAAGTCATTCCGTCGGAGGTGGGTCCATACTCGCGACTCTTGAACTGGGTCTTCAAGGGTCTTCGGAGGTGCCGTTGGCGGGGCTTTACGGTTAAATCCCGACGCGTGGTGCACCTCAGGCGGCAGATAAGATCTTTGACGTGCGGATCTCTCGCAATTGAAGGTCGCCGGTTCCCGATACAAAAACCGTATCGGTTCCGCGCGCCTTGTCAGGTCGCCGCCTTTGGGTTTCTCGCCTCGTGATGACAACTGTTCGCCTAGGTAAGAGCCTCGACTTGATCGTCAGGGTGGTCCCGGGCCCTCTTGTCATCGGCAGGGTTGAATTCTTGAGTAGTATCCTTGACTCCCCTGCAGTTTCCATCCAAGCGTTGCGAGGGCTTACTTAAGAAGGAAAGCGCACCGTCGGGAGTTCTTTACGCTTCCCATCTGTTTTGCGCTCAAACTCCCAACTCGTACTTTGCTCCTCTTCTCTTGCCTAGCTGTGCTGCGATGGAGTTGGGTCTGCGTGAGAGTCGCTTGAAAACTGACTGCGATCTGAAGAAGGTCCGGGCCCTCATGGGGTGGTCTTCGGACTTCTTCAACCGCTCGGTCCGCGCCGGCGGAGAGCTCCCCTTTGAAAAGGAGCACGCTGGCGAGATGGTGTACTTTTCCTCGTACGCCATGGTGGGGCTGATCCCACCGTTTTCTTCTTTCTTCTTGATGCTGCTGGGCTTCTATGGTCTGCAGCTGTACCACCTTGGCCCTCACTCCATTCTCCTTGTGTCCATCTTTGTCCACTTCTGCGAGATGTGGGTGGGCATCCCTCCCTGCATCGAGCTCTTCCGAACCTTCTTCACCGTCCACACCACCGGCCGAAGCAATGAGTATCTTGGCTTCTACTACTTCGTGAAGCGCAAGAAGTGCCCATTCAAGTACCTCCGGTCATTCCCTTCCGGGAAGTGGGATGACTGGAAGAAAGATTGGATAGTCGTCCGGGTGGAGGAGCATGAGCGGTTGGAGTTGCCAGACTCTGCCCGGCATTGACACGTCGGTATGGAGCGAAGTTCCGGTGCTGGCGGAAGCTTTCGACCCTGTCCTGACCAGGATCCGCCAATGTGTGGAGGGAGGATTGACTCCCCAGGCGGTGTTCTGCAACTTCCTGTCCAACAGGTGGGCGCCGCTGAAGAGGAGGGAGAAGCTCGCCTGGGCCCTCAATAGCGTGATGGACGAGGACCGGGTTGAGACCGGGTTGAAGTCCAGCATAGTGGGGAAGACCTTGGAGTTTCACCTCAAGAAATTCCAGCACGACATCGACGTTGACGGAGATTACTTGACTCCTCCGCCGGCCTTCCTCCCTCTGAACGTGGAAGTTGAGTTCAGCAGGGAGCTCCGGCGGACGATGCCCGCGCTTGACGACCTTGGTGTCGTCGAGAGAAGATCAACCACCCGGTTGGCGATCCCCGGGTTGTCCGAAGATGGCTCCACCCCTGTCCCACAGCCAAGAGCTGAGGTCATCGGCAAGGGCAAGGAGCTGGCGGAGGAGCCGGAGAGCCGGAAGAGGAAGCTGCGACATGCTGACGGAAGGTCCATCGGGCCTGCCACTTCCCCCCCGGTTCCCCCTCCTCAGGAAGGAAGATCCTCCGCCGCCGTGGCGACTGTCCCCGTGGTGGGGTCCTTCCGGAACGTTACTGTTCCGGCGGTGGGATCCTCCCGGAGTGCGACTGTCCCCGTGGTGGATCCCTCCTGTGGTGCTAGCTCCGGGCGCGCGACTCCGGCATCTGGAGCGGTGAGGGCCTCCAGGTCCAGGAGTTCCTCCCGATCAAGGACAGCTCCGACCCGGGAAACGCCCGCGGCTGTGGCAAGTCCTGGGAGTCCTCCCGGAGCTCCTACGCCGACCGTGGCCAGCCCGGATCGTCCGGGAAAGAGGTTCCGCGCAAGCTGGTGCGGGAGCCTCCCAAGGTAATTTTTCTTTTTTACCTCGATTAACTTTTTAATTGTAGCATCTGTTTGCTCAATTTCTTCGTTCTTCATCTGCAGCGTTCCCAAGAAGGGGAGTGAAGCTCCACCCTCAGCCACAGTGTCTGAGGCTGCGAGGGCTTCTGCTCCAGTCCCGGTGCCGCCCCAAGCGGAGGCTGCGACAGCTCCGGCGCCGGCTGTCGTGGTCATGGACCTCGACTCGTCTCCAGAAGTTCCCGTGGTAGCGCCGGACCACGGGAATGAAGATGCGCCAGCGGCACCCGTCCCGGAAGTGGAAGCTCCGGGTCCTGGTGCTGCAGTAGTAGAAGCTCCGGGTGTTGAGTCGGAGGAAGTAGCAGTCCCGGCTTCGGAGCCGGAAAGTGCTGAAGCCCCGGCGATTGAGCCGGAGGTGGCTGAAGCCCCGGCATGCGAGCCGGAAGTCGAAGTAGTTCCGGCAGTTGAGCCGGTTACTTCCGAAGCTCCGGCCGCAGAGCCGGTGATTGTTGGAGCGCCGGTCACAAAGCCGGCGGTTAAAGAGGCGAGGGAGCTTGAGCCTCCCTCAGAAGAGGTGTCCCGGCCGGAGCCAGTAGCGGCTCCTGCTCCGGAGGCGACGACGTCGATGGTACCTGTGGCAGAGCCAGAGTGCCTGAACGAAGTCGCCGGCCCCCCGCCTGAGGGGGCGAATGAAGACTTGGTGGCGGGACCTCCTTCGATGGCGACTGAGGCTGTCCCGGAGGAAGGCCCTAGCGCTTTGGAAGCTCGGGGTTCCACTCTCGTAGAGTGGGACCCAATTTTTGTATGTGAAGACCCGCTGGAACCAGCGGAAGAGATCCCAGTAGGTCCGGAGCCCATCTCGCTGTCGATGTCCATCGACAACGCCTGCTCCAGTCTATGTCAGGTCCAACTGGCCTTCTTCCACGACAGCAAGGCTCTTGAAGAGGAGCGCCAAACCCTTAGGCGGTGGCGTAATCGGCTCCACTTCGAGACTAAGCTGGCGCAGTCGAGGCTTGCGGATGACAAGGAGTGGATCAAGCGGGAGAAGATCCGCCTGGAGCTCTGGGATAAGCTGCTGGACGAGAGGGAGAGCATGACTCACGCCCTCGATGCTCAATCCCGGGAGTTCCACGACCGAGCTAAGGCTGCTAACGACGCGGCCAATGCTCGGTTTGATCAGCTCGAGGCCATCAGCACCGCACTCATCAAGCGCCGAGAGGCACTTGAAGGGAGGGAAAGACGGCTCGAGGACGAGGAGCAAAAACTCCTAGAGCTACGGGATGACGTCTTGCGACGGGAAGAAGAGCTCGCCGAGAAAACAGCTCTGGCGGACAAGGGCCTCGAGGAGCGCACTAAGAAATTGGAAGAGCGCTGCCTCGAGGAAGAGGAGAAGACCTGGGTGCGGGGGCAGGAACTCTACGAATACGAGTGTGCCCTTGTCGCCCGGGAGAAGAAAGTGGAGGCTAAGGAGAAGGACCTGGTCGACCGCCGGAACAAGATCCACCTCCGGGAGGAGGAGCTCGGAAGACTTGAGAAGCGGGTTGCTGCGAAGATCCAGCAAAACGCCAAAGAAGTTGAGCGCCTCGCCCGCGAGAATTCGGAGCTGACGGCGGCCCGGAGATCCCTGGAAGAGATGAAGAACTTGAGGAAGGCGGACTCCCTGCAGATTTGGGAGTTCCTGGGCAAGGCCGACGACGCGCTGACGCCGATGGGTTTCATCCCCGTGCACCCGGATGATCCGGAGCCGGAGCCGGACCTTGCGTTGCAAGCGTTGAGCGCCGCAGGCAGCAAGCTCTCCAAGGTGGGCGACGTCATCGCGGACCAGCTGGAGGTCGAGGGGCAATCCCTGGCTAGGAACGTCACAGAATATGTGTTGACGTGCTACACCAGCCGGAACCCTCGATTTCCTCTGGACCCGGTGCTTGAAGGCCCCGTCGAAGGAGAAGGCGAAGCTACCCGAGCCTGCGTGTCGGAGGTCGCCCAGAAGGTCGCCGAGTTCTTCCATAGGGTCTAGGACCGTCTCTTTTAGCCTTTACTTGTATCTTCTCTTCTTCCTCAATTTTGTAATCCCTTGTCTCCAGATGTAATCTCCGGTCTTCAGATGAAATGAAATCCCCAATTTTTTGCGAATTTCATTTTTTTTTGTCTTCAACATCTTTATCTTCACTTGGCCCCCTGGTAGATGTGCACAATTTGATTGTGGACATGTACCAAAAGGATGTTGAGTTTTGTTGAAGACGAATTTGCTTCGAACTTGTGGAATTTAGGTCCGAAGTTTTTGATAGTGAAGGTCCCCTGAAGTTTGTCGGAGCTTAGAAGCTCCGGCACTGTCCATCGCTGGAGCTTAGTAGCTCCGGCAATAGCCTCTATCAACACGTTGAGCGTCGGTAGTTAATACTCCAAGGTGTCGGAGCTTAGCAGCTCCGGCAATGACCTTTGCCACACTTGGTTTGTTGGCAACAGACTCCAGTGACGGGGTCTTCTCACCATCTTTTAGTCAACGCCGACGGTTGACGCCCTGGTGGGAGTCGGAGCTTGGTTAGCTCCGGTTTTTCTCCATCAACGTAGGGTTCATTTTTCCTGCACACTTAAGCCAAGAAAAATAGTAAAATTCGTTCCTTGTCTATAACTTCGTCGCGGCTTACGGTTCTCAAGAAAATTTTAAGTTGAACACGATTTTTAATACGACTGGATGAATTGTCTTTTCTTTTAGATCCAATTGTCCATGGACCCACCTTACTTTGGCCTGCCGGGATGTAGGTAGAGTGGCGTACTTAGGGTGCTTGACCAGGCTAAGTTGATAGCGCACTCCGGCCCTAGAATGGCTTGGCGGCTTTCAGGCGAGTTGGCCACAGACGATATTTAAATCCAAAAAATCTGACAATTCAACTCGAATCGTATGTAAACCGGTCAAACTAGAACTTCTTAAGAATTGCACGTTTCTGTTATAGACAAGAAAGAGAAAAATAAAAATGTCGAGCCTATGCAAAAATGAATGCACGTGGAGTCTATTTCACATGAAGATGTCTTTCATTATAGGTCCGGGGTACAGGGGAAACAAGTACACTCTTAGGGTATGGAACCAGGCTAAGTGTGTTTGGTTTCTCGTTTGACCCAGGGTAGTTAGCCACACTTTTAGTCCGGAGACTGTGTCAAGTGTTGCATGAGCTTTTCAAACCTTTCGGGAAAGGTCCGGCTGCTCTCCCGAAGGAACTACCCAACTCTTTACAATGACTCTATAACATATATTTCAAGTTACTTAAGACTCACCTCTGTGGAATTAAGTGTAGAACTTACGGAGGTGCTCGATGTTCCAAGGATTTGGGAGAGGTGTCCCATCCTCGGTAGCCAAGCGAACGCTTCCGGGACGGGATACTTTGATCACTCGAAAGGGCCCTTCCCAGCCGGGGGAGAGTTTGTTTTGCCCTTCTCTGGATAGTATTCTTCGTAGCACCAGATCGCCTTCCTCGAGCTGTCGGTTGTGTACATGCCGCTGGTGATAGCGCCGTAGAGCTTGGCGGTATCGGGCATTCTGAACAGCTGCTTGGCACCTTCCCTCCTCGAGGAGGTCTAGGTCTTCGCGCCGGAGCTGGTCCTGCGCGGCTTCGTCGAAGGTCCGGACTCGGAGGGAACCCAAGGTGATTTCCGGAGGAAAGATCGCTTCAGCTCCGTACACCAGAAAGAAGGGTGTTTCTCCGGTTGCCCGACTTGGAGAACTCCTGTTGGCCCATAGAGTGGGTGGAAGCTCTTCGATCCAATTGGCTCCGTGCTTTTTCAAGCGCTCATAAGTGCGTGTTTTGAGTCCTTTAAGGATCTCTGCATTTGCTCTCTCGGCTTGTCCATTGCTGGCAGGATGAGCTACGGAAGCGTAGCAAACTTGTATGCCGAGGTCTTCGCAATATCCTTGAAATGCGAAGCTTGTGAATTGAGTCCCATTATCAGTGATGATCTTATTTGGGACTCCGAATCTGCTCACGATGGATTGTAGAAAATTGATTGCAGATTGTTTGTTGATCGTCACAACGGGAGTTGCTTCCGGCCACTTGGTGAACTTGTCGATGGCGACGTACAGGAACTTGTAACCTCCGACGGCTCTAGGGAAGGGTCCCAAGATGTCCATCCCCCACACAACGAAAGGCCATGTGGGAGGTATCATTTGTAAGGACTGAGCAGGTGTATGAATTTGCTTTGCATGAAATTGGCATGCTTTGCATTTCTTCACCAGCTCAGTGGCATCCTGGAGCGCTGTAGGCCAGTAGAAGCCGTGCCGAAAGGCTTTTCCGACCAGCGTGCGGGAAGATGCGTGGTTCCCACACTCGCCTCCATGGATTTCTGCGAGGAGCTCGCAGCCTTCTTCCCTTGTGATGCACCGCATTAGGATGCCGTTGGCACCGCGCCGGTAGAGATCCCCTTCTACCAACGTGTATCTTTTAGCCAATCTGACTACCCGATCAGCGGATACATCATCGTCAGGAAGGATGTTGTCTTTCAAGTAGCTCCGGATCTCCGAGATCCATGCATCGGAACTGACTTGAGCATTTGAGTCTTGCGTGCTGGGTTGCTCGGAGCTTCCGGTAGCACCTACGACCCTTGATGGCTGCCATGGTAACAGGGCCATCGGGACCGTCAGCTTCAGGATGCTGATCTCGCCCCCTTCGTTCAGTTCGGCAGGCTGAACTGTGGGTTTTGACAACCTCCGGACAAAGGTTCCATCAGGAGCCGGAGCTCCAGTTGACGCCTTGGTCGAGAGTTCGTCAGCTTCAGCGTTGTGAGCACGCTGAACATGGTGAAGGTCTAGGACTTCGAAGTCCTTCTGAAGCCTCTGGACTTCAAGGAGGTAAGCAGCCAGCTGGAGATTATTGCAGGAGCATTCACCCTTCACCTGCTTGATGACGAGTTGTGAATCTCCTTTGACCAGCAATTGCTTGACACCGTATGATAGTGCCACCTTTAATCCATAGATGAGTGCTTCATACTCCGCCATGTTGTTGGTTGCCTTGAAGTCAAGGTGTACCATGTATTTCACCTTCTCCCCAGTTGGTGCGAGGAGAAGGATTCCAGCTCCGGCTCCCTGCTTCTGCATGGAGCCGTCGAAGTAAAGGGTCCAGTGAGGCTTAGTGAAGGTTGGAACTTGAGGTTCCGTCTTCTGCTCGCTGGGGCCCCCAGGGTTTAATGGAGAGGGAGTCCATTCTGCCACGAAATCTGCCAACGCTTGACTCTTGATTGCTTGTCTCGGAATGAATTCAAGATCAAATTCAGCCAATTCCGCTGCCCACTTTGCAATATTCCCAGTTGAATTGGGATTATGCAGGATCGCTCGAAGTGGATATGAGGTCACCACCGAGACTTTGTGAGCTTGGAAATAGTGTTGAAGCTTCCTTGAGGCAATAAGAACTGCATAAAGCAGTTTATGCACCTCTAGGTATCGAGTCTTGGCATCATGTAACACTTCACTGATGAAGTATACCGGGCGTTGAATGGTCCGGACCCTCCCGGAGGGGTCCGGAGCTTCCTCTTCATTGATTCGGACCCTCTCGGAGGGGTCCAGACTCTCTTCGGGGACCTCCGGGTTCTGGGTGGAGGAACCCGGAGCTTCTTCAGAAATGACCTGGACCCTCTTAGAGGGGTCCGGGTCCTCTGAAGTGGCTTCTTGTGGGTTTGAGTCTGGGAGCTGGGACCCAAACCCGCTTTCAGGAACCTCCGGACCCTCCCTAAGGGGTCTGGATTCCTGAGTATTGGGTAGTTCCGGTCTCTCCGCAACCAGAACCATACTGACGACTTCGTCAGTAGCTGAAATGTAAAGCAACAAATGCTCACCAGGGTTCGGAGCTACCAGGACTGGTAGGGTGGTGAGGAACTGTTTCAGCTCCTGGAATGCCTTCTCTGCTTCTTCAGACCATTGGAATGGTCCGGACTTCCTCAGTAACTTGAAGAAGGGAAGTACTCTTTCCGCCAGTCTTGAGATGAACCGGCTGAGGGCTGCTAGACATCCAGTTAATTTTTGGACGTCTTTGATGCGGGTTGGTGGCCGCATGTCTTCAATGGCTTTTATCTTCGCCGGATTAGCCTCTACGCCCCGGTGACTTACCAGGAAACCAAGAAGCTTTCCGGAACTAACCCCGAAGACGCACTTGTCTGGGTTTAGCTTCGTGCGGGTGGCCCGCAGCTTGTCGAAGACAGCCTGCAAGGTGTCCAAGAGGGACTCCTTGTTCTTGACTTTGACCACGATGTCACCGACGTACACTTCCACTATGTCTCTGATGAGTTCTTCGAAAGTTTTGTACATAGCTCGTACAAAAGTTGAAGCTACATTCTTGAGACCAAACGGCATGGCTGTGTAACAATACAATCCATCCACTGTGATGAATGAAGTATGCTCTTCATCCTCCCTAGACATCCTGATTTGATGATATCCAGAATATGCGTCTAGAAAACACAGTAACTCGCACCCGGAGGTGGAATCCACTATCTGATCTATTCTAGGTAGTGGGAATGGATCTTTTGGACATGCCTTATTCAGTGTGGTGTAGTCGATGCACATCCGAAGTTTCCCGTCGGCCTTGGGCACAACGACTGGGTTCGCCAGCCATTTTGGATGGAAGACTTCTCGGATAAATCCGGCTTCGAGCAACTTCTTCACTTCTTGTCGGATGAAGTTCTGTCGCTCTACAGATTGCTTCCGAGGTTTCTGATGCACAGGCCGAGCATCGGGGTAAATCTTCAGATTGTGCTCAATCACTTCCCTGGGGATCCCAGGCATTTGTGACGGTTTCCAAGCAAATACGTCAACGTTAGCCCGGAGGAAAGTGATGAGCGCGAGTTCCTATTTGTCATTCAACCCACCCGATATGCGGGTGGTTTGAGTGACATCGGAACCAATTTGGACGACTTTGACGGGGATGTCGGTGTCGCCGCTTGGCTGCACACGGGGAGCAGAGGTTGAGCCTCGTTGCCGAATGCTCGGAGGTTTTGGAGCTTGCCCCTGTCTGGAGTCCTCCTCTTGCGCAGTGGTGAGTGCATGGAGCTCCTCCAGAGCAGTTACTCCGGCGGTGCGATCTCCACGAATCCGGAGAACGCCTGCTGGTGTTGGCATCTTCAACACCAAGTATCCATAATGAGCAGCTGCCATAAATTTGTATAGGGCAGGTCTACCCAAGATGGCGTTGAATGGTAAGTTGATCTGAGCGACGTCGAAGACCAACTTCTCGGTGCGGTACTTCTCCCGTGTCCCGAAGGTAACGGGGAGAATTATAGCTCCGAGTGGGGTAATGGCCCCCGGACCTACTCCGGAGAATGGTCGAGAGGGCTGAAGATCCGAAGGTCGAAGCTGAAGTCTGGTAAAAGCTTCAAAGCTTATAAGGTTCAGCCCCGAACCTCCATCCACCATAACATGATGGAGCTGGATGTTGTTGATGGTGGGAGATACCATCAAGGTTAATTGGCCAGCTCCGACCATGCTTCGAGGACAGTCCGAAGCATCAAAAGTGATGGGTGTGTCCATCCACTTTCGATGTGGCTCCGGTCTAGCTGTAGGAGCTACAACAGCCATATCCCGCCGCATAGTCTTGATGACACGACGAGAAGTGATGTCCCATGATCCACCAAAGATGGTGTTCATGGTTTTCCGACGCTCGTTGTCGGAGACGTCGGAGTCATCATCGACGGAGGTGTAGACGGCTTTCAGGACCTTTTTGGGGTCCTGAAACCCTAACTCCTCTTCAGCCGGAGCTTCGTCAACCTTCTGTTTTCCCTCCCTCTGTCGGAAAGGAGACCCTTCCCGGCGCTTGTTGTAGCGCTCGGCAAGGTTTTGGACCTCCCGGCAGTCTTCCAGCCTGTGGCTGCCCGTTTTGTGAATGGGGCACCACATTTTGGATTTGCCGCCGTCTTCGGAAGACGGTCGAGGTCGCTTCTCGGGGCGTGGCCCCCGGCCACCAGGAGTTGCAGTGGCTGCAACGTTGGATGTGCCGGCCGACGGCTTCTTCTTGCCGTTGGTCTTCTTTTTCTTTTTGCCACTCCCGGAGGTAGCGACTTCTTCTTTGGAGGATTTTTTGTGATCCTCCAAGGCTGGTTTGGAGTGCATTTCACGGCCCTCCGCAGCTCTGGCACATTTGTCTGCCAAGCTGAAGAGCTCCGTGACGCTGGTGATCTCTTTGATCGCCAGCTTCTCCAACATCTTCTTGTCTCGTACACCCTGTCTGAATGCCACAATGACAGAAGCGCTTGAGATAGAAGGGATTGTGTTGCGTACCTGAGAGAACCTCTGGATGAATGACCGCAAAGATTCTCCCCCTTTTTGCACGACCGCAAAAAGGTCTAGTTCAGTGCCCGGTCGGGTGTATGAACTCCCGAAGTTGGCAGTGAACTGACGGCACAGCTCCTCCCAACTGTCGATAGAGTTGGGTGGAAGGCTCATAAACCAGGACCTGGCGGTCCCAGTTAAGGCCACTGGAAAGTAGTTGGCCATTACGGCCTCGTTTCCTCCAGCTGCTAAGATTGCAGTGGAGTATATCTGCAGAAATTCTACGGGGTTGACAGTCCCGTCGAATTTTTCCGGCAAGTGTGGCCGGAACTTCTGTGGCCATCTAACCATGCGCAGGTGCATGGCTAGGGCGGAACAGCCTCCTCCTACTCCTTCCAGAGTAGAAAGGTCTTGAGCATCCCGTCTTTCTCGAGCTCGCTCGATATGGACACGGCCATCCTGTTGGCGGTATCGGCGATCAAGCTCCGCCCGGAGGTCATGTGTCGAAAGCCGAGATACCGTATGGGTGCGTCGTGCCCCAGAGGGCAACGACGTCACTTGCTGTGACGCAGCTCGTCTTCGGTTGTTGGAGACATGTGGACCAAGTCTTCCAGACAACGTCCGTCGCTGCGACGGGGCTCGCCCTGAAGGAGGAGGACCCTGGTTGTTGAGGCGTTCGGCCGCTGCTGCGACCAAATGCTCAACATCAGCCCTCCATTGCTCCATGGCATCTCGAGATGCATCCGGAGGTGGTGGTCGCTGGAGAAGAGCACGCGCTGCATGGAGCGCGTGTTCTGGGTTGTCATGACTTGTCGGCGCAGTATGTGACGCCGGCGCACCATCATGTTGCCCGGCACGTTTTGCCGGAGAAGTTGGTGGTGGTGGGAGTGTGACTCCTGCTGGTGCTGAGGCTCCTGCTGGTGGCTGCATGTTGGAGGGATTGCCCCCGACAGCCTGAGCAGCAGGTTGCCCATTGGATGATCCAGCCGCAGAATTCACCATTCTTGAAAATCTCAGGCCCCCCTACCTGGCGCGCCAACTGTCGACTGTTGGAGTCAGCAGATCTCCTGACACTACTAAAGTGTTAAAGGAGTTTGTAGTTCGCTGTGGGCGCGCGGAGACTCAAGAAGGTGAATCACGATTGGACACGAGAGACTCAGTGGTTTACGTGGTTTGGGCCGCCTGAGCGTAATACCCTACTCCACGGGTGTGTGGTGTTGTATTAGTTTGTGTGTCAATGCGTGTGTGCCTCCGAGTGTTCGAGAGCCTTCTTTTTGTATCGTCGGTCTGTCCTTTTATAGTACAAGGACAAACCGTTACAAGTTAGCCTGGCCCGACATGTGGCCCCGGCGGTTACTAGTATTGATACACGATTAATTGTTGTTAATAACCCTGTAACGGGCTCCGAAAGTGCCGTTACAGGTGTTAAGATTGTCCGATTAAGTGTCATTAACATGGAATTAATGACAATTAATCGGGTCTTGAAGTCCGCGGCTATCCTTTGAAGATCCGGAGTTGTTACAATGTCTTTCGGAGGTTTGAGGCGGCCAGCTCCGACGTTTGGACACGTGGCAGCTCCGGAGCTTGCTTGTGGGAAGCGGGAAGCTCCGGGGTGGCCTGGCACGTGTCAGGTCCGGAGCTTCTCTCGGTCAGGGGTTAAGTCCGGAGGTGCCGTTTCGGTACCTAGCCCGGAGCTTCACCCTTGTGGGTAGTAGCTCCGGTCTGGCAGTACACGTGGCAACCTAGGGGTTAACCATGTTGGAGAAGTAGGTCCGGTTATGTCTGACAAGTGGGCCACCGAGGGTCTTCAATTTGAGTAGACGTCCTTCCCTTGAGATCTTTGTAACCTCAGGGGGTGTATGGTTTTTAGAGTACCGACAGGTGGCTGAGGCCGTGGCAGCTTCGGTGTTGGCTGTCGTGGTCCTTGACCTCGAGTCATCCCCTGAAGCTCCCGTGGTAGCGCCGGACCATGGGATTGAAGATGTACCAGCGGCGCCAGCTCTGGAGGTTGAAGCTCCGGTTTTGGATGTTGTGATGACGGACGCTCCGGCCTCAGAGCTGGAGGTAGCTGCAGTTTCGGCCTTAGAGCCGGATGTTGTTGAAGCCCCGGCGGTGGATCCGGTGGTTGATGAAGTTCTGGCACCCGAGCTGGTCGTCGCGGAGGTGCCGTCCCTCGAACCGGTAGTGGTCGAAGTGCCGACGTTTGAACCGGCGGTGGAGGAGGCGCCAGCGTCGAAGCCGGAAGTGGCTTCAACTCCGGCCGAACCTTCAACACATGTCCCGGAGGTGGTGGTTCTGGAGGTACCCGCGTCTGAGCCAGGGTGCCAAGACGAAGCTGCCGGTCCCCCACCTGAGGGACCAGTTGCTCATGACCTGGCGGCGGGACCTTTGGAGCCGACTCCGGAGGTAGGCACTTCCGTTGCAGGACCTTTCTCGGCGGTGACCGAGGCTATCCCGCAGGGAGGCCCTAGTGCCGTGGAGGCTCAGGGGACCGCTCTTGTAGAGTGGGACCCGGTTTTTGTTACGGAGAACGCGCTGGAGCCAGTGGAGAAGACCCCGACAGGTCCGGAATCAATCCCTTTGTCGCTGTCTATTGACAACGCCTACTCCAGTCTTCATCAGGTTCAGCTGGCCTTTTACCACGACAGCAAGGCCCTCGAGGAGGAGCGCCAAACCCTTAGGTGGCGCAACCTGCTCCAATTCGAGACCAACCTGGCGCAGTCGAGGCTGGCCAATGACAAGGAGTGGGTGAAAAGAGAGAAGGTCCGGTTGGAGTACTGGGGTCGGCTGCTGGATGAGAGGGAAAGCATGACGCGATCCCTTGACAACCAGTCCCAGGACATCCACGAACAGGCCATGGCTGCTAATGAAGCAGCGAATGACCGCCATGAGAAGCCCAGCGCCATCCACGGCAGCCTCATCAAGCGTCGGGAGGCTGTTGAGGAGCGGGAGAAAAAGCTTGAAGATGAAGAGCAAAAACTCCTAGAGCTGCGTGATGACCTCGTGAAGAGAGAGGAGGAGCTTACTCAGAGGCTGACTCTAGGTGACAAGAGTCTCACGGAGCGCACCAAGAAGCTGGAGGAGCGCTGCGAGAAAGAGGAGAAGAAGGCCTGGCAGCAAGGACAGGACCTCAACAAGAGGGAGAATGAAATTTTTGCCAGGGAGAAGAAAGTACGGGGTCGGGAGAAAGACCTGGTCGACCACCGGAACAAGATTCACCTCCGGGAAGAGGATCTTGGTAAAATCGAAAGGCAGATTGCTGAAAAGATTCAGCAGAACGCCAAAGAGGTCGAGCGCCTTGCCCGGGAGGATTCGGAGCTTGCAGCGACCAAGAGATCCTTGGAAGAGGTGCGAGGCTCAAGGGCTGTGGAGTCCCAACAAATTTGGGACTTCTTGGGCAAAGCCAATGACGCGCTGACGCCACTGGGTTTTAGTCCGGTGCACCCGGATGATCCGGAGCCGGAGCTGGACCTGGCGTTGAAGGTGTTGAGCTCGGCGGGCAACAAACTCAACAAGATGGGCGATGTCATCGTGGACCAGTTGGAGACCGAAGGGTAATCCCTGGTGAAGAACGTCGCAGAGTACATGATGACGTGCTACACAAGCCGGGACCCTCACTTCCCACTGGACCCAGTGCTTGAGGGCCCAATCGATGGAGAGGGAGATGCCTCCAAGGCCAACGTGTCGGAGGTTGCCTAGAAGGTTGCCTTATTCTTCCGTAGGATCTAGGACTTTCTCTTTGTAGCTCCTGCTTGTATCTTCTCTTCTTTTCTCCAATTTTGTAATCTCTTGTCTCCAGATTAATGAAATCCAAGAATTTTATCAATTTCATTTTTTGTCTTCAACACCTTTGTCCCTCTTGCCCCCCCTGGTAGATGTACACAATTTGATTGTGAACATGTACCAAGAGGATGTAGCACTTTATTGAAGACTTGCGTGCTTCGAACTTGTAGTTTGTAGGTCCGAAGTCGTCGATAGTAGGCCCCCCCCTGAGGTTGTCAGAGCTTAGTAGTTCCAGCAGTGACCCTTGTTAACACGTAGAGCATCAACAGTTAGTCCTCTGGGGTTGTCGGAGCTTGGTAGCTCCGGCAACGACCACTGTCAACATGCAATGCATTGACAGCAGACCCCACTGGGGAGTCTTCCCACCATCTTTTCTTCACGTTGATGGCTGGCCCCCTGGATTTGCCGGAACTTGGTATCTCCGGCGACACCCACTATCAATGTTTAAAACATCGACAGCAGGTCACCTTAGGGGCTGTCGGAGCTTTGATAGCTCCGGCTTCATCCACCATCATCATGAGATCTTTATTTTTTCTGCATACTGAAGTCAAGATAAAACAGTAAAATCCATTTCTTATCTATACCTCAATTGCGGCTTACTATTTCCGGAAGAAATTTTTAGGTCGAATGCAATTCTATATACAATCAAGTGCATTGGCTTGTTTTCTCCAGGTCCGATCGTTTCTGGACTCGCGTTACTTCGGCCTGCCGGAGTGTAGGTAGAGTGGCGTACTTAGGGTGCAGGACCAGACTAAGTCGATAGCACACTTCAGACCTAGATTGGCTTGGCAGCATTCAGGCGAGTAGGTCATTCAACAATGCTTAGACCCGGAAGAATTAACAATGCAACTTGAATTATACATGAATTGCTCGAGCTAAAGTTTCTTAAGAATTGCACAACTTTGTTATAGACATGAAAGAGAAAATAAAAAATATTGAG
Source organism: Tuctoria greenei (assembly GCA_036927565.1). NCBI lineage: Eukaryota > Viridiplantae > Streptophyta > Magnoliopsida > Poales > Poaceae > Tuctoria > Tuctoria greenei. The sequence goes on from JAYESD010000009.1 coordinate 149,740,736, forward strand.
CCTGTACAAAATAAATGCACGTGGAGTCTATTTTCAAATAATGATGTCTTTCATTATAGGTCCAAGGTACAGGGAAAACAAGTACACTCTTAGGGTACGGAACTAGGCTAAGTGTGCTGCGTTTCTCGTTTGACCCAAGGTAGATAACTATACTTTTAGTTCTGAGACTGTGACAAGTGTTGCATGAACTTTGCGGACCTTCCGGGGAAGGTCCGACTGTTCTCCCGAAGGAGCTACCCGACTCTATACAATGACTCTATAACATACATCACATGTAACTACAGACTCACCTCTGTGATATTAAACGTAGAACTTACGGAGGTACTCAATGTTCCAAGGTTTAGGGAGCGGTGTCCCATCCTCGGTTGTTGTCGGTACCCTAAAAACCATACACCCCCTGAGGTTACAAAGATCTCAAGGGAAGGACGTCTACTCAAATTGAAGACCCTCGGAGGCCCACTTGTCAGACATAACCGGACCTGCTTCTCCAACATGGTTAACCCCTAGGTTGCCACGTGTACTGCCAGACCGGAGCTACTACCCACAAGGGTGAAGCTCCGGCTAGGTACCGAAACGGCACCTCCGGACTTAACCCCTGACCGAGAGAAGCTCCGGACCTGACACGTGCCAGGCCACCCCGGAGCTTCCCGCTTCCCACAAGCAAGCTCCGGAGCTGCCACGTGTCCAAACGTCGGAGCTGGCCGCCTCAAACCTCCGAAAGACATTGTAATGACTCCGGATCTTCAAAGGATAGCCGCGGACTTCAAGACCCGATTAATTGTCATTAATTCCATGTTAATGACACTTAATCGGACAATCTTAACACCTGTAACGGCACTGTCGGAGCCCGTTACAGGGTTATTAACAACAATTAATCGTGTATCAATACTAGTAACCGCCGGGGCCACATGTCGGGCCAGGCTAACTTGGAACGGTTTGTCCTTGTACTATAAAAGGACAGACCGACGATACACAAAAGAGGCTCTGGGGAACGCTCTCAGGCACACACGCATTGACGTGAGCTTTCATACATAAACTAATACAACACCACACACCCGTGGAGTAGGGTATTACGCTCAGGCGGCCCGAACCACGTAAACCATTGTGTCTCTCGTGTCCAATCGTGATTCACCTTCTTGAGTCTCTGCGCGCCCACACCGAACTACAAACTCCTTCAACACTTTAGTAGTGTTAGGAGATCTGCCGACTCCAACAGTCGACAGTTGGCGCGCCAGGTAGGGGTGCCTGAGATTTTCAAGAATGGTGAATTCTGCGGCTGGATCATCCAACGGGCAACCTGCTGCTCAGGCTGTCGGGGGCAATCCCTCCAACATGCAGCCACCAGCAGGAGCCTCAGCACAAGCAGGAGCACTCCCACCACCACCATCTTCTCCGGCAAAACGTGCCGGGCAACATGATGGTGCGCCGGCGTCACATACTGCGCCGGCAAGTCATGACAACCCAGAACACGCGCTCCATGCAGCGCGTGCTCTTCTCCAGCGACCACCACCTCCGGATGCATCTCAAGATGCCATGGAGCAATGGAGGGCTGATGTTGAGCATTTGGTCGCAGCAGCGGCCGAACGCCTCAACAACCAGGGTCCTCCTCCTTCAGGGCGAGCCCCGTCGCAGCGACGGACGTTGTCTGGAAGACTTGGTCCACATGTCTCCAACAACCGAAGACGAGCTGCGTCACAGCAAGTGACGTCGTTGCCCTCTAAGGCACGACGCACCCATACGGTATCTCGGCTTTCGACACATGACCTCCGGGCGGAGCTTGATCGCCGATACCGCCAACAGGATGGCCGTGTCCATATCGAGCGAGCTCGAGAAAGACGGGATGCTCAATACGTTTCTACTCTGGAAGGAGTAGGAGGAGGCTGTTCCGCCCTAGCCATGCACCTGCGCATGGTTAGATGGCCACAGAAGTTCCGGCCACACTTGTCGGAAAAATTCGACGGGACTGTCAACCCCGTAGAATTTCTGCAGATATACTCCACTGCAATCTTAGCAGCTGGAGGAAACGAGGCCGTAATGGCCAACTACTTTCCAGTGGCCTTAACTGGGACCGCCAGGTCCTGGTTTATGATCCTTCCACCCAACTCTATCGACAGTTGGGAGGAGCTGTGCCGTCAGTTCACTGCCAACTTCGGGAGTTCATACACCCGACCGGGCACTGAACTAGACCTTTTTGCGGTCGTGCAAAAAGGGGGAGAATCTTTGCGGTCATTCATCCAGAGGTTCTCTCAGGTACGCAACACAATCCCTTCTATCTCAAGCGCTTCTGTCATTGTGGCATTCAGACAGGGTGTACGAGACAAGAAGATGTTGGAGAAGCTGGCGATCAAAGAGATCACCAGCGTCACGGAGCTCTTCAGCTTGGCAGACAAATGCGCCAGAGCTGCGGAGGGCCGTGAAATGCACTCTAAACCAGCCTTGGAGGATCACAAAAAATCCTCCAAAGAAGAAGCCGCTACCTCCGGGAGTGGCAAGAAGAAAAAGAAGACCAACGGCAAGAAGAAGCCGTCGGCCGGCACATCCAACGTTGCAGCCACTGCAACTCCTGGTGGCTGGGGGCCACGCCCCGAGAAGCGACCTCGACTGTCTTCCGAAGACGGCGGCAAATCCCAAATGTGGTGCCCCATTCACAAAACGGGCAGCCACAGGCTGGAAGACTGTCGGGAGGTCCAAAACCTTGCCGAGCGCTACAACAAGCGCCGGGAAGGGTCTCCTTTCCGACAGAGGGAGGGAAAACAGAAGGTTGACGAAGCTCCGGCTGAAGAGGAGTTAGGGTTTCAGGACCCCAAAAAGGTCCTGAAAGCCGTCTACACCTCCGTCGACGATGACTCCGACGTCTCCGACAACGAGCGTCGGAAAACCATGAACACCATCTTTGGTGGATCATGGGACATCACTTCTCGTCGTGTCATCAAGACTATGCGGCGGGATATGGCTGCTGTAGCTCCTACAGCTAGACCGGAGCCACATCGAAAGTGGATGGACACACCCATCACTTTTGATGCTTCGGACTGTCCTCGAAGCATGGTCGGAGCTGGCCAATTACCCTTGATGGTATCTCCCACCATCAACAACATCCAGCTCCATCATGTTATGGTGGATGGAGGTTCGGGGCTGAACCTTATAAGCTTTGAAGCTTTTACCAGACTTCAGCTTCGACCTTCGGATCTTCAGCCCTCTCGACCATTCTCCGGAGTAGGTCCGGTGGCCATTATCCCACTCGGAGCTATAATTCTCCCCGTTACCTTCGGGACACGGGATAAGTACCGCACCGAGAAGTTGGTCTTCGACGTCGCTCAGATCAACTTACCATTCAACGCCATCTTGGGTAGACCTGCCCTATACAAATTTATGGCAGCTGCTCATTATGGATACTTGGTGTTGAAGATGCCAACACCAGCAGGCGTTCTCCGGATTCGTGGAGATCGCACCGCCGGAGTAACTGCTCTGGAGGAGCTCCATGCACTCACCACTGCGCAAGAGGAGGACTCCAGACAGGGGCAAGCTCCAAAACCTCCGAGCATTCGGCAACGAGGCTCAACCTCTGCTCCCCGTGTGCAGCCAAGCGGCGACACCGACATCCCCATCAAAGTCGTCCAAATTGGTTCCGATGTCACTCAAACCACCCGCATATCGGGTGGGTTGAATGACAAATAGGAACTCGCGCTCATCACTTTCCTCCGGGCTAACGTTGACGTATTTGCTTGGCAACCGTCACAAATGCCTGGGATCCCCAGGGAAGTAATTGAGCACAATCTGAAGATTTACCCCGATGCTCGGCCTGTGCATCAGAAACCTCGGAAGCAATCTGTAGAGCGACAAAACTTCATCCGACAAGAAGTGAAGAAGTTGCTCGAAGCCGGATTTATCCGAGAAGTCTTCCATCCAAAATGGCTGGCGAACCCAGTCGTTGTGCCCAAGGCCGGCGGGAAACTTCGGATGTGCATCGACTACACCACACTGAATAAGGCATGTCCAAAAGATCCATTCTCACTACCTAGAATAGATCATATAGTGGATTCCACCTCCGGGTGCAAGTTACTGTGTTTTCTAGACGCATATTCTAGATATCATCAAATCAGGATGTCTAGGGAGGATGAAGAGCATACTTCATTCATCACAGTGGATGGATTGTATTGTTACACAGCCATGCCGTTTGGTCTCAAGAATGCAGCTTCAACTTTTGTACGAGCTATGTACAAAACTTTCGAAGAACTCATCAGAGACATAGTGGAAGTGTACGTCGATGACATCGTGGTCAAAGTCAAGAACAAGGAGTCCCTCTTGGACACCTTGCAGGCTGTCTTCGACAAGCTGCGGGCCACCCGCACGAAGCTAAACCCAGACAAGTGCGTCTTCGGGGTTAGTTCCGGAAAGCTTCTTGGTTTCCTGGTAAGTCACCGGGGCATAGAGGCTAATCCGGCGAAGATAAAAGCCATTGAAGACATGCGGCCACCAACCCGCATCAAAGACGTCCAAAAATTAACTGGATGTCTAGCAGCCCTCAGCCGGTTCATCACAATACTGGCGGAAAGAGCACTTCCCTTCTTCAAGTTACTGAGGAAGTCCGGACCATTCCAATGGTCTGAAGAAGCAGAGAAGGCATTCCAGGAGCTGAAACAGTTCCTCACCACCCTACCAGTCCTGGTAGCTCCGAACCCTGGTGAGCCTTTGTTGCTTTACATTTCAGCTACTGACGAAGTCGTCAGTATGGTTCTGGTTGCGGAGAGACAAGAACTACCCAATACTCAGGAATCCAGACCCCTTCGGGAGGGTCCGGAGGTTCCTGAAAGCGGGTCTGGGTCCCAGCTCCCAGACTCAAACCCACAAGAAGCCACTTCAGAGGACCCGGACCCCTCTAAGAGGGTCCAGGTCATTTCTGAAGAAGCTCCGGGTTCCTCCACCCAGAACCCGGAGGTCCCCGAAGAGAGTCTGGACCCCTCCGAGAGGGTCCGGATCAATGAAGAGGAAGCTCCGGACCCCTCCGGGAGGGTCCGGACCATTCAACGCCCGGTATACTTCATCAGTGAAGTGTTACATGATGCCAAGACTCGATACCTAGAGGTGCATAAACTGCTTTATGCAGTTCTTATTGCCTCAAGGAAGCTTCGACACTATTTCCAAGCTCACAAAGTCTCGGTGGTGACCTCATATCCACTTCGAGCGATCCTGCATAATCCCAATTCAACTGGGAATATTGCAAAGTGGGCAGCGGAATTGGCTGAATTTGATCTTGAATTCATTCCGAGACAAGCAATCAAGAGTCAAGCGTTGGCAGATTTCGTGGCAGAATGGACTCCCTCTCCATTAAACCCTGGGGGCCCCAGCGAGCAGAAGACGGAACCTCAAGTTCCAACCTTCACTAAGCCTCACTGGACCCTTTACTTCGACGGCTCCATGCAGAAGCAGGGAGCCGGAGCTGGAATCCTTCTCCTCGCACCAACTTGGGAGAAGGTGAAATACATGGTACACCTTGACTTCAAGGCAACCAACAACATGGCGGAGTATGAAGCACTCATCTATGGATTAAAGGTGGCACTATCATACGGTTTCAAGCAATTGCTGGTCAAAGGAGATTCACAACTCGTCATCAAGCAGGTGAAGGGTGAATGCTCCTGCAATAATCTCCAGCTGGCTGCTTACCTCCTTGAAGTCCAGAGGCTTCAGAAGGACTTTGAAGTCCTAGACCTCCACCATGTTCAGCGTGCTCACAACGCTGAAGCTGACGAACTCTCAACCAAGGCGTCAACTGGAGCTCCGGCTCCTGATGGAACCTTTGTCCGGAGGTTGTCAAAACCCACAGTTCAGCCTGCCGAACTGAACGAAGGGGGCGAGATCAGCATCTCGAAGCTGACGGTCCCGATGGCCCTGTTACCATGGCAGCCATCAAGGGTCGTAGGTGCTGCCGGAAGCTCCGAGCAACCCAGCACGCAAGACTCAAATGCTCAAGTCAGTTCCGATGCATGGATCTCGGAGATCCGGAGCTACTTGAAAGACAACATCCTTCCTGATGATGATGTATCCGCTGATCGGGTAGTCAGATTGGCTAAAAGATACACGTTGGTAGAAGGGGATCTCTACCGGCGCGGTGCCAACGGCATCCTAATGCGGTGCATCACAAGGGAAGAAGGCTGCGAGCTCCTCGCAGAAATCCATGGAGGCGAGTGTGGGAACCACGCATCTTCCCGCACGCTGGTCGGAAAAGCCTTTCGGCACGGCTTCTACTGGCCTACAGTGCTCCAGGATGCCACTGAGCTGGTGAAGAAATGCAAAGCATGCCAATTTCATGCAAAGCAAATTCATACACCTGCTCAGTCCTTACAAATGATACCTCCCACATGGCCTTTCGCTGTGTGGGGGATGGACATCTTGGGACCCTTCCCTAGAGCCGTCGGAGGTTACAAGTTCCTGTACGTCGCCATCGACAAGTTCACCAAGTGGCCGGAAGCAACTCCCGTTGTGACGATCAACAAACAATCTGCAATCAATTTTCTACAATCCATCGTGAGCAGATTCGGAGTCCCAAATAAGATCATCACTGATAATGGGACTCAATTCACAAGCTCCGCATTTCAAGGATATTGCGAAGACCTCGGCATACAAGTTTGCTACGCTTCCGTAGCTCATCCTGCCAGCAATGGACAAGCCGAGAGAGCAAATGCAGAGATCCTTAAAGGACTCAAAACACGCACTTATGAGCGCTTGAAAAAGCACGGAGCCAATTGGATCGAAGAGCTTCCGCCCACTCTATGGGCCAACAGGACTTCTCCAAGTCGGGCAACCGGAGAAACACCCTTCTTTCTGGTGTACGGAGCTGAAGCGATCCTTCCTCCGGAAATCACCTTGGGTTCCCTCCGAGTCCGGACCTTCGACGAAGCCGCGCAGGACCAGCTCCGGCGCGAAGACCTAGACCTCCTCGAGGAGGGAAGGTGCCAAGCAGCTGTTCGGAATGCCCGATACCGCCAAGCTCTACGGCGCTATCACCAGCGGCATGTACACAACCGACAGCTCGAGGAAGGCGATCTGGTGCTACGGAGAATACTATCCAGAGAAGGGCAAAACAAACTCTCCCCCGGCTGGGAAGGGCCCTTTCGAGTGATCAAAGTATCCCGTCCCGGAAGCGTTCGCTTGGCTACCGAGGATGGGACACCTCTCCCAAATCCTTGGAACATCGAGCACCTCCGTAAGTTCTACACTTAATTCCACGGAGGTGAGTCTTAAGTAACTTGAAATGTATGTTATAGAGTCATTGTACAGAGTCGGGTAGTTCCTCCGGGAGAGCAGCCGGACCTTTCCCGAAAGGTTTGAAAAGCTCATGCAACACTTGACACAGTCTCCGGACTAAAAGTGTGGCTAACTACCCTGGGTCAAACGAGAAACCAAACACACTTAGCCTGGTTCCGTACCCTAAGAGTGTACTTGTTTCCCCTGTACCCCGGACCTATAATGAAAGACATCTTCATGTGAAATAGACTCCACGTGCATTCATTTTTGCATAGGCTCGACATTTTTATTTTTCTCTTTCTTGTCTATAACAGAAACGTGCAATTCTTAAGAAGTTCTAGTTTGACCGGTTTACATACGATTCGAGTTGAATTGTCAGATTTTTTGGATTTAAATATCGTCTGTGGCCAACTTGCCTGAAAGCCGCCAAGCCATTCTAGGGCCGGAGTGCGCTATCGACTTAGCCTGGTCAAGAACCCTAAGTACGCCACTCTACCTACACCCTGGCAGGCCAAAGTAAGGTGGGTCCATGGACAATTGGATCTAAAAGAAAAGACAATTCATCCAGTCGTATTAAAAATCGTGTTCAACTTAAAATTTTCTTGAGAACCGTAAGCCGCGACGAAGTTATAGACAAGGAACGAATTTTACTATTTTTCTTGGCTTAAGTGTGCAGGAAAAATGAACCCTACGTTGATGGAGAAAAACCGGAGCTAACCAAGCTCCGACTCCCACCAGGGCGTCAACCGTCGGCGTTGACTAAAAGATGGTGAGAAGACCCCGTCACTAGAGTCTGTTGCCAACAAACCAAGTGTGGCAAAGGTCATTGCCGGAGCTGCTAAGCTCCGACACCTTGGAGTATTAACTATCGACGCTCAACGCGTTGATAGAGGCTATTGCCGGAGCTACTAAGCTTCAGCGATGGACAGTGCCGGAGCTTCTAAGCTCCGACAACTTCAGGGGACCTTCACTATCAAAAACTTCGGACCTAAATTCCACAAGTTCGAAGCAAATTCGTCTTCAACAAAACTCAACATCCTTTTGGTACATGTCCATAATCAAATTGTGCACATCTACCAGGGGGCCAAGTGAAGATAAAGATGTTGAAGACAAAAATGAAATTCGCAAAAAATTGGGGATTTCATTTCATCTGAAGACCGGAGATTACATCTGGAGACAAGGGATTACAAAATTGAGGAAGAAGAGAAGATACAAGTAAAGGCTAAAAGAGACGGTCCTAGACCCTATGGAAGAACTCGGCGACCTTCTGGGCGACCTCCGACACGCAGGCTCGGGTAGCTTCGCCTTCTCCTTCGACGGGGCCTTCAAGCACCGGGTCCAGAGGAAATCGAGGGTTCCGGCTGGTGTAGCACGTCAACACATATTCTGTGACGTTCCTAGCCAGGGATTGCCCCTCGACCTCCAGCTGGTCCGCGATGACGTCGCCCACCTTGGAGAGCTTGCTGCCTGCGGCGCTCAACGCTTGCAACGCAAGGTCCGGCTCCGGCTCCGAATCATCCGGGTGCACGGGGCTGAAACCCATCGGCGTCAGCGCGTCGTCGGCCTTGCCCAGGAACTCCCAAATCTGTAGGGAGTCCGCCTTCCTCAAGTTCTTCATCTCTTCCAGGGATCTCCGGGCCGCCGTCAGCTCCAAATTCTCGCGGGCGAGGCGCTCAACTTCTTTGGCGTTTTGCTGGATCTTCGCAGCAACCCGCTTCTCAAGTCTTCCGAGCTCCTCCTCCCGGAGGTGGATCTTGTTCCGGCGGTCGACCAGGTCCTTCTCCCTAGCCTCCACTTTCTTCTCCCGGGCGACAAGGGCACACTCGTATTCGTAGAGTTCCTGCCCCCGCACCCAGGTCTTCTCCTCTTCCTCGAGGCAGCGCTCTTCCAATTTCTTAGTGCGCTCCTCGAGGCCCTTGTCTGCCAGAGCTGTTTTCTCGGCGAGCTCTTCTTCCCGTCGCAAGACGTCATCCCGTAGCTCTAGGAGTTTTTGCTCCTCGTCCTCGAGCCGTCTTTCCCTCCCTTCAAGTGCCTCTCGGCGCTTGATGAGTGCGGTGCTGATGGCCTCGAGCTGATCAAACCGAGCATTGGCCGCGTCGTTAGCAGCCTTAGCTCGGTCGTGGAACTCCCGGGATTGAGCATCGAGGGCGTGAGTCATGCTCTCCCTCTCGTCCAGCAGCTTACCCCAGAGCTCCAGGCGGATCTTCTCCTGCTTGATTCACTCCTTGTCATCCGCAAGCCTCGACTGCGCCAGCTTAGTCTCGAAGTGGAGCCGATTACACCACCGCCTAAGGGTTTGGCACTCCTCTTCAAGAGCCTTGCTGTCGTGGAAGAAGGCCAGTTGGACCTGACGTAGACTGGAGCAGGCGTTGTCGATGGACATCGACAGCGAGATGGGCTCTGGACCTGCTGGGATCTCTTCCGCTGGTTCCAGCGGGTCTTCACTTACAAAAATTGGCCCTCCTCCGAGATGACCTCAGTCGCCATCGAAGAAGGTCCCGCCGCCAAGTCTTCATTTGCCCCCTCAGGCTGGGGGCCGGCGACTTCGTTCAGGCACTCTGGCTCTGCCACAGGTACCATCGACGTCGTCGCCTCCGGAGCAGGAGCCACTACTGGCTCCGGCCGGGACACCTCTTCTGAGGGAGGCTCAAGCTCCCTCGCCTCTTCAGCCGCCGGCTCTGCGGCCGGCGCTCCAACAATCACCGGCTCTGCGGCCGGAGCTTCAGAAGTAACCGGCTCAACTGCCGGAACTACTTTGACTTCCGGCTCACATGCCGGGGCTTCAGCCACCTCCGGCTCAATCGCCGGGGCTTCAGCACTTTCCGGCTCCGAAGCCGGGACTGCTACTTCCTCCGACTCAACAGCCGGAGCTTCTACTACTGCAGCTCCAGGACCCGGAGCTTCCACTTCCGGGACGGGTGCCGCTGGCGCATCTTCATTCCCGTGGTCCGGCGCTACCACGGGAACTTCTGGAGACGAGTCGAGGTCCATGACCACGACAGCCGGCGCCGGAGCTGTCGCAACCTCCGCTTGGGGCGGCACCGGGACTGGAGCAGAAGCCCTCGCAGCCTCAGACACTGTGGCTGAGGGTGGAGCTTCACTCCCCTTCTTGGGAACGCTGCAGATGAAGAACGAAGAAATTGAGCAAACAGATGCTACAATTAAAAAGTTAATCGAGGTAAAAAAGAAAAATTACCTTGGGAGGCTCCCGCACCAGCTTGCGCGGAACCTCTTTCCCGGACGATCCGGGCTGGCCACAGTCGGCGTAGGAGCTCCGGGAGGACTCACAGGACTTGCCACAGCCGCGGGCGTTTCCCGGGTCGGAGCTCTCCTTGATCGGGAGGAACTCCTGGACCTGGAGGCCTTCACCGCTCCAGATGCCGGAGTCGCGCGCCCGGAGCTAGCACCACAGGAGGGATCCACCACGGGGACAGTCGCACTCCGGGAGGATCCCACCGCCGGAACAGTAACGTTCCGGAAGGACCCTACCACGGGGACAGTCGCCACGGCGGCGGAGGATCTTCCTTCCTGAGGAGGAGGAACCGGGGGGGGGGGGGAAGTGGCAGGCCCGATGGACCTTCCGTCAGCATGTCGCAGCTTCCTCTTCCGGCTCTCCGGCTCCTCCGCCAGCTCCTTGCCCTTGCCGATAACCTCAGCTCTTGGCTGTGGGACAGGGGCGGAGCCGTCTTCGGACAACCCGGGGATCGCCAACCGGGTGATTGATCTTCTCTCGACGACACCAAGGTCGTCAAGCGCGGGCATCGTCCGTCGGAGCTCCCTGCTGAACTCAACTTCCACGTTCAGAGGGAGGAAGGCCGGCGGCGGAGTCAAGTAATCTCCGTCAACGTCGATGCCGTGCTGGAATTTCTTGAGGTGAAACTCCAAGGTCTTCCCCACCATGCTGGACTTCAACCCGGTCTCAACCCGGTCCTCGTCCATCACGCTGTTGAGGGCCCAGGCGAGCTTCTCCCTCCTCTTCAGCGGCGCCCACCTGTTGGACAGGAAGTTGCAGAACACCGCCTGGGGAGTCAATCCTCCCTCCACACATTGGCGGATCCTGGTCAGGACAGGGTCGAAAGCTTCCGTCAGCACCGGAACTTCGCTCCATACCGAAGTGTCAATGCCGGGCAGACCGTCTGACAACTCCAACCGCTCATGCTCCTCCACCTGGACGACTATCCAATCTTTCTTCCAGTCATCCCACTTCCCGGAAGGGAATGACCGGAGATACTTGAATGGGCACTTATTGCGCTTCACGAAGTAGTAGAAGCCAAGATACTCATCGCTTCGGCCGGTGGTTTGGACGGTGAAGAAGGTTCGGAAGAGCTCGATGCAGGGAGGAATGCCCACCCACATCTCGCAGAAGTGGACAAAGATGGACACAAGGAGAATGGAGTGAGGGCCAAGGTGGTACAGCTGCAGACCATAGAAGTCCAGCAGCATCAAGAAGAAAGAAGAAAACGGTGGGATCAGCCCCACCATGGCGTACGAGGAAAAGTACACCATCTCGCCAGCGTGCTCCTTTTCAAAGGGGAGCTCTCCGCCGGCGCGGACCGAGCGGTTCAAGAAGTCCGAAGACCACCCCATGAGGGCCCGGACCTTCTTCAGATCGCTGTCAGTCTTCAAGCGACTCTCACGCAGACCCAACTCCATCGCAGCACAGCTAGGCAAGAGAAGAGGAGCAAAGTACGAGTTGGGAGTTTGAGCGCAAGAACAGATGGGAAGCGTAAAGAACTCCCGACGGTGCGCTTTCCTTCTTAAGTAAGCCCTCGCAACGCTTGGATGGAAACTGCAGGGGAGTCAAGGATACTACTCAAGAATTCAACCCTGCCGATGACAAGAGGGCCCGGGACCACCCTGACGATCAAGTCGAGGCTCTTACCCAGGCGAACAGTTGTCATCACGAGGCGGGAAACCCAAAGGCGGCGACCTGACATGGCGCGCGGAACCGATACGGTTTTCGTATCGGGAACCAGCGACCTTCAATTGCGAGAGATCCGCACGTCAAAGATCTTATCTGCCGCCTGAGGTGCGCCACGCGTCGGGATTTAACCGTAAAGCCCCGCCAACGGCACCTCCGAAGACCCTTGAAGACCCAGTTCAAGACTCGCGAGTATGGACCCACCTCCGACGGAATGACTTCACCCCGGTGACTTTCCCCGGAGGTAGGTCCAGGGGGCCACTGTCGGTACCCTAAAAACCATACACCCCCTGAGGTTACAAAGTTCTCAAGGGAAGGACGTCTACTCAAATTGAAGACCCTCGGAGGCCCACTTGTCAGACATAACCGGACCTGCTTCTCCAACATGGTTAACCCCTAGGTTTCCACGTGTACTGCCAGACCGGAGCTACTACCCACAAGGGTGAAGCTCCGGGCTAGGTACCGAAACGGCACCTCCGGACTTAACCCCTGATCGAGAGAAGCTCCGGACCTGACACGTGCCAGGCCACCCCGGAGCTTCCCGCTTCCCACAAGCAAGCTCCGGAGCTGCCACGTGTCCAAACGTCGGAGCTGGCCGCCTCAAACCTCCGGAAGACATTGTAACGACTCCGGATCTTCAAAGGATAGCCGCGGACTTCAAGACCCGATTAATTGTCATTAATTCCATGTTAATGACACTTAATCGGATAATCTTAACACCTGTAACGGCACTGTCGGAGCCCGTTACAGGGTTATTAACAACAATTAATCGTGTATCAATACTAGTAACCGCCGGGGCCACATGTCAGGCCAGGCTAACTTGTAACGGTTTGTCCTTGTACTATAAAAGGACAGACCGACGATACACAAAAGAGGCTCTGGGGAACGCTCTCAGGCACACACGCATTGACGTGAGCTTTCATACATAAACTAATACAACACCACACACCCGTGGAGTAGGGTATTACGCTCAGGCGGCCCGAACCACGTAAACCACTGTGTCTCTCGTGTCCAATCGTGATTCACCTTCTTGAGTCTCCGCGCGCCCACACCGAACTACAAACTCCTTCAACACTTTAGTAGTGTCAGGAGATCTGCCGACTCCAACAGTCGACAGTTGCCAAGCGAACGCATCCGGGACGGGATACTTTGATCACTCAAAAGGGTCCTTCCCAGCTAGGGGAGAGTTTGTTTAACCCTTCTCGAGTTTGTATTCTCCGTAGCACCAGATCGCCTTCCTCGAGCTGTCGGCTGTGAACATGCCTTTGGTGATAGCGCCGAAGAGCTTGGCGGTATCGAGCATTCCGAACAATTGCTCGACACCTTCCCTCTTCAACGAGGTCAAGGTCTTCACGCCGGAGCTGGTCCCGCATGGCATCGTCGAAGGTCCGGACCCGAAGCGACCCCAAGGTGATTTTTTGAGGAAGGACTGCTTCAGCTTCGTACACCAAGAAGAAGGGTGTCTCTCCAGTTGATCGGTTAGGAGTTGTCCTGTTAGCCCACAAAGTGGGCGGAAGCTCTTCAATCCAGTTGGCTCCATGTTTTTTCAGGCGCATATGTGTGTGTCTTGAGTCCTTTTAGGATTTATGCATTTGCTCTCTCAGCTTGTCCATTGCTTGCCAGGTGGGCTACGAAGTGTAGCTGACCTGTATGCCGAGGTCTTCGCAATATCCTTGGAATGCAGAGCTTGTGAATTGGGTCACATTGTATGTTATGATCTTGTTTGGTACTCCAAATATGCATACTATGGACTGCAAGAAGTTGATAGTTGATTGCTTGTTTATTGTCACAACTGGAGTTGCTTCCAGCCACTTGGTGAACTTGTCGATGGCAACGTACATAAACTTGTAACCTCCGACGGCTCTTGGAAAAGGTCCCAAGATATCCATCCCCCACACAGCGAATGGCCATGTAGGAGGTATCATTTGTAGAGGTTGAGCTGGTGTGTGAATTTGCTTCGCATGAAACTGGCATGCTTCACATTTCTTCACTAGCTCGGTTGCATCCTGGAGTGCTGTAGGCCAGTAAAAACCATGCCGAAAGGCTTTACCAACCAGCGTGTGGGAAGACGTGTGGTTCCCACACTCGCCTCCATAGATTTCTGCGAGGAGCTCGCAACCTTCTTCCCTTGTGATGCACCGCATTAGGACGCTGTTGGCACCACACCGGTAGAGATCCCCTTCTACCAGTGTGTATCCTTTAGCCAATCTGACTATCCGGTCAGCGGACACATTATCTTTAGGAATGAAATTGTCTTTCAAGTAGCTTCAGATCTCCGAGATCCATGCATCGGAGGTAACTTGAGCATTTGAGTCTTGCGTGCTGGGTTGCTCGGAGCTTCCGGCAGCACCTACGACCCTTGATGGACGCCATGGTAACAGGGCCATCGGGACTGCCAGCTTCGAGGTGCTGGTCTCGCCCCCTTCGCTCAGTTTGGCAGTATGAGCTGTTGATCTTGACAATCTCCAGACGAAGGTTCCGTCGGGAGTTAGAGCTCCGGTTGAAGCTTTCGTCGAGAGTTCGTCGGCTTCAACGTTGTTGAGATGATGGACATGGCAAAGATCCAGGACGTCGAAGTCCTTCTGAAGCTTCTGGACTTCAAGTAAATATGCAGCTAGTTGAGGGTTGTTGCAGCAGCATTCACCTTTGACTTATTTTATGACAAGTTGCGAATCACCCTTTACCAACAGCTCCTTGACACCGTATGATAGTGCCACCTTGAGCCCATATATTAGTGCTTCATGCTCCGTCATGTTGTTAGTCGCCTTGAAGTCAAGGTGAACCATGTATTTGACCTTCTCCCTAGTCGGAGCGAGGAGAAGGACTCCAGCTCCGGCCCCCTGCTTCTGCACGGAGCCGTCGAAGTAGAGAGTCCAGTGAGGCTCGGTGAAGACCGGAACCTTGGGTTCCCGCTTCTGCTCACTGGGGCCCCCAGGATTTGATGGAGAGGGGGTCCATTCCGCCACGAAGTCCGCCAAAGTTTGACTCTTGATCGCTTGTTTTGGGACGAATTCAAGATCTAACTTGGCCAATTTTGCTGCCCACTTTGCAATGTTCCCAGTAGAATTGGGGTTATGCAAGATTGCGCACAGTGGATAATAGGTTACCACTGAAATCTTGTTAGCTTGGAAGTAATGTCGAAGCTTCCTAGAGGCAATAAGAACTGCGTAGAGCAGCTTATGCACCTCCAGGTACCGAGTCTTGGCGTCATGGAGTATTTCACTGATGAAGTACACTGGGCGCTGGACTGTCCGGACCCTCCTTAAGGGGCCCGAAGCTTCCTCCTCATCAACCCAGACCCTCCTGAAGGGGTCTGGACCTTGTTCAGAGACGTCCAGGTTCTTGCTTGAAGAACCTGAAGCTTCTTTTGAAGTGACCCGGACCCTCCCGGAGGGGTCTATATCTTCTTGTTCAGCAACAGTGACTCCTTCATTTGAAGGAGGTTGATCCTCTGATGTCTCACCTTGAGGATCCGGGTCCGGGGGATGGGACCCAGACTCGCCTTCAGTTAGCTCCTGACCCTCCCGAAGGGGTCTGGATTCCTGAACTGGAGATGGTTCTGATCTTTCCGCAACCAGAACCATGCTGACAACTTCGTCAGTTGCCGAAATATAAAGCAGAAGTGGCTCACCAGGATTTGGAGCTACCAAAGTTGGTAGAGTGGTGAGGAGCTACTTTATCTCTTGGAAAGCCTTTTCTACTTCTTTAGACCATTGGAATGGTCCGAACTTCCTCAATATTTTGAAGAAGGGTAGCGCCCGTTCCGCCAGTCTTGAGATGAACCAGCTGAGGGAAGCTAGATATCCAGTCACCTTCTGGACGTCCTTGATGCGGGCTGGTGATCGCATGTCTTCAATAGCTTTAATCTTCGCTGGATTCACTTCTATTCCTCGGTGGTTCACCAAGAAGCCAAGAAGCTTCCTGGAGCTAACCCCGAAGACACACTTGTCTGGGTTCAGCTTCGTGCGTGTGACTCACAACTCGTTGAAGACAGCTTGCATGGTGTCAAGGAATGACTCCTTGTTCTTGATCTTGACGACGATGTCATCGACGTACACTTCCACTACGTCTCTGATAGGCTCTCCAAAAGTTTTGTACATAGCTCGTACAAACGTTGAAGCAACATTTTTGAGACCGAATGGCATGGCAGTGTAACAATATAATCCATCTACTGTGATGAAAGAAGTATGTTCTTCATCTTCCCTAGACATTCTGATTTGATGATACCCAGAATATGCGTCTAGGAAACACAGTAATTCACACCTGGAGGTGGAATCCACTATCTGATCTATTCTAGGTAGTGGGAATGGATCCTTTGGACATGCCTTATTCAGTGTAGTGTAGTCGATACACATCCAAAGCTTCCCGCCGGCCTTGGGTACAACGACTGGGTTTGCCAACCATTTTGGGTGGTAGACTTCTCGGACGAATCCAGCTTCAAGCATTTTCTTCACTTCTTGACGTATGAAGTTTTGTCGCTCTACTGATTGCTTCCGAGGCTTCTGATGTACAGGCCGAGCGTCGGGATAAATCTTCAGATTGTGCTCGATCACTTCCCTAGGGATCCCAGGCATTTATGACGGTTGCCAGGCAAACACGTCGACATTAGCCCACAGGAAAGTGATGAGCGCGAGTTCCTATTTGTCATTCGGACCTCCCGATATACGGGTGGTCTGAGCAGCGTCGGAACCGATTTGGATGACCTTGATGGGAATGTCGGTGTTGCCGCTTGGTTGTACGCGAGGTGCGGAGGTTGAGCCTCGATGACGAATGCTCAGAGATTTCAGAGCTTGCTCCTTTTCGGATTCTTTCTCCTGCACTGTGGCAAGCACGTGGAGTTCTTCTAGAGCAGTAACTCCGACTGTGTGATCTCCGCGGATCCGGAGAACACCTGCTGGTGTTGGCATCTTCAACACCAAGTAGCCATAATGAGCAGCAGCCATGAATTTGTACAAGGCTGGCCTGCCCAGGATGGCGTTGAATGGCAAGTTGATTTGCGCCACGTCGAAGACCAACTTCTCGGTCCTGTAATTCTCCCGAGTCCCGAAGGTCACCGGGAGAGTAATGGCACCGAGTGGAGTGATGGCCCCCAGACCTACTCTGGAGAAAGGTCGGGAGGGGCGAAGATCCGAAGGTCGGAGTTGAAGCTTGACGAAAGCTTCGAAGCTTATGAGGTTCAACCCCGAACCTCCATCCACCATCACGTGATGGAGCTGTATGTTGTTGATGGTCGGAGATACCATCAGAGGAATTTGGCCAGCTCCGATCATGTTCCGAGGGCAGTCTGAAGCGTCGAAAGTGATGGTAGTGTACATCCACTTCCGGTGCGGCTCCAGCCTGGCAGTGGGAGCTACTGAGGCCATGTCCCGCCGCATTGTCTTGAGGACACGACGGGAGGTGATGTCCCATGAACCACCAAAGATGGTGTTCATGGTCTTCCAACGCTCGTTGTTGGAGACGTCGGAGTCGTCGTCGACGGAGGTGTAAACCACCTTCAATACCTTTTTAGGGTCCTGAAAGCCTAACTCCTCTTCAGCCAGAGCTTCGTCGACTTTTTGTTTTCCTTCCCTTTGACGGAAAGGAACTTCTTCTTGGCGCTTGTTGTAGCGCTCGGCGAGGTTCTGGACCTCTCGGCAGCCTTCCAGGTTGTGGTTGTTCGTCTTGTGTATGGGACACCACATCTTGGAGCTGCCACCGTCTTCAGACGACGGCCGAGGTTGTTTCTCAGTGCGTGGCCCCCGGCCACCCGGAGCTGCAGCAGCTGCAGCAGTATGTGTGTCGGTCGATGGCTTCTTCTTGCCGTTGGACTTTTTCTTCTTCTTGCCACTCCCGGAGGAAGTGGGTTCACCCTTGGAGGATTTTTTGTTGTCCTCCGGAGGTGGTTGGGAGTGCATTTCATGGCCCTACGTAGCTTTGGCACACTTGTCTACCAAGCTAAAGAGTTCCGTGACGCTGGTGACTTCCTTGGTTGCCAGCTTCTCCAACATCTTCTTGTCTCGAACGCCCTGTCTGAATGCCACAATAACAGAAGCGCTTGAGATAGAAGGTATGGTGTTTCGTACCTGGGAGAACCTATGGATGAAGGATCGCAGGGACTCTCCCCCCTTCTGCTTGACAGCAAAAAGGTCCAGTTTCGTGCCTGGTCGGGTGTATGAGCTCCCGAAATTGGCGGTGAACTGTTGGCACAGTTCCGCCCAACTGTTGATGGAGTCGGGCGAAAGGCTCTTGAACCAGGACCTGGCGGTCCCAGTTAAAGCCATAGGGAAATATTTGGCCATCACGACCTTATTTCCTCCAGCCGCAAGGATTGCGGTGGAGTAGATTTGGAGAAATTCGGCGGGATTGACAGTCCCGTCAAATTTCTCTAGCAGGTGAGGCTTGAACTTCTGCGGCCATCTGGCCATGCGTAGGTGCATGGCCAGGGCAGAACAGCCTCCTCCTACTCCCTCGGGAGCAGGACTATCCTGAGCCTCTCGCCTCTCGCGAGCACGCTCGATATGGACGCAACCATCCTGTTGATGGTAACGACGATCGAGCTCCGCCCGGAGGTCGTGAGTCGAAAGCCTGGTCACCGTGTGGATACGTCGCGCCCCGGAAGGCAGCGACGTCGCCTGTTGAGACGCAGTATGCCTCCTCTGCTGTGAAGCGTGCAGACCAAGTCTACCTGACACGGTCCAATGCTGCGATGGGACCCACCCCGAGAGGGGAGGACCTTGGTTGCTGATGCGATCGGCTCCTGCTGCAACCAAATGTTCCACATCAGCTCTCCACTGCTCCATTGCACCCCGGGATGCTCCTGGAGGCGGTGGACGTTGGAGAAGAGCACACGCAACATGGAGCGCGTGTTTAGGGTTGTTGTTCGCCGATGTGTGACCGACGCGGATGCTCCATCTCGCTGTCTAGCTTGATTCGCCGGTGCGGATGGTGGCGGTGGTGGCATGACTCCTGCTGGAGCCACAACACCTGTTGGCTGCTGCATATTGGAGGGATTGCCCCCAGCAGTTGCACAGTAGGGTTGCCGTTGGACGATCCAGCAGCAGATTTCACCATCCTTGAATCTAGGGCACCCCCTACCTGGCGCGCCAACTGTCGAAGTTTGATTGCAGCAATTCTCCCGGTACTACCGTTGGCAGCCCGCAGAGTTTGTAGTTCAGTTGTAGGTGCACAGAGATTCAAAACACGATGGCAAGTTAACACGAGGATTTACGTGGTTCGGGCCGCCTAAGCGTAATACGCTACTCCACGGGGTGTGTAGTTGTTGTATTGAGCGTCTAAGCGCTTGTGGGCGTGTGTCAGAGCAGAGTCTGGAAGTCTGGAAGAAGTCCTCCCCGTGTATCGCTCGACCAGTCCTTTTATAGTACAAGGACTGATCGTTACATCGTTAGTCTGGCCCGACATGTGGCCCTGGCAGTTACTGATGTTTAATACACAATTAATGAGCTTAATTACCCTTAATAGTACCAGTAACGCACCTTGACAGTGGCGTTACTGGTATTAAGGGCCCTCCAATCGTGTGTCATTAAGATGATATTAATGACACTTAATCGGGTCTTAAAGTCTTTAACGTTCCTTGAAGGTCCGAGCCGTTGGGGGTCCACCAATCTGCTTGTTGAAGTTGAAGGTCTGACGGTTGGACGCGTGACAGCTCCGGAGCTTACCGTCTGGGACGGGTAGGTCCGGTGCTGTTGTACACGTTTCAGTACCGGAGCTTCCCTCTGTCGGGGGTTAGGTCCAGGGGTGCCACACTGATATTTAGCCCGGAACTTTCCCTTGTGTGGGATGTAGCTTCAGTTGCAGGATACACGTGGCAACACTGAGACTAACCATAGAAGGAAGGCATGTCCGATTCCGTATGACACGTGGGGCCTTTGGAGGTCTTCAACTCAGACAGGTGAAGTTCCTTTGCTCTTTTTGGAGTCCCAAGGGGTATTCGGTATGCAGGGTACCGACAGACTGGGTCAGCGATGAATCCAGGTGCGACACGTGTTCAATCACTCATCAGTTGTGCGACTCGCACACTAAAGGTGCGACTGCCCTGCTACTTTTGATAAAAAGACAAAAGAACCTGCTAATTTTGCTAATACCGTTTTTTTAACGCCAAAACAAAAAAAATCCAAGCATATGTGTATACTCTTGGATTCCAAAAAAGCCTTCGATGAGTACACATGCACTTGGAATGATTAACTACCGCTGAGTTGACCGCCTGCTGTCCAATGGGTTGCACTTGGAATAATCAATGGTTTTTTCTTATCATGTACCTTGCTTATTGTAGTTTGTTTTGTACTTAGGGCTCTATCTATCTTAATGAATGGCATAACTCCTGCCTTATGTTCAAAATAATAATAATATAGAATGCTAGCTTGAAGAGCTGGTCCAAATGTTTATGTGGTCGATTATTCGACGCACAATTTGTGTGGGAAATGGATTGATGCGCTTCTGCTGTTCCGATCCATACTTTTGCCGATTTGCGCCATTGCCTCCGCTGGATCAAGACCGTGAATGTGCCAGATATGTAGATGGCCACGGCATGGCTCGATAGGGGACTCGGGTCTTGTGCCGGCACGATGGCCCGAAGTCTAGGCCCATGCACGGCTTGACTCATGTTTAGTCGTGCCGTGTCGTGCCCATCATGGGCCGCGCGTGCCGGGCCGGCATGAAGCCTGGGTGTCTCCAGCGACGACGGGAGAGTACGAGGTGACCGACGAAGTCCGTGGCTGGGAGGTTGGCGAGGGCCATGGCGATGCGGCCGGCGAAAGACGCGGCGGGTCGGGGAGGGCGTGGTGGGGAGTCCGATGAGGGCCACGACAGGGCGGCTATCGAGAGCCGCGACGGGGAGGCCGACACTACGGCGGTGATCGACGGCTTGAAGAGGCGTCGAGGTGTTGCGAACGGCAGCGAGCCGGAGTCGGAGAGGGAGAGGGAGGCAAAGTGAAGGGATCTCGTGGAGGGAGGTGGAGGCAGGGGGTGGGATCTGGGGAGGGAGTCGGGTCACAAGAGGCACGGCGACCAAAAGGGCGGATAGGTGAGGAGTCACCGAGTGAGAAATTAGGGTTTAACTATGTTTATATACCAATAGGGTTAAATGGGTCGGGCCCGTGCCGTGCTGGCCCATACAGGCTACACGGGCCAAGTGTCGGACAGTTCAGGCCGTCTGTTAATCGGGCCATGTAGTGTCGGCACTACGTGTCT
Organism: Tuctoria greenei; assembly: GCA_036927565.1. NCBI lineage: Eukaryota > Viridiplantae > Streptophyta > Magnoliopsida > Poales > Poaceae > Tuctoria > Tuctoria greenei. The sequence goes on from JAYESD010000009.1 coordinate 149,762,088, forward strand.
GAGGTTGAGCCCAAGCACGACCCGATCGTGCCTTCGGGCCGGTCCAGACCGGGTCTGTCCCGGGCCAATTTTCAGGCTGGCCCGAAAAGCACGACCCACTTGGCCATCTATACCCAGATATGGTCATTCTATTGAGATGAAGCAAAATAGTTCCAAAAAAAAAAACTCAGGACAAGCAAAATTTGAGAAAGAAAAATGACCCAGGTATGGTCATTAGAATATTAATGTGTAGAAATTGTCGATAGTGTGTCAAGGCAGCATTACTAAAGGCACGTTTGGATAGTGTCCACAGCCTAAGCCACGCTGCTGTTTGTTTGGTCACCAAAGTTTGGCGTGCCACAAAGATTTGGGCCCATGGTGCTACGCCAGAGCTATCCATGTTGGGTGGAAATCTTTCGCAATATTGCTCACGTAGTCACAGTTATAGATGTTCAATGGGCTGCTCACGTAGTCACAGTTATAGCTGTTTAATGGGCCGTGCCGGATCGGCCCAGCTCGAGCCCGGCCGAGCTCGTGCCTTGAAAGCCCCGGTCCGGCCACGGCTCGAAAGTGGATCGAGCCGTGCCGGACCGGCCCGACGGGTCTGCAGCTGGGTTCAAGTACGGTCCGAGCTCATTTTACACATTGTCGTGCCGGGCCTTAAATGGATCGTATCGAATCGGACCGGTCCGAAACCCGATAATAGAAAAATACATGCAAAAATAAAAAATCGCGTTATACGCAGGCCACACATCAGGTCAGTCGGGCCAACAGTTAAATGAGTCGGGCTAGTGTGACGAGCCTGCACCTAAGCCCAGGCATGGCTCGTGCCGGGCCGCGGGCCGACTTGAGTCCGGTTCTCAGTGTCGAGCCGTACTCGTGCCGGGTCAAAAACATCGAGCTTCGGACTGACCCGATTAACCCGGTCCATTTGGATAGCTATAGTCGCATTCACTGATGTGAGTGTTTAGATTCTCACATGACCTACGTGTTAGTGAGTACTACTGCATATGCAGTACTGTAGATGATATACACTCATCCACGCTGAGAGTGCGGTGGATGAATTCTTGGCCACCTTCGGCCTAACTCAACTACGGTCAACCAAACAGCTCTGTTCTATCACAAAATTAGTCAAACCACAAGTACGCCTCACGTCTAACCTTAGCCATAGCAAACTGCAATCGCTAACCAAACATACCCTAAACTAGCTTTATCTATCGACTATCATGCATCTGTAATATTTTTCTTTGATATTTTGCATAAAAATACAGACAATAGGATATATAAAGCTTAATTAAATTTTCATAATTTTTTTAAAGCGCAAATGTACAGATTGGTGCAGGTTTATGCACGCTGAGAAAAATCTGCTCCAAATATCTTTCTGAATTGCCCGCTCCACCTCACCAACGTTATCGTCTCCACGGAGACAGGAGCTCTCCGCTCTCACCTCCGCCGTTGGCGCGTGCGGGTGCCCGAGCCACTCCCGCAACCGCCATCCCACTTGCACTACTCCATGCACGCCTAGTGTCTCTTCCCTCCCGAACCCCATGCCTCTCATGGCCGTCGCCTCCCCGCACTTCCCTTTCCACTCCACTTCCACCACCTCCACGCGCCATCTTCGCCGTGCTACCACCGCCACTGCCGCAGCTTCATCCTCTTCCGGTGATTTCGATTATCCCCTCGCCGACCCCTCCGTACGCTGGCCCAACCTCAGCTTCCCGCACCTCCCAGCGCCGCGCTTCCCCGCCACCGTCACCACTGCCCCGCCTCCGGCACCGGTCAGGCCGCCCCAGGGCGAGAAGGAGGAGTGCCCCGCGGAAGCCACCACCGCCGCTTCCACCTCGGCCGTCGAGCCGCTGGACGCGCGGGCCCACCGCGCGCGGGTGAAGAAGCTGAGCAAGCTCGCGCTGCGGCGGGCGCGGGACTGGCGCGCGCGCGTGGCGGGGCTGGCCGAGGCCGTCCTGACGCTGCCCCCCGGCGCGCCCGTCGACGACGTGCTCGAGGTCGCGCGGGCCGTGCCCGACGAGGTCGCGCTCGTCGTGCGCGCCGTCGGGGACAGCTCCTGGCGGCGCGCCCTGGACGCCTTCGAGTGGCTCGCGCGGAGCGGCGCCCCGGCGCCCCGCGCCGTCGCTGTCGTCCTCGGCGTCCTCGGCCGCGCGCGCCAGGATGCGGTCGCGGAGGAGGTCTTCGTCCGCTTCGCGGGGGAGGGCGCCACCGTCCAGGTGTTCAACGCCATGATGGGCGTCTACGCGCGCTCCGGCCGATTCGATGACGTTCGGCAGCTGCTTGACGCAATGCGTGACCGGGGCGTCGAGCCTGACCTCGTGAGCTTCAACACTCTCATCAATGCAGTGGCCAAGTCTGGGTGTTTGGCAGCCGGTGTCGCCCTTGACCTCCTACTTGAGGTCCGGCAAGCTGGGCTCAGGCCGGATGTTATCACATACAACACGCTCATCAGTGCCTGCTCACAGAGCTCTAATGTGGATGATGCTGTGACAGTTTTTGAGGACATGATAGCTTCAGACTGTCGGCCAGATCTGTGGACGTACAATGCAATGGTGTCGGTGCATGGCCGGTGTGGGAATGTGCAGGAGGCTGAGCGGATTTTTGGGGAGCTGGTGGAGAAGGGTTTTAAGCCGGATGCCGTCAGTTACAATTCTCTTCTTTATGCTTATGCAAAGGAAGGGGATGCTGAGAATGTTGAGCACGTGTGCGAGGAATTAGTGAAGGCTGGGTTCACAAAGAATGAGATTACTTACAATACAATGATTCATATGTATGGGAAGATGGGAAGGCTTGACTTAGCGATTGGTCTGTATGATGAGATGAGGGCTATGCGTTGTACTCCAGATACCGTGACCTATACCGTCTTGATTGATTCCTTGGGGAAGGTGGATAGGATTGCTGAGGCAGGGAAGGTGCTCGAGGAGATGGTGGATGCTGGATTGAAGCCAACTTTGGTTACTTTCAGTGCTTTGCTATGTGCATATGCCAAAGGCGGGAGACAGACAGAGGCGGAAGAGACATTTGATAGTATGGTCGCATCAGGTGTCAAACCTGATCGTTTAGCATATTTGGTTATGCTGGACATCTTTGCAAGGTCTGGTGAGACAAAAAAGTTGATGGATTTGTATCGAACAATGATGAAGGATAGTTACAAGCCAGATGATGGCCTGTATCAGGTTTTGCTTGCTGCACTTGCAAAGGGAGATGAGGGCAAGGAGATTGAAGAAGTTATTCATGACATGGAACTAGTTTGCCAAATGAGTCCACAAATAATATCTACAATACTCATGAAGGCCGGGTGCATTTACCAGGGCTCAAAGCTGTTAAAGAAGGCATGTATCCAGGGATACGAGCCTGATTGTAAGAGCTTAGTGGCCATTACAGATGCATACATAACAATGGGAAAGCACAAAGAAGGTTTCTCATTGCTTGAATGCATCAGGGAGCATGCCACCAGCGCCCATGATGTGGTATCTGAATGTTCCATCATGCTTCTATGCAAAGAACAGAGTATTGCAGCCTTTGAAAAATACAGTAAAATGCAATTGCTAAAATACGGATCTTTTAGTCAAGAGTCTAACTTGTATGAGTACTTGATTACAAGCCTGGAGGAAGCTGGATTCTCTCCTGAAGCTTGTCAGGTGTTCTCTGACATGCAGCTCATTGGCATAAAAGCTTCCAGAAAGATTTTTGAGAGTGTAATTTCTGCATACTGTAAATTGGGATTTCCGGAGACAGCACATATATTGATGAATGATGCTTTGGAATCTGGTGTTTCGCTAAACATTCTTTCTTCTAGAGTAATTATAATTGAGGCATATGGGAAGATGAAACTCTGGCAGAAAGCAGAAAGCTTTGTGAAAGGGCTGAGGCAACCATCAGGTATTGACAGAAGGATTTGGAATGCTTTGATATTTGCATATGCAGAGAGCGGACTTTATGAGCAAGCAAGGGCAGTCTTTGACAATATGATGAAAACAGGTCCTCTACCAACTGTTGAGTCGGTCAATGGAATGATGAGGGCATTGATTATTGATGGCAGATTGGATGAGTTGTATGTGGTTGTACAGGAGCTCCAAGATATGGACTTCAAGATAAGCAAAAGTACTGTACTCCTTATGCTTGATGCTTTTGCAAAAACTGGGGATGTGTTTGAGGTTATGAAAATATACAATGGAATGAAGGCAGCAGGATACTTGCCAAGTATGCATCTCTACAGAAGTATGATTTCCTTGCTATGCCATCATAACAGATTCAGGGATGCTGAGTTGATGGTTACAGAGATGGAGGGTGCAGGACTTACTCCAGATCTTGTCATACTTAATGCTCTTCTTATGATGTACACTGTGGCTGGGAACTTCGATAGGACAGAACAAGTATATCGTAGTATTCTGGAAGGTGGCTTAGAGCCTGATGAAGATACATATAATGCACTGATAGTCATGTTCTGTAGAAGCTTCAGGCCAGAAGAGGGTTTTACACTTTTGAGTGAAATGGGTAAACGAGGTATTACACCCAGGTTGCAATCTTACAAAAGTTTGCTTGCTGCATCTGGGAAAGCGAAACTTGATGAGAAAGCTGACCAGCTTTTTCAAGAAATGCGATCGAATGGTTGTCAACTAAATAGATCTATATATCACATGATGATGAAAATATACAGGAATGCTGGCAACTATTCCAAAGCTGAGGACTTGCTAGCAATAATGAAAGAGGATGGTATCGAACCAACAATTTCCACGATGCATATCCTAATGACTTCTTATGGGTCCACTGGGCACCCACGCGAAGCTGAGAGTGTACTGAACAGCTTAAAATCCTCAAATATGGAAGTCAGTACTTTACCATACAGTGCTGTCTTTGATGCTTACTTGAAAAATGGTGACTACAAACTTGGGATCACAAAGCTGCTGGAAATGAAAAGAGATGGTGTAGAACCAGATCATCAAGTTTGGACATGTTTTATAAGGGCTGCTAGTTTGTGTGAGCAAACTGATGATGCAATTCTTCTTCTTAATTCGTTACAAGATTGTGGATTTGACCTTCCCCTGAGGTTGATACTGTACTTAAATACTTTGATGAGACATGTTTCGTATGCTATATTTTTTTTCCCTTCATTCATCTTGAGGTCTTTGGCTGTTAATTCCTTTACATCTTTTGCAGGCTATTGACTGAGAGGACAGAACATTTGCTAACTGAGGTTGATGATTTTCTGGAAGAGCTTAAGGCGCTAGAAGCTTTAGCTGCGTTGAACTTTGTAAATGCACTAGAAGATCTGTTGTGGGCATTTGAGCGTCGAGCAACGGCTTCATGGATTTTCCAATTGGCAGTAAAAAGAAGCATATACAATGATAATATCTTTCGGTATCTACTGGAATCTCTTACACTATACCCCCTCCGCCCTCAAATGTTTGACGTCTGGAGAACTAATTTTAGTTCTTACATTTCATTTGAAATTTTGCACGATTCTGTGGGTTTGGATATACATTCTATATGCATATACCAAATTCTCTGACTAGATTAGGTATTCACAAAATGGTAGTTTAGATTCAGGGCTCAGATAGACATAATGTTTTTTGAGGGAACATAACTGTTATCTTTAAGAGATATAATTGCATACAATGTGTATAAGTACCTCAAAAAAATGTTGGTTCAACAAAGTACAAGACAACCCTTTTCAAAAAAAAGGTACAAGACAAGCCGCACTGTAGTGATGTTTTCAAACTTTGAATCATTCGCAATATGTTCTTAAAATTTCATATTAGACATTTTAGAACTGATTTAAAATATTGTTGAACAAAATGCTTGTTCATCATGAAGTTTTGTCCTGTCTCCAGCACCCTAACTCTAATACGCTATAGCAACTATACTTTCGTCTAAAAGAATCTGCCAAGAGTTGCAACATTTTTTTTTTCTGTGGGTTGAGGCATCTGAATAAGTAGCAGTTCTTTATTTTTTTTTATTTGTTCCACTTTGCATTTCAATAACTTGTTTCACATTTTGTCACATATTCGGCAATGGTTAGAACTAGAACTTACATATAATTGTATGCCCTTATGGGTTGAATAATCTTGTGATTTTTGTCTGGGTAAGTAAGCTCCAAGTGGTAATATTAAATTAGCGGTTTCTCAATTTGTTAAGTCTCTCTTTTTTGAATGGCTCAGTGTGGTGGAAAAGGACTGGGGAGCTGACTTCCGAAAGTTATCTGCTGGGGCTGCACTTGTTGGACTTACGTTGTGGCTGGATCACATGCAAGTAAGTGCTGGTGCTCTATTAGTTTTAACCTAAACATGTTTTTTTAATACTTTAGCTATGAAATATGTTCACCAGATTTAGTGCAATAAGAGTTTAATGGCAACAGCTAATAACAAAAAAAATGAGTACTTATCTTAATAAACTTGATACTTCTTGGTGTCCAAGAATCAGTGACTTTCATTTTTTTGATGATTTAGATGTCCCAAATTATTATGAAGACAGGTTGGTAATTCATACAATAATATCCCATGAGATGTAAGTGTTAAGCTACTATGCGACATGCGCTGACCGGTTGCCCTCAAAAGTTTAAGCTGATGGGAAAGGGTAGACAATTCACTTATACACTCTAACACTCCCCCTCACGTGAGGCTCTCTCGGGCCTGAAACATGGAAATAGGAGTGGACTTGCATCCGTTAGGATTCGAACTCGAGACCTCTGTCTCTAATACCATGTTAAGCTACTATGCGCTGACCAATTGCTCTCAAAAGCTTAATCTTTTGGGTGCAACTGGTCAACGCATAGTAGCTTAATATGGTATCAGAGTCAGAAGTCTCGAGTTTGAATCTTCGCAGACGCAAGTCCTGTTAAACTACTATGCGCTAACCAGTTGCACTCAAAAGCTTAAGCTGATGGGAAAGGGTAGACAATTCACTTATGCACTCCAACACTCCCCCTCACGTGAGACTCTCTCAGGTCTCTAATGTGGAAAATAGGAGTGAATTTGCGTTCGCCAGAATTCGAACTGGAAACCTCTGATTCTGATACCATGCAACAAGGGATAATGTTCTCCTCAATCCATTGATAATGCCAAAGAGTTACATATATAGCGGAATGAGCTAGGGTTAGAGAGAACCCTCCTAGCTAATGACCAAACTACCCTTGACACACACACAGACTCTAACAGTAAGAGGTTGTACAATACTAGTCTACCCACCTTTGCTTGACATTTTGTAAAATTGTTTAAATTGTGCTACGATAGATTTCAGATGGCAATACGGTGCAATGTTTATCTTTCTCATTTCCCCCCGTGTATCATGTTATGCGCTGCCAATTAATGCCAACCTAATCCGTAAAAAATTAAGAGAAATTAGTTGCAATATAGTTGTGAGCTTAACCCAATTCCCATAGGATATTTAGTCTTCTGTTTGATTGTTTCAGTTATTAGTCACTTATACTCTTTCATTTGTTTAATTAACATGCCACCTGACCTACTCTACTCGTAATGCAGGATGCTTCACTCCAAGGTTCACCAGAATCACCAAAATCAATTGTTCTGGTCACAGGGGATGGGGAATATAACAGGGTATCGTTGCACAAAACTATTAGAGCTTACCTTTTGGAAATGGGCTCCCCGTTCTTGCCATCTAAAACCCGGTCAGGTCGCTTCGTAGTAAAATCTTACTCTCTTAAGATGTGGCTGAAAGATTCTCCCTTTTGCATGAACCTTGAGCTGAAAGATGCCCCAACTCTTCCTAAATTAAACAAAATGAAGCTCACTGAAGGATATTTCATGAGAGCTGGCCTTGTACCTGCATTTAAAGATATCCATGAGCAACTTGGGGAAGTATGGCCGAAGAAATTCTCCAGATTAGCGCTGTTATCAGAAGAAAGTAGAAATGAAGTTATTAAAGCTGACATGAAAGGACGAAAAGAAAAACTGGAGAGAATGAAAAAGAAGTGTATTGTCATGCCTAGAAAATCTAAAAAACGGCCACAGAGAGCCAGATTTGTTAGGGAACAAAGCACACAAGCAATGTCAAAGTAGCCACTGCCTATTATTGATTTGTTCCTTTAAGTGGCGTTCAGCAGCTGGCCAGCTACATGATACTTTTTTTGAGGGAATGAAAAAGGAGCAGTGACATCACTGCCGATTTTCATCAGTCACAATGATCCAATGATGGGATGCAATTTCTTCAGGGTCTATTGATCACAACCAAATTGTAAAAGCGTATTGGTAAATTGGTTCTTCTGTCGTATCTTTGCGGTTTTTTTTACGAATTCAAGTTTTTTAATAGTACAGTTGTATTTCAATTGTACATTGCAGAGATGAGCAAATGGGAGTATTACATATTTCTCTCATCACTACATCACCGGGGGAAGCCAAATGTAAACCATGAACATCATCGGATGAATCCAAAGAAAATGAATGTTGTGTTCACCTGATGCATAAAGTAAGCTCTTTCAACTGTAAAGGATAGTTACACTAATTTGGAATATCGAATTTTCTTCAGTGCATCAGTGTAGACTGTTAGGACGCTTAATCACAAAGGCTACTGTGCAAACTAACATTAATATTGCTATAATACTGTATGGTCTGACATATCATTCTGGAATTTTACGTACAGCTGGTATTCTAGTCTATTATTGTCCGAAGTATATGTCTAGCTTCTCGACAGTGTGGTGATCAATGCTAGCCTTAAGGGGAGACCGCTCGGATTATAATCATACTTTCTTATATGTTGCACTAGCCTTGTCGGAGCATGAGAAGCATCATGCATTGTTCCACAAATAAATAGGAAAGTTTCTTAAGGGGAAAATTAGGTAGGATAGCTCTCTCACTTCATGACAAATGAGGTTCTTTTCAGGCAAAAAATGAGGATCTTTTCTATATCTTTTGTTAGCATTGGGTGCGTGTTTTATTTTCCATCGTTCGGGGTAGGGCAGCACGTGTTGTTTCTGGCTTTTGTACTAAAAATATGCTTTAGTTTTGGCATTTCTTATCAAGTATTGCTAAATGTCAATCATACATAGTAGCATTTTCGGTGTAAAATTCTGATAATTTAGATTAGTCCTCCATTATTCTTAATGTAGACTGGAGAGCGCAAGAGGAAAATACTTGGCTGGTGGTACCGCCTTCACAAAATTGCTCATAAGGAGCAGTGATGCATATGAAGCTGACGCAGAGGTTTTTTTTTTCAGGAACAATTGCTCCATAGGCGGTTGAAACTTGACGCATAAAACAGTTTGTCTTCCGTACAGGAATCCCAAATTTATTTTACACCTTGTGCAGATGGCTTCAAATGTGGTGACTGCAGCAAGAACTGTGGAACACTATTGCCACGGCCCGAACAGCACAGTTCGCAATAGGCCAAGCACTTTACTGTTGGAACCTCTTGAATCCCTGATGGTTCTCTAGCAGTCACAGTCGGAAATTCATTTGCTCCTTCGCAGAAAACCCTTCAATAACTCTGCAACCTGGAACCAGGAGACTATAGTCTTCATCAAGTTCTGACTGAAGTTACAAATGTTTTCAGACTTCATCCATCTCATCCCGTTATGCCTCAGGATGTATACCTTGTGCAGCACTCTTAAGTTCCCATGTTTATTGTTGGCGTTTGTTTCCTCCATTATTTAGCCATTTGAATTGCATATTGCAGATGAGCAAAAAAATTAAATATAAAGAAACTGAGAATAACGCATGTTGTGTCATAATATGGCCCTGCGGAGCAATTTAAGTTTTCTGGTTTAATATACGGTTTCTCGAGGATTTAGTGGTATCTCAATCTGAGGCTCAGGAAAATGAATTGGTCGACCAATTGAAAACCTGGTCATGCGAATGCGATTTGGATTGTTGCCCTATTAATGGGAAATCAACATTACCCCAGGTTATAATTAATATGTAAAAAAATCATTTCAAAAAATAAAAGTACAAACATATATCTTTTTCAGGTGCATTACCGTGATCACGTCAAGATATCCCATAAAGTACCAAGGATAAAAATTATTTACAACTGAATGTAGGCAGCAACTCAGCTATTTCAAAAGTGCACAGGTGCTGATAATGAGAAGAGGGTTATACAAAATTGTGAATAAAAACGACAAGCGAAGTTGTCACAAGGAGCTATGGCCTATGGGTGGAGAAATACGGGCGCAAGTTTCTCGCTCAGCAGCTTGCTAACACGAGACGTCAAAAATAGCCATGGGAGAATTCCAACCTGCACAAAGCAAAATGAGATGTAACTTTTTTTTTCTCTACCGCAGAAATATGGGCATTAATATTGGTAATGTTGCTCGAATTGAGACCGAAATTTTCAAGCTGGTCTGTAAAAGAGAAGTAGGGCCCGTGTTCTGTTCTTGGGGCTACCGCTGGAGATGCTATAAGAGGATGATACCTACCAGAACACGGCCTGTAGCAGCATGTACACCTCTCCAGGAAAACATTCTCCCTGTGAAACATTTAAAACCAGGAATTTCGAGGTAAGTCTAAGGGCATGTTTGGATCAAAGGAAATTTAAAGGAATTTTGAAGGAATTCATTCCTAAGGAAATTTTCCTACACATGTTATTTGGAATGGAGGAATGATAAATTCCTTTCCTATGGCAAGGTTACAAAATGAAGGAAACAAAACATGAGGTTTGAGCTAAGGAAAACTTTCCTTTGTTTGTTCACCATGTTGGCTGTCACGGAGTTAGTACATAAGAACATTTTTAGTGTACTATGAACACTAAATTAACTAAGGCAATAAAATGCATAGTCATTTTGAAAAGGAAGTGAATAATTAAAGAAGTAAATGATTATAAAATTGCTTTAAGTGTCTTAAATAATGATAATATGACTGTTAAACCTTTTTAATTAATTGTAATATTTTTTCATATATTTTACATTCCTGCATTCCAAACACATCTAATTCACCATTCCTGTATTCTTATTCCTGAGGTCTAGACACTTTTCCGATTCCCGTGTTTTGCTTATTCCTACATTTTTTCCTATTCCTCTATTTTACAATCCTTCAATCCAAATAGGGCCTAACAGTAAAGTATGCCAAACGACCAGGGAATCAATCAGAAAAGAAGATGAAAGCAACATTTTATTTCCAAAACCCAGACGAAGCAAGAACAAAACCATTTAAGTCGTTAATCGGAAAGAGAAATATACCAAAATTGTTACATAAAGACAGAAGTACAACCTAAAATAAAATTCACCGCCCTGATCTGGGATTACACCTGCATCGCCAAATGCCCTAACTTTTCTTCATGAAAAGGTAAGCCTTTCTCCCAGAAAACATTAGACATGTATATGAATACTGATAGGCATATTCATGAAAATGCCCTCAGCATATTCTCCTAGTGCTGAAGGCATATTTCTTGTTTGGATATAAGAGATTTATCCAATAGAGCCAACATCGTATAAATTTAGAGATCACGTTTCTCTAGCAGATTAGGAGACTAATATAATGAAGTGAACTAACATCAGCAATCATGCAGCTCAGAAGGCTTGGAGACAAACGGCTAACTGATAAATGGCATCAACATACCAAATGGCTGCAGAAGATGCTTGGGAACAGTGGCTACCGGAGTACTCCAAAACCACAATATGAAAACGCCATAAATTACAACCTAGCATGTAAATTTTGATTAGACACTCATGATACAGTAAGTACATATAACGAAATAGGCAAACACTAGAGAACAAAAACTACGTGAGTCAGGATGCACCTTGGTGATCAACAGAACTCTTCCGTACCGATCATATAAAGACTGCTTTCCTTTAATGCTCAGGTCTTGTACTGTAGAAAAGACAAAAGAAGAGATATTATGGATTTGTAGATTGCAAGTCCGGTTATGCAGTAACTATTACCATGGAGGCAAGAAATAAGTTTCTCGTTGGAATCAACGTCCCTTCAAGACCAGATGGTATTGGAAGAAATATCGCATTTCACAGTGTCATTGCAGGAATAAACAAGAACTGCACCAATCAAGTACGAAAGTTTGTCACTTTGTAGTTCATTTTTGAACTACAAAGCAACAAACTTTTAAAGACGGAAAGAGTACTATTGAAGCATCTTACAGAATCCGACCCTTACTTTTTGCCAGCTCCTTCTCCTTAGCAGCAGCTAGCCTCTTCAGTTTGGCTGCTTGCGCAAATGTTGAGGGACTGAAAACAAAAAACAGAGAAGAAATCAGAAATTCAGATATAAGAGACAGGAGAAAGGTGTGGAGAACAATTGTATCTACTAAAAAAATCAAAATCGCCAAATCACAGGAATAGTGACAAAAAAAAATCCTACGTTGACAGTGCGCTAGCCTCCTTGAGAAGTTGCGTGATCTCCGCACGCAGTTTGAGCTGATCACCAGTAACCGCTCCCCTCTGGAACATCAACAGGTCAGGAAAACACTACTGGAGTAAACATACAGAAAACTGTCCCAATTATGGCTGGTAGCAGATGCAGATCCGATAATCATGGCACCAATAATATTTTTCGTTAACCATCCATAAACTTCTCATCAATCATATACTGGGATATTTTCTTGAACAAAAAGAAAGAAGGAAAAGACTTTCACGGCGCGGACCTTTCTGGCGAGATCGACGATGCTATCTAGCGTCTGCAGAGCGGAGACGATGAGAAAGACGAAGATGGCCGCAATGGACATGGTCGCCGGCGCGGCCGCGCGGTGCAGTGGTGGTTGATTGGTCCGGTCCAATGGTCGCCGTCTGCTCTCCTCTCCTCTCCTCTGTTTGTGGCTAGAGCCCGACAGACCCAGGTCTCTTGTGCACATCTGCGTAAATCGTGACTTAGCCTGGTCGAATATTTACGGCTGAAGTGAATCCGATGTGATAGTTAACTGACTCCTGAGCAGAAGCATGTTGTTCAAGTTGATATGGCATAAGAATCAGCATCAAGAAGCTATACTTTCCAATAAATTAATACTGTATTTAGACAAACTATATTGTATACTCTTTATTAAACTTTGAGGCGGAACATAGTAGGTTAACATTATATCAGATCCGAATGTATTGAGTTTAAATCTTTACGGACACAATTTATTAAAAGATAAAATAAAATTACAGTCAACTTCAGTTTTCAAAAAAATACAGTCAACTCCAATTCCACTAGAGTGGGCATAAATCCAAAAATCGAAAAAACCTGGACAATTAAGAAATCGAAAAGCCCTGTAGAGTGATATCAATCACCACAAAACCGAATACAGCAAGTCTGGATACATAAATAGCTGGCCAGAGGCTCGGCGGCACAACGAATGATCCTACAATCCAGGAGATCGTGAGATCGTGCAGGCCAACGTGCAAGTTATCTGGTTGACTAACATGCAAGTAATAACGGAGTGCTAATACCCCTCCACAACCTCAACGTGGCGGAGCAACATCAAGGCTGGTTCTGAAGTCTTGAAACAGCGAACTTGGGAGCCCTTTGGTCATTATGTCAGCAAACTGCTTGTCCGATGGTATGTGCATGACACAGAGAGAAACCAGTGCGACCTGTTCACGGACGAAATGCACATCTATTTCGATGTGTTTCGTGTGTTTATGGTGAACTGGGTTCTTGGCCATGTACATTGCAGAGATGTTGTCACTGTGAACCAAAGTCGCCTTGTTGATGTTGCAGTGGAGCTCGCGAAGCAGATGACGGAGCCAGATACACTCAGCCGCAACATTGGTACTCGGCTTCCACGCTGGACCGGGGCACGATCAGTTGATGCTTGCTGGACCAAGAGACCAGTGTGTCGTCGAGATAGATGCAATACCCTGAGGTAGAGCGTCTGGTGTCGGGGCAACCGGCCCATTCAGCACCCATATATGCGACAAGATCCTGAGATTTGGAGCTATTGACGTAGAGCCCGAAGCTGTTGGTGCCTCGAACATAACGCAAGATGCGTTTGAGTATATTGAGATGAGGTTCGCGAGGATCGTGCATGTGTAAGCAAATTTGCTGGACAACATGGGATAGATCCAGACGAGAGATAGTGAGGTACCGCATCACACCTGCTAGTTGGCGGTATTATGAGGAGTTGGGGATGGGTTTTCCGTCGTCGGTGGAAAGTTTGGAGCTGGTGTCAATGGGTGTGTTTGAGGGCTTGCAGTTGGACATCCCCGTGCGGTCAAGGATGTTGTCGGTGTAAGATTCTTGCTGCGGGAAGAAGCCTTGAGGTGTGCGACAAATGTCGATGCCAAGGAAAAATTTCAGGTCACCCATGTCTTTGATTGCAAATTCCTTCTTGAGGGAACTGGCGATAGATCGGAGTAGTGTAGTGGATGAGGTAGTGAGGATAATGTTGTCGACATATAGTAGGAGGTAGGCTATTTGATCCTGTTTGTGTAGAATAAACAGGGAAGAGTCTGAATGGGAAGGAGCGAACCCCATCTGAGAGGCAACAGCTGTGAACCGTTGGAACCAAGCACGGGGGGCTTGGCGCAAGCCGTAGAGTGACTTGTTAAGGAGACATATCGCATATGGTTGGGAGGGGTCGACGAATCCTGTTGGTTGTGAACAATACAATTTCTCACGAAGGTGACCGTGTAGAAAGGCATTGGATACGTTGAGTTGAGTGACTGGCCACTGCCGGCTGGCAATGATGGTGAGGACGGTGTGTATGGTTGCTGGTTTGATAAAGGGAGCGAAGGTCTTGCCGAAATCGACACCAGGGCATTGATGGAAGCCCCGAATGACCCATCGTGCCTTGTGTTTGTCAAATGTGCCATCGGGAAGGAATTTGTATTTGAAAACCCGCTTCCCGATGACTACATTTGTGTTGGGTGGGCGTGGTACGAGGGACCAGGTTTGATTGGGCTGTAGTGCGTCGAACTCAAGTTTCATGGCGTGGAGCCAATTGAGATCTTTAAGGGCAGTTCTTGCAGATTTAGGGATAGGGGAAATAGGTGGCATGGCGGAGCTAGAGAGTGCTTATTTTCTGTTTGGGCAAAAAATACTGGCACAGGAATGTGTGATCATTGGATGATGAGGTTGTTGGGATCCTTGGGTGGTGGTTCGCGGAATAAGTGGTGTTCTATCGAATATGGGAGGGTCTGGGGGTCGAGGTAATGGTCCGGTAGACACGATCACGTTGGTTGCAGGGTGATCGTGCATGGGAGATGCATGCGGAGCAATTGGGTCGCACCGCGTGTGATTGGGGAGTGTGGAATTGGGTGGAGCAGAAGAGGGTGCCATTAAATGTGTGTGACGTGACTGGTGTTGGTTGGTTGGAGTGGGCGGGCGAAGGGCGCTGCGAAAGTGGAGGTGGGGTCACAGTCTGTTGGATCTGGAACGGACTCAGAGGCTGATCCGTGAATAACGGCGGAGCTTGACGGCGGTGACGCCCATGTTGATTCAATCGGCACGATGCCCTAGGCTGATCCGGTACAAGCGGAAAACATGTGGGAGATGGTTCGTTATCTACTTGGATCGGATTTTTGTTGGTCTATTGCGACTCGACTGTCATGGAGGAGAAGAGGAACTAGCGTTCATCAAAGATCACGTGGCAATATATGATGATTTTTCTTGTAGCAAGATTGTAGCATCTATATCCTTTATGATTTGTAGGGTAGCCAAGAAATGCGCAAGGTGCCGAGCGAGGATCAAGTTTGTGCGATGATGTGGCGGCCAAATTTGGGAAGCAGAGACATCCGAATACCCGGAGGTGATCATATGATGGCTTTTGGTGAAAGAGGGTCTCATATGGTGTGAGAGGTTGGGTTTTATAGGAGTGTCGAATGTTGATGAGATGAGTAGCAGTGTTGAGTGCTTCTGCCCAGAATGATGGTGGCACATGAGCATGTAGAAGCTATCACATCGGAGAATCACCACCTAAGTTTGAAGATCCTTAACAGAGAAACCATAGGGGTCAAATTTAACAGACATGAAATTGTCTCTGGTTAATTGCCGAACGGATATTAAGTTATGCACGAGTGATGGTGACAGAAGGATATTTGATAAGGAAAGTGTTGAGGTGTTGGTGGGAATGGATGTGGAGGCGGTGTGTGTGATAGGAAGGTGTTCTCCATTTCCAACCGTGACATATGAGCCATGAGGAAATGATCTAATAGAAGGGAGAGTGGTATTTGTACCGGCCATGTGACAGGACGCGCCTGAGTCGACGAAACAGTCTGAAGTCGACAATGTAGGCACGACCGACATGTTGAGGGCGATCAGGAGAGCGTACAGGTCCCACGGTTAGGATGTTGAGGCAGGGACTTCGTCGGTGCTCGGCTGCACTAACATTGCTTGGTGTGGATCTGTTCCTGGTCGAGGACCAAGAACGCCGACAGTGGGAGGGCAAAACATCATGGGCCAGGCTTGCACCATGCCGGTCCATAGATTGAACATCATTCTCCATGCCTGAGTTGGTGCCGATGCGGTTGCAGTAGTGGTCGTAGAGTTGTTGCTGTTGCCGCCCCCGCGTCCGCGGCTGTAAAAGCCCGCTTTTCGGAAGAACAAAAACGCAAAAATGCGAACTTAAATTTTTTTGAAAGTGGACTTTGAAATTTAAACTCACATGTAACACGTGAGTTAACCAATGTTCACTAAAAATTTTGAACTTGTTAAAACTTAAAGCCTTAACTGGAATATTCCGCCTAAAATATTAACAATTCGAATGTTAATTCAAACTCAAGTTCCAACATCAACTTGAGCAACATCATGGAGTTCCCAGCTACATCGACAATGTGTAGTATCTTCGAGAACTTCCATCCTAATCTTTTGTTTGGACCAGTGAGAATAATATCATGGGTGGGGCCCACTTATCGGGTGGCCCACCAGTCAGCTCTCATCAAGCGTCGTTTGGTTTTCTCCTCTGCTCGTACTTATCGGGAACCATCTCGATGGATGTGCCAATGATGCTTCATGCACAAGTTAGTTTTTGAGGCTGTCCTTATCGTCGATCCGGGCAGTACTCACGTGCTCTCTCTCTCTCTCTCTGCTTCGACTCGTGGCACCAATTAGAAATTTGTGTCAGTAAGGAATAAAAATCAAACTAAGCTCCTGTTCAAACTTAGTCAAATTGTTAAATTGAGTTGCCCAATAAATTTCTCAGAAATAAAAAAGATTACCCCGCCATGTTTTCCACAATTTTTGAAGGCCATTTACTATTTAATTCAACGTGTGCATTGAAAGGCATTGAATTTCAAATTTGTATTTGAATTCAAATGAAACCTGGTCAATTGTAGAATTAAATTTCAGAATCTGATTATACACTTGTGATTTGGCCTCTCCACAAGAATCTCGAAATTTTGGATCGAGTTTGCTTAGGGTTTTAATTACAACAGGAGAAGCGTAATTCAAAGATGAATTCAAAAGTCAAGTTTGGATTTCAAATATGCCAATTAGGCAAAATTCAGAGTTTTGTGAGCTTTAATCCTTTTTAGATGTAGATTAGTTTCCCTGTTACCCTTAATAAGATTGAACTGAATTAGTGGAGATATTTGCAGCTGAATTGGGAGGATAAGGGGGAGAAATTTGTGGGGCCCACTTGTCATACCTATCCTCAGTGCCAGAAACTCAAGTTGGCTTCTTCCTCCCTCCCAGCTCTGCTCCACTGAGCGCGCACCTGCCGAGCGCCCGGTCACCCGCGGTGCAGCCCCACCCCGATCGCCAGCTCGTCTCCCTGCTTGCCGCCGCCTGACCATGCACCGCTCCGCCTGGCCGCGCCGCTTCGCTTGGCCGCGCCGCTCCGCCCGACCACGCGCCGCTCCGCCTGACCGCGCGTCGCTCCGCCTGGCCGCGCCGCTTTGCCTGGCCACGGCGCCGCCCCATGTTGTCCACCGGTTAACATCCGTGCACGCGCCGCCACGCGCCTCTGTTTCTGGCCGCCTCTGCCGCATCGTGCAACCGCGCCGCCCCAGCCCCGCCGCGTCGCCGTGTTTAACTGCAAAACAGCTACCGTCACACGCCTGGCAACGCCCACCGCGCGCTGTCGTTCACCAGCGTCGCGCCTCGCCCGCACGCCCACGCTCGCCCTTGCTTGCTGGCACACCTATCATCGTGTCGCTCGCTGCTCCGCCCGGTGTTGGTCGCCGCCGCCCAGAGCCCAACGTCGTCGTGCGCGCCCCAATAGCGCGTTCCTCCACCGCCAACCCCGATGCCGGCCAGCCGTTGCCGCCCCGCAGCTTGCCGCCTCCATGGCTCCCGGTGATGCCCCGTTTCATCCCCAACGTCGTGCTCAGGTCACCACGTGCTAGGTCAGTTACTGCCGCGCGTCCATGTTTCGCATTGATATCATTCCTATAGAAATCCCCAAGGTGACCTTCTTTGTCTTTTGTATCGCGTTGGCTTGTCCGTGCGTGCTCGTGATGCTCCACCATGAGCCGCGTCGATGTCGTTGACCACATGACGTCGTCGTGACGTTCCGAGCCGTCATCGTGCCCTGGCATCGAGATGAAGGATGCTTGGGATGTGTGTGGTGTTGGAACACAAGCACGACTCGTCGGATAATGGTTGTAAAGCCAAATTAGGTTTTAGTTGATGGGAGGGTTATCGAGTCCTAGGTGTAGCCAAGGTGCTCAATAAAATGCCTTCCAGGTCAAACCAAGGTTGTTGGTGATCTGTGGTAGAGTAATGCGAGAACATCGCAACCAACAAGGACAACTAGACCAAGGGGAACCTTGGATAAGAGTTTCTATATCGTGTTGACGATGTTTCCTAACCATCCGCAGAATTGCTTAACTAGGTGTGCCGCTTCATTGATGACAGGTTCGTCGAGTCGCTTGCCGACGATCGAGTCGACATCACTAACCTTGAGACTCATGAGGTGGTGTACGAGATTCCGCTCACCACTGTTGACGAGTCCGGGTTGATGTGAACGTCGATGAGATGAGCTCCTCGAGATGACAAGGTAAATCGTCACGACATAATAACGCATCATGTTCGAGTCCCAGAAGCTTACCAAGTTCACCTGGACAAGCTTGTAGAAGACACTACATCAGTGTCGTCGTGTAAGCGCCTGAATGATGCTTGCAAAGTTAGTCGTAGTGACTGGTTTACCTAAAAGTGATTTGAACGTTGTCTTGGTACTACGTCAGGTTAGCAGTGCTTTTGATGACGTCTTAAGTCCAAGCAATGTTGATCTCACTTCACTCCCAAGTGTCGCTAGGGTTTCATTTGATTCATCCTTATCAGAACCCAGCGACCACACTTATCACTTAACTAGGTTTACTCCTTTATGAGTTGAAACAACTTCTTTGGTCGACTTCTGAGTCACGACCTCTTGTTGCACAGTTCACTCATATCTTGATCTCTCAATGTTCCACTTGATCCCTTGGACATCCTCACCTGAATTAGTCGAACACCCCTTCACCATTCAGTCGTATCAATCTTGAGCGGCATAGCTCCAAGTGTTAAGTGAATAATTGCATTGCGTGCTTGCATTGCACCTTTCGATTCACGTCTCGACACTACTATCACCACTTGACTTATCCATTATTTCTCCACCCATCTGAGACATATCTAATCTTTCTAATCAAGCCTATTCTTATTAAGGTTTATACAACTCGTCGAGTCCATTATTAGATTACCTTAATTACTTATATGCACATTATGTCAATAGGAACGTGCTCATAGGTGATCAATGAGAAGCTTCTCTTGGAGGAGAAGGCCGAGGAGTTCTAAAAGTGCATCTAGGCATCCCCGTGGGTTTTAGATGATTGGTGATGACAATTAAGAGTCTATTAGCTAAGTTAATATAATGCACAGGTACAATGATTGAAATGAGATGAAACCCTTCAAAAAGGAAAAAGACATAACGAGCGTCAAAGGTTCAAGAGTAGAAATTAGGGTTTCTATGAAGTTGAGCTTATATGAGCCGTCTCATGTGAGAGGGTGGATGTATCATGTGCATTGAGATCATTCTAAGGGGCTCAAAGTGGTGATTCAGAGAAACACCTAAGTGAGAAGCCAAAAATGAGAAGAAACCCTAGGAGGCCGGACTAGTCCGGGCCTCAAGGCTGGGCTAGTCCGGCGAGGCAGACCAGTCCGTTTTGAGACGGACCAAACATCTCTGGAGTGTTTCTTAGTGAATTAGGCAGACCAGTCCATTTTGAGACGGACCAAACGTCTCTGGAGTGTTTCTTAGTGAATTTGGAGCTAAGTCCCAGAAGACCGGACTTTTCCATTTTTGGACGGACCAAAGCTCTCTGGAAAAGTTCGGACTTGTCCGTTTTGGTACGGACTAGTCCGTTTGAGACTTAGTGAGATTAACCGAGAGGAACCCTAGAAAGCCGGACCAGTCTGCCCCCTGTGGCCGGACTAGTCCGAGCCTACCCAGATGAGTCCGTTTTGGGATGGATTAAACCCTTCTGTCCTACTTCGAACTAGTCCATTTTGGACCAGACTAGTCCTTTGTTTAGTGACCGTTTGAATTTGGAAATTTGGCGGGTAGCGTGACGATCGTCGCTCAGTGTTGCAGTTGTCGGGACCTGGCGAGAGGTCAGTGGTCCCATTGGGTCAGACTAGTCCGGGGCCAATGGCCGGACTAGTCCGCCCTTCTGTTGAGGTCAGCAGAAGGGGCTCGGGACCCCTATAAAAAGGGGACCCCCAAACTTATTTGAACAGGTATTGAACCCTAGCGCCGCCACAAGTGACCATGAGCCTTCCAAAGCCTTCTACATGTCCTACTAGCCCTCTAAGACCAAATCTTGAAGAGATTAGGGTTTGGGGAGGAGAGTGAAGGAAGATCATCGCGCTTGGGCTCTCCGTTTGATCTCTTTGCACATTGTGATTGTGTTTTGTGGCTTGTGTTAGTTGATCTTCATGTGCTCATCATTGTATTGATTTGTGGGAGCCTCAACTTGTGAGCATCCCCATCAAACTTGGTGATTACCCATTGATATAGTGGAAACTAAGCTGGCCATCATGGTGGCTTGGTGAGAGAAGGGTCAAGTGAGACCCAATCCTTGTGTGGACTTCTCAACGTGGATGTAGGCTTCTTTGTGGAGCTGAACTACAAGATAAATCTTATCTCACTTGTATTTTACTTTTTGTGATCACTAGCATTGCTATTAGGGTTCATATTGTTCACATTTCCTTTCACTTTTGATCTTTGTTGAAATCTTGTGATCTAAGTGCTTAAATCTTACAATCTTAGTTGTACTAAGTTACTACACATTGTTTACATCTTGGTTGAACTTAAATTCCGCAAATAACTTGTCAAAACCAAGTTTTTAGGTTTTCACCCTATGCTGAGCGGACTAGTCCGGCCCTGTCCAGACAAGTCCGGCCTCAGGAGTTTAATCTCGTTTGATTTGATCATTTGAGGTCTTATTGCCTATTCATCCCCTCTAGGCGACTTTCAATTGGTATCAGGGCCGACTTCTCCAAAAGAGTCTAACAACTCGGAGAAGAAATGGCCAGAAGGGGTGACAACGAAGTTCCGGTGGTCGTCAATGACACCAAGATGAAGAACGTCGATGTTCTTCAAGATGATCCAAATGACGAAGAAGAAGTTCGGATGCTCAAGGCACGGCTTCGTGAGAAGCTCAATGTGCCCAAGAAGGAGATCAAGCCAATTGATCCAATCAATGTCGACAATGGGAGTAGTTCACAAGACTACTCCCGGTATCTTTACAATTATGAGCAACTTACCGCGAGCAATCATTATTTGTCTATTTCCATTGGCAAACCTCCTTAGTTTGACAGAAATGATTACTCTACGTGGAAGCATAATATGAAGATGCACCTCATTTCCTTAAACCCTATCTTGTGGCAAATTGTTATGACAGGTGTTCATCTTCCGAAGAATGAGGAAGATATCACTCCGGAACAAGCCGTTCTTCTCCATCGCAATGCTCAAGCCGTTGGAGTGATTACCTCCTCATTGACTCGAGAGAAGTTCAACTGCATTGAAGGGTTAGAGGTTGCCAAGGAGATATGGGATACCCTCAAGACGGCGCATGAAGGCAACCGCGTCATTAGGGAGGCGAAGATCGAGATGATCGAAGGAGAGCTTGGGAGGTTGACCATCATGTATGGTGAGTCCCCACAAGACATGTACGACCGCCTCAAGACTCTCATCAACAAGAGTCGGTCTTATGGAAGCACCCGGTGGACTGACCATGAGGTGGTAAAGAGGATGATTCGAGCATTCATGCCTCGAAATGTCACTCTTTGCTCACTAATTCGTGAGAGTCTGGGTTTTCATAAGATGACTCCCGAAGAAGTGCTTGGAAGAATTGTCAACCATGAAATGATGGAACAAGAAGCTATGTTCTACAACGATCTACAAAAGCTTTCCTCCTATAAGAAAAGGGATGTCGCATTCAAGGCAACATCCTCAAGATCACAAGAAAAGGAAGAGAGTGATGAAGAGAGTCCCGATACCGATGAGGAAGAGGCTCTCTTTATCAACAACTTTAAGAGGATGTTTGGAAGGAGGAGGGGGAGCTACCAAAATGAAAGAAAGAGCAAAGACAAGCCCAAGACAAGATCAAAGAGGGCTTGCTACAATTGTGGAGAGTACTTAATTGTGGATTGTCCACATGAAGAAAACAAGAAGAAGAAGGAGGGCAAGTCCAAAGAGAAGAAGTACTTCAAGAAGAAGATGCAATCCGAACATGACCACCTCACAAAGGAGTGGGATTCAAATGAGGAATCCTCCTCTGATGAAGAAGAGAAGATAGCAACCATTGCTATGAAGAAGACAACTACGAAAAACAAGCTCTTCCCCAACTTGGAGACTTCAAGGCCAACGTGTCTCATGGACAAGGAGGGAAGAAAGAAGGTTAAATCTAAATCCTCTTCTTCAATTTCTTCTCATGATGATTTTGATAGTAGTAGTGAAAATGAACATATGCTTAAGGACATGAGTAAAAGTAATTTGAAAAGATTGAGATTGTTGACGGAGGAAATATTCGAGAAGGAAGAGCTCATCAACCGTCAAGAGGACATGCTCATCCAACAAAATGAGAGATGTCAAGAGGATGAGGAGCTCTTGGAGCTTGAAAGAGAAAGAAGCAAGGCACTTGAGCGTGAACTCGCTTTGAACAAGGAAACTTGCTCAAACCTTGAGAACACTACAATTGTACTCAAGGATGAACTTGTTAGTTTGACACAAGCTAACAAGATCCTTGAGACAAAAGTGAAGTCTGTCAAGGTCAATGCACCTTCTTCCTCTACAAGCTCATCTTCCACAAATATTAAATCCGAAGCATCTCAACCTTGTAAATGCTCAAACTTGATCATAAAGCTTAAAAATGAGCTTAAGTTGGCACAAACCAATCAAGCACCAAAGGGTGACATCTTTGACAAGGAGAAAGTGGCATATGCACGTAGTCACAAGACATCCCCTTGTCAAGGATGGTCTTGGTTATTCTAGGGAGATGAGGAAAAATTCCAAAACTCCCAAGAATGGCAAGGACTTGATTGTTTTTGTCAAATGAGGCTCATACAACAACAAAGGGAAGAACATTGCTACTTCACCCAAAATTCCTAAGAAAGAACCTCATCTATTGTACCATGATTTTGATGCATCATATGTTTTATTGAGGAACAAGTTTGGAAAGGCCTATGCTAGGTATGTTGGGTCACACCGCAAGAATCCCAAACCTTGTGTGTGGGTGCCCAAGTGCCTCTTGACTAACATCAAAGGACCAAACACCGCTTGGGTACCTAAAGCCAAGGCTTAAATCTTTCTTGTAGGCATACTCCTCTAGTGGAACCAAATGGGTTCTTGATAGCGGGTGCACTAATCATATGACCGGAGAGAGGAAGATGTTTGTGGAGTATGAGCTAAATGAAAATCCAAGTGAAGGAATCTATTTTGGGGACAATAGCCAAGGAAAAATCATTGGCACCGGTAAAATTGCTATATCCCCTAATCACACTCTTTCAAATGTTTTACATGTTGATTCACTTGATTATAACCTCTTGTCCATATCACAACTATGTGACAAAGGTTATAATTGTTTATTTACTAATGAGGGTGTGACCGTCACAAGGAGAAGCAATGGCTCCATTGCCTTTAAGGGTGTACTCAAGGGAAAGCTCTATCTTGTGAATTTATCTGTGGATAAAGCCCAACTTGATACATGCTTAATTGCAAAAACTAACATGGGATGGCTGTGGCATAGAAGGCTAGCCCATGTTGGGATGAGCAATTTGCAAAAACTCCTTAAGGGCGTGCACATCCGTGGTTTAAAGAATGTTGTGTTTGAAAAGGATAGAACATGTAGCGCATGCCAAGCCGAAAAACAAGTTGGAGCACCACATCCATCCAAGAACATTATGACAACATCAAGACCATTGGAGCTTCTACACATGGATCTCTTCGGTCCAATTGCCTACATAAGTATTGGCGGTAACAAATATGGTCTTGTTATTGTTGATGATTTTTAACGTTTCACTTGGGTATTCTTTTTGCATGATAAGAGTGAGACTCAAGGTGTCCTCAAGAAATACTTGAAGAGAGCTCAAAATGAGTTCTCCTTAAGTATCAAGACAATAAGGAGTGACAATGGCACCAAATTCAAGAATACTCAAGTTGAAGAATTTTTGGATGAAGAAGGCATCAAGCATGAATTCTCGGCCCCTACTCCCCTCAACAAAATGGGGTGGCCGAAAGGAAGAATAGAACTCTAATTGAGGTGTCAAGAACCATGCTTGATGAGTACAAGATGTCAGACCGGTTTTGGGCGGAAGCGGTCAACACCGCTTGCCATGCCATAAACCGGTTGTATCTTCACCGCATACTTAAGAAGACGTCTTATGAGCTCCTAACCGGTAACAAGCCAAACATTTCCCACTTTCGTGTTTTTGGGAGCAAATGCTACATTATTAACAAGAAGCCTAGGACTTCGAAGTTTGCTTCTAAGTTCAATGAAGGTTTCTTGCTTGGTTATGACCCAAACACCTACGCCTATCGTGTCTTTAACAAATCCCCCGGAATTGTTGATGTAGCACGTGACGTGGTGTTTGATGAGACTAATGGCTCCCAAGTGGAGCAAGTTGATCGTCATGTGCTAGATCAAGAAGAAGCTCCACAAGTGGTGATAGGAAGGATGTCACTTGGAGATATACGACCACAAGAACAACCTCAAGATGCAAGTGACCATCCTACACATCAAGCAAGCTCCTCCTCAAATGATCAAGATCAAGTCTCCCAAGATGCGATCCAAGAAGATAAAAATGGAGGCATCGATCAAGGGGGAGACAATGAGGATGAGGAAGACCAATATGATGACTCAAGACCTCAAGCGCTTCACCCAAGAGTGCATCAAAGCGTCCAACGGGGCCGTCCTATTGACAATATACTTGGAGACATCTCCAAGGGGGTAACTACTCGATCTCGTGTTGCAAACTTTTGTGAACATTACTCTTTTGTTTCTTCCTTGGAGTCTCACAAGGTTGAAGAAGCACTATGAGATCCAGATTGGGTGATGGCCATGCAAGAAGAGCTCAACAACTTTGAAATAAATCAAGTATGGGAGCTTGTGAAGAGGCCTAATGCGAATGTTGTAGGCACCAAATGGGTGTTCCGCAACAAACAAGATGAGCACGGGGTGGTTACAAGGAACAAGGCACGACTTGTGGCCAAAGGGTATTCACAAGTCGAAGGTTTGGATTTCGAAGAAACATTTGCTCCCGTAGCTAGGCTTGAATAAATTCGTATGTTACTTGCCTTTGCTACTCACCATGATTTTAAGCTATATCAAATGGACGTCAAGAGCGCATTCCTCAATGGTCCAATCAAGGAAGAGGTGTATGTGGAGCAACCCCCCAGATTTGAAGATGAAGAATTCCCAAACCATGTGTACAAATTGCGTAAGGCTTTCTATGGACTCAAACAAGCTCCTAGAGCTTGGTATGAGTGCCTTAGAGATTTTCTAAATCAAAATGGTTTCAAAATTGGGAAGGCGGATTATTTCACTAAGCACTTCAATGATGATTTGTTTGTTTGCCAAATATATGTCGATGACATTATATTTGGTTCTACTAATAAAGCTTTTTGTGATGAGTTTGCTAAGATAATGACGGAAAGATTTGAGATGTACATGATGGGGGAGTTGAAGTTCTTCCTAGGTTTTCAAGTGAAGCAACTCAAGGAAGGCACGATCATTAGTCAAACCAAGTACACACAAGATATACTCAAGAAGTTTGACATGGACAAGGCTAAACCCATCAAGACTCCTATGGCAACCAATGGGCATCTCGATCTCAATGAAGATGGTCCAAGTGTGGACCAAAAGGTATATTGTTCCATGATAGGCTCATTGCTTTACTTATGTGCATCTAGGCCCGATATCATGCTTAGTGTGTGTATGTGTGCTAGATTTCAAGCTGCTCCTAAAGTGTGTCATTTGACCGCCGTCAAGAGAATTCTTAAATATTTGGTTCACACACCAAGCCTAGGACTTTGGTACCCTAATGGCTCTAAGTTTAACCTCATTGGATATTCCGATGCGGACTACGCGGGGTGCAAAGTTGATAGGAAGAGTACATCGGGAACTTGCCAATTCCTTGGTAGATCTCTAGTGTCTTGGTCCTCAAATAAACAAAACCCCATTGCTCTTTCCACAACCGAAGCGGAGTATGTTGCTGCCGAAAGTTGTTGTGCACAACTTCTTTGGATGCGACAAACTCTTAGAGACTATGGCATAAACTTGCGCCATATTCCCTTCCTATGTGACAATGAGAGTGCCATCAAAATAACCCATAATCCAGTTGAACACTCAAGGACCAAACACATTGATATTCGACACCATTTCTTGAGAGATCACTCCATCAAAGGAGACATTGCAATTTCACATGTGAGAACCGACAAACAATTGGCCGATATATTTACCAAACCCTTAGATGAGAAAAGATTTTGTGAACTTAGGAGTGAGCTTAATATCTTGGATTCCCGAAATGTGGCTTGAATCTTGCACATCTGACTATCATATTCAAAATTCACACATGCTTGTGAAAAACTCATCCTCCTCAATTTTCTGCAAATTATTTTGAAATTATTGAATCCTTGTGAACCATGGTCATAGTTTGATTGTTGACTGCTTACTGACCATGTTTACAAAGAACTTTTGTGAAATCTAGTCCAAAAGGATCAAATCTCCACTGAAAACTCAATATATAGGAGTTTTCACCCTTAGGACCGGACTAGTCCGCCCTTTGACCAGACTAGTCCGGTGGCTCAGAATAGGAGCTAGACCAGAGAGCTATTACGCTTTCTTCAAAGGATGGCTGCTTCCAAGCCCACCTCCTGGGATCTAACTTTATTCCTGTAGTGGTTTCCGCTCGGACCCATTCCGATGGCCGGACAAGTCCCGGTCCCTGACCAGACTAGTCCAGCCCTTGGGGACTTAACCTCCCCAGGGAGCCCCCGACCTCTCCACTTCTACTCAAACCCTCTCTCTCCAAAAACACACAAAAACCGCCCCCGAAATGGCTATTTTCGATTCCCACCAACAAATCTCGACTCCAATCCGTGGTTTGAAGCCCTAAGGTGCTAGGGAACTATTCCCCAAGCATCAGAGGCCGATTCTTCATCCACATTTCATCGATTTGAAGATTTGAAGAGGTATTCTTGACCTAACTCCAAAACCCTTGAAATTCAATTCTTTTGGGTCTATTGATAGAAACTTCTTCACAAATGTTGTTTTGCACATCCTTGTGATCATGTACCTCCATTTTTGTGGTATGATCTGTAGTTTTTGCAAAATTTCTCTAGATTAGGGTTCTTGCTGTGTGAACCGGACTAGTTCGCAATAGTACCTAGAATTACTACTGGAAAAATGTATAAAAGATCGTTGGGCCTGGAGCTATCGTTTTTCTCTAGCATTAATAGAATTCATCGAGAACCGTATATGAAAATTTCATCTCATACGGGAATAGCGGACGTAAAGCTATTGAACTTGGGTATGCTCTTTCCTTTTGTCGAAGTGGAATCGTAGAACAGAATGTGATACGATGAGTTAAAAGTAATACTAAGGAACTGGAAAAACAGCTCGGAAAAGGCCGAAGGGCGGACAAGTCCGATTTGCTACGGACTAGTCCGGCCCCTCGGCGGACAAGTCCGGGTTGCAAAGTGAAAAACCCTAACCTAGGTTGATTTTGTGAATTCTACCACTACCCCTTAACTTCCTTTGACTCATACACATTCCCTTGCTTCTCTTATCAGCAACCATGTCGGATTCCGAGTATTTTCCACTTTTCGACTCCGAGGCCGAAGCGGGAAGGCAAGCTCTTTACTGTCGGAGACGCGAGGAGCAAGAAATGGCTGCTACCTTCTTTGAATCAAGGAAAGCAAAGAAGATGGAGCGAGAAGCCCACAACTCTGCTGTCGTCGAGGCAACCCCAAGGAAAAAGAGACTTGCGACATTGGGGGATCAAGCTAGAGCCCAGGAGGCGAGGACCTCCAAGGATAAGGGAAAGGCCCCAGCCGATGCTGCACCCAAGAAGAGGGTGATCGTTGCCAAGAAGCCTGCAAGCAAGGCTAAGAAGGGAGCCTCTCAGCCCATAGGCCCCTTGAGGATGTCCTCTCCTGAACGGAACCCAAACCGTGCAGGTGCCTTTGATGCCAACGTTTTCAAAGGCAAAGGTGCTGAGAAAGCAAGAAAACTCCGAAAGATAAATGTCTATCAGCGAGACAGGAGCACAGTGGATCCCCGCTTCTGATGTGACTTCCACTGTGATTATTATCGGACTTTTTACATGTCCAAGCAGACCCCAGTCACCGATGCTCAGTGGATCTACTGGGACTACATGCCCCAGAAGGATCACGTGGCCTTTAATGCCGTGATTGAGGCTGTCGAGCGACATGGATTGAAGAAATTCATGGATTTTCAGTATGACTGGAATGTGGAAGTAATTACTCAATTTTATTCCACTATCTACTTCTACACTGATGGGGATAGGAGGATCACTTGGATGACCCATGGAGAGCAATACTCCACCACCTACTGGGAGTTTGCCCAGCTACTTGACTTAGAGGATTAACTAGACAATGAAATCATTATCTCCAACTTGAGGCCAGTTGATCGCAATACCCTGGAGTACATGTATCCTAGCCATGTACCCTTTGAGGCCAGGCACATAAGGAACATCAAGCCCTTCTACAGTGTCCTCAACAGGGTGCTCTAGAAGACCATAGTCCCCAAGGATGGAGATGCGGGGATTATTCAAGGAAATCTGAGGCACCTGATGGTACTCATTGATGGAGATGTCCGCTTCAATGTGGTTGACTACATCTTCGACGACATCTTCAACATCTTCCATACTCCAAACCGATCATGTGGAGATGCTCCTTACATCATGTACATGATCGAGAAGGTCTCCGGACTCAAGTTCAAGAAAGACATCACTCACTGGAGGCTTCGACCTCAACTCCCTCCTCCAGAGCCTGCTGCCCCTAGGAGGAAGAATGCGGATCCTCCCACTTCTTCCTCTCGCTTTGTGCCATCTCCTCCGCCACCTCCGCCTTCATCACAATGCGGGAGTGAATTCTTCAAGTGCTTCAAAGCTCTTTTCTAATCTTGCCAGAAGACAAAAATCCGGCAACCTCGCATGGAGCGTCGCAACGAGAAGTATCTCAAGGCGATGTGCGACAAGCTGGACATCCCTATGTATCCCGCCGAAGAGAGTGATGGTGAGCTCACTTCATTCCCAGAGTTCACTGTCGAGGAGCTCGCTCAATTTGGTGAAGATGGTACTTCCACCGCGGCCCCATCCGATGGTGATGCTCATATTGATCTGAAGGCCACGAAGAGCGATAGCGGGCACCAAGGCAGAGACGATGATGTTGTTGATGATGATGAGTATACCTAAGGGCTCTTCCTTTCCTCTTTTCCTTTTTGGTGTCTTGATGCCAAAGGGGGAGAGATTGGTGGATGTGGCTCTTAGAGAGATGGATAGTTCTACTTAGTTGTTTGGGTATAGATTGACTTAGTTATTTGGGGGAGAGATTGATCCAAGATTGGACTTATGTTTTTATGTTTAAAAATCTCGCTTAAATTGTTATAAGACTTAACTCATATCAATTGTGATGTTATGCTTGAGTTACATGCTTATCTTGCATATTAGTTGTTTTATCACAATTTATAAGCACATCACTTAGGCACCCCACCATAACATGTATATGTATGAGAACTCTCTCAAATCTCTCTTACTCATGATGCATACATTGAGGGGGAGTCACTCATACAAATACATGTTATGAAAACAAATTATTATCCTTTTTGTTGAAATCTTAATGTGTTGTCATCAATCACCAAAAAGGGGGAGATTGAAAGTGCATCTAGGCATCCCCGTGGGTTTTGGATGATTGATGACGACAATTAAGAGTCTAATGAGCTAAGTTGATCTTAAGCACATGAACAATGATTGAAATGAGATGGAACCCTTCAAAAAGGAAAAGGACATAACGGGCGTCAAAGGCTCAAGAGTAGAAATTAGAGTTTCTATGAAGTTGAGCTTATATGAGTCGTGTCATGTGAGAGGGTGGATGTATCATGTGCATTGAGATCATTCTAAGGGGCTCAAAGTGGTGATTGAGAGAAACACCCAAGTGAGATGCCAAAAATGAGAAGAAACCCTAGGAGGCCGGACTAGTCCGGGCCTCAAGGCCGGACTAGTCTAGCCTGGTAGACCAGTCCGTTTTGAGATGGACCAAACGTCTCTGGAGTGTTTCTTAGTGAATTTGGAGCTAGGTTCCAGAAGACCGGACTTGTCCGTTTTTGGACGGACCAAAGCTCTCTAGAAAAGTTCGGACTTGTCCATTTGGGTACGGACTAGTCCGTTTGAGACTTAGTGAGATTAACCGAGAGGAACCCTAGAAGGCCAGACTAGTCCACCCCCTGTGGCCGGACTAGTCCGCCCCCTGTGGCCAGACTAGTCCGGGCCTACACAGATAGTCCGTTTTGGGACGTACTAAACCCTTCTGTCCTACTTCGGACTAGTCCGTTTTGGACCGGACTAGTCCGTTGTTTAGTGACCGTTTGAATTTAGAAATTTGGCAGGTAGCGTGACGATCGTCGCTCAGTGTGGTAGTTGTCGGGAACCGACCAGAGGTCAGTGGTCCCATTGGGCCGGACTAGTCCGAGGCCAGTGGCCAGACTAGTCCGCCCTTCTGCTGAGGTCAGCAGAAGGGGTTCAGGACCCCTATAAAAAGGGGACCCCCGAACTTATTTGGACAGGTCTTGAACCCTAGCGCCGCCACAAGTGACCAAGAGCCTTCCAAAGCCTTCTACTCGTCCTACTAGCCCTCTAAGACCAAATCTTGAAGAGATTAGGGTTTTGGGAGTAGAGTGAAGGAAGATCATCGCGCTTGGGCTCTCGGTTTGATATCTTTGCACATTGTGATTATGTTTTGTGGCTTGTGTGAGTTGAGCTTCGTGTGATCCTCATTGTATTGATTTGTGGGAGCCTCAACTTGTGAGCATCACCATAAAACTTGGTGATTACCCATTGATATAGTGGAAACCAAGTCGACCATCGTGGTGGCTTGGTGAGAGAAGGGTCAAGTGAGACCCGGTCCTTGTGTGGACTTCTCAACGTGGACGTAGGCTTCTTCGTGGAGCTAAACCACAACATAAATCTTGCCTCACTTATCTTTTACTTTTTATGATCACTAGCATTGCTATTAGGGTTCATATTGTTCACATTGCCTATCACTTTTGATCTTTGTTGAAATCTTATGATCTAAGTGCTTAAATCTTCCAATCTTAGTTGTACTAAGTTACTACATATTATTTATATCTTGGTTGAACTTAAATTCCACAAATAGCTTGTCGAAACCAAGTTTTTAGGTTTTCACCCTGTGCTGAGCAGACTAGTCCGGCCCGGTCCAGACAAGTCCGACCTCAGGAGTTTAATCTCGTTTGATTAATTCATTTCAGGTCTTATTGCCTATTCACTCCCCTCTAGGCGACTTTCAAGTTCCAACTTCAAGATTCCATGGCGGATTCTCCAGAGGAAAACCAAGCCATAACAACTGACATTGCTATAGAGTCGCAAACAAGGCAAGCTCCGGTTTGCATTTAAGTTCCTTACAATGTCTTTGCAGTTTTCATTCACCTTATGTCTTCAGATGTTTGTGCATTACATTTAAGGTGTTTGACATCCACTTGCAAGACCAAATAACCCAAGGAGTGGTTAGAATAGCTCACAGACTCGTGTAGCAACTGCCATGCTAATATTGTCAGGAAACCGATAGAAGTCGAGTAATTGGAATCTACTCATGAGATAGAAAGATGACACTCATCTACACTGCGCCAGGTAAATATAAAGAATGGCTGTTAATATGAACTGGTGACCAGTCAGAGATGAGTAAGAAGCGACAAGACATGGTCTTGGTTGCATAGCTATGACCGTGTCGATTAAGGCCTGTGCCGTATACGGCCCTGCTAGACAATCTTGAATTGTACCGGCGATATACTGGAGAAATGGGCTCCAACAAACTGACGTAGCTTGATACTGGTTTGTCGAGGCATACCGTTCCATTTTATAGGCGTGGGTTGAGGGCAACAAAGTGTAAATCAGCTGGTGGGCACGTCAGAGTATGCCCCACACAGGGACCTCCGAGTGTTGGATGAAAGGTGGCCATATAGGACTAGTACTGAAGTGTTATGTAGGTACTGCTGTAAGTACTCGCTGGCGCTTCTAAAAGTGCATATGTGTTGTGTTGTCCGGTTGTGTCCTGATTGCAATCACCGTCCCTCGCGGTAATAGAGTACCACTTGTTCACCATGTCGTGACGTAGTAAATACTGAAGAAGCTAGGAGAATATGATGTATTGAATTATAATTGCTTTGCAACCTTGTGTGGCTTAGAGATAGCACAATTAAAAGATTACAGTTTCCAAATACTTATCCTTTAATAGCATTATGTGCTTTGGGCATCTCATATCATCGGTAAAGTGTTTCTTGTTTGATTGTGGAGTCTATGATGTGTCGTGCCTGAAGAATGTCATTTGCTACTTAAAACATGATTATAAGGATCCACTTGTAGGCGAGTCTATTAATGATATTCCTTACCTATGGTTAGACTTTACCTTGCATATGTCTAGTGAGACGGGTCAATCTTGCTTAGCCTTATGCTCACATTTGCGCTTTAACAATTTTTGCAGGTATTAGGTTTATTTCTGCTATTCAGGTTGTACATGAAGGTTGTACATGAGACCTCGAGGTATCGAGATGAACCTCATGTGAACCACGCCGCTACTAAATGTTCTTCATGTTGCTAGTGAGAAGCGTCCTTGGGCATGGACGTCTTCTCTCATGCTTAGATAGGTGAGAATTTGAGTATGTATTTTCCGTTGCGTGTGTACCTCTGTTGTACACTGTTTTTAAACTCTTCTTATTGTGAAATAAAAACTTTGTTTGTTTTGCATTCTTATCGTGTGTGCTGTTAGGTGCCGCATCGCAAGACACCACCCAATGAGGTCCTTGGACGTCGGGACTCCGATCCCCACAGACATGGTATCAGAGCTTCATTGGGAATAGCATGCTCTAAAAGAGCCTGTTTTCGAAAACTCCAAAGTAATCGAGTGAGGATTAGCTATATGCCCATTAATGACTATTACTAGTATTACTAGTATAAGTTATAAAGGTGGTGAACTAACTTACTTGTTATAATATTCCGTAACGATGCTTCGTCTTCAAGGTAAGAGGTAAGGTACGCCACCGAGAGCGGATCAATCTCGGTAAGCTCGGCATACGAGATGTGGTATGTGACATTTTCGTGGCTTAGCACGAAAAGTCAATATGAGTCTCTGAAACTATTCATGTTTCTGGGAACATATGACACGCGGTACCCCAGCGTGACACAAAATCAGTGGGAGACCCCGTCGGGTGGTAGATAACCCAATAATATGCTTCTCTAGAACTATTCATGTTCTATGGGAACATGCGAAATACGTTTGCCTGAGCGTGTATAAGCCGGTTCGTGCAGGAGTCTTTGCTTTACAGACGTAGTACAACCATGTACCTCGAGACATGACTTCGCTCAAGGGCGACTCACACGAGGGTCGTATGCATTTACTTTCATATATATTATTGTGACTGCCTGTCGTGTTTCCCCGTGCCGCCCTTAAGGTGTGAAGGTGTGAAAGGGGATTGTTTGTCTTCTGCAGTTACACTAACTACGGTAGTGACCCATGTAGCAAACGTTTGTGAGTGATCGATATTAGGACCACCTATAGACGTATCTGGATATACCGGGTTAGACTTTTCTTTTGGTAAGGAACGCAGTACCGTCAGTATCACATTTGATACTACCATCCCCCATGAAAGAAATAGCTTCATATTCATATTTAGTCCAAATATCAATTGCTGGTATCTTATGGACAATGTAAAGTGTTTCTCTTCAAGAGTAGGTGAACCAAAGTTCTTTGTTTCTAGCGAGAGTATAGCTCGACTTCGCCGGGTTGAGACTTTGGTTAAGCATCAAG
Source organism: Tuctoria greenei (assembly GCA_036927565.1). NCBI lineage: Eukaryota > Viridiplantae > Streptophyta > Magnoliopsida > Poales > Poaceae > Tuctoria > Tuctoria greenei. Next base: position 149,796,423 of record JAYESD010000009.1, read on the forward strand.
AACCATAGTGACATGCTATGTATGAGTAGGTCGTTAAGTCTTTTCACAAAGTTCCAATTCAGCTTCTAGACAAGGATCAGGGTGTAAAGCAAGATGTAGTGATCAAGCTCTGTTTTTGGAACTCAGTTTCAAAGTTTGAGTTTGTTTCCAATTCATGGGTTTCGAAGCCGGTGAGTTCTGTTTTTCAACAAAATTTGACCTGACTTTGAAAAGCCATATCTCTTAGTCTCTTGAACCAATAGAGGTGTATGTTATATGGTCAAAAGGATTATAAGGTCTTCTAAATAGTTTATGTTCATTTCGACAGTCGACTCCGTCGATAACCTATTCCAATTTTTAGTTCTCGAACCTTGTCGAAGCTGGACTGAAACTGGCAGATCTGTACCTTCTACATTTTGATCATAACTCCTGGTAGATTTATTTTCTACAGGCCTATCTTATATGGTTGGAAAGTGTAGAGAGTCCTCTACCACTTTTCTATTGAACTCCAGGTCAGAATTCTCATGGAACTCGACGAAAAACTCGAAGTTCCAAACTTTATCGAATCTGAACATCTAGCGGACAGTTCTGTATACAGTCACAATTTCGACCATAACTCTTGGTAGAATGGTCAAATAGCTTCGTGTAATACATTTACGGAAACCTTATGACATGTAAAACGTTTGTAATGTAACTTGCTGTCAAGTTGTGATTTTATCTGTTTGAAAATCAGGGATCAAACCAGCCACAAATAAAGTAAATCTTGTCAAATTCACTTCTGAAATCTGGTAGCAGTGTCCAACTTTAAAAAAAATCCATATCTCTTCAACCTGAAGGGCTTTGGAGGCAAATGAATACTTTTTGGAAATCTCTTGAAGTATTCTATAAGTTTTCTATTGACCTCCAAGCCAATAGACCGTTGTAAGGTGATGAAAATCTTCTCTAACTAAGTCAACTGCTGTTCTGAAACTGTATGAACAAGCATCTGAATTTTTGCCTTAATTATCTGTAGAAAGCTCTTTTAGTCTATTGTGATACGTTTTTCGAAAGGGGAAGAGTTATTCTACAACTTTTCTATTCATTATTACCTCAAATTCGGTTTATAAATAATTAGAAACTGGAGTTGAAGTTAGTACATGTGTACAGTGCTATCTGAAACAGCCAGAAAATTTCTGAACTTGAACAGCTATAACTCTTAAATTAGAAAATCAACCTATGAATATCTATACATGTATGGAAATATTAAAGAGTCCTCTATCAATTTCCTATTCAACGCTAAGGCTAAAACTCGCAATAACAAGGTCTAAATCGAAGTATCGTTTAAGGTGTCGTAACAGTCCAGAATCTGGACAGTTATGTATTCAGTTACTGTTCGGATCGCAATTTCTAGTAGGATCATCAGAAGACTTCATAATTTCCATTTATGGAATACTGAGGATGTGTGTAACAAGTTTTCAATATATTGTTTCTGCAAATATCAATGTTTCTCTATTTGAAAATTGTGGACAAAATCATCAACATACAAAGGAAGCTCTGCCAAATTTCAGTTAAAAATCTGGGAATTTGGTCAAACTTTAAAATTCCATATCTCCTCAACCAGAAGTGATAGGAGGGCAAGTAAATACTCTTTAGAAATATTTGGGTGTCCTATACAAGTTTTCTATTCAACTCAAGACCATAATACTTTTCTAAGTGGGTGAAATTTGGAAAATCGCAGAAACTGTTCAGAAGCAACCAAACTGGACAGCAATCTGTGTATTTCTGAATTTGAACCATAACTCGCAGACCTTACATCCAATAGGGTCACACGAGTAACCGTTGGAAATTTTAGAGAGTCAGATACAATTTTTGTAATTGGCTCTAGATCTGAATCGGTCATCTATTTATCCCAAATCGAGTTTGAATGCAAGGTGGTCAGTCTGAACTGAACCACCATTTCTTCTGAATGCTGAATTTTTAGTAAACTTCAAAAATTCATATCTTTTGAACCAGGACTGATATGCATACAAATAAATAAAATATTATTACATTGGCTACAACTTTGTAAATAAGAATATTTCCAGATTTCGAACAGAACGGTCTGAAAACTTTAGATCAAAACTGCTACTTTTTAAGCAGGTTCTGCTGAAAGTGCAGAAAAATCGGCTAATTTTAAAATAGCATAACTTGCAAACCAGATATGATATAGAGGCAAACCAATACTTTTCGTAAATTCCTTGAGGTGTAATTTAACTTTGTTATTCACCTCAAGATATGATTTCGACATTTGCTGAACCAAAACTGAAGTTACGTACAGGCTGGTCTGGTTGCAACCGAAACTGAATCAGTGTACATTTTGTTTTGGTTAGGTAAATGGTCTTCGACTTCATTTCGAGAAACTTCGAAACCACCAGGTGTTGTGACCCAACCATTTACTGATGGAAATCGGGTGCTTGACTCGATCCAACCCCAATTCTTTTGATGGTCATGGTTGTGCCTTATTTATGTGACTTGCCACATCACATCTTGTGATGTTGAACGCAGGTCGCAATTACTTGAGTTGCATCTCGTATTCCCATGAGGATTGTTTGAAGTACGCTTCGACATCCTTCGAAACATTAAGGGGGAAGGCGATCACTCAAGTAATTGTGTTCTACCATCAACCTTGGTTACAACGAGTTGTGTCAACAAGAAGACGATCAATTGAGATTGCAACTTCAAGAGGATTCAACCTCCACCACCAGGTTGAGTTACTCTATAAGAGTGTGACTTCAACTCCACTATAGTAATCAAGAAGGATATCAGTTCCTCCTGCCAGATCGAAGCGAAGGTTAAGTGAAGCATCACTAGAGACAATAGTTAGTTGTTTTCTCTGGTTGAAGTTACTCCTCGAGTCAACTGGTACCTCTAAGACCTAGTTGAAGATACAATCAAGTTGAGTAGTACATGAACAAGCTTTCAAAAGGTCGAGGTAGTGTGGTATATTTCCCACATTCCTTGTCAATCGTTCTATTATGAATTCCTTAACTGTGGTCAAGTCATGAAAGTAACACTACTCATTGAGTGTCTTTCACGACCACGATATCCAAGCCTTGCAAATCATGAGTTAGTTCTTGAGTTGTGTGTGCGTGATTCACTTAGTCTTGCTCAATCTATAAAAGCTACTTCACCATATATGTACACCATTTGCACCATACATATGCACTATTTGCAGCATACCATATGCATATTCATCGCACCATACAACATGTGATGCATCATGAAGCATCATTACCAATGCAGTAACAATGATAGAATGCATGAAAATACTAAAATTCAGAGCAAAATTATGTACTTCCATTCAGACTATTCCAAGGTGTCTAATGACTACAATCATTTCACCATCTTCATTTGACTTCTTATATGGTTGATCTCTCTTTCATTGAGTGATACCTGGGAAACCGATCACTCAACCTCCCTTGCAACTAAACAGACACTTGAACTTCCGTCCTTGACTTGTTTAGGTGCAAGTGCTTTGATTGTTGCAATTATAACGTTCTTCATCCTGCGATCACTAGTTAGATGATCAACCTTGTAAAATCTATGATTCTTATTACTCGCAAAGGTTCCGTTTGATTATCAACCTCGCGAAACTCCTTGAAGTTCCTTTAAGTTCTTGACTCGGTATATGGTAACCTGGATAACCTTGTAGTTACCATATGATTGAGTTCTTTGCTGTGTTTGGAGCATGTGAGGATACTGAATCTATAAATCTTCATATGCCACCGTGAAGAGTATTCATCTTCTATTTCTATTGTTTGAAGATGTTTATATACCCAAAAACCTTGTAGTCGCCATATCTTCAGTATTTCTGCTGTTTTGATCACATAAGAGTGTTGAGTGATTTGCTACTCTTATGCTACCGCTAAGGGATCCTATGGTTGGCTAAACATCAAACGAGGTTAATGATTGTTGTTTAACCTCATAAACCATCTTAACCCATGTCAGGGAAAATACCACATGAAGTTGTAAGGATCTATGCAAAACCAAGAAAGCAACCAAGAATCAATGCAAAGATAGTTTCAAACTATCGAGGATACCTAGAGAAGCAAGAACAAGTGCTGATTCTTCAAGTCAAGACTAGGATAGGACAAGATGTCATGCCAGTGTAAGAGGATAGCTGTCGGTACCCTGCGTACCGAATACCCCTTGGGACTGCAAAAAGAGCAAAGGAACTTCACCTATCTGAGTTGAAGACCTCCGAAGGACCCACATGTCATACGAAACCGGACCTGCCTTCCTTCTACGGTTAGTCCCAGTGCTGCCACGTGTATCCTGCAACCGGAGCTACATCCCACACATGGGAAAGCTCCGGGCTAAATACCTGTGCGGCACCCTCGGACCTAACCCCCGACAGAGCAAAGCTCCGGTACTGACACGTGTACAACAGCACCGGACCTACCCATCCCAAATGAAAAGCTCCGAAGCTGCCATGCGTCCAACCGCCGGACCTTCAGCCTCAACAAACAGAGTGGTGGACTTCCAACGGCTCAGACCTTCAAGGGAAGATTAAAGACTTCAAGACCCGATTAAGCATCATTAATACCATCTTAATGACACACGATCAAAGGGTCCTTAATACCAGTAACGACACTGTCAAGGTGCGTTACCACACTATTAAGGGTAATTAAGCTCATTAATTGTGTATTAAGCATCAGTAACTACCAGGGCCACATGTCGGGCCAGGCTAGCGATGTAACGACCAGTCCATGTACTATAAAAGGACTGGTCGACCGATACACAGGGGAGACTCTTCCAGGCTTCCAGACTCGGCTCTGACACACGTTCACAAGTGCTCAGACGCTCAATACAACAACTACACACCCCGTGGAGTAGGGTATTACGCTTAGGCGGCCCGAACAACGTAAATCCTCGTGTCAACTTGCCATTGTGTTCTGAATCTCTACGCGCCCACAACCGAACTACAAACTTCGCGGGATGCCAATGGTAGTACCGGGAGAATTGCCGGAACCGAACTTCGACAGTTGGCGTGCCAGGAAGGGGTGCCCGAGATTCAAGGATGGTGAACTCTGCTGCTGGATCGTCCAACGACGACCCTGCTGTGCAACCTGCTGGAGGCAATCCCTCCAACATGCAGCAGCCAGCAGGTGCTATGGCTCCAGCAGAAGTCATGCCACCATCGCCACCATCCGCACTGGGGAATCAAGCTGGACAGCGAGATGGGGCATCCACGTCAGTCACTGCATCGGCGAACAACAACCCTGAACACGCGCTTCATGATGTGCGTGCTCTTCTCCAATGTCCACTGCCTTCAGGAGCATCCCAGGGTGCAATGGAACAGTGGAGAGCTGATGTGGAACATTTGGTTGCAATAGCAGTCGATCACATCAGCAACCAAGGTCCTGCCCCCTTGGGGCGGGCCTCATCGCAGCATCGGATCATGTCGGGTAGACTTGGTCCGCACGCTTCACAGCACAGGAGGCATGCTGCGTCTCAGCAGGCGACATCACTGCCTTCCGGGGCGCGACGTACCCACACGATAACAAGGCTTTCGACTCACGACCTCCGGGCGGAGCTTGATCGCTGTTACCATCAACAGGACGACCACGTCCATATCGAGCGCGCTCGCGAAAGGCGAGAGGCTTGGGACAGTCCTGCTCTCGAGGGAGTAGGAGGAGGCTGTTCTGCCCTAGCCATGCACCTACGCATGGTCAGATGGCCGCAGAAGTTCTGGCCTCACCTGCCAGAGAAATTTGACAGGACTGTCAATCCCGCTGAGTTTCTCCAAATCTACTCCACTGCTATCCTTGCGGCTGGAGGCAATGAGGCCGTTATGGCCAATTATTTCCCCGTGGTTTTGACTGGGACCGCCAAGTCTTGGTTCATGAGCCTCCCCCCTGACTCCATCAACAGTTCACTGCCAATTTTGGGAGTTCATATACCCGACCAGGCACAAAACTGGACCTTTTTGCTATCAAGCAGAAAGGGGGAGAGTCCCTGTGATCCTTCATCCCGAGGTTCTTCCAGGTACGAAACACCAGACCTTCTATCTTAAGCGCCTCTGTCATTATGGCATTTAGACAGGGCGTACGAGACAAGAAGATGCTGGAGAAGCTAGCGAGGAAGGAAGTCACCAGCTTCACGGAACTCTTCAGCTTGGCAGACAAGGGCGCCAAAGCTGCGGAGGGCCGTGAAATGCACTCCCAACCACCTCCGGAGGACAACAAAAAGTCCTCCAAGGGAGAAGACACTACCTCCGTGAGTGGCAAGAAGAAGAAAAAGTCCAATGACAAGAAAAAGCCGTTGGCCAGCACAACTACTGCTGCAGCTACTGCAGCTCCAGGTGGTCGTGGGCCATGCCCTGAGAAACAACCTCGACCGTCGTCTGACGACGGTGGCAGCTCCAAGATATGGTGTCCCATACACAAGATGAATAGCCACAACTTGGAAGGTTGTCGGGAGGTCCAGAACCTTGCCGAGCGCTACAACAAGCGCCGGGAAGAAGTTCCTTTCTGTCAAAGGGAAGGAAAACAAAAAGTCGACAAAGCTCCGGCTGAAGAGGAGTTAGGCTTTCAGGACCCTAAAAAGGTCTTGAAGGTTGTTTACACCTCCGTTGACGACGACTCCGACGTCTCCGACAACGAGCATCAGAAGACCATGAACACTATCTTTGGTGGTTCATGGGACATCACCTCCCGCCGTGTCCTCAAGACAATGCGGCGGGACATGGCCTCAGTAGCTCCCACCGCCAGGGTGGAGCAGCACCAGAAGTGGATGGACACTGCCATCACCTTTGATGCTTCGGACTGCCCTCGGAACATGATCGGAGCTGGCCAACTTCCACTGATGGTATCTCCTAACATCAACAACATCCAACTCTACCATGTAAAAGTGGACTAAGGTTCGGGGCTGAACCTCATAAGCTTCAAAGATTTTGTCAAGCTTCAGCTACGACCTTCAGATCTTCGCCCCTCCCGACCTTTCTCCAGAGTAGGTCCGGGGGCCATAACCCCACTCGGTGCCATTACTCTCCCGGTAACCTTCGAGACCCTGGAGAATTACCGCACTGAGAAGTTGTTCTTCGATGTGGCGCATATCAACTTGCCATTCAACGCCATCTTGGGTAGGCCAAACTTGTACAAATTCATCCCTGCTGCTCATTATGGCTACTTGGTGTTAAAGATGCCAACACCAGCAGGTGTTCTCCGGATCCGTGGAGATCGCACCATCGGAGTTACTACTCTGGGAGAACTCCATGCACTTGCTACAATGCAGGAGGAAGAATCCAAAAAGGAGCAAGCTCCAAAACCCCCGAGCATTCATCATCGAGGCTCAACCTTCACACCTCGTGTGCAACCAAGCGGCAAGACCGACATTCCCGTCAAAGTCGTACAAATCGGTTCCAACGCTGCTCAGATCACCCATATATCAGGAGCTCTGAATGATAAATAGGAACTCGCACAAATCAGTTTCCTCTGGGCTAATGTCGACGTGTTTTCCTGGCAACCGTCACAAATGCCTGGGATCCCTAGGGAAGTGATTGAGCACAATCTGAAGATTTATTCCGACGCTCGGCCTGTACATCAGAAGCCTCGGAAGTAATCAGTAGAGCGACAAAACTTCATACGTCAAGAAGTGAAGAAGTTGCTCGAAGCTGGATTCATCCGACCAGTTTTTCACCCAAAATGGCTGGCAAACCCAGTCGTTGTACCCAAGGATGGCGGGAAGCTTCGGATGTGTATCGACTACACTACACTGAATAAGGCATGTCCAAAAGATCCATTCCCACTACCTCCGGGGCGAATTACTGTGTTTCCTAGATGCATATTCTGGGTATCATCAAATCAGAATGTCTAGGGAAGATGAAGAGCATACTTCCTTCATCACAGTAGATGGATTATATTGTTACACTGCCATGCCATTCAGTCTCAAAAATGCTGCTTCAACGTTTGTACGAGCTATGTACAAAACTTTTGGAGAGCTTACCAGAGATGTAGTGGAAGTGTACGTCGATGACATCGTTGTCAAGATCAAGAACAAGGAGTCATTCCTTGACACCTTGCAAGGTATCTTCGACAAGTTGCGAGTCACACGCACAAAGATGAACCCAGACAAGTGTGTCTTCGGGGTTAGATCCGGAAAGCTTCTTGGATTCTTGGTGAACCACCGAGGAATAGAAGCAAATCCGGCGAAGATTAAAGATATTGAAGACATGCGACCACCAGCTCGCATCAAGGACGTTCAGAAGCTGACTGGATGTCTAGCTGCCCTCAGCCGGTTCATCTCAAGACTGGCGGAACATGCGCTACCCTTCTTCAAGTTATTAGGAAAGTCTGGACCATTCCAATGGTCTGAAGAAGCAGAAAAGGTGTTCCAAGAGATAAAGCAGCTCCTCACCACTCTGCCAACCTTGCTAGCTCCGAATCCTGGTGAGCCACTTCTGCTTTACATTTCGGCAACTGACAAAGTTGTCAGCATGGTCCTGGTTGCGGAAAGACCAGAACCATACCCACTTCAGGAGTCCAGACCCCTCCGGCAGGGTCTGAAGCTACCTGAAGGTGAGTCTGGGTCCCAGCTCCCAGACCTGGATCCTCAAGGCGAAATGCCAGTGGAGCCACCTCCTTCAAGTGGAGGAGTCACTGTTGCTGAACAAGAAGATCCGGACCCCTCCGGGAAGGTCCGTGTCACTACAGAAGAAGCTTCAGGTTCCTTCAGCAGGAAGCAGGAGGTCCCCGAACAAGGTCTGGACCCCTCCGGGAGGGTCTGAGTTTATGAGGAGGAAGCTCCGAGCCCCTTCGGGAGGGTCCGGACAGTCCAACACCCGGTGTACTTCATCAGCGAAGTACTTCATGACGCCAAGACTCGATACTTGGAGGTGTATAAGCTGCTCTACGCAATTCTTATTGCCTCTAGGAAGCTTCGACACTACTTCCAAGCTCACAAGATTTCAGTGGTAACTTCTTATCCACTGCGTGCAATCTTGCATAACCCCAACTCTACTGGGAACATTGCAAAGTGGGCAGCAGAACTGAACGAGTTCGATCTTGAATTCATCCCAATACAAGCATTTAAGAGTCAAGCACTGGCGGACTTCGTGGCGGAATGGACCCCCTCTCCATTAAATCCTGGGGGCCCCAGTGAGCAGAAGCTGGAACACAAGGTTCCGGTTTTCACCGAGCCTCACTGGACTCTCTACTTTGACGGCTCCGTGCAGAAGCAGGGGGCCGGAGCTGGAGTCCTTCTCCTCGCTCCGACCGGGGAGAAGGTCAAATACATGGTTCACCTTGACTTCAAGGCGACCAACAACATGGCAGAGTATGAATCACTAATCTATGGGCTCAAGGTGGCACTATTATATGGTGTCAAGCAGCTGTTGGTAAAGGGTGATTCGCAGCTCGTCATAAAACAAGTCAAAGGTGAATGCTACTGCAACAACCCTCAACTAGTTGCATACCTACTTGAAGTACAGAAGCTTCAGAAGGACTTCGAAGTCCTGGATCTTTGCCATGTCCAGCGTCTCAACAACGCTAAAGCCGACAAACTCTCGACGAAAGCTTCAACCGGAGCTCCGGCTCCCGATGGAACCTTCGTCCGGAGATTGTCAAGACCAACAGCTCAGCCTATCGAGCTGAGCGAAGGGGGCGAGACTAGCACCTCGAAGCTGGCGGTCCCGATGGCCGTATTACCATGGCGCCCATCAAGGGTTGTAGGTGCTGCGGGAAGCTCTGAGCAACCCAGCACGCAAGACTCAAATCCTCAAGTTAGCTCCGATTCATGGATCTCGGAGATCTGGAGCTACTTGAAAGACAATTTCCTTCCTAAAGATAATGTATCCGCTGACCGGATAGTCAGATTGGCTAAAAGATACAAACTGGTAGAAGGGGATCTCTATCGGCGTGGTGCCAACGGCGTCCTAATGCGGTGCATTACAAGGGAAGAAGGCTGCGAGCTCCTCATAGAAATCCATGGAGGCTAGTGTGGGAACCACGTGTCTTCCTGCACGTTGGTCGGTAAAGCCTTCCGGCATGGTTTTTACTGGCCTACAGCACTCCAGGATGCAACTGAGCTAGTGAAGAAATACGAAGCATGTCAGTTCCATGCGAAGAAATTCACACACCAGCTCAACCTCTACAAATGATACCTCCTACATGGACATTCGCTGTGTGGGGGATGGATATCTTGGGACCTTTCCCAAGAGCCGTCGGAGGTTACAAGTTCCTGTACGTTGCCATCAATAAGTTCACCAAGTGGCCTGTGACACCCGGTTCCGAAACTGAACGAAGTGAACGCATATGTGTGCCCAGGATGTTCAACACACATACACGAGTGCATTCAAAAAAGAGTATACAGAAAATTACCACAGCACAAGATTAATTAACCAAATTTTATTAAACAAACCATATTATTGTCGAATACAAACTCTAATGAATATTAATGACAGGTTCAACTAATGCAGCAGAAATACTCTAATTAAGCAAACCAAACAGCTAGGCAGCATAAGCGATAGGGTATACACAGCTCCATGCAGCACCACGGGCAAAGCTGACGGTAGACACGGCCTAGAGCTCCGCATTATCACCATTAAACTCCCAATCCTGATCTGCAACTGTTAGGGGGGGATTGCAATAGTGAGTACATGTCGTACTCAACAAGTGTGGAAAGTATGACATGTGGCTGATTCAAATGACGAATATATGTTGAAAAGTACATTAAAACATTTGAAAAGCAATATATGTTACATGTACATGAAATAAACCCATCATAAGCCATATAGTTATCATAATACCAGTCCATATTACATATCCATCATCATATACCAATATCCATATTCAATACCAGAATTCAATTCATAACCATCCATGACCATAATTCCAACCATAACCATCCCAATACCGAATTTCCTCTAATCATGGAAGTTGTCCAGGTGCTCATAACCGGGAGCACAACTATCATGATAGTTTTATTAGACTCTGCAAAGTTTGTACCGCTTTACCCACGTGTTCGTGATTTCATCACCTTTCAATGACTAAGAACCTCCCTTATGCCCATGACCCGTCGATCACATTACACACTTCCGTTGGTGTGTGGCCAAGAGATCACAAAATAGCCTTTACAAAGGGATTCCTAGCCTATTTAGACCCCACTGAGGTTTCACCGGTGGCGATGTCTCCCACAGAGCACATCTTCAACCAAGGGCCCCCTCTTGAGCTATTCGGATCCCAGGGTAGTCCCACCATTCATCAACAAACCTAATCCGACTACCCCTTCCTCAAGCATCCTTATTGGTCCAAATAGCACTAGCAAAGCCCTAATTAATCAGCTACGCCGCATCCATACTTGGCATCGTGGTGGCACTATAGTCCTGGCTTATTCTCGCATGAACCAGTCCTTAGATCTAAAGCAAGCAAACCACCATGGCATCCAACCCATCCACATACCAGGCTTGCTTAGATCACCCATTACCATATCATATTATCCAGTTCATGTTAATCATAGTCTCATAAATTCATTATTAATGTGTAGTATTGTTTTCCCATCCCAATTAATTAAGCGAAGCAAAAAGGTAAAAAGCCCATCCCAACTCTCTACCATAATTCCAGGTGACAAGGGTGGTTTAACAATTCTAGTAAACTTCCTACCATAGGATTTCCCATCAAATTGACACAAGCATGCAGTTTGCAAACAAAACATTTATTTTAAAACAGGATCAATATGCTTCAAGGACACTTGCCTTGCTCTTGCGGTTGATTAGTGTCAAAGCCTTCAAACTCTTGGTGCTGGAGATCCTCCACGGCACTCTCTAGCGCAAATCCGTGTAATCTGCACAATAAACATACAAGACAAGAAACACAATCAAAGAGTGCACAAATATTACTCAATATGACATGACATGCATGATTGATGCAAATGCAAGGTAGAACTTGTTAATAGATTGATTTCAAAGATCATTAACTAGTTCTAATAGATTTTAATAAGTTTATACATGTTTGGATTTGATTCAAATCAATTTTAGAATTAATTCGATGCAATTTAACCAGGAAAATCGGACTAGTCTGCAGAAGGCCGAACTAGTCCGTACTTCGCAGAACTAGCGAACTAGGGTTTTCTAGATCGACATAAATTTGGAGACTAGGGGTTGAATTCACATAAGGAAAAGAGAATAGAATGTATACAAAGTGTTTAGGACTCCAATGAATCAAGAAACTTGGAGGTAGCACTTGGATCTTGGTGATCTAGGGTTGGTGATGAACTTGGAGGTGAATTGGTGATGAGGGACGAAACTTGGTGGAGATCTTGATCCTCTTTCGTTTCCTCCTCTTCTTCTTTTTGCTTGGGATCTCCTCCTCCCTCCTTGATGGTGGCTCTCCATGAACTAGGTTTTGGGTGGGGTGGAAAAGTGGCAAATAGACTTCAAGCCAAGGGGTGGGGTTGTTTATATAGAGGTGGAGGCTAGGGTTAGATAGATTTCGAGTTTGAGAGGAGTAGAGGACGGTTTGGAGTCCCACATGGGCTCTAAAAGACTTAGGCACGACGTACCTAGGCCCACTTAATGTGAAACCCAAGAAACAAGTCATAAAACAAAAGATAAACTCGGAGTGGCGAAATATCGGACAAGTCCGAAAAGGACCGGCCTAGTCCAAAAATGTCCAGAGAGAAAATCGGACAAGTCCGCTGGAACACCGGACTAGTCCGGAAAAGTCCAGGGACTTAGCAATTTTTCAAGGATTCTTGGAATATCGGACTAGTCCGCACAAAATCAGACAAGTACGAAAGTTTCCAGAGGCAAAATCAGACTAGTCCGCAGCAAAAACGGACAAGTCCGTTTTGCTCCAAATCAGAGAGAAATCAGACTAATCCTCAGTAAAATCGGACTAGTCTGCACTTTTCCTGCATTTTAAGTGCAGTTTTGCTCCAAATAAATTTTAAACTAGTTCCTCTTGATGTGGATTAATGTTAAACATGTATATGAATGTATGTAGGGCATGATGCATGAAAATGAGGGTGTTACATGGCCGGAAGCAACTGCAGTTGTGACAATAAACAAGCAATCAGCTATCAATTTCTTGCAGTCCATTGTATGCAGATTTGGAGTCCCAAACAAGATCATAACTGATAATGGGACCTAATTCACATGCTCTGCATTCCAAGGATATTGCGAAGACCTCGACATTCAAGTCAGCTACGCTTCTGTAGCTCACCCGACAAGCAATGGCCAAGCTGAGAGAGCAAATGCAGAAATCCTAAAAGGACTCAAGACGCGCACATATGAGCACCTGAAAAAACATGGATCCAACTGGATCGAAGAGCTTCCGCCCACACTGTGGGAAAATAGGACAACTCCAGACCGGTCAACTGGAGAGACACCCTTCTTCCTGGTGTATGGAGCTAAAGCAGTCCTTCCTCCAGAAATCACCTTGGGGTTGCTCCGGGTCTAGACCTTCAACGATGCCACGCAGGACCAATTCCAGCGTGAAGACCTTGACCTTGTTGAAGAGGGAAGGTGCCGAGCAGCTGTTCGGAATGCCCGATACCGCCAAGCTCTTCGGCGCTATCACCAAAGGCATGTTCACAGCCAACAGCTCGAGGAAGGTGATCTGATGCTACAGAGAATACAAACTCGAGAAGGGTTAAACAAACTCTCCCCCAACTGGGAAGGACCCTTCCGAGTGATCAAAGTATCCCGTCCCGGATGCGTTTGCTTGGCAACCGAGGATGGGATACCTCTCCCTAATCCTTAGAACATTGAGCACCTTCGTAAGTTCTACGCTTAACATCACAGAAGTGAGTCTGTAGTTACATGTGATGTATGTTATAGATTCATTGTACAGAGTTAGGTAGCTCCTTCGGGAGAACAGCCGGACCTTCCCCGGAAGGTCCACAAAGTTCAGGCAACACTTGTCACAGTCTCAGAACTAAAAGTGTAGCTAGCTACCTTGGGTCAAACGAGAAACGAAACACACTTAGCCTGGTTCCGTACCCTAAGAGTGTACTTGTTTCCTCTATACCCCGGACCTATAATGAAAGACATCAATGTGTGAAAGCAGACTCCATGTGCATTTATTTTGTACAGGCTCAATATTTTTTATTTTTCTCTTTCTTGTCTATAACAAAGTTGTGCAATTCTTCAGAAACTTTAGCTCGACCAATTCATATATAATTCAAGTTGCATTGTCAATTCTTCCGGGTCTAAACATTATTAATGGTCTACTCGTCTAAATTCCGCCAAGCCAATCTAGGTCCAGAGTGTGTTATCGACTTAGCTTAGTCCTGCACCCTAAGTACGCCACTCTACCTACACCCCGGCAGGCCGAAGTAAGGCGAGTCCAGAAACAATCGGACCTCGAGAAAACAAGCCAGTGCACTTGATCGTATGTAGAATTGCGTTTGACCTAAAAATTTCTTTCGGGAATAGTAACCCGCAAACAAGTTATAGATAAGAAATAGATTTTACTGTTTTTCTTGACTTCAGTGTGCAGGAAAAATAAAGATCTCATGATGATGGTGGCTGAAGCCGGAGCTATCAAAGCTCCGACATCCCCTAAGGTGGTCTACTGTCGATGTTTCAAACATTGATAGTAGAAATCGCTGGAGCTACAAAGTTCTGGCAAATCCAGGGGGCCAACCATCAACGTGAAGAAAAGATGGTGGGAAGACTCCCCAGTGGGGTCTGCTGTCGACGCACAGCGTGTTGACAATGGTCGCTGCTGAAGCTACTAAGCTTCGACAACCTCAGGGGGCCCCTACTATCGGCGACTTCGGACTTAAAAACTACAAGTTCGAAGCGCGCAAGTCTTCAACAAAATGCTACATCCTCTTGGTACATGTTCACAATCAAATTGTGTACATCTACCAGGGGGCCAAGTGGGACAAAGGTTTTGAAGACAAAAAATGAAATTCATAAAATTCTTGGATTTCATCTGGAGACAAGAGATTACAAAATTGGAGAAAAGAAGAGAAGATACAAGTGGGAGCTACAAAGAGAAAGTCCTAAACCCTATGGAAGAATGAGGCGACCTTCTGGGCAACCTCTGACACACTGGCTTTGGCGGCTTCTCCCTCTCCGTCGATGGGGCCTTCAAGCACCGGGTCCGGTGGGAAGTGAGGGTCCCGTCTTGTGTAGTATGTCAGCATGTACTCTGCGATGTTCTTCACCAGGGATTGCCCTTCGGTTTCCAGCTGGTCCGCGATGACATCGCCCATCTTGGTGAGCTTGTTGCCCGCCAAGCTCAATGCCTGCAACGCGTGGTCCAGCGCCGGCTCCGGATCATCTGGACGCACGGGACTAAAACCCATCGGCGTCAGCGCATCATTGGCTTTGCCTAAGAATTCCCAAACTTGTTGGGACTCCGCAACCCTTGAGCCTCGCATCTCTTCTAGGGATCTCTTGGTCGCCGCAAGCTCCGAATTCTCCCAGGCAAGGCGCTCAACCTCTTTGGCGTTCTGCTGAATATTTTTAGCAACCTGCCTTTCGAGTTTGACAAGCTCCTCCTCTCAGAGGTGGATCTTGTTCCGGCGGTCGACCAGGTCCTTCTCACGGCCCCGCACTTTCTTCTCCCTGGCAGCAATTCCATTCTCCCTTGTGGTGAGGTCCTGTCCTTGCTGCTAGGCCTTCTTCTCCTCTTTCTCGCAGCGCTCCTCCAACTTCTTGGTGCGCTCCACGAGACTCTTGTAACCCAGAGTCATCCTCTGAGTAAGCTCCTCCTCCCTCTTCATGAGATCATCCCGCAGCTCCAGGAGTTTTTGCTCTTCATCTTCGAGCTTTTTCTCCCACTCCTCAAGAGCCTCTCGGAGCTTGACGAGGCTATCGTGGATGGTGCTGAGCTTCTCTTGGCGCTCATTCGCTGCTTCATTAGTAGCGACGGCCTGTTCGTGGATGGCCCGAGACTGGTCGTCAAGGGATCGTGTCATGCTTTCTCTCTCATCCAGCAGCTGACCCCAGTACTCCAACTGGACCTTCTCCCTTTTCACCCACTCCTTGTCGTCAGCTAGCATCGTCTGCGCCAGCTTGGTATTGAATTGGAGCCGGTTGCACCACCTCCTAAAGGTTTGGCGCTCCTCCTCGAGGGCCTTGCTATCGTGGTAAAAGTCTAGCTGAACTTGACAAAGGCTGGAGCAGGCATTGTCGATGGATAACGACAAAGGGATTGGCTCCGGACCTGTCGGGGTCCTCTCCGCTGGCTCCAGCGGGTTCTCCATAACAAAAATTGGGTCCCACTCTACAAGAGAGGTCCCCTGAGCTTCCACGGCACTAGGGTCGCCCTCCGGGATAGCTTCGGCCGCCGCCGAGGAAGGTCCTGCAACATAAGTTTCTACCTCCAGAGTCGGCTCCGAAGGTCCCGCTGCTAGGTCATCAGCAACTGGTCCCTCAGGCGGGGGACCGACAGCTTCATCTTGGCACCCTGGCTCAGGCGCGGGCACCTACGGAACCACCACCTCCGGGGCAGGCGTTGAAGGTTCAACCAGAGCTGAAGCCACTTCCGGCTCCGACACTGGCGCCTCCTCCATCGCCGGTTCAAGCGCTGGTGCTTCGACCGCCATTGGCTCGGGCACCGGCACTTCTGCGACAACTGGCTAAGGCGCCGGAACTTCATCAACCACCGGCTCTATCGTCGGGGCTTCATCAACCACCAGCTCTACCGCTGGGGCTTCATCAACCACCGGATCCACCACTGGGGCTTCAACAACATCCAGCTCTAGAGCTGGGACTGCAGCTACTTCCGACTCTGAGGCTGGAGCATCCATCATCTTAGCATCCAAACCCGGAGCTTCAACCTCCGGGGCTGGTGCCGCTGGTACATCTTCATTCCCGTGGTCCGGCACTACCATGAGAGCTTCAGGGGATGACTCGAGGTCAAGGACCACGACAGCTAGCGTCGGAGCTGCCGCGGCCTCAGCCACCTCTTGAGGCGGCACTGGAACTCGAGTCGGAGCTTCTGTCTGCACAGCATCAGCCGCTGTTGCAGGAACCGGATCTGCAACCCCTTTCTTGGGTACCCTGTGGATGAAGGACGAAGAAACTCAAAATATGATCACAACAGAAAAATTTATGGATCGTTCCCTACTCGTTTCTTTTATTCTACTTGACAAAATCTCGGGACGAGATTCCTTTAAGGGGGAAGGATTGTAAAAGCCCGCTTTTCAGAAGAATAAAAACGCAAAAATGCGAACTTAAAATTTTTGAAAGTGGACTTTGAAATTTAAAATCAAATGTAACACATGAGTTAACCAATGTTCCCTAAAATTTTTGAACTTGTTAAAACATAAAGCCTTAACTGGAATATTCTACCTAAAATATTAACAATTCGAATGTTAATTCAAACTCAAGTTCCAACATCAACTTGAGCAACATCATGGAGTTCCCAGGTACATCGATGATGTGTAGTATCTTCGAGAACTTCCATCCTAATCTTTTGTTTGGACCAGTGAGAATAATATCATGGGTGGGGCCCACTTATCGGTGGCCCACCAGTCAACTCTCATCAAGCGTCGTTTGGTTTTCTCCTCTGCTCGTACTTATCGGGTACCATCTTGATGGATGTGCCAATGATGCTTCACGCACAAGCTAGTTTTTGAGGCTATCCTTATCATTGACCCGGGCAGTACTCATGTGCTCTCTCTCTCTCTCTCTCTCTCTCTCTCTCTCTCTGCCTCGACTTGTGGCACCAATTAGAAATTTGTGTCAGTAAGGAATAAAAATTAAACTAAGCTCCAGTTCAAACTTAGTCAAATTGTGAAAATTGAGTTGCCCAATAAATTCCCCATAATTCAAAAAGATTACCCCACAAAGTTTTTCACAATTTTTGAAGGCCATTTACTATTTAATTCAACGTGTGCATTGAAGGGCATTGGATTTCAAATTTGTATTTGAATTCAAATGAAACCTGGTCAATTGTAGAATTAAATTTCAGAATCTGATTATACACATGTGATTTGGCCTCTCCACAAGAATCTAGAAATTTTGGATCGAGTTTGCTTAGCGTTTTAATTACAACAGGAGAAGGGTAATTCGAAGATGAATTCAAAAGTCAAGTTTGAACTTCAAATATGCCAGTTAGTAAAAATTCAGAGTTTTGTGAGCTTTAATCCTTTTCAGATGTAGATTAGTTCCCCTGTTACCCTTAATCAGATTGAACTGAATTAGTGGAGATATTTGCAGCTGAATTAAATGGAAAAGGGGGAGAAATTGGTGGGGCCCACCTGTCATACCTATCCTCAGTGCCAGAAACTCAAGTTGGCTTCTTCCTCCCTCCCAGCTCTGCTCCACTGAGCGCGCACCTGCCGAGCGCCCGGCCGCCCGCAGTGCCGCCCCACCCCGGTCGTCGGTTCATCTCCCTGCTCGCCGCTGCCCGACCACGCACCGCTCCGCCTGGCCGCGCCGCTTCTCCTGGCTGCGCCGATCCGCCCGACCACGCGCTGCTCTGCCTGACCGCACGTCACTGCGCCTAGCCGTGTTGCTTCGCCTGGCCACGCCGCCGCTCGACATCAGCCGCCAGTTAACCTTTCTGCATGCGCCGCCACGCGCTTCTGTTTCCAGCTGCCTCTGTCGCGTCGCGCAACCGCGCTGCCCCAGCCCCGCCGCGTCGCCGTGCTTCACCGCAAAACAGCCGTCGTCACATGCCTGGCAACACCCATCGCGCACTGTCCCTCACCGGCGTCGCGCCTCACCCGCACGCCCACGCTCGCCCCTGCTCGCTGGCACACCGACCGTCACGTCGCTCGCTACTCCGCCCGGTGTTGGTCGCCGCCGCCCAGAGCCCAATGCCGCCGTGCGCGCCCCCACAATGCGTTCCTCCACCGCCAACACCGACGTCGGCCAGCCGTTGCTGCCCCGCGGCTTGCCACCTCCATGGCTCTCGGCAACGCCCCGTTTCATCCCCAATGTCGTGCTCCGGTCACCGCGTGTCAGGTTAGTCACTGTCGTGCGTCCATGTTCTGCATTGATATCATTCCTATAGAAATCCCCAAGTTGACCTTCTTTGGCTTTTGTATCACGTTGGCTTGTCTGTGCGTGCTCGTGATGCTCCACCATGAGCCGCGTCGACGTTGTTGACCACATGACATCGTCGTGATGTTCCGAGCCGTCATCGTGCCCTGGCATCGAGATGAAGGATGCATGTGATGTGTGTGGTGCTGGAACACAAGCACGACTCATCGGACAATGGTTGTCAAGCCAAATTAGGTTTTAGTAGATGGGATGGTGATCGAGTCCTAGGTGTAGCCAAGGTGCTCGATAAAATGCCTTCCATGTCAAACCAAGGTTGTTGGTGATCTGTGGTAGAGTAATGCGAGAACGTCGCAACCGACAAGGACAACTAGACCAAGGGGAACCTTGGATAAGAGTTTCTTGATCATGTCGATGATGTTTCCTAACCGTTCGCAGAATTGCTTAACTAGGTGTGCTGCTTCATCGATGATAGGTTCGTCGAGTCGCTTGCCGACAATCGAGTCAACATCACTAACCTTGAGACTCATGAGGTGGTGTACGGGATTCTGCTCACCACTGTTGATGAGTCCGGGTGGATGTGAACGTCGATAAGACAAGCTCCACGAGATGAAAAGGTACGTCGTTACGACATAATAACGCATCATGTTCGAGTCCTGGAAGCTTACCAAGTTCGCCTGGACAAGCTTGCATAAGACACTACATCTGTGTCATCGTATAAGCGCTTGAACGATGCTTGCAAAGTTAGTCGTAGCGACTGGTTTACCTAAAAGTGATTTGAACGTTGTCTTGGTACTACGTCAGGTTAGTAGTGCTTGTGATGACGTCTTATGTCCAAGCAATGTTGATCTAACTTCACTCCCAAGTGTCGCTAGGGTTTCACTTTGATTCATCCTTATCAGAACCCTACGACCACACTTATCACTTAACTAGGTTTACTCCTTTATGAGTTGAAACAACTTCTTTGGTCGACTTCTGAGTCACGACCTCTTGTTGCACAATTCAGTCATATCTTGATCTCTCAATGTTCCACTTGATCCCTTGGACATCCTTACCTGAATCAGTCGAACACCCCATCACCATTCAGTCTTATCAATCTTGAGTGGCATAGCTCCAAGTGTTAAGTGAATAATTGCATTGCGTGCTTGCATTGCACCTTTCGATTCACGTCTCGACACTACTATGACCACTTGACTTATCCATTATTTCTCCACCCATCTGATACATATCTAATCTTCCTAATCAAGCATCTTCTTCTTAAGGTTTATACAACTCGTCGAGTCCATTATTAGATTACCTTAATTACTTATATGCACATCATGTCGATAGGAACGTGTTGATAGGTGATCAACGAGAAGCTTCTCTTGGAGGAGAAGGCCGAGGAGTTCCAACTTCAAGATTCCATGGTGGATTCTCCAGAGGAAGACCAAGCCATAACAACTGACATTGCTATAGAGTCGCAAACAAGGCAAGCCCCGGTTTGCATTTAAGTTCCTTACGGTGTCTATGCAGTTTTCATTCACCTTACGAATTTAGATGTTTGTGCATTACGTTTAAGGTGTTTGACATCCACTTGCATGACCAAATAACCCAAGGAGTGGTTAG